>JAGQAX010000010.1:29695078-30316956 GCA_019142605.1 Cephalopholis sonnerati
CCATGCAATCTTAAGTATTTTTCACCTGAAAAACCCAGGAGGATCTTCAACAAACACCACATCCCTGTGCACTTCAAACCCAGTAACACACTGAGACAGAAGCTTGTCCACCCTAATGACAAAACACCCAGGCACAAGCAGAGTAATATAGTGTATGCAGTTCAGTGCAGCCAGGAATGCACAGATTTATACACTGGTGAAACAAAACAACCACTCCACAAGCACATGGCACAGCACAGGAGCGCCAGGTCAAGACTCAGCTGTCCATTTACATCTAAATTAGAAGGGACAATCCTTCGAGGACAGCAATGTTCGCATCTTGGCCAGAGCAGACAGATGGCTTGAAAGAGGTGTGAAAGAATCCATCTACATCAAATTGGAATCCCTTTAGATTACCATGACCTGGATGACTGAGAATCTTCACCAACATCTCTGCCATGTACAATGCAGTAACATATCTAACACTGTTCTTACTATGATGTCGGCGGTCATTCAGGTAATTTAAATTCTAGGGATATTGATTGATATATCCACTTAATGAATACTACTATTCTTTATTTTCTTAGGGTTGTTTTAAGGCTCTGAAAATTATGCTCATCACACCACGATAGCCCACTAGTTAAGAAACAAATCCCACTTCTGGTATAAGTGAATACATATAGATGTGACATAACAGCAGTACTCAAAGTTTCAGAAGACAAATGTTAGTTCCTGTTATCATAATGCATATACTTTGTTAAGACACCTGCTGCAACAGTTGTGTTTCAGTGCTCTTGACCAATGTCAAATTGTTCATTTTTTGCTGTTAAAATAGATGACTAAAGTTGACTGGATGGAGATGGTTAAGGCATTAGACTTAAAATCCAATGGGCAAACGCTCTCCTGGGTTCACACCTCACTCATGGTAATCTGTCATATTAATTGACCAGGATTACTGCGATGAAAGCTTCCTTGTGGAGTTTCTGAATTCCTTAAAATATGTATATTTTATGCAGCTTTTGAAGGAGACATTAGTGACTGCTTTCAGGTAACAGCAGGGTTGGTTTTCAGCCTTTTGAACTTTATTAATTACACCAGGATGGCGGCAGTTGTTGAGGCGTTGTGCTCTCGTTGCAAAGGACACAAGTCCTAATGGGTTCAAATCCCACTCCTCATAAGAGGTCTATACTGTGAAAAGTTGTAGACGTGCCATTAAGAATAACAGCAGTTGTCAAAGTTTCACAAAAGAAATATTAGTTCCTGTCATCATGTCAAATACACTCTGCTTGAGTGTATTGCTCCATTATAACTTTGAAAGAATGATGTATTATGTTGTTAGTTTGGGCCATTTTCTGTTGAGAGACTTTGAAGTTATTAGAGTCAGAACATGTCGCCAAGTGTCCTTGTCGCTTTAAACCTTACGCCTCAAGCACAGTGTGTTTGTTTTAACACTTATAAAACCCACTGAAAATGTCTTTGTGTGGACAAATGAGATTAACACTGCTAGGGACAAACGTGTAGAGCTCATCATCCCTGAAAAATCTGCCTTTAACCTTTCATGTTCAGAATGTGTTTGAGTATCAGCCACACCAGGATGGCCGAGTGGTTAAGGCGTTGGACTTAAGATCCAATGGGCAAAAGCCCTCGTGGGTTCGAACCCCACTCCTGGTAATCTTACATGTTGGCTAATTGATGATATCTCTGTATTGATACCTGTGTGGTGAAAGCTAATTCAGATACTACAGTATCTTATGTCCGCTGGCTGAGTCGTCAAGATACAATACAGTGAACACAAGTCACAAGGGTTCAAATCCACTGATCCCCACCTTATGGTAGATGTTTTTCATTACAGTTCATGTGTCAACTTACAGTTTTTCTCAATCGCAAGACACATTTCTTGAAATTATACTTAATTTCCTGGAATTCCAAACACAAATCAATGACTGCACACTCATTTTCACAAACTGAAAAATTCAATGTCAAAACCAAACTATCCACTCAAAACTATGCAATCATATATCTAATTCAAACCCATCCCTCAAACAACATACATGAGCTATTGAAATCATAAATTACGTGACTGTTTGTTACACTGGAGGGATCAATTCAAAGCACTGCTACTAAAATGTTTACAATGTGTTTTCAGAGAAATAATTTGAGACATTGTAAAATCACATCACTGACTGTCCAGAAAACGCTTCCAGGACCAGCCTAGTGAGAGAAATTCATAACATTACTATTTTATACTGTACACCTCTTACAGTGGATAAGGGAATACTACTGTATGCTGCTGACCTTTGCAATGTCACACAAAATACCCAGTTTCCAGAAGCTTTACTTCTAAATGCAGCAAATGTATAAATTACTCAACATCATCATCAGTGTTCTCATCATCTTGTCTCAGTTGTGGGTCAGGCCATTACGTCTCATCAACATCACTCATTATGTTTGCTCTTGCCAGGCAGCGTGGGAAAAGTGCCCTTGTGTGCCTTATCCAACCATGGATAGACTCGTCAAACACATCACCACAGGCTCCACCATTGGTGGAAATACCGATGCTGTCGATTCATTGGACGACTACCTGGTCTTCTTTCCCTCAAATGGATGGTATTACTGTTACTGTAATCACCATATTCACCAGGGCAGACTCATGCTTAGCTGAGAGAAGTCTTTGTCTTTGTGTTTGTCTTTCTCTTCCTTTCTGTTGTCTTGCAAATTCAGCATTGCATATACGTTGTCTTTAGACATGCCTCAAGGCCCCATTTATTGACCTGTGCAGTTCTGATTGGTTTGTTAACAATTGTGAGGCTTAGTGTTTGCATCGGGAGAAAGGTATGGTATTTGAGTTTAGGTTGTGATGACTTGAGTAATTATATTGAGAGCCTGTGTTTTCCGAATAAATGATTTATTTGGCAGCTTTTGTGTAAGGTTTTGAATGTTGAAATCTGTAGGTGAAAAGTGCTCAAAGTTTTGGTTTGGGATGTTTAGTTAACAGGTCCAGTTATAGTGTGTAAGCAATTGAGAAAAAACGTAATAAAATACATTACATGCAACATCAGAGGAAGTCTGCATCTCTAGAAAATTCCAAACCAAAAAGAGAAAAGTTTGGCTCAATGTTTTGGTGCTATTTGTATTTAACTCAGAATCCAAAGAAGTATTTTAAAACTTTTCACTGACATATTGATAATATTTTTTTGCCATTAAAAACAGAAATGTGGAAGTCACCAGGATGCTAAGCGGTTAAAGTGTTGATATTAAGATCGATGACAAATGTCCGTCTAGACTGAACTGGAACCCCACACACCTTCTGTAATTTCCACTGAAGTTTTTATTCAATCTCAGCATGGTTTAGTCACTGGGTCTAATATATATAAATCAAATCAGCATGCTATTAAGACCCCTCTGACAACAGTTGTATTTCAGTGCTCTTGATTATGTATTGGAAAGATAACAGCAGGTCTTTTGTCTCCTTATTATTATTATTATAATTATTTTTTGCTGTTTACAAGGACCGTCTGAAGTCTCTAGGTTAGCTGAGTGGTTAAGGCGTTAGGTTTAAAATCCCGAGAGCAAAAGCCCTTGTGGATCAAACCCCATTCCTGGGAGATTTCCATTGTCACTGACATGATGCATGAACATGTGAGAGTTACATCAAAGGTAGTAGCAACAACAGTTCTATATGCACCTGACAGCAGGGAGTTTCAGCTTTCAACTGTTTTATTTTGCTGTTTAATGTCAAGCACTGAGGTCAGAAGGATGGCCAAGTTGTTAAGGCAATGCACTCAAGATGCAATTGACACAGGTCATCACAGGTTCAACTCCCACTAGTATGAGCTGCTTTTTGATTACAGAGAGTGAAAGAATAAAACAAAAACAAAAAAAGACAATTGGACAGTTGGAGCAAAATTCATCCATGCATCTTCACAAAATGCATCATGCTGGAAGCTTTGTGGCATCATCACTACCTCTTAGTTTATACTGACAAGGTGGAGTGGAATTCTATTAAACTGGATGCTGCAACACAGCTAATATAATACCTTCCTCATTGTTGGAATATGAGTCTCCATACTCTCAAAGGTCAGCACTGTCAAGAGGGTTTGCAATTGGTTAGCGTCGCAGTTTATGTGTCAAAGCAAGCTAGAGCTCAAAGCTGATTTACTTCAGCACGGTGAGAGTTTAAATACTTGTGTCATAAAGCTCTGTGGGCTGTGCAGAGTACTGAAGAAAGGTTACATCAGAAATAATAACGAGGCAACAAAAATGTGTCCTAACAAATGTCAGTGGACATTTTTCTTTTGGAAAACTGACCTGTCGATGATTCCACACATATCGATCTGCAGGTTGCTGTAGATTCCCAGCTGCTTCTGCTGCACCATGATCAGGTCCACAATTTGGCTGTCCAGAGATAGGAGACGCATGCAGCCCTGAAATACATTAAAGGGGTTTCTGCACTCCTGCCTGTCGTCTTCAGCGGGACAACCTGAAGAGAAGACAGAGAGAACATCAGTTAGAAATCACAGTAGTACTATCATCATTATAACTCTTGTCTGAGACGTATCATGTAAAGTGATGTGCACAATGAAATTCAACTACTTTTAGATTTTCATCAATCAACTTCCACATAGCTGTTGATCCTTGACAGGGTTTAATTGCTTAGATAAATATACTCTTACCACCAAAGAAGAGCTGACTTTCTATGGTGACAGGAAATGAGGGACTGGCCTGACTGTTGCCTCCTTCCTCTTTATCCACAGTGATGCTTAGACGACCTCGTCTGGAGTTCAGCTCCACCGAATGCCACTGACCGTCGTTCAGAGCAGAACCTGGGAACCAAATTTTCATAAACACACTGCTTAAAATTTGTGTTTGTTTTCCCCAGTGTTCATGGCTACACAGCTGTTAAGACCTGCAGCAGATGTTGCTGGTGCAGGATTCTTTTCCAAGGCTGAAGCCATGCATGGGCACTCATGTAGTAATGACCAGATTAGATATTCCTTCACACCATGGCGTGCCACACATGCACCAAACTGCAATTTGGAATCAGCTTGAAAATTAAGAAAAATTGGTGAAAAAAAAATGGTGTTACAAATGGATTGCAAAAAACCATTGGGAGCAGGTGAGAGCAGACCACACAAGTGTCTACTTCACTTCCTGCATCCTCTGTGTGATTGATCTGCAACAGTACCAGCAAGGCTGTGCCTGCCTTGTGAATCTGTATGTTGTTAGGAGTTGAGGGAATAAATCAATATCTCATTATCTCCTCTATTTTTCTTACTGACAGTACTTTGCTCAAGAACACACCCCAGTCATCTTACAGTGCGAGCTTCACAGCGCTCTGCCAGAGTGATGTGGATCTGCGACTAGAGCTCTGGTAATAAGGGTAATATAGGAGATCATAAAGTAAACACTGGACTTTTAAATTAAGCGCAATTGTAGTAGAGAGATGCACTTGTGTGTCCCTGCTGGTTCAAACCTCAGCCCCAATTTGTTAGAGAAATGGTTAGAATTGACCGTTTGCTTAATCCCTCCCTGTGCATGGGGCTCTAGTGAAAGTGATACGTGTCCTTTAAAGAGTTTTGAGGGTTTTATCTGGTTTCATTACCTTTCCAAAACCACAAGAAAGAGTGTGAGGAATGGCTTTATCTGCTCTAACATAAGCTGCAATTGTTAGCATGCCCAGCTAACTAGCTTACAGACATCACATATGTAATATATACATGAGGCATTCTACTTGTACTTGCACCAGGCCTTGACTTATTTTTGTCAAGGACAGACAGTAACAATAACCTTTTATTACTGTGGTACTTTGTCACAGTCCTGTGAAGACATCGGAATATTATCATGATTATCATGATATCGCAAAAATCAGTATATCATTATATCCCTACAACTAGCACATCCACTTGTAATTGTTTATTTGCAATTTGGAAAAAAAACTGATAGCCATTTAATTTTTTATTGCTTTGATTCATTGTTTATTTTAAGAGCTTGGGATTAAGTACAAGGCTAACTAGTCTCACTCACATATGGAATGACACTGTAGTGACTCAATATCCATGTTAAAGTAACCACTAACTTAATTGTTAGTGGTTAGAGGTGAATCTGAAGGTAAAGGGGTACCTGCACTGAGCTCCAGTAGTGCCCTGCCAGCTTTATGGATCTGTAGCCGGAGTCTGGCCTCGCTCAGGTACAGCCAGGCCACGCCCCCTTCCTGAGCCAGGACAAAGGTGAGCAGAAGCCCCGCCTTGTTCCAGGTCCTGAACTGGAATCCCACAGACAAGCCCCCTGATGAGGATGCTGTTGCTCCAGGCAACTGGAGGAAGCTCTGCGGGCCGGGGAACGTCACGGCGACGGACACCGACTCAGCACAAGAAAAGGTCACATTGCCCTGAGAGAGAAACATGCAGAGGAGAGAGAGAGGAGGCGGGACAGAAAAAATGATTACAGAGAGATAAAACAACATGAAACATGAATATTAATCAGTTGCAGAGGGCGTGTCGATGTGACCTCTGTCGCACTGATCTCATCAGCAAGTCTCCTTAAGAGGACACCGGTATTACCATAATGATAACAGCAAGGCTTAGAATAAGATTAGGAAAGCAAACTGAAAATACCAAAGTCACCCAGTGTGGAGGTAAAAGAGATAACGAATGAAAATGAAAGAATGAGAGCATACAGTAAGCCCAGTACTATAATATCTTGACATCTTTGTTACAGTTCATTGTTTTGAGTAGTGGTAATGACACCAGGTTCTTTGCTAAGGCTGCAGCAGTAATATATTAGAGTCCCAGCTCTCTGCTGGGAATATCAGCCTGCTATCTTTATAATGCTCCGGAAACACAGATGACATCTAAAAGCCCATTGTGGTGCAGTTAAAGTGATGTACAATAATTCTTGTTGAGAGTGGGCTGTGCCTCGGTGCAACACAAAGTAAAGAAGTTAACTTAAAAATCCACTAAAGCCTGAGGACTACAGCACTGATACACACCAATCCTCCTCTACCTACACTCTGATTTTCTTTGTGTTAATGCCCCCTCACAGAGCCATAAGATGCACCATTTAGCCTCTGTGTTAAATTGGATCATAACTTTGTGGCTAGTACCTTAAGAGCCTCAGCACCAACATAAAATTGCCTCTATTACATCTTTAGCCATGCATGTGAAATCTCTGAACCTCTTTAGCAAGAATTCATGTATTTTTTCTGCTGCCTGGGCCTTTACTGTAGTAAGACAGCATTTATTACTCCCTGTAGACACGCTTCACAGCCTCTCCCCAATGAGTTTGCTCCACTCATCATGAATATAGAAACATCTGAAGGTCCTAATGGCCAAGATGAGGAGGCATTAGCGAGAGTCTAACCACTGTCTACAGTCTTTTGTTCTGGCTTCATTAACCAGTCAGCAGCTCGTTTAGCAGCAGCGGCCGCAGCATCCAGTACAACCAGCAAATACAGCACCTGAGTGGTGAGGTAATATTTCACCACTAAGACTGAATCCCAGTGGGGACAAAGGGAATATAACACACACAAGAGGAATCCATGCACACAAGACAGACCAATAAAAAGCTGAAACAAACAGTCCTATTACTTAAAAGAAGATAAAACATAACCCACAGCACCAAAGATACACATGCATGTCATTGGTTATGTATGCACTGTGTTGACTAATTGGTTAGTAGTCACATAGAAGTCTAAAAAAAAACCCCAAGCTGAATTCTATCCACATTCAGAGGCCGTCTTTTATTTCTGTGGCCCTCGCAGTGACTAAACTGTTCCCTCTCACATAAAAAGAGCCCAGGGTGTTAAAAGAAACTGACCTGAGAGCACGTGGTTGTGTTTTTAGCTAAATTAACTTACCATTACAGTAACTTGGTGGTCTTTGTTTTTGGCTAATTCTATCAGGTTGAGGCCGTTGTAAAGCAGGTTTTCCAGGCAGCCATAAAAGTTCCTCTTGGAGACGACTGGTTTCTGAGAGCCAAGGCTCTGGACTGTACCTATACTCAGCTGTGTGGGGTCAAAAAGTCACATACAGACAGTTGCATACACATGAAATAACAGAAATGCAATATCTATACTTCGTCTGAGACCAATAGTAATTTTGATAATTCAGCAGTTGTGCAGCTTCTGATCACATAAAAAGTGTGGGGTGTATTGGGATAACATAAATGTCTAAAATGTGTGTGTAATGGCTTTCTTGTGTTTGATCCCACCTGCTCAATGTCCCAGTGGCTGAACTCTGCAGGGATTTGAACCTTCTCTGTGTGTTTGTCCACAGTGAGGTTGAGGTGTGAACCGCGCCTCTCCACTGCTAAATGGTGCCAGTGCTGATCGTCTAACAGGCTGCCGAGGGAGGCGAGACGCCGGGGTTCAGAGGTTGAAGTCCCACCTGGTGGAGATGAGGTAGAGAGAGTAGTGAGGGGTCAAGAGGGAATTGTTGATCTCAGGTGGAGATTGTTTACTATCATCTGACCTGGTGCAAAGAGAAGTGGACACCAGGCAAAGAAAAGCTTCTTTATTGTGATGAATATTGTAATTTTCCCAGTATCCCACAGAGAGGAGCACATCGAGGTCAGCCTGTCTCATCTCATTAGGGACTATAGGATCCCCGCATAGTAGAATTTGAGAACCAAAGCCCAATATGTGATAATGCCGAATTTGAAAAACTGCAGCGGAAACATACAGAGACATCATGAATGATAGATGAGAAGCAGCAGGTCCAAATTAGTGGATCCATTTCTGCATCCACTGAACTACTGGGAGAGAAACTGTGTTTCTGCTGAAAGAGGGAACTGGAGGAAGAGCTGAATACAGTCAGCCATTAAAAATGTATTAGATATTCTTTGGGGAGACACAATTCCAACAACAAAGAGAGAAACAGAGACAGTTTGGAAGATGATAGACAAATTTATTTTTTGATATTTCAGCCCATTCTGTGAGAGGGTTTATTTGTCTGCAGCTTGGATGAAAAACAACTTCATTTAGACAGAGAAAGTTGGGATGTGGACTTCATGAAATGGGGGATGTTTGTTCTGTCAAAATATTTATTGTGATGAGTTACAGCCTGGACGAGTGGAAAGAGACAGTGAAATCAATATGAGAGGAAAGATGGCAAGAATTTAAAACAAATCAGATGCTGTTGGAGGTAGAGAGGAGAGGGGGAGGATCTTGTGATTGAGGTTTTTTTTGAATGGTTGATTTGATTACTGACTGGAGGACTGGAAAGAGAAAGCAGGAATCAATATGAGAGATCAGAGGGCAAACAAAGAGAAAATGTATTGATATTAATATACAGAGCACCCTCTGTCCTTTTCTTTGTCACTCCCTGTCTTTATTTCCTTCTGTGGTGTATTTTTAAGCAGTATCGAGGATATCAGGGAGAAAAAACTGTTGATCATATTTTTTTAAAGAACTAAGAGCAGTGACTGCACATGTAGGTTCATAACAGGGCAGTGAGTAGTTTTATTTTTTGGACCAACTGGGAAACCACTTGGGGAAAAAATGCTGCCTTCTGTGTAAAACCCTCTGTCAGTGAGCAAGAGTTGTGATGCGGGTCACCAGAAATCAATAGGTTACTTCCTGATGGGAGCATAAATGTGCACAGAAAATATTAATAAGCAACGGGTCAGCAGTTATGAAAAATTCAATGTGATGGCTGCACAGAAGAAAGGTCATGAGGTCTCAGAAATCAAAATGAATTTTATCTTTGGTGCATGAATGCGCACAGTAAATTTCATGGGGTTAATATTTTGGTCATCTTACTGAAGTATTTGGAGCGTTTCCAAACCCGGAAAGTTTGCGGTTGTGAATGTGTGAAACTGAACAATGAAGAAGAGCGAGCATGCTCAACAAAATCTTCCGACAAATAACGGATTTAAAAAAACTGCTAATGACGGCATTATATTTTATTAATGTGAAAGAGGGACAGACTAGAGGTGTTTGCCTCATTCTTGCAGCCTCTGCTGAACGCTCTCTGCTTTTTAGCACCAAAGTAACTGAATCACATCCTGTTTGCAATTTCATTACAGCTGTTCACTGTGACTCTAAATCTGATTACGCAGGAATACAATGACAGCTCTTACCAGGAGCTGCTGTCACTGTAATCAGCTCCATACATAATTTTCAAACTGTAAACACACTTTAGGAAAGCAAATATTTCAGAATACTGATAGCTCATTAAGATTGTGTCAAGTCTCATCTTTCTAATATTTGAACATACCAGCACAGTGCTCGCTCGGCACGATTGCTTGGCCTCCATTATTGAGAGAACCACTCATCCAACAACTTCACACTCAGCACAGGGGTCCTGGGCAATACACCTGCAATGGTGTAGTTGTGTCCCTTAGCAATGCTAGAGTATACCTGTCACTTGGGTACAAAAGCTCACATGAACATTTTATGGCCTCGATGAAGTCAAAGCCCGACTATTTCTGGGAACAAAAGTGTTCATTCTGAAGGTTACATCACTGATGCTTGAAGTGTTTGAATTTGCTACAATCTCTGTTCTCTCTTTGTTCATCTGTTGTTGAATGTACTGTGGCGAGCAATGGAGGGTGAGCTGTATTCAGCATGCCGTTCAGCGGCATAGATGTTAATAGAGGTTCCCTCTCAATGCACTACACAGTGTGTACATATGAGGCACTACTAATAAATACATCCTGCAGATCTGTGGAGTCGATCAGATGAACAGTTGTCAAGCAAATCAAAGGACATACATACATACATTCAGACGGACAGAGACTACTTTCATTTTAGTTAAATAAGGATAGTGAGGGGACTTGTCATTACAAACCTATGTTGTTCACATGAGGCTTTTGTCAAACTGCATTTTTGATGTAGACAAGTATTCCAGCATTTACTTTACATCAACCACCGACAAGCAAGACCGATACAATCTTAGTTCAGCAACTGTTATTGTGCCGTTTTTATGTTTTTCTTTATCAACTGTTCAGACTTTAAATATGATCTTTATTAACCCACACAACACCTTACAGCTGGCATCATGCACTGCTGCAGGACCCATCAAGCCTCAGCATGTTTGTTTCCCTTAAATTACTTCAATAACGGGAAAGAGCTGAGCTGACTTATGAGCCAACAAAAATACAATACACCACACTGACATTTTGATGAATGTAAAGCAGAGGGGAATGGTTTTAGCATAGCAGATATAAATCTTATAAACCATGTTTATTCCAGCTGTCTGAACAACAGCTAGCAGACTGAGTGGAGCAAAATGTCTGAAGCTTTTGTATTTTGGTTATTGAACTGGAATTCCTATAAAATTACTAAACAAAGATCACCAAAACTAAGGTTTTCATTTTGATTTTATGTATGAAATATGATGATAATACCAACAGAAAAAAGAACTAATGAGACTTTTATTTTGAGACCAAGATGGTCTCTCAACAAAGCATCTTACTCTTGAAGAGACGGTGGACAAATAACAAAATTATATATAATAAATAAATCAAAACTTTAAAGCCGCCAAGACAACAGAGTACAAAATGTGATTTAAATATAGCTGTGCTTTCCAAAGTGAGTGCCATGAAGACAAGCCAAGGGTGCCACAAGATGTATTATGTAATTGTTCATTTATTATGTTTCACGATTATAAGAATCGCTGACATTTATATTAGTTGTTTTATTAAAAAAAAAAAAAACCTAAATTGCTGTATGCTGCTGCAAGAAAATAACAGAAATGCATTTAACATATAAGAATATTTAATTGTAATTGTTTATTTTTAGTATTTTATATATTTATCTGTAAATCTGCAGCACACCTGTTGGCCAAATTCAACTTAAACTCACGCAACAGCTTACATTACATGAAAGAAAAAAGAAAAAGTAGTTAATCTACCGTCAGTTTTCTAACTTTTAGTGTTTTGTTTTGCTGTCAACCAGAACACAGTTGTTGTTTCTGTGAAGGGCTGTTACTCAGTGTTGCCTCATAAAGCGAACTCCATCTGCTCCGGGGGGTCAGACCTGGAGGTGTTAGTGTTAACAGAGCAGAGCGTACCATGCATGAGCTCAGGGTCAGTGCACACAGCAGATGACCTAAATTACACAATCTGTAACCTAAAAAGCTAATGTAGAGAGAAAGAGAGAGGGAGAAAGGATAGAGAAGAAACAGAGGAGAAGAAAGGCAAAGACAAAAGATAATGAGAGACAGAATGATGAAGTGCATCCAACTAAGAAAAAAGGGACAAAAAAGGGTTGAGAGCCGCGGTAGCAAACCCGACTGTCAAGAGAAAACAGAAAACATGGTGAGATAGATGAAGCGTGTACAGCTGAAAAGGCAAATGGCCTCTTGTGATATGGAAAAAATAAAGGACTGCAAGATCTGTGGAGACAAACAACAGTGATTAGAAGAGAAAAGAGTTGTAAGAGGGACGGAAACAAAGGAAGAAGAAAGTCTGTTTGTTGTTTTCATTGTCAGCCTGTCACGGCTGAAGCAGAACTCCTCTCCAATTTCTCTTCCATCATTTCATTTAATTTCCTCTCACTGAGCTGCAGTCTCTCTTTACAGTGACACAGACATTCTTCAAGATGATAGTCTTTACAGCACAACTGTCTTCCTATAAGATGAGCCAGCCTCTCTTTAAGATGGGAACAGCCTCCCTGTAAAGCGACATGGTCTTAAGAGTGGCACTGACTCTGTTTAAGGCGACCTAGCCTTTAAAGCCACAGGGAAATGGCAGTTAGAGCGTCTTAGGCATCTGTAACATGAAATACTGAGCGTTGTTAGATCAGAAGCAAGAGGATAAAGGAGAAATTAATAAATCCGACCTCACCACAATCTAAAATAAAAAAATAAATATCAATATATACACCTCTTGTCACAATTACAGCCCAGTGGCAAACCTGGACTCTGGGGGAAAGAAGCCCATGAAGTCCTAACTGCACTGCCGGGCAAATAGCGTCTCAGTGCTTTTCTGCTGTTTAAATGATGTTACATGCATACAAATGCCCCAAAATTGTCCCCTTCTTGCAAACAAGCCTTATTGCAAAAACAGGCCAGTTCGCAAAGATCAGCGCTAATAGCCACATACAATTACAGTGAAATTATTAGCGTCTTCAAAGAGTTGGTGGAAACACAAATCACGCCATCTTCTTTTACAGCCTGAAGGTGTGTGTTTGAAAACACAAACAGCACTGACAGACTGGGAAATAAAATCTCAAATACGGTTTCTCTCTGTCATACTTAAACTCATTGCCGGAAGTTTTGAGGAATGCCTCCTCCTCATCCTCCTCATCAGTCAGGACCTGTAGCTTGTACGTTGAAAATGTCAGTTTTCTCTTTCTCTCTGTCGTTCTGCCTATTCTGCTCTTGGTGCAAAGCAACACTTATACTTTGCCACATGGATAATTGCAATCAGATGCAACAAAGGGCAAATTGCACTCAGCTGCAGAACTATTTTGTGTTGTAATATAATTAGCATGATATCTTTGAAACAGTGCAGTTGCAATTCATGGTGCTATCAGCGACCGCAATCCAACCTTTGTGCATTTGCTCATTAGTCTTTCCAAAACAGTTAAAATGAACTGGGTGACAAATACAGAAAAGGATGGAAGAAGGATGGATGGCAGAAAGATAAGGATGTAGGAATGAGAGATTGTGTGCAAAAACAGATGGCAGAGAGGTAGACAGGGAGGAAAGATGAAGAGAAAGGAGTGTGGATGGAGGTGGGAGTGTTTTGGAAGATGTAAAATGCAGGGATGGATGGATGGATGGATGGATGGATGGATGGATGGATGGATGGAGAAGGGATTTCAGCAGCCAGATGGGTTCCTGATGAGAGGTGAGCCATATGGTGATGATTCAGCATGGCAGCCTGACAACCACTGGTTTAACCCTGTTTACACACACACACGCACACACACACGCACACCTCTCTCCGTACGGACTGTAAGCCACGCACAGTTTGGCCCGAACACATGCTACAGTGAACGGGAATCATCCATCATGGCAGCAACTAGACAGAGATGCAGCAGCAGAGAAAGGGGCCAAAATTTAAACCAATCAGGCTGCAGCGTGCGTGTCGTCCATCTCACCCAACCACAACCAATCTAAAGTGATCTCAGAGGGGTTTATATTGTCCCCCACCTTATACAGATGTTCCGCACCAACATGTCCACAAAGTGACTCATAAATTACATGTCAAGGAACTAAATGTGTTCTTGCTGATCAAACTGTTTCTGCTATATTTATTTTTTATCAACAATATAAACTTTGTAAGCCTATCCTCATAAAGGTAGATCTGGTCGTGCTATCCTGCAAATAAACCTGGTATTCATACAGATTGTTGTGCAATACTCCAATGTTGTATCTATGAATAGATATCACTATCTGTCAGTAGATATGAGTGTATTGTGTGTTGCACCTTGTCTGAGCAGCAGCAGCAGCTTTCCTCTCTCTAACTCCAGACTGAGACCGAGTCCTCCCTGTCCTTCTGCGTGCAGCAGTGTCCCAGAATTCCTCAGGGTTTTAAACTTCAGAGAGACAACCTCTCGGGACGTCCGCCTCGGCCCGGGACTCAGCCTGTACACCAGACTGCTGCTGCCGCCATCAAAACTCACAACATCAGAGGCTGAAAGACAAAACAGAGACAATGGAGTCAGGACTTTACGGTCATATCAGTATGTTATGTTGCTCTATAAAAAGTAGAGAGGCATTCAAACCAATATCTTAAAATCCCCTGCAGTAAAATCAAGTTGTTAACATGTCCATGCTGTGTTTTTTATATGCTATAAGAATTGTAACGAGCTAAATACGCAGTCAATACCATGACTGAGCCTTTCTGCCCTTGTACCAAAGACAGTCTCAAAGACACAGATTCTGACTTCCAGGTTTTGTCACATCACAAATCTAGGGAACAAATGTTATAACACTACAGTGAAACAAGGGGTATCAGGCCAGGTATTTTGGGAGACAAGCCTCACTTTCCCCCTTTCAACTCGGCAATCACAAACAATGTAAATCTAAGATTAGCAACACATTATGAGGTGTTTCATAACATATTCAAGCCAAAGGCTCATGTTATCTATTACCATTTACAAGCAGACATTCATGTGTTTGTTTAGCAGATTTGAAGGTGAGTATGTATGCTCAAGCTGGAGGCGAGCAACAGAGGAGCAAGGTACATTTGCATATTCATAGATTTGTGCATACTAAATAAGGTAAAGGTGTAAGTTACATCTAAGCCATTTAAGGAATGAAGGAATTTTTTTTTCAGAGATTAACTTCTAAATATGTAATTTAGATGAACAGTTATGAGTTTTAATGGGGTTAATCAATGCCTCAATAGGAACTTTAAACTAATTCAGGTCTTAAACTAAAAAAAACAACTAAAAACACACACAATAGTTAATGCATTAAAGTACATTTGCTCTTGTTGGTGATTTAGGGAAAGCTGTGATGGCAAGAAGGTGAAACTGAGAGAGTTTTGACAAAACTAGAAAGTCACAAAAGCAACTGACCAACTATCTTTAAATGTACATGCACATAAGAGAAAGGCAGAACTAATTCTTTCAAGAGTCTGTTGGTGTAGATGCAAAAGAGCTCTAAGAAGAATGAGGACAGAACAACAGAGAGACACTTCAAACCCAAAAGAAAACTATGTTGAGGGGATGAAGAGGAGTAAATCACTGAGGATTTGATACAGGTATGTGTTAGATCGCATCCTATTTTTTTTTTTTAGAAATAAATATTGGACCAAAGGTCATTTTACATAGGGAGCAATTTTAAGCTGAACTAATATGCATGTTGTTTAAAAATATACATCACTCAGTTTTGAAATTTGCACACAAATTTAAAGTTTAACTCAGCTAAACTGTGTCATCTATTTTTTTTTTCCACGGTAACTTTTTTTCTCCGGTTTTTGCATGTAATGAGAAAGATTCAGCTAATCATAACAACAGACGCCACACATGGCAACAACTACAGGGCAATGCAATAACAAAGGAGAAACACCTGATTGTTTACATTTGGCAGCAAACTCTTTCCTGTCTGGCGCATGGGACCTGCAACAAGTTGGCAATAAAATAACAACACATAGTCTTGCTCACAAGACCACAAAGGTGCACATGTGCTGGCACCGTTGTGCATTTTTGCTGGCAAGTTGTTTACTGGCATTATTTACAGGATTATTCAGTAGTGTAGTGGAGGGTATATGCAGGCATATGGGGTATAGCCACCTATAAGCCAAAAAGCCATTGGAATATTTATGAGTATACCCTCCTCCTCCTCCTCCTCTGTAACCTTTCCTTCTACCTAGTGCACACCCACCTCATCAGCTACCACAACACGACTGGACTTACTGTTTGTCTGTCTCCTAGAAATTATGTTTATATATAACTGATTTGCAACAGCAGCAAAATTTAATTTTAGTCAGGTTATTTTTTTTTATTAATATAATGAGGAAATGTTGTAAACCCATGTCTCTGGCAAGTCACAAAAATGTTGATAGTTATGTCTCAGTAAAAGATTGATCCATAATATCCTGTCTTGCATTTCAGCATCCACTCAAAGTTTACTATCACAACATAATTATAAAACCAATAGGTAATATATACACAGAATTTCAAGGATACAGGGCTGGTTTGTTAAAGCCTCTTTGAATTTCATTTCTTGGTCTTTGGTTTTTAGTTGGTCTCTCCACTGTTCACTGACATATCCACTAGCAACACTACGTATAACTGCAGGACACGCAGGGCTCACATTTCCAAGGCATATCCAGCGTAATCTTTTCCTGTCATACTGCAAAACTGTTATTGGGAGAGTGTTTGTTGCAGCCATATTTAGTGTACTTTTGTTCAATTTGTTAGTCTCTCTACAGAAAAAGACCTTTAATCTACTGTCAGCAAATTAAACTGAAAGCTGTATGTTTTTCTATCAAGGGTAACAAACACTATGATATGTGTAGATGGAGTCAATTAAAAAACTGTGAAAGTTTTCTCATGGGGTTAGCAATAGTATTGAAGATCTGTGGTGAAACCTCAAACAACAAAAGATAATAAGTTCTCAATACACAGTGTGATGTGGGTTTATTTTCACTGTGTTGATGCCTGAGTTCCCAATTAAATGTTTCCCTGAAAATAGAAACGGAACCAATTAAACAGTTAACACAATATGTTCTCCATCTTTGAGGAGAAAAGTGTAAAATGTGATGGCTGATAATGTAAAAACGGAGGTGAGAATTTAAATGTGTCGGGGTAGACAACGGTTATCAGGAGGCTGCCAGGTCTCTTGGTGTATGAAATGTGTAAAACACAACAGGTGTACATATTCGGAATAATAAGGTGATACAGTGTGAAAACTGTGAAATGAGAAAACATGAAACACTATAATTTATTATAAACATCATTATTATATTCAGATCAGGGATGAAAACAATCTAGAATCCAATTAAAATTTCATTCAATAAAGGAAGAAGTCACATAATCAGTTACCCAGAGGCCTGTCTTCAACATTATAAGGTATTTTTGAATTAGCAGCCTTTATTAGAAAATAAAAAAGTTTATCTTGACAAAATCACGAATTATGAAGCTGTACAGAATTTTGTGTAAAACCACTCAACATATTGACATGTAGGTTAGGTGTGCAGTCTCCGTTGCCATGGTGATATGGACCATCCTAAAGTGAGCCAGTATCTGTCCATTCTCATGAAAACCCTGGAGAGTCCAGTCAGGCCGGTGGAAAAGAAAGGACTTACTGTAAGGACACCCATAGGTCTCCAGCCGGAGTCCGATCCTCCCACTGGGGTTCCAGTCCAGAGGAATGAGGCGGAGGAAGCGAGCAATTGCCGGCTGCTGCAGTTTGTATTGAACCACACTGTCTGCATTACTGTTACCTGGAAAAGACTGAAAATACAAACACAATAAACACAAAACACACACAAAAACCAAAGCTTGTTTGTTTTTTGTTTTTAGAATCACATTATGACCCAAAGTCAGGTTTCCATCCAAAGTTAGCACGCATTTTAATAAAGTTTCAAGAAAATCAGTTTAAGAAAATGTGAAATTACTTTGTTTCCTTCCACAACTATAATGTGAAAATAAGGAACACATCAAGATAAACAGTTGGTGACGCTGATTCTCCTGTCAGTGCCATTAAACCATCGCAGAAGAAGATAGCACAAAGAGGTGACATGTGACAAGGGCTCCTGTCAAACTTCTAATGAAAAAAATGTGGAAAGCATTATAAAAATTTGACATTTAAGCTTGTTTCTTGTATTAATTTAGGGACAATTACAGTCTGCCCTTTGCTCCACATAGATCAGATGTTTTCACATCTTCAGTAGATGTTAAAGTCACATGTGTCACGTACATCATGATTGATTTGCTGAGTCTGTTTCTGTTAATCTGGGAATCAGACAAATCTGCAAGCTCATGCTTAAATTACTCTGGTAGATGCATCTGATCCCCCTCCTGATCAAACAAATTTCTATCACAACTGTTTATCTAATATAGGGCAGGTTGTATCGCAAAATATGTGATGATGTCATTTTTTCCTACTGCACCCTTGCACCAAGGACACAATGGCAAGCATAAATCTAGTTTAGTAAAGAGGAGAGCCACTGAGGCATTTTCGAAAACAACCAAGATGGCAGCAGCCAATGTAGACCTTTCTGTTAATGTACAATTTCAAATTCTGATGGCAAAGACAGAAACACTCTTTCACAGACATACTGATGCTTCACCATCACAGCTCATGTCTGCATACTTTAGTGTTTACACCTGTCCGTCACTTGGCGCTACGCTACATATTTAGTTGCTGTGATTGGTTGTAGGTCTATCTAGCTGCAGGCAGAGGCATTTTGAACGTTTTGGCTGTTGATAACGACTTTTTGAAAATCTTTTATGTACAGGTAAACTTTCAGTCCACTCTCCTCTAATATCACCTTTAAACCAGAGCCTTACCATTCTCCAAATACAAATTGATGGAGCTGAAATTCTTATTGATTAGTCAACTGACAGAAAAATAATCTGCAAATATTCTGATCAGTGATTAATGTCAGTCACTTTTTAAACAAAAAATGCCCAAATTTCTCTGGTTCCAGCAAAAGATTTGCAGCTTTTCTCTGTTTTCTAACATCGTAAACTCAATTTCTTTGGATTTTGGACTGTTGGTCGGACCAAACAACTTTTTTTTTTTAACCCTGAGCCCTAAGAAATTGGAATAGAGATAATCAGAGGATGAATCCAGGCCTCTTTTCACGTGAACTCCTGGGCATATTTGCGTGCCACTACCATATAGTTGTACAGATGTGCAAATACTTTGCTAGATATTCAAAGCACTTCATTTTCATATGATGTTCTTGTGGTTTAACAATGAACATTTTCTGCTAAATGTGGAATATAAAGCGTGAACTGATCGGCTGAGTAAATGCTAAATGCCTGCTGAATTGCTCTTTCCATCTCTCCCATCTGGCGATCCATCCTAATTACATTTCTCCCTTGAAGTTGACATGCAGGTTAACTGGCTCTCCCACTGCCGTATAAAAGCTTAGACACATAATTAACTTATTAATTCCTCTGTAATCATGAGAGAGTGGAGTTTTTATATGATGAGGAGAGACACTGTGTTGTGTAACTTATATTAGTCTTATAGTAGCGCAGGTTTTGTGTGTGGGTGTGTGTGTGTGCTGTCGATTAGACTCATGGGAGGAAGTCTTTTCACAGAGAGAAAGTTAGTGCAATTTCCTGTGTTCACACTTATAATTGCCATTCATGCTTTTTAATACCTAATGAATCACACATGAGAAGCATTGGGTAGAGTAGTGCTGCATGTTGCCTTCAGGTTATGACAATGGCAGGTGAGAAGTTCTTATTTTTCTTCTGTTGATGTTGATGAGTATATCATCCCTCTTTTAAGATGGCTAAAAGGCTCATTTATTTCAAAGTTTGTCCAATTTACAAGCAATTTTTACACAAAAAAACATGATAAAGGTTAGATTTCTCTTCCCCTCAATTTTCAAAAAGAGAGAAAGGGGAAGAAGAGAACTTTCCCTCCACTGGTCTTCAGCCAACAGCTCTGCGATCAACTTTCTCCTCCAACAGACTCTGTAAGCTCGACTGACTAATGCACAGAAGTTGGGAAACACTTTGAAATGTGACTTGGATTGTACTTCATGTAGAGTGTCAGATCAACATGTTTTTAAGCTGTGAGGAAATCCTCAGTGCTGAGATTAGCTGGATTACCTCATGTGAGGAAGTTGCCTCGGCTCAACATCTACTGTAACACACTGGATTTGGTGAACACCAGATTTACCCTGGATAAATGTCCATTTTTGCTGTGTGTTCATATACTATGTCTTGTTCATTGTATAAGGCTCAGCGGGAGCATGCAGGTGAGTGTACTTTGAACTGGCTCTTTTTGCTTTCTACACAAACAAAACTACTTAGCATTCCTGTGGCGACACACTGAGCCATGTACCATCACCACAGTGGGACAACTACAAGTCCAACGCGACACTTGTGTGACGGTAAAACACTGAGAAAGAGTTGTGTGTGTACCAGGAGTTGGGAGGCGATGCCTCGCTGCCTCTGCTGTCCATCTGACTGATTTCTTCATTAATCAGCTCTACAGAGACCAGCTGTTTCTGACATTACAGTTTAAAGTCACAGTACATCCAGCTTACATGCTGCATGCCTGCAACTCTGAACAATATTTACTTTATGACTTATGATTCGTGTAATTGTAACACTACTATAGTACATTTTTATTTAACCTAAAGACTGCAGCAGGTTATATTGTTGTTAGCTACAGCTACAGTAGCTGAATGAAATTGTCCTTGTCTCAAATTTGACATAAATTCGCACAAAATGACAAAGTAAATAAACATTAACTCACGTTTGCACCACCTCATGATTTGAACAGATCTTACAGGGATTGGCAGTAGGAGTAAACTGTGTCAGGCCTACGGAGGAAATGTCACATTTCGGGGAAATATACCATACTATATTTAAAAAATATACTATACTAAATATGCTGAAAGTTAGAAGAGAGGGTTGATACCATTCATGTCCATACAGCAAGGAAAAGAAGTAAAGATACTGCCAGCAGCTGGCTATCTCAGCTTAGCGTACAGGCTGGAAACAGGAGCGAACAGCCAGTCTGACAATGTCAAAAGGTTACTAAATCTGAATACCAGCACTGCTAAAGCTTGATTGTTTAGTCTAACACCCGTGACACTGCAATGTGTTCTTCTTTTAACATTTCTATGATTTTGTACACATTAAACAAACAAGATAACACTGCTAAAGTGCCCAAAATGTTTCTTTAATACATGATATATCTAATATCTATGATTCAACGTGTCATAAAAAGCATCAGGCATCTTTTGACTTTAATTAACACTACTATGACACCACTTCTAATCATCCCATCTGCTCCCCTGTCTCAACTGTCACTCTTCCCTCCATGCTGTACGTTAAAACGACAAATCATCAGAAGTATTCTTGAAAATAAAAACAGGTGAGGCTCTATATGCACAGAAGCACCACAGCTTTGACACGATGGAATTTTTCCCTCATTGATTTCAGTATGTGGCCGCGCTCCAGGCTGTGCCGCGTGGTCTCAGCCAGGAAAGTGACGCTCGGCTGCCTCTTCTGTCCCGCTCTGTGTCCATCAACAGCAGCTTAAGTGTTTTGGCAACAGGTCCGCATAGTCAGCAGAGCTCTTTCGTTGGTTCATCCATTATTAATGGAGAGTCAAAGGCTCCTGATGACTGTGATTATCTCCTCAGGATGGACTGATCCCTGTAGACCAGCACTGCTAAACACCATATCCACTGTAAATATGACTGTGGAAGTGCAGGGAAATGAGCTGTAATGAACTTGAGTGATGTTCATTTTTACATCCATTAACTAATACTGGACCTGCAGTACTGTTTGTGCACCTGTGTAACAGTCCTTTAGAGGGTAGGCTACTGTCTCACACCATTTAAAAGTAAATGCAATTGTATTGTCTTCTGTTTGGCCCTATTTATACTGTCCTGTTAAACTATATTGTTTTGAAATAAATGTTTATCGCAGGTACCTAGAATGTCTTCTTGCCAGTGTGAAAAGTTAATAGACAATACATTCAGGTTAGAAGGAAAGTAAATTCATGGTCCGCAATAAGATTTAATTATCATACAATCATGATATACAAGTCAGAAAGTTGATTTATTTATTAATGTACATGAACATGGGGTGTTCTCAGGTGGTGGGCACGTGTACAGAACATATATGGAGTCTGGTCAGCACATGATCCACCCTGCTACTGATTGGCTTCAGTGCAGCTGCAGCCTGGTGAAAAGCACCTGTGCATCGTATTATACAACAAACCTGATGAATCCATGGATAAAATGCATTGTTTGTAATGTTTCAAATGAAGGCTAAATTAAAAGAAGAGGCAATTCAGCCCTCCTGTGTGCGGCTTATCTGCTTTTTCTTTATTAATGTACTTACAGTAAGCTCTGATCCTGTAGTTTCTCTCTGTTAGCCTGAGACTGAATGCTAACAGTTGCAAAATAGATGAGTGTGCGACAGTGTGACTGTGAATTCATATTCACATGTATACACACATGTGCTTTTTTGACATATTTACTACAGTTGTTTGTGTATTCTGTATGTGGTTAGTTTGAGAGAGTTTTACGAAGCCATAGCGACTCACGCTTGCCAAAAACAGTTGAGAATGTGGAACTTTTGTGTCAGGGAAATACTGTAAATAACTGTCGTATGAATAGGGTATGTATTCTCCAAAAAAATTTCCTGCATGTTTTTTCAACTGTTCATTTAAAGATAAAACATGAACACCATAGAGACCACTGTGTGGGGGCACACCAGTTGAGTATTCATGAGTCCACATGTTAAATTTCCTTTTATTGTCCACAGACCTTCACAGTGAAGCTGTGTCCACTTCCTCTAAAACAAAGACAGTACATTTCTCCCATTTTCTGAGGAATAATGCTCCTCTAGACCTCAGAGAAATGTCATCTTTTCCATTATAAAGATGTCCCTGATAATGTCCATGCATTGTTTAAGGCTTGGAGGCTCAGGATTTGTGCCAGTTCTTTGTAGTCTTCCTTGCAATAAACAGTATTTTACACAAATAACAATCTTTTTTATGAATCACATCTTCCTTTATTAGACCGAAATACAGGACCATGACATTAATAGGTATTTCATATTCCAAAATATTTGGATGTCCAAAAATGTGAGTGATTGGCATCCTTGTGTCTGTACTGTCCCCTTCCTACAAATGTTTATTTGAAATTCTTTATGTACTTGTTCAATACTTCTTAGTGAGGGAACACCACTCCATGGACTCACCCCTATGCTGTCCTCCTGTCTGTACTGTTTCCAGTTGTGTCCCGTGTCGCTGAACATCAGCAGGTACGACGTCAGCCAATCAGAGCTGCCATAGCGGCCCTGAGTGGCGACAGCGGTGATCTTGGTCCGCTCGCCCAAGTCGACCTCCAGCCACTGATACCTGTCTGAGGTAAGAGGAGACCAACCTCCAGCTCCTGCAGAAGGAGAGAAAGTTAAAGAAAACATTGATTTATTACATTTCGGTCTATGAGGTTTCAACTGACGTGTGAGAGAAATGAAGTGACCTTTTACCTAACAACACATGTTGTTACACAGCCTTAATAAAGCACAATTTAGTGAAACAGTTTAAAACCAATTTCAGTGCCACAATTGAACACAGTATTGTGTATTTTGCTTGTTGTGCTGGAACAGATGATTGGTTTCATTCCAAGACACTGCAGGAGTGTTTTAATGTAGAAAATTGAATTTTAAAATGTAATACACTCAGAGTGTTGCTGCATCTGTGTATTACACAGACTGTTTCCTGATTTCCTTTTTAGACACAGTACATGTTGGAATTTCATGAGTCCATTTGTCTTCATAAATCAATAGAAGACATTCATCTGAATGATCTGCCAAATCTGAGCAATTTTTCCAATTTACAAACCTGCAGCCGCCACAGTCTTAAATGCTGGTTTGACATTTGTCTTAAGACTGTGACATTGAGACAATGCAGTGTTGTTTAGCAGGCTTCCTGGCTGACAGACTTTTTTTTATACTTTTCCCACTCAGTTTCTCAGCACAAAAGTGCACCGTTATACATGACTTCTAACCTGTAATCTTAGCTGTCATTATACAATACAGGATTGCACAATGAAATGCACTGCAGCTTCCTCTTTGCCTCTCACACAGAAAATATATACATAAGATGAAAAATAGTTTTAGAATTTTTTTTTTTTTTTTTTCAATAGAACAATTGCTTTAGCTGCTGTTTAATAAGGTTGTATATATTACATAAAGCACACAAATGGCTTAAATAGGAACAAGACAACAGACTACAGGGTCTTAAGTCATGCTAGCAGCTCTGTGAGGCCAAGGGCATAAGTTTGTACATAGATGGTATGGACATGTCCCTACCAACATTTTGGGTGGACAGAATTGGCCCTGCCAATATTTGAATGAACTTATTCACATTATCGTCATTCTGACAGTTCTGTGCAAGAAAATACAGGACAAATTGTGTCTGGTATTGATTTGGCAGGGGACAGTGCTTTTTATTTTGAATATGGGACGATCCCATGATTTGCCTGATCAGGCAGCGCACTGCCGCTTAAACTTTGCCTCATCCAGAAATAGTCCCACATGGGGTTCTGTGTCTGTCAGATGGTCTGATGGAGATATCAGCATATCAGCAGAGCAATAACGTAATGCACAGAGCACTACAAGGCAGAGAACACAGATATGTGGGGTGTGTTTTGAATGTGCAGAAAGTTTTGAACATAAGCAGAAATTTTGCTGAAACACATATGAGCTATTAAAGTCCAGGGGTTTATGAATTAACTTACAAAAAAATGAATTTATCAATGACGTAATCTGGTGCTACATGCACATTTAAAGAGCTTACTTCCTGCAACAAAAGACACAAAGGAGGACTGCAGAGTAAATCCTGCCTATATGTGTGTTTACTCAGCAGAGATAACATGAAATGAGAAAAGTTAATCTACGGGAGAATAAATATTTGAAACAATACAGAATACCTGAGAGCCTTACAGCATTATATTCCATTATAGGCTATTTTTATTGTTGGTATTGTCACCTGCCACCTGAATTGTGTGTTTTTCTTTACATAAAGACATTTCGATAAAACTTCACCTGAGTGCAGGAAATTATGTGTTTGATGCTCAAAATTTCCTAGGGGTGGACCCCAAGACCCCCTGCTTAATATATGTCCCCACCAATGTTGAAATGAAACCTACACTCTTGTGTGAGCCTGCACTTAGGCACAGTAATGCTTTAAGCCACATGTTAACATATAGGGCTGCCCAATCATCAATTGGAGACCCCTCAATTAAATGACATTCCCTCAAGTTAAGCAGTATTTATTTTGTTTGTTTGTCAGTCAGTGTATTTCTGGAGTTGTTTCGGTCCCCATTTTTAGCTGCAGGGTGAGTGTTTCTTGCTTTCACACCATTCTGTTCTTTGATACAGGCAGCTGCAGATCCAGCCCAGTCTGAGTGAGGCTGAGGAGGCTGCCCAGGAGGAGAAGCTTTTCCTGGTCAGAGTCAGAGATAATGTTATCCTCAAGAGTCTTGTTTGATATATAGTGTCAGCAAAAAAATGTTGTTGCACGTCTTGTCTGTTGAAAGTTAGCCTGCATTAGCTTGGAGGGCTAACTTGCCTTGTTTACTATATTACATGAACATCACTGTCACCCTGACTGTCCTGCTGAGCCCTGTTCAAACTCTCAAATTTTGTATGGAGATAAAGAAACGAATAGTTGAATATTTGTATTGAACAGCCAAATTTGATGTGACTGGCATAATTCTGAGTCAGGTACAGCCCTGCTACAAGTCAAAGTGCCTTTTACCAGCACAGGGGCTGGCAAAGCAAGTCTTTTCTATTACGCTCCCTGGTCCTGGAATGATCTTCAGGTCAAGCTAAAACTCAAAACCCTTATCTCTTTAAATGGTTTTAAATGTAGAATAAAGGAAGTGGTCACGGCTAGCTGCAGCAGCGTCATTTAACATACAAAGTCTAGATTAAATATTGCCGCCTTGTATTACGCTTTATTATGTTGACATACCTGTTGTCTCTATTGTGACTTGATATTGTTGTCTTGTTTGTTTTTATGCAGCTATATAACTCTGTCTGAGCTAGGTCTCACTTGCAGATACAGAAAGAGGTGGACAGATCAACATTGCCACCTTTGGATACCAGTCTCACCAGCTGTTATGCCACACAACACAGTTAATTTGCAAGTGTGTCACTGACATACAACTTGTTTTTTAATTCCTTTACTTCTCAGAATGCCCTTTGACAGCCACAACAGACACTATGCATTGATTGTGGTGTTTTTCAATGTTCATGAAACAGCTTCTGCTTTCAAATGTCCTGACATGAGATCCCACGCTCCCTTCTTCTTTGACCTTATTGCCAAGATGTTTTTACTGGATTGAGTTTGTGACAACAAGTTTCCTCCACACATACTTGTGGATTACATTTCCAAAACAAGCCATCATCAATAAGAGGTTGCGGTGGCATACATTGATTTGTTGCACTGAATGCCAGGCCATTAGTGTCCTTTCCCAAATATAGCATTGCTAGAAGGCTGTGGCGTGATCTATTGATTGGTTGTACAGTTTGCTTGCAAGTCTAGATCCTTTGCTATATAGAATATCATCAATAGGAGGTTGTGGTGCCAAGCATTGATTAGTTTTACAGTACCCCTGCAGGTCTGCATCCTTTCCCGTATTACGTATCAACAATAAAGAGCAGTGTTGTAACATATTGATCGGTTGTATTCTGGGTCAATAGGTTGAAAAAAAAAAAAAAAAAAGGGTTTGGTGAAAGAAATGCTGATACATTTTTAAAAATGTGCAGTTTTTTTTTCAATACGCTGACAACATTTCTTCTGTATAGTATTGCAGAGTTGCACATTATGCTTGTAACAATGTGTCTTATCCCAGTAAAGGCTGTGGTGTTATTGATTAGCCATATACAAACTCATTGTCATTAAATTTGTCTGTGTTGCCAAACACAGGGACAACTGCAAGAGAAAGAAGGGGCCTGTGTGTGTGTGTGTGTGTGTGTGTGTGTGTGTGTGTGTGTGTGTGTGTGTGTGTGTGTGTGTGTGTGTGTGTGTGTGTGTGCGTGTGTGTGTGTGTGTGTGTGTGTGTGTGTGTGTGTGTTGGCAAGTGCTTTGTCAGGCCAAAGCGATGCCTCAGAGCTCAAACGCCAGATGGACAATTCTGGAGAAGAAGGCTGCTGACCGGTGTCCCACTGAGCGTGCACACACACACACACACATATGCACACATGACAAAAGCACGGCACAAACATAAACAACCATTAATACAGAGGAAGAGTGGGAGGAGGAGAGCCTGCACACACAGACGCTGAGAGTCATCAAACTCTTGGAAAGCATTAAAAGAACAAACAGACAAACAAACAGTTTAAATGTCACTTGTCCTCATGTTACCATGCTGTTGTCTGCTTTTTGTTGCAGCAGCAGGAAGCTAACATTTTGAAACAAAGCAACAAACACAATTTATCCTAAGCCTCCAGGGGACGGTACTGAGCTGTTCAATTTTGTTATGGGAGCTGAAGGCGATATGATGCCTGTGGGATTAGAAAGCCTTTTTGCCCCACAAATCCATCACAAAAGAATCAGCTGTAAGACATTTGTGTGTTGTTTGTGCGGTCCAGCAGTCGGCCAAACGGCCAATGTCATATGGGTACAACAAGCAGGGACCACCAGGTGGTGTTCAAACTGGTGAAACTGAGTATGGACTGAACCCAGAACCACTCGTAAATTGAGAGTTTCACCTTCAAGCTCAGCTTCCTCTTCACCATGAAGTGCGACGCTTCCATTAGTAGTGATACTAAACCGACGTGGCTGTTAATCACACGCTCAATTTTACCCATCTTAATCTCTCTTAGTATTTTAACTCATCATGTGGCCTGCCACTTACTCTCAATCTAAAAGGGGCAACCCGCCATCTTTCAGCAAAGTACAATAGGTTCAGACTTGGAAATGCTGACACTCATGTTTGACAGCAAACAGCCATATGGAAGTCCCAGTCTGATGAAGCCAACAAAATAACATATCCCTGCATATGGCGTCAGGACTGCCACCAAATTAGAATCAACAGATGCCTGTTTTGATTCTGTCCATGAAACTGAACTGAATGTGTTTGACTTAAAGAGCTAATCTGACAGTTTTCAACCAGCTTTGTATCATAACAATGTGAGTAGTATGTTTCGTTGGATTTTCACTGGCTCTGGAGCTGTTTCTCAAAATACCGACTGTAACTACATCTTTTCGTATGCATGCCAGCACCGACATACAGAGTATAAAAGTGGATCGAGAGAAAGACCCAACCCTCTCCTGCTCTCTCAAACTCAAACCAAACTCAGATCAGATGGTATGACGAGGCAGTATTGATCAAATATAAACCAAGATTCTGTAGCTGTATTGTCTATTTCTCACCTAAAATGTCTTCAGAAAAATATCTTAAAACCCTGTTCAGCTGTAATACAAGAATTTGTGAACAGGAAATGGGCGCCATACTGTTTCCTGTGTATTGTCCTATATTGCATTGGTCCAGTGGTTCTGGTAGTTATGTTTTCTATCCTTTGAACAAAGCGAATACCACAGCCCTTTTTTTCTGTTTTGTCTGGTCATGTAGCACCAATGTCAAAAGTGTTTGCGTCTGTCTACTGCACAGAGGGCCAATTTTATGAAAAGACTGTCTTTCCAGCAGGAAGATACTTCTTTAATGTTGAGAATAAAGAAAACAGTAAGTACAGGGTGCCTCTTAATAAACCATGGATTTTCACAATAACTACCACAAGATACTCAGAGAGGCATCATCATCAGTGTTCTCTAAGGTTTTGGACAAACTGGAAAAACTTTCATGAACCCTCAGTGTTCTTGTGAGAGTGAAGAGTTGTGCCATCGTAGCACAATCAAGACAGAATTTGCATTTGTCCTCTTGAACCTGACATTGTCAGTTGACTCGAGCCTCCTCTACAACACTCTGGCACTGCTCAGCTTTCCCAGGAAAGAGGAGTGTCAAGCTCGCATGCAGAGTTGGCACTCTTTTAGTGCGTCTAGTTCGAGGGGTCACACATTTTTGGGCCATGCACAGATGTCTGCATAGGGGTCAATGTGCAAGTGTTTGCAAACTTAGGCAAATAATGAAATTTCCTTCATTACTTGCCTCCAGTTCAACTGGACTTTCACAGACTCACAGCTTTCAGAGATTCCCACAAGACAAAAGCTGCAATGCCACTCATTCAGACCCATGTCTTTTGCTTCTGTTTCCTAAAGCAAATACAATAAATAAAAATCAAGAGGGACAGTTTACATACCAGGGTAAAATAGCTGACAAACTACATCTTAGGTACTGGAATCTAGTGGTAATAATAGGTCAGCTGTGTTGCAAAAGCACCTGTGGTAAATGTTCTTGAAATCGATATTTCATTTGGTATTTTGATGATGGTTAAATCTATCTTCACTCTTTATTTCTGTGTTGACGTAATACTAGTTTCTACCCACCTTGAGTGTGGGCAGTGAGTTTGGAAAAACAGTCTCCGTATTTACTTTGGCTCTGAACAATGTGTAGTGGCAGGCCGAGAGGAAAAGCTCTGCAGTGAAAAAGAATTGGTGTTGGTCTGGAGGCTGGTGGAACCTGATCTTTAAAGAGCTAAATGGCAAAGCTAATAAGCACTTGACTAACAGACGTGTCCAGTGACAGGGGAACAGAAAAGAGCAGACACTCTGACCTTTACTGGTGAAGATTAGACTGGGGAAGAAAAGATAAAAGAGGGAAGAGGAAAACGGCTCAGAGTCTCAGAGGCGTTACAAAGATTTACTGTGTCCACCCTGTCAGATATAATTAAAACAGGAGTGAAGTGATGGCTGATGGTCTGAACACTTTCTGTCACGGCTGTCACTTTAAATCAAAGAGATCTTGCTGGTTTATTTCTGCTCCTAGTGTCTGTCAAGGAAAGGACTCTAACCAGCCAATGAGAAATGTGGTTACAGTTAATGATGGTCAGGAGTGTGACATCATGTCTCTGCCGGCCAATGCGAACCACAAACTCTTTTATGTTATGGCTTTACCAATCAGGCAACAGTGAGACAGCTGCCAGTAGAAATGTAAAGCCAGTTTCTCTCCTATGAAATATAGAAGCATTTTAGCTGCATTTTAAATGTGAATTTAGTCATGCAGTGTTGTGCATTAATTACAACAATAATGGCATATATGACATCGGCCTATTATGCATATTAATACATCTGACTTTATCTCTTCTTTCTCTGCTTGAGGGGTTGCCACAGCAGATCATGTGTTTCCATCTCTTTCCATCCTCTGCATCTCCCTTTATCACATCAACCACCTGCACATCTTCTCTCACCACATCTATAAACTTCCTCCTTAGCCTTTCTCTCTTCCTCTTGCCTGGCAGCTCCATCTTCAGCATCACTCTTATGAAGCTCAGCGTAAGTTCACACAATCTCTATCAGCCAATCAGGATGCCTCTGCAAAATTTTAAATCTGCGCTCTCTTCTGCTGCTGTCAGCTGTCATTTTAGGCAGAATTGTCGCGCCCTCCTTCACAATGGTCAGCTCCAGCCATCGTATCCAGAGTCCAGGATGAGCTCAACAAAGGCTTATTACTGTACTCATCCAGAACATCAGCACTTCTCCATCTTTTTCTCATCTCATCTTCACCACCTCTACCACCACCATTAGCATCTTGACCCCGGGGGGGTTCCCTATTCGACTATGGATTCATTCCCCCTACCTAAATCATACCATCTCGATGAGGTCTTATCGCCAAAGACAAGATATACTCATTCTTGACCATGTCCATCCTTGTCACTGCCAATAAAAGTCTTAGAATCTTAAACTCTGCCACCCACAGCTATGCCTCCTTTCTTTTCATCAGTGCCACCGCCTACAAACAAACAACATAGCTGGTCTCACTGCTACACTGTAAACCTTCCCTTTCATTCTTGCTGTCACAAATCACTCCTGACACTCTCCTCCACCCACTCCACCCTGCCTGCACTCTCCTCCTCAGCTCTCTTCCTCACTCCCTGTTACTTTGATTGGTTGACACCAAGTATTTAAACTCCTCCACCTTTGCCATCTCTACTCTGTGCATCCAACCATTCTGCTGTCCTCCCTCTCACTCACACACATCTATTCCGTTTTTCTTCTACTTACTTTCATTACATTTTCTCTCCAGTGCATACCTCCACATCTCCAGACTCTCGTCAACCTGCTTCCTACTCTCACTATAGATCACAATGTCATCTGCGAAAATCATAGTCCATGGAGACTCCTGCCTGATCTCGTCTGTCAGCCTGTCTATTACCACTGGAAACGAGAAGAGATACTGAGCTGATCCTTGATGAAATCCCACCTCAACCTTGAACCCATCTGTCACTTCCACCGCATGTCTCACCACTGTCACACTACCCTCATACATATCCTGCACCAATCTTACATACATCTCTGCTACCCCCGACTTTCTCAGACATTACCACACTTCCCCTCCCAGCACCCTGTCATATGCTTTCTCGAAGTCCACACAACACAATACAACATCTTCTATCCTTCTCTATACTTCTCTATCAACATTCTCAAAGCAAACATTACATCTGTAGTGGTCTTTCCTGGCATGAAATAATCACCTCTCCTCTTAACCTAGCTTCAACCACTCCTTCCTATAACTTTATGCTGTGGTTGATTTACTTTATACTGCTGTAGTTACTTCAGCTCTGCACATCACCCTGCTTTTGAAGATCGGTACCAGTATGCTTCTTTTCCAGTTTTCGGGCAATCCTCTCAATATATCTGACATCACCACACAGGCATATTTAAAAACCATGTTAAGTATACTTCACATAAATTATAGTGTAGCACAAAAGGAAGGGAAGCACTTGTGATCACTTAGATACCTAAGCCAGATCTTGATGACAGCTGCCCTGTCTCCCCCCCTAATTAAGATTTAGGTCGGCTTTAACGGCTTTTGAAACGTTTACACTTTCACATACAAATTCTCAATGTCTCTTTAATATTATCGTGATTTTCTAGTCTTGGCTCAAGCAAATACTGAAGTTCAATGATGTGATTACTGTCAACAACCACAGAAGCAGCATACGAGTACACAGTAAACATGAAGGGGACACAGGGGAAGAACATGACTAAGCCCCAATTCTCTAGGACTGTGGAAAAGAGAGAAACTTCTAGAGTGAACAAGAGTCTGTGTTTAATTCAGCATGTATGTGATCCACCTACCAGCACTTATCTTATTGAGAAATCCTAATTTTGAAATCGTTCGCCTCACATTCTAACAGTCTTCTCCCACTAGAATAGTGCAGCTGACCATTGGATGCTGGTGGTGAGATAAGGCAACAAGACCCAAAATGTAAAGTTTGTACCCAAATACAGTGTATCTTCCTGAATATAAAGATCTAAGGAATGGATTAAGATGGATATGAAAATATGAATATAATTATACTGATGCTGAATTGACAAGACTACTGTGCCATGTGTTTCTAGAGTTATGTATTTTTGTTGACACATAAGGAATTAATAATATGTCCCATTTCGTCAAGGGAGTTTGGCATCATATTTTACACCAGGAGCGGGACGGTAATAAATCTCAAAAGGAATCTAGTTGTATTATTGCAAATAGTGACTCTGCATGAGACCTGGGTCTGTGACTAAAAACTCACATTGTCCTTAGATGTGAGAAGGTGCCAGACTTTAGTCTTTCAAAAGTATTTTTAAATTCTTCTCAAAGTCTTTGAGTGTTTGATAGGCATCAGATGCATCCTCCTTTTCCTCCGGCCCCTGCATCTGTAATGGATCTCTCTAGATCTTGGTATTCCCCACCTGTCCAGCAGATGCCCTGAGAGTTTCCCACCCTTTACCAGTCACCTGCGCACCTGTCCCTTATTTCTTCAGGGAAACACACCTGTGCTTAGTTCCCACATTAAGTCTTTGACTGATGCAGATACCAGGCACTTTCCTTTTCCCACTTCTGTCAGTGTTGCTGTGCCACCATCATATCAGCCATTTCTATATGTTCCTCTGCATGTTGCTTGCTGAGCTTTCAGGACCTTCTGCCTGCCAGCCCCCCAGCCTCTATCTTTTAAGACTTTGCTGGAGCTGCAGGATAGGCAGAGGCTAGTATGCACATAATCAAAAATATATTTACAAGCCAACAGCAGCTACAGAAATACCACATGGGGAGCCAAAGAACTATCAGTCAGTTTGAACTGCTTGTGTTCCCCCTGACAAGTTGGTGACAGCAGTAGAGATCACTGAAAGCAGAGTCAGCATAAAGCTGAAGGTCCAGTAATCTCCTTCTTGTTGATAAATTCAAGACATGATTTTGGATTCCATTTTTGCAATCGTCTCTCTCTATGGGTGAATAAAAGCTTAAAACAAAATAAAAACATTGAAGTACAACGTGGATTAACTGAGATAGAAGTGTTGTTCTTCTGGAAATTTCTTTCCACAAAATTTCCCATAAATTATTGAAATTAATGTAAAAATAATTGATATTAATATGATAACATAAAGTATGATTTACAGGAGGGTATACTCTCAGTTTATTTTTGACGATGAAGGGTCAATTCTGTTTCACACAAAAAAACTAAGTATAACTTTTCATCACTGATATTTCAGTAATCCACTTCACCTGTAAGGGCTCTGACACCTGAAACCAACTCAATTTGTCTCAGTCTTGTTATTAGAGCAGTGCAGGTAGTGTATATAACAGGTGAGGATAAGAGCCGGTCAGGCTGCACAGCTCTCCTTCAGCTTTACTGTTGAAGGGAAACCAAGCTTGACGCGAGTCCGCTCTGGACAGTAGCTTCACTATAAGGAACAGATGGATGGATAAAGTAAAGAAAGGGCTGCTGAATCATTAATAATGCACCGATATTCCACCTGACAGCTACAAAGAGACATGAGTAAAATGAAGAGTCAGGCGGAATGGAAAAGGCTGGACAAGCAGAAGGAGAGGCGAGCTGCTTTCAGTGAGAGACAGGCAGAAAAGTGAACAGGAAGAGGGGTAGCTGAAAGGAATGGAAGAGAGACAGGTAACAGATAGACCGTTTTGCAAAGGCCTGGAGTGAGAACTCATAATTTGCATGAGAATACCAAGCTTGGATGGTAATTTCAGCAGCCTGATAACGTGTCAGACGGACAGAGAGCCTAATGGATCCAATGCAGCAGCAGCAGCAGGCTGGGAAACATCCAGTGTCTCCTGCGGGCAAAGTACAGCACATTTCCACTTGAGTTTCAAGTGTAACATCTTAACTCTACAATGAAGCAGACACTGAGCATACACGTGTTAATCAATACTTGATTAGTTGGCTATCTGTACACACACACAACCAGGATAGTTTCCAAATAAAGTTTAGTTCCACTTTTAAAACTAATTTAGTTACAACTTGATTATTGCAGTGCAATAATCCCTTTGAAAGTCTATTCTAGCATAATTGCAGCAGTATCACTGATAATTGTCGGTGTTGCGCAACGAAAAGAAAACACCAAGACTGCTATTAACTTTTGGCAGGAAGACAGAGCGGGCTAAATTAGTTCTTACAGATTAAAATTTGACTGCGGAGGAAGCTAACTTATGATTACAACTGAACACTGTACAGAAGAACAGAAGACAATCTTAAATATAATTTAAGACTGACAGATGGAGAAGGGAAAGAAAAATGGGATAGAGAATAAAAAGATGCAGGGGGGAGAAATTAAAGATAAAGAGAGAAAATAGGAAATAAATATGCAGAACAAGACAGATGAAGAATCGGTCGGAGTCATTCATCCTGCAGGTTCTTAGTAAAAAAGACGTTCATCTCCAATCAGCTGCCTGCCAGAGCTTCTGACAATTCTGGGGCCAGATGTAAAATTGATGTTCGTGCAAAAAATATTAAGTGAGCCACCTTTCAAAAGAAACTGCTATGTGTAAAAAAAAAGAATATGTGTGTATCTCCGCGCATGCTTTACACCAGACACAAACACATTTATCACTGCTGAGCTGTGTGTGATAAAACAATGTGGCAAAAAGAACCTCAAACAGGGAATTTGTGGACTTTTCAGCTAAAGCGTTTGTCTGTTCAGCACGTCATAATCTGTTAGGCACACCATACTGTAGGTCTCAACAAAGACTGTGTCAGCTGGCTGCGAATTACTCACAGGCCAGTGCCAGATGAAGGAAACAACAGTTCTGCCTCATGTTAAGAAAGATTAAAGCTAGGGTAGATAAAAAGCAAAAAAGAAAATCACATTTCTGTTTCAAGCCCCTCCCACAAGACAAACACTGGCATATGCACGTGTGTCATACTGTAACCAATTGTTTATTTATTTATTTAATTTACTTAATCATACTTTATTGTAGGGTTGCACACTGCGCCTTCGCCTAGCTCTTCCTTGCCCTCTGTCCCTCTGTCTTTGTTTATCAGACCAAAGATGAGAGAACAATTAACTAGCTAATGGTAACCACCCCACCATCAATTCGCCTGAATTGCTCCACACCGCTGCGGGCGGCTCCTCTGGAAGGAGAGCTGGCAGCAGCTTGGGAAATGGACCTTCATTTTGTGGCTGTAGTGACTGAATTTGGCCACCGCAAACCCTGCAAGCCTGCTGTGCTGGGTGTCACAGCAGGCTGGTGGCCAGTGTCAGCATCGGGCCTGACCTGTTAGCTGATCCGGCAGAGAGTCGGGGCTGTCTGGTTCCCCTGGGGCTACGGTTTGCACTGGTTGGATTCATCATACTGTGGCCGCTGACTAGGAGTCCATCTCCGTAGCTGCTGGCGAGCTGGTCTAAAGCAGCCCGCAGTGAGCGAGAGGAGAACACTGTGATTTGAGGCTCTAGATAACATTAGCTACATTAATGTGAACTTGATGCTGCAGCTATGAGTCCTTGGCTCTAGTTAGCACAAGCCGAATTAGCAACATTTTCTCTCCATCTCTAGATACTTTGCAGATACTAACATGTTTTCATTTTGTTTATTGTCAGACTCTGTTTTAGACTCTCTTTAAAAAAGCTCATCCTCCTTTTTTGGGTTGCTTTGAGACATAGGCAGTATTTGCCAATGCTGGAACAGCAACTTTCTCTGCAGGATTCTCCACATTTGAATCAGGCTTTCACCAAAGGGACGTGCACGCACATCTGCATCTGTAGAGCAGCCAATAGGAACAACCTCTCACTGAAATGACCTTTGATAGGCCAAAGTCTCCCACAATGGGCTAGATGTTTTAAAGCTGGAAACAGAGCCAAGAGGAGGTGCAGATTTCTAGTGTTTTCTCAGTCAACATAAATTACAATAATGCCAAAGTTTAATACAGGATTTTTGCCCAGTGAAGCCAAAATTACATGGCCTTTGAGTAGGAGTGGGTTATTATCTATCAAAAGAGTAGAGGTGAATGCAGGGCGGGGGTGTTGGACTCCATGTGTATATATTTGGTGTCTTGACCTTGTGCCATTAGTATGAGGGTGGAAAGTTAATAAAATAAGTAGCTTCTCAGTGATTTTTTTCCAACTGCAAAAAGACATTTTGTCTCTTTTTGAGTCACTTCTGTCTTCTTTTCTTGAAATATCCATAAAGGGGAAAAGCAAAGGGATTTGCTTTAGATCAACCAATCAAGATAACGCAAGTCCAGTTGCCTTCTGAAGTAGCAGTTCACCATTGCAGTGAGAATAATTCAACTTATTATCAAAGTATTTTCTTAATTTTTTAAGCTTAAGCTTTTTTTTTTCTTTAAGCTGCCAGGATTCTTAAGTACACCATCGCTGTTGAAATGGTGTTCCTCATGTGAGTGTGTTATGAATATTACACTGACAATATGCACATTTGACTGATGCATCACTGTCAGTGGCCGCCATATCCTTAAACACAAAATTTACTCTAATGTTACTGTAGTGTATGATGACACAACACAATACCACCATTTGTTTTAATCGGTGACACCTTTTTAGTCCGTTAGCAGCAGCTGCACTAATACTGCTGATTCATATCACACATGTGAAATACACTTTGGTGCTGCAGATAATGCAAGTTTAGTAAAATATAACCCAAAGGCTTAGTCTTTATCAACACATGGCATTATGCATCTGCTTGGTTTTATAATGCGTCTAAGGAGAAAACAGAAAGATTAAAAAAAAAAATCTCAATCAGCCACCAAAAGACTCATCACGTGGTTATACACAAACCTCATGAGTGAAGTAAACGATTAAATTTTAATTACAGTCCATTGTTGACAGAAAATCCAGGACCCTAAAGCCTATGTTTAAAATACCTGTGTTTATCTTGTATGTGTTATTGCAGGGCTCCGATAATCTGTTCATTTAGCGAGTAAATGAACTGAAAGCAAAGCTGCTCCTCTGAGAGCGACTCGAGGAGGCAGGGTGTTAGCAGCAGCAGCAGGAGATGGAAATGAGACGGAGACGTTCATTTATTCATCGATTTCCTCAGCAAACAGCTGGAACCGTGTGGGCTTTGCACCGATAATACAGCTGGGGAGGAAATGTGCCACAAACAGCTCTCCTAATCGACCAACAACTATTTGAAAAATGCAGTAGTGAAGTGATGGGTGAACCTGTGATATGATGCCATCAGCAGTAGCTCAGTCATCCATTACACTCCCACTCCTAATCCCTACATTTTCTCATGTTGACATGATTATTATTAATGAGAGGAAGTCTGGTGTGTCTTTGCACAGGCAGTCTGAGGCATGTATATCCAGTCTACCAACTATCCAAGGTCTGAAAAATATACTAAGCTGTTTTGTAATGACATGTCTGGAGGCTCACTATATACAATTTAAAGCAGCGTTTTTTTGGTTCATAGGGTGAACATGTCCGAAATCAGTTGATTATTTACACACCCAGTGGACACGGAGCAACATTAGTATGTCTTTCAAGTTGCATTGGCTCTGTTTTGGGCTCAACCAACTCCTGGGGAAATATTATGTTCACCAGCTGTAGTCACTAACTATATCAGTCTGCTGTTTGGTGCTGGGCAGATAGCAGACAGTGCTTTTATCTGAGCTTTTTCCACTGAGGAAAGCTCCTGCAGCTGGGAATGAGGCTGGGAGCAGTGAGAGTTAATCAAAACAGCAAATTTCCCAGATGTAAAATCAAAACAATAAGCTGAAACATGATAAAATGCCCCATAGAGCTGAGGGGTATGGGAGCTGAGCATGGCTGTGCTTCCAGTTATTTTTTTTTTTTAAGTTTAAATCACAAGTTTATTATTTTCCTATCTCGAGAAAATGAGTTACCTTGGTAACAAGTGAAGTATTTTGGGGCTGATCAAGGCATTTTTTAACTGATCAAGACTGGCTATATTGAGTGATATAGAGGATCCGATCCTTTTTATGTCAGATGTCGCACAGGTGTTTTTACTCACAAAGCTTTCGTGCAGAGACACACAGAGTGCATCCTTCACCTTCTCAAACTCTCCTCTCTGTCTCTCCTCCACTCCGCTGAGCTCTCATGTTTGTAAAAGAGCAGGGGCTGAGCCCTGCCTGCAGCGAAACACCACACGCCATAAACAACAGTAAAAATGCAGTATGAGACAGTTAAAGTTTTTTACCAAAACAATGAGCACTTACTAATGCAGCTTAGTGTGAGAGTTCCCTGCATTGATAGCACATGGTGTTTCACCAGTGCGCAGATAAGAGATAGACAGTGATGCAGACTAACGTCAACCATACTCACCATGCCATTGCAAAGTGCAACAAAAGCTTTGCAGTGGCATGGCAACAAAAGGAGCTAAAAGCAAATAAGAGTAATTTATTGATGTAGCCTAATCCACGCAAAAGATGTACAGACAACAAGAATAAACAGTCAGCGGAATACAGTTCATTCAGGTAAGACAGGCTGTTCTCACACATTTTATGTTGTTCTTGGAAAAGCAGTGCACCCAAATTCGTACATATCCCACATATTTTGAAAGGTTTCAATCACGTGACGGCAGTAAACAAGGAAGCAGTCCCGAGCATTTGTAAGGAGGCATGTTGGGGTGGTGGATGGGTCACAAATATCCAGACTTTCGCTCGGGACTTTCCCCTGGAGCCACGTGTTCAGATCCGTGTGAAGTCTGAGTGAACTTTGAGTTATTTTAAGGTTCGTTCTCATCATGTTTCTTTTCCTAAACCTAGCCTTAGTAACTTAACTTGCCTAAACCTTAAGAGAGTGAGTGATGCCACTCAATGATCAAAAAGAACTTCAGTAGAATGTTCACATGTAGATTAGCAAACAAAAAGATCAGATGAGCAGCATTTAGCAGTAAAAACAATGTTTGCTTAAAGTCCTGACCATCAAACAAACTGAGGACTGAGCAATGTACAGCAGGCTCTGCTTCCTTTCGTTTCCCAGGTGGTGAGAATCATTCAGATCCAGATTAAACCCATCTCACCCTCCCAGCTGATTCTGGGCTTTGATGTCGGGATAAAGCAGCGAAGCCCATTCCCTCCAGAAACCAACAACAAACCATGATCCTTATTTCGTCAAAGCCTCACATCAGCATACAGCACAGATCTCCCTGTTGGTTTTTTTTGTATTGGACAAACACCATTCACATTTATTCTTCTGGCATAAAGCTTCTATACACAAAGCATCTATAGGGAATAAAGATGGGACAAAGCAGCTAGTGCTTGTTGTCTCTTTTATTTTGTCATGCCTCTTAGAAATTATTCCAAACCTCTGCCTCCCTCTAAACTAGTCACTGGTGAGCAGTCTTTGTGAATCCAGTAAAAACTTCCCTGTTTGTTTGGTTTTGTTCCTTGTATCCTGAGCTTAAACAAAATCTTTCCTGCACTGAGCTCCAGTGCTGCACAGCAGCTCCTCAGTCACACCAGAGTACCATACTTAAATTACAAAAAGCATCACATACAGACAAAACAATCCAAGAGGTAGTTTAGATTATCCTTAATCCACATTTAGTTGCATGCATAATTCCCTAAAGCAGTAGCAACAAGTCCCTGCAACTCCCAGGCAGGCTGGCTGTTTCATGCACAAATGAGAAGACATAAATCTTTCAAATATGTTGTCTTTTCATTAAGAGGAAGACTGAGATTTTAAAAACTGACAAGGTTCAGGGTGTTCTGTTGGACTGGGTTCATACCTTATGATTCCAGACGCAATTGAACCACTGACATTCTTTCTTAAAGCAACAGCAAGGGACTTTCACTTTGACTTTTCATTTTGTGTTCATTGGTGGCCCCTGTGGACAAAAGCAGTAGTGTCCCCAGAATGCAGACTGCATTTCCCATGAGTACCACTGCCTCATGTCTAAAAGATGTTGATCTGGCTACTACTGTGGATTGCCTGGTGCATGTTGGTCATCATGCTCATGATCACAGAAGCTTTGCAGTTGAAGTAAAACCACATCTTACAATGTAAAAAAAAAATCTCCTCCTGCTTCCTTTTTGACTGGCTAACATACTCACTGCAAAACTTTGCTTGGGAAAATGTAAACATTGCATCTTCTGCTCTGTGTGTTGAAATTCATTTCATCTAATTTTGCAGAGAATGGCACCCAGGGACGGGCGTTAGGTATAACTACTGTACATAGTAATAGCCAGTCTTTTTGCTGATGGTCTGGTTTGCTTATATAGGTCATATGGTGGCATCAGTATTAAACTGAGACTGTTTCATTGCCAGTTGTAGCTCTTTACATGTTGTTGCATGTCACAACCCTTTCCCTCTCTTCCCCATGTTTCCTGTCTGTCTCTATGCTGTCAAATTTTGTATAAAGACAAAAAATGCCCAAAACTTACCTAATAAAACAGATGTGTTTCAGCAGAAACGCTAAGTAAAATGTTCCAACACAGCATATGTTAAAGACAGCAAAACAAAATGTGTAAATGAAGCATTTGTGTTAAGAATGTATTATTATATGGACAGTGCCACGCAGGCATATTGCAAATGACACAAGCCAAAATTAGTAACTGTTTGAACCAATACACCAGCTACACTTCAGCCATATTTGCAACAGAATCCAGAATCTTGTCACATAAAGCATGTCTCATATTCAGCTAAATCATGCTGTAAATTCCAGTTTAAATCCAGTCATTAGCTCTCATTTATCCCACATCATTCAGTCACTCTCAGCAGCAGAAACTCTTTCTCACCGTCTCTCCTGTTGAGTTTGGCGAAGCCTGGTGCGTGACTGCTGGACAGCTGCGAGGAGCTTCTGAAGGACGATTGTGGCAGATTGGACACCAGCGCGCTGTCACACACCTCTGTCAACCAAACACAAAGCAGAAAAAAGCAGACAAGGTTAGCGCTTTACACATATCCAATGCCTAAACACAACCAGGCATGCCACCTGGTTTGCAGTAGAGGTACTCCTCATGTCCACTCCTCCATACACTCGATCACATTTGAGAGCTAACTTGTTGCACAGAGGATATAAATGTTGTGACGTAAAAAGTAGATCAATGGCTCAGAAATATACTTGAGTAAAGAGCAGATGTACAATTTTTTAAAACAAACATGAAAAGTTCATCTTCATTAAAAAACATACTTTTTTACTTATGTGTGTTACTTACTTGTAACACATTATGACCCACCCCTGCTCCATTGTATTATTTGGCATCATTCGAGGCCCCCCGGGCTCAATAATTTAGAAACAATATAGTGCTATATGGCACCTCTAATAGTTTTATATGGCACTATTTGACAACGTTGCTGTGTAGCACTTTTCATAGATGGGTGACATAGCATCAAAACAGATTTCCCTATGATTAAAAGCCTCATTTGGCTAGTGTTAAGCACCATTTTTGTTTAGAGTGCAGCTCTGACCTTTGCCCTCTTCATCACTGGCTCATGTGTTGCTGCAAAAGGAATCCAATACTGTTCTGCAGTTTATATTGTTAAGACTATGACAGATGTGTATGTGTATGTAAATCTCATGCAAATTTCTTTAATATGATTATTAAATTGCTCAGTTATCTGTTGTTGTCCAAAGCAATCAACAGCATACATAATAGGATCACACAGATGTTGTGTTTTGCAATGTACATATTAAAAATGTGACTAAAATTAGATGTCTCTACTACAGCTGACAAATTACATGCTATTCTGTAGCATAAAAAAATATGTAGTAGCCTAAAGAGTTTAAATAAAGGTGAATATTTGGGAAGACGTTTTCACAAACCATTCTTCTTTCCAGAGGCTGAGAATAGAGTAGATGGTTCAACAGAAAATACCAAAACACACCCGAGTGATTCAATACTTAGAGGTTCAGAAAAGTCAAATACCAGCAGTAACAGGGTAGGAGCATCACATATTTTAGCCTCAACAGACACCACTGAACAACTGAGGAGAAGTGGAGTTTTATCATTGAGCTGCAGGTTTAATGTCAGCTAGGTGAAAACAGGGCTTTGACATTACGCTCCAGTCTCTCAGCAGTTCACAACAGCGGGCTGACACAGGAACGTCTCCTCTCTTAGCATGAGTTTAAATAGTTTTATTGTCCAAAATAATGAAAGATGAGGAAGAGAAGCATCAGAACTCTTCTGCAGAGTGAAAAACTCAGCGGAGAGCAGAGGTCAACAAAACTATGCTGAGGATGTCACAATATCAGACGCAGCTGGAGATAATTATTCTCCATCTTTTAGCCTGAGTGAAAAAAAACTGTTGAATTATTGAAAACAGGACGGGAGCTCACTGATGCTGAGAGGTGAAAATGATCAGCACTCAAAAAATACAGTGTGGCATTCAATTTGACCATCATGCATTTCAGCATTTATCCACTGTAATATTTGAAGTAATTTCATAAAATAATACACAAAGAAGCAAATAAATCAAAATCTAATGCTTTCACAGCTTCATCGTCATTCCCATTGAGTCTTTGAATATTGGCACATGAGTAGCAGAGTGGAGTCTAATCATTGAGAAGCAGATTTAATGTTCCCTAGGTGAAAACAGGTCTTTCAGCTGTAACGGCACCATATTAGATGAATGAACTGTGTAATAACGTAGAGGAATGAATGATGTAATCATGTCATGTTGTGAAGATAAATGGCGTCCTGACTGGCTCATTACAGGCTGGATCCTGATGGAGACGAATCAGTGTTGTCAGTGGAAACCTTCACATGTTTCACACTATAATGGTTTATGGATGACTGGCTGCAATAAAAACACAATTTATTATACATAATGTGCAATAATTATCCTTTTAACTGGCTTCTCTATTGCAATGAAACCACATAAACAAACTGTATTTAATAGATACTATATATAGATATACCAAAAATGAAAATGCAATATTATTATATTATTACTGAATTGTAATAATTCAATATGTTACTTTGAATGATCGCGAGAAGAGCGTTGAAATTTTACCTTCGCCAATGGTCCAGTGAAATGAATTAACCCCACCCCAGTAATTTTTTGTACAGTCCTTTAAATCTTTTTAAATAAACATACATTTAAGTAAAAAAAAAAAGGCAAGAATTTGTTGTAAAAGGCACTGCAGCTGTATTAACATAACTATATAATTTATCATTTGGAGACACAGTACACTTAATGGTAAACAGACCCACAGTAGAAATGCAGCCTGTAGTGCAATTTTATGCCACACATACACACAGATTCATGGACATCAGCTCACTAAATATTCACAGTTTTCCTTTCAAGCTCCAAACTGTAAGCTAAAGCCAGACTAAAGCTGCCTCCATCTGAAGCCTCTCTGTTAATGGATGTTGTTCTCCACTGCTGAGATAAGAGCCAATTACTATGATTCACGCTGCAGTCCGATCCCAGCCCACAACTCCAACAACAAGGCTTTAGCTTCGATTACTCTGTCAACATTAGTGTACTTCATCTCAACAGCACAAGGTCTTCATCTGCCTCTCGATATCACCACAGCGTGATGATTTCATGTTTTAAAAGGGAATAACACTCCCTTTTAAAAAGACAGATTCTACAAAATGCTGGATTATTTATCTCGAACAGATAAATCTTTGGTATTAAGTAAAAAGGCCCTCTCAGGTTGTTTGGAAGATGAATTGTGATACTACAGTAAACAAATGAGACACTGGTAGAGCTGCCTTTCTCACACCAGTGGAATTTCTAATGCAAGTATTTCTGTGGGGAAAAAAGGACTACACCTCCCCAAAATGCCTTGAAGAATTGAGCATAGCGTTAGTTCAGGCAGGACACGATGTCAAGCTCAGCTCACATCCCAGCGACATCTGCTGATCTCAAGCAGCACAATTAACTGATGGAGCAGCCGATTGATGGAAGGCAGTCAGCTGATAGATCACATGATTCCTTTCTATGCAACCAAGTGGCAAATCTCATTCAGGACGCCCTATTTAAACTGCTCTGGTCTGCCTTCTGTTGCTGCTTCCTCTGCAAGCTGCTTTGCAACCCACCTCCACCCCAGCTCCTCCTTTTCATGCTGCGTCTGACTTATCAATGTCATTTCTCTTTGTCATTGATGCTGCTCTGTTCTGCTCCCGGGGGTCTTTGCTGCTGCTCTCTGCTGCGCTCCATGTAGGCGCATGGAAGGGCAGGGAGGTTTGCCAACCATGAAAGGTCCTTCAGCATACAGTCTTATGTGTGCACAGAAAATATGCGACTGATTGGTCAAATAGTTTGTGAGATAAGCTGCAGATAGACAGATACACACACACACTACAAAACGCATGATCCTCTTCAGGCTTGTGCCTGGCCGAGATAATAACATCCAGAGACTTTATTCTTGCTTGTTTCAAATGGATACAGCTGCTACAAGTGTTGAACATAAACACATTATTTTGGGGCCACAACTGAAGCTGTCACTCTTCTTGGGATAATGCATCATTTGTTATGAAACACTTTTTTTTTTCTCTTTGCAAACAAGCCTTATTAGCAAATCACTAGAGATCTGCCTGCATATTAGAAGAGAGAGCTCTAACAACACCTGAAGCCATCTGACCACACATTATACTGAGCATGTTTAAGTAACCACAGTGGCATCAGTACCAACAAAAGGCTGGTTTCTCTTCTATTTTTCCACCTTCTCTCTTTAATTGCTGTACTTTGTTATTTTTACTGAGTAGTTGTTAGTCATTATCTAATTATAATTTAAATCATCCCCCTGTATGATGATTCTAAATCACCATAAATCAATAATGTTAAATGAAATTCCCAACCCTATTAATTTTCTTACGTCCCAGTGTACCAGTGTAGTTGATACTGTTTTATTCATATTAAAATGCTATACTTAGAGCCTTTAAAGGGTTCACATATGCATACTGATGGTTTTAGAGTCTATGAATATTCACTAGAGCTGCTCGAAAACATCAGAACGCCTACAGCCTGGCTTTAGTGACTTTGTGGCTCTGAGTAGTTTCTCTTTGATAATGAAATTACATGGTATTAACTGAGTCAGGACAGTTTGTTACAGCAGTTATCATTAGTAATCCTGATGCACAGTCATATTACACAGGCTGAGCTTTACAGTTCCTCTTTATAGTTGGTCTGTAATAGTTCTATCATTAGTAATAGAGTGGTTTTGAGCTTCATACATATTTAATCCCACTGTTTTAAATGCGGTGTAGCTACTCAGCCGTGATCAGAAGGCCTCCAGCTCTTTGGTCCACTGAAGCTCCTCCTGAAAGTCTTTATCCCTGCAGGCTTTGACCTAGCAGACACTTGTTACTGTGGGTGGTGCGGGGAGCCCTCAGCGTGAAAAGCAGGTGAATTACAGTAGTCTGAAGAGGTGAAATGAGAGGGACGGCTCTCCAATGCCAAGTGCTGTAATCCCTGAGGAGATAATGTGTGGTGAGAGCACAGCCTCGCTGAGGTAACACTCAACAGAGCACGAGAGAGAGCAGAGGAGTTTAAAAAACACCGGGCCGGTTTTCCTCAGCTGAGCTTTGGCATTTAAGCACTGACGTCCCTGACACTGTGACCAGTGGAGCACAAACACAGACAGCTCCGAGGAAAATGGAGCTAAATGTTGAATACCTGCTGGACTCTGCAGCCACTGAACCTCGACACTGACCCTGGCTGTGCTGGACAGAGAGCTCTCCTGAATATTAAACCACTGCACCTTCATGCTCGGAACAAACTGCTTGAAAACAAACGCGCCTCCTTTCTCTTTCTGTCGGCCTCAACATCTAAAGCTAAACTCAAAAAAAAAAAGTTTTCCTCTGGCATTTACATTTCAAGCATCCACGTTAACAGAAGAAGTAGCAGTACTTGCAGTAAGCGGTTCACTTACAGGAGAAAAGACAAAACATTTCTATGACACTAGAGGGCCTATTATGGAGGATAAACCTTGGAAAATGAGACCTGTTTTGCTTTGAGATAAGAGCACTTCAGATGTAATTACAGGAGGAAAATGAATGGAGAAGTGGTGATTGAGGTGTTCCTTGATGAGATGACTTCTCACTCTATAACATCATATAAGATGTCATTCTGCTGCATTAAATCTACTGTGGTGGAAAATAAGTGTTAACTGATCTAATACTCTGGGCCAAAAGATGATGCTACTTCTTTCTGAGATGAAAAAATAAAAGTGTAATGCACTGCTTCACCGACGATGCTGGAAACCATTATATTGTCATTTGAGTGATGGGGGATGGCTTTTCATCTCAATAAAATATCCTCCCATCAAATGAATGTTTAATCGTTTCTGGTACCTGAGGAGGATTTAGAGGGAGAGAAAGTGTCAAACCTTTCTCCCACAGCTCATCTATCCAACTGCAGTGTCACTTTTATCATTCTGGGTGAATAAACTGTGAATCTGACAGCAGTAAAAAGTCTCAAAAGATTTAAAAAAAAAAAAATCTCTGGAGTGCCGAGGCCTTGGCACTGTCTAGCACAATTAATCACCACAGACATGATAGGCAGACTAATACTTGGCACAGGAGAGACAGAGAGGGAGACCACAGCTCATTCACCTGCATTGTCCACTTCTTTACTGTTCTGCTGAATAACAAAGTGCCCACAGAGTCCATGACAGAGCTGGAGACCCTGAATACCGATGAGCTCCATCCATCACCTCAACAAACAGCAGTGAACAGAAGGTCCTGCACTTCAGAGCTCTATAAGCCCCACAAACCCAGAGTTCAGTGCCTCTCAGTGTGAGCCAGGCCGTCTTCTTTAGTCATTCAGAGCATGTAGCAGTAAGCAGGATAATGAGACTCCAGCCATGCTTGTTTTTGCTCTGGAGCACTAACAATCATCCTCAAGCAGAAAACATCAATGTTCATTTTACTAATCCGCACAATTTCTACCTCCAGCTTGACCTGAAGAGATCCAGGCCTGAGAATAGTGAAGATATATGTTAATATAGTTTTGTGCAGTCATGTAACTTAATGTAGCACAATAGGCTGTCTTAAGTTGAGTTCAACTTTTGAGCTCAAGCTGCACTAACAAGATTCTAACACAAGAAAAGAACTGTATTAAATCACAACATGAGTCTGTGCAGAGAGCAAGAGCTTTCATTACCATAATGAGGATGACCTATTCCATTTTTATCTGTTTACCCCAATTTCATTTCACCCATCAGATAAACTGGCAGAGCATATTCTTGGTACTCAAGAAATTAGCGCTGCAGCTAACAATCCTTTTCATTACTGACTAATCGGCCAATAATTTTTTACAGTTAATTGTCTTTCATTTAGTCCATGAAATGTTGGAAAATAGTAACAAATAGCTATCAAAATTTCCCAGGGCCTAAGTTGATGTCTTAAAGTAACTTTTGTCCAAACCAAACCAAACACATCCGATGTACAAAATTCAAAAGGAAAAAAATAAATAAATTGTTTTTAGAAGCTTGGTGACGTAGCTACTGACTACCAGTGGGTTACTTGGCTGAAACTTGCAAGCTAACTGCTGACATGCTAGTTAGCAATATGCTAGCGCCGGTCAGTCACGATAACTCACTGAGCTTCTTTCTATTCTCTGTGTACTGTGCTGTTTATTCACATCTGGGATTTTGTCATTTCATTATCATTTGTCATTTTGTTTATTTACTGAAGGGGAGAAAAAGCCCTGTGACCTAGCTAGCTTTCTAACTCTACGTTTGAGACAGTTTACAGTGACCAGATGTCCCTGTATGTTCAGGATTGTCCTGGTTTGCAGCTGGGTGTCCCGACAAATATGTCCTAACAAATATTCCTAAAACACTAAAACATCACTTCCTAATAGTCCGGTATGTTTTGGTGGATTTTGGACACAGCTTTGGTGTGTGCACATGTGCTCTTACATGAACGTCTGGTATGGGGTTTGAAAATATGTTCACCCTAAGCATGCAACCTAATGGAGCAAGACACTCACACAGTTTTTTCAAAAAGATGTATTACTACAATTGACTCCAGTCTAATAATTCGCTATAAACTCAGCTAAAAAGCTGAAATACTTTCCTCTGCACCCCATATAGGCCCATCTAGGTCCTTGGCAGCGGCACGCTGAGCAGGCACTTTGCTCTGGTCTTCCTCACTCTTTACCTCCTTTCATGTCACTCTTTAGCTCTCTATAATAAAGGCAATAAAAGCTCTAAAAATATATTTAAAACAGGAGAAAGCTGACCAAGTTTGAACTTTGCAGGGATTTACTTTACTTTTGCAATTCCATTGAAATTCGCTGATTTCACCACACAGTTTTGCTTCAAGTTCAAATGTTCAATCAAAAAGTAATTATGTCAAACAGGAGCATTTATCTCATTTGTCAATATATTCAAATATTGATTATAAACAATGATTGACACACATGCTAATGGTTCACCTACAGCAAATGAGAGATTGTGCCCTTGTGGTTACTGGACTGAAGCTAATGAGAAAACAAAAATAATGACCTCATTAAAGAATCTGTGACAGCCTGCGTCAGCTCTAAATATGAACAATAAACCAAAAATAACCATTACCCTTTTTTTTTTTTGTTGTTTTTTGATGAAATTCATACACCATGTTGGATTTATATTCTGGCCGTGATGGATAGAACAAGCTGATTAAAACTGCTGAATAATTCAACAGGAGCCAGTATCTGTTCTAAAGCTGCCTGTGGCCCGACTTGTTAATTGATTAATTGAAATGCAGAGCAGCGTACTGTGCTAACTAATACCCTGAAGGTAAGGACATGGCAGGAGCTCTCCTCTCCTAGTTTAATTAGCATTGCTTTGACACATAATTAATAGCACAGGATGAGAGAATCTGATCAGGCTTTACACCAGCATATGGCACATATACCATCCACAGACACACTGCAACTGCAAAGACCTCACCAAGGTGTTTATTGCAGTTTATTTTAGCATATATAAACTGACACCGCAGGAAGGATTTTACATATTTAAGGTGACTGTTTACATAAATCATGTCATCCTGCTGTATCTGTAATTGTTGTAGCTATCCAGCCTTCAGAAATTCTTGCATATTCCTGTACTACAACAAAAACAGACATCCATCAAAACCAAACTTGCTGGTTTATGCTGCCATACAAGCAGGAAAGGCTATTTGAATTGATAAAAAAAAACAAATGTGTTTGAAATGAGCGCAAGAATCGAAACATAAAGCAGCCTCATTCACAACACCAAGCATTATTTCACAGTTTGTCTCCCAGTTTTTTCCTGTAAAAATAATCACTTTTCCCATGATGTCAGCAGTTCTAATTCCAGCTGCAAATATAAAACATGTTGAAAATAACTGTGATGAGAACGAAAGGCGCTGATTTAATCAGACGCCGACAATTAGAATCTTTAAAGGAATATTTCAACAGTTTGGGTAAATACCACTTTACATTATGTTACTCTCTGAAGAAATTACTTGACATTTGAGGAAATAATTTTCTTGCAAGACAATAGATTCTGCTTTCATTTCTGTATAAATATTAAGTTACAGTCAGCAGCAGGTTAGCTTAGCTGTGCATAAAGACTACAAACAGGTGAAATGGCTATCCAGACCCTTTCCAAAGGTACCAAAACTGCCTATCAGCACATCCTCAAGTCAATACATTAGAGGCTCTATCTTAAACCCGGTGCAAAGTAGCGCACTGACGCAGTTATAATTTTCACAACCAGCACCCATGCTGTGTAAGTGGTAAATGTACACGCCACAGTCTGTGTGCTCATGGGCGTGCAGGTCTTAAAAAGAGTGCATTGTTGGCACAATGCTGTTTTGAGGCAGCAGAAAGCAGTGGCACCAGTGACCAACAAAAACCTAGTTTAAAAAATGGCAGAGTATTTTCCCTATCTAAAGGACGCATAATTCAAATAGTAAAATGTGCTTATATAGGCAGGTTCACAAAGTGCATACACTCTGCATGTTACACACACACAGAAGAGAGGATGAGTTGAGGGTGCGTAAAATAATACATCACCTATGACATTGCATGGCTCTCATTACATTACTCTCAGCAAAAAAAAAAAACTTGCCCATAATGTAAATCCAAGGGAATGTAAATGACACTGGTTGAATTCATGTTACACCCCAAAACACACCCATGAGTAATGCCCCCTGCACTTTGTACCCAGATTATGCACCTTTTAACTAGACAATGCACCATAGATCATTTACACAGGACCTTATGTCTTTTTTTGTATATTTATGTAAAGCTGACCTGTTGTTGGTGGTTTTTCACATTGGGTTTTGTAAGGATTAAAACACTGTGTTAAGGTCCCAGCAAGTGGAAACTGTCACCATAGGACAGAGCCAGGATAGCCCTTTCTGCAATTACATATTTCCCAAAAGGTCAAACTGTTCCCTTAAAACGTATGCCACAGTGGTTATTTGCCTGACTCCAGATAAATTAAGTCTGCACTGTAAACCAAAAAAGAAAGAAAAAATGAAAAAACTATGACTTTGCCTGGTGATACTCCGTGCTCCCTAACTACAAAGGTCATGTTTAATAGTCTTGCGGAGGTATTGTAGTGTCCCCACCTTTAAGCAGTGCAATAAGAAGGTCAATCTGCAAAAGAAATGTGATGCTCAAAGGACACAGTCTAACAAAAACTTTTCTACTTGGTGTCAGATCTGTCAGCTTCAGATGGCTCATAAATGCACATTAATGCATATGTACATTGAGCAGCCCACACGAATCGCATCCTAATGCATACAACACTACACTTATCTACCGCTGCCTTTGAAAGGATAGAACAATCCTCCTCCTCACTGAGGCTCATCACACTGAGCGGCGATGTAGGTGGCTGTGTGGGAGACAGACATCAACAAACTGAAGCGATCAAACACAGCCATGAGCCACAGCATTTAAAATCTCTTCATCTTTAAACTGCCAGGTTTAACGTACATAAACAGAGACAAAGAGTTGAAACAAACTGCTGAGCACCAAGACTTTCACCAGGGTTCAGTACAAACACTGCTGAAGCCCAAAACATTCGCTGTCAATCATAATGCTACAATTATGCAGATTTAGAGGGAAGGCTGCAGGCTACATCACTCGTACTAATGGCTCCAGAGGGAGATATGTATCGTAAAATATCTACTAATCCACCAGCTGCAGTAAGTAAGTGATTTGAATATATTTGCCTCTTAATTGAAAACATCAACACATCTCCATAAAAAAGGCAATTTTCCTCTGTCATTCAGGCAAAAAGCACACAAATATTCACATCATCCAGGCAGCTTAGCAAAATTAATTTATTTCAGAAGTGAGACATTAAATTAAATGGGACACTCGGGACTCATAAAATGGAGGGAAAAAACAGAGCTGAAGGAGTTATAATGCAGAAAATACTGATGCCAGAACAGCATATCACAAACCCTTTTTCCTGTGTAAATCCACTGATCTAAGGGTAATGTCTTTCTTTACTGAGACAGAGAAGCAGAAGTGCAACAAGTGAGGACTTGTTGCAATCTGTCCCCTCTTCATTGCCTTTATGCAAAGATTGTGCTCACTTTTAAAGAAACCAGTGTTTTCTGTTGGTAGAAAAGACCTTGGTTTCCAGTGGTTAAGTCAATGTGTACACCCATCCTTCCACCTTGACCTCCTTACAGATGCTTTGCCATAGTAGAACAATGTTATCCAAAAAGACAGCTTTCTGAAATGTCCATGCAGAGAGGAGGCTTAGAAAATACACAACAGTATTGATGCTGTGAGGCAACGTTTCGAGGTCCCTGATATTTTGTATCATTGACATTCTTCAGCAAAAGCACCGAGGTGACAGGATACATATTTCTGCCAAATGCACAGGGAGTGAAGGTAAGCCCTGTTTCCACCGAACGGTACGGTGCAGTTCAATTTGGTACACTTTCTCTTCGTTTCCACTGTTAAAAGTTGTGGATGGTACCAACGGAACCGTTCCATACCGTCCCCATTTTTGGTACCCCCTCTGTTGGGGTACCCAGCACACAGATCTGGTACTGAAAGGTGGAGCTGTGAACACTGCGGTCCGTAATAGGTTAATAGCAGACGGTCACTCTGCTCAGGGCTGAGTTGTGGCTGGTTTTGAAGCTTATGTAACCACTGTTCATACAGTGGAGAGTTTTACATACATTAGTACTCTACATACATGACAGGATGTTTTTCTGCCTCTTAAAGCAGCTGTAGTCAGAGAACAATAGTCCAATTCACTTGAAACATTTACTTGTAATGTTACTCAATGGATGTGAATCCATCAGCACACCTTAAATTTCAGTGTGACAACTTTGACCATTACTTTAGTGATGGTAGTAAAAGGGTTTAGTATTTAAGTAACACTAAGCCCCTGAGCTTGCCTTGGAAAGACTAAAAGCACAAACCTGCTTTTTTAAAAACATCCTTTTGAGAGAGACTCTCACTGCAGCCTGTTCTGTTTTGTTCTGAAAATGTCAGCTTGCAACCTTGTTCTGTTCTGGACAATAAATGAGGTGCAAAATGATAAAGGAGGAAATACAGTGAGTGCTGGATGGAGCAGTGAGTGACAACAACCCCTCCCACATGAAAGAGTGCTGTTTGCGGTGGAAACACTAGGGTCTGGGAGTACTATACTTAAAGTGTTCAGTGGAAACGGGGCTGTAGACATGCACCGACAAAAGAGGATAAGATGATAGCAAGCCTGCTTTAAACAAACAATGAAGAGCACCCTGCTCGACAGAAAAAGTAATTAGTTACATTACTCATAACACGACATTCACAACAACAATCACACACCACAATTTCTGTTTTTAACGTGTAGAATTGAACCCAGCCTCCTAGAAATTACAGTCATATACAACTAACTTGGAAAAGCAAAAACATGTTGAAGTAAACAAACTGGATTTTGTTTTTATCAACATAATAAGAAATTTCAGGTAAGTCTCAAAAATTTTGGCAATAAAAATAATGTATTTCAATTGTTTTCCGCCCAAATATCTGATCTCTCATAACAGCTACAGCCATATTTAGCTTTTTACAGCTATTTTTAAGCACTAAAGTTAGGCAAAGATTGTGGTCATGATTTAATACAGACGCAGTGACTTGAAGCACACGACAGTTTTTGAACATTTAAGTAAAACCACAACCTTTTTCTGACCTAACCAAAGGGCATTTGTTGCCTGAACCAAACCACAGATGAATCGCAGGATGGAAACCCTAATTGCTTCCGAGCACTGCTTAAGAGAAGAAAACTCTAAACTTACATACAGTTTCTATACTGCTGGTGCTGCAGCAACATTTATGTTTCATAAAAGCTCCACAGGAGGTAGTGGAGAGAGGAGCTCTCTCTTTATCTGCCTAGTGTGTGTGTGTGTGTGTGTGTGTGTGTGTCTGTGTGCGTGTTGCCTCTTTACACCTTCACTAAACCACAACAAAAGCCGCAGTCACGGCATCTACTTAGTTTTACTTTACAGCCGTCCTCCCTCAGGAGACATTAGAAGATAAGTGCTCTTTAAAAAACTTCTCTGCAGATAATGTGATGTTCTCCATCTCCTCCTGCCGATCAAACACTCAGAGCTCAGCTTTCCTCAGACTGCAAACACAAAGGCTACTCAGACTTCTTTAACTAACTCAGGGAAGAAGTTTCTGTCCTTTATAGAAGTTGCAAAGCGTTGATGCAGCACTTTTACACTAAACTACTAAACCGTCACAGGACAGTGTAATTGGGGGTAGCTGGGGTAAAAGTCATGACAGACCCCAATTAGGGCACCAAGAAATGTAGGATATGGTGGTGAATATCTCCTGTCATAGCTTGATGGTCACATCCTTCTCTGAGCAGATTGTTCTTGGAAAAGTCTGATGGAATAGAAAGTACAAAGAGCTATTTGATTGCCTGATGTCAGCTCAGTCACCAGAAGAAAATGTTGGCATTGTATGTTTCTACAAACTACAATTTGTACACTTTACACAGTACGTGTCATATCAACATTTCTGAAGTGACGTAATTCTGATTACATATATGAGCTGACTGTCATTAGGAGGTAGAGGGGATAGTGGATGGAATGACACCTATAGGTGAGACAACTGTAACAAGACATTACGGTGTTTCCAGCACCGATTGCACCAAAACCAGGTATTTACAGCCAAAACATGATCTTTTCCAACCAAACCAGCTGGTTTTGTGCCTAAACATAACCACACCTTAACCACAGCATTGTTGAAATGTAAAGTTTCAACATATCAGTTACATAACAGTGTTGAGATTAATAATGTGCCAGTCCGGCAAATAGTTGCGTGTGCATGACTAGTCAAACTTTTACAATCAGACTTAAGGCATTGGAGGCCTTTTAGAACACAACCTTTATACCAGAATATTGTACAGATACACTGATGAACAATCTTCCTTACAAATAGACCTTCCACTTCCTGTCAGAAAGATGCTGGTGGTTTGGGAGCAGAGGATTGTAGGTGGCATAGCTCCAGAACAGTATTACACACATTTGTTGTCTGCCTGCCTTAAATTCAATCTTTTGCAAGAGCTTGAAGCGTTTTATCTCTGTGTTGATAATGTACTTTACAGAAATTCAATTTTTTTGTAGTTCAGTACGCTGGGATAAAATTTATCACGCTGTTGACCAGTCAAGACCTGGAAACCTGCAGCAGCTACGCTCTGCTCCCTGAGGACCAGCATCAGACTGCTCTGTTACAGTGCATCTGTTCGCATGTGTTTGATGATGGCTGATACTGGATAAATCCCTGTAGGAACGTTCTCTTTTTTCCTTTCCCAGAGGAAGGTTTAGGGTTAAGTACAGAATTTAACATAGTTGGTGGGGATTTAGTGTCATTATGGACTCTTCTAATCACTGCAGTATTGTCCCATTTAATAGCATATTGTACTGTACTGAATGGGACATAATGTCATCTAAATCTCTAAGCATCAGTAGCAGATGATATAACTATATGATGAAACTCCCTCTTGAGTCTAATACAGATTATATTTTTATTAAACTGCAGACATAATTCAAGAGATATATGATTGATTGTCGTTTTAATCTTCCAGCTGCTCCTTTCAGGGGTCGCCACAGTAGATCATCTGTTTCAATCTCTTCCTTTCCTCTGCTCTTCCTCTGTCACGCCAACCACCTGCATGCCTCCCTCACAAGAGTTGGGTCCATGGTTTGATTTAATGCAAACTGGCTGACCTGTTATTTGTCATTATGACTCAGTCTGCCAAATTAAGAAGTAGCCTACCTTAGCAACCTGTGCTAGCAGTGTCACAGTGCTAAATAAGTAATATGACAGCATGATTATATAATATTATGCTTGGTTATAAATGGACAAATGAACCACTAGGGTCTGACAGGCCACGCCCAATTGACTGCCAAGCCGAGCACAGGCAATATGAAGGCAATCAAATTTCATTGAAGAGTTTCAGAGAGGACGAGCAGCACACTTTGCGTTTGTTTACTGGAAAGTCAATGGAGGTATTTTTGGGTGACGAGACAAGACGTGGCAGAGTTAGTCTCTCAAGAAAACTAAAACTGTACCAAACGGGTTTTATAGGATAGCCCATTTAGAACTTTTGTTGCACACCTGTTTCTATTTATTCCTGTCACTTGCTTTGAAAGCACTGAAATGGGCAAGGGAAAAGTCGATTCAGTAAGTTCGGATGAGGAATTGTCTATACCATACCTCCCCTCTTCTCTATAAAAAAACAAAATAAGGTGGCAGCTGGCTGGAGGGAGATCGCTAGGGAGGTGAAAGGTTCTGGTAAATGGCCGCTGCTAATAGCGACCTACTTGCCACTGGCTGTATTGTATGTCATTTCCAGTACAAATCATGATATAAAGCATCTGTTTTCTGTTTAAAAAGTACAAACACAGGAAGATAGCAAACAAGCTATTTACCCATCTTTTAAATTGTTACGTCACCATGCTGTTCTCAAGCTCAGTTTTGTTTACGTGACATAACAGAAGTGCATATTTGACAGAGTTAGTGTGGACAGAGAGTTTGGGTGTTATACGATGCAGCGTAATAGTTGGACATTTATGTCCTGTTGGGACACGGTGTCATTATGTTCAACACAGAAACTGCTGCTGAGTCAAGTGTGACACCTGATGAAATTCATTATACTTGTCCAGGCTGGTGTTTGGCTTAACATCAAACCGGTTAAAGAATTTTCAAAGCGCCCAACCCAACAGCTCCTCTTATAGTTCATATTCTTTTGGAATTACTTTTTACATTTGTAGTTAGAAATTCAGAGGGGTAAGCTAACGTGTTTAAGTCACCTTAAATACCTGCACACCCACATATATGTTTTTAATTATTCTAGTTGATTAAACCTCTATTCAGGGTACAGCTGGGTTGGGCAAAGCTGGAAATTACATGATGTCAGCAAACTCTTTGCAGCGATAACAATGATGACAGTGTAAACTCACCAACCCTCACAGGTCTGTTGTCAATAAAGCTCCTATTTACATTCATAATGCTGACATTACTCACTAGGGATGCTTTCTATTTAATGTGTGAAATAATGAAACGGCAGTGACTTCAAAAATAAGACTTGACATCCAAGAAATGGGAGCTTCTGGTGAGCACATAGGTATCTTGTATTTAAATCTAATGAAGTGATTTAAAGTTCATATCATCAAGACAAATACTGACACATACAGTGCGTTTGTGTTAGAGTCACATAGTCTCATCATCACTGCAAATAAAGGAGACAATATCCAACATAAGTCCACTGTAGCCTTTACTTTAATAAACTGATCCAATCCTTGTTTTATTGACTGAGAGCAGCATGTGAGACACACACAGAGGAGCAGAGGGAATCCCAGCTTAAAGAGGCTGTTTCTTCAAATTTCAAATATCACTAGAATCACTTTTTTATGGGCCAGGCATTAATATTAATACCAGTGCAATCTTGCAAAAACCCACAACTTGCACGGCTCTGCAAAACCGAGAGCTGAACATGAAAACACACACATAAATGCACACATACACACACTCAAAAGCCAGCGGGGGGTGAAATTGTAGAGGCAGTTGAGAATGTCACTGCAGGGAAACAGACAGGAGGAAACTGCTAAATTCTCTGAGCAAAACTATCTCTTCATCCCTCCAGTATCTTCTTTTTCACAATCTTTATTCCTTCCTCCACCTCTATTGACCCTTCTATTCTCCTTGCAAACCTCACGTTTATCCTTTTATAGCCTTTACCATCCTTATCTCCTTTTACTGCCCTAATTCCTCTTCTCTCCCTTTTCTCACTATCCTTCATACCTGCTATCCTCACTGTCATCCTTCCCTCCTCCTCCTCCTCTGCCTCCTGCTTCATTTATGAAGTCAAATCATCTCAAAGATGTTAGGCGGTGCATCCAGAAAGCAGATGGTGGTCCCTACACACACACAAACATGGCAAACTCACTGAGGGATAAAATGGAGAGGCAGTAGAAAATGTCACTGGAGTTGTGAGAAACACAGAGGGAATATGACTACCAGACAGCCTGCAGACTCTGACCCCTAAACTTTATCCTCTCACACTTTATATTGCTCTTCCTCCTCTTCTTTCCTCCCCTTATCCACCTTCAACTCCCCTCATCCTCATTTCTCACCCCTCTCCTGCAGCCTACCCTCCTCCCTCCTCCTCTGTTTCACCTCAACGTGCTTAGCTTTGATTTAGCTCTGTCTTGTTGTGTTGAAATTCAGCCTTACCCTTCCTTCTTTAATGGCCACTGACTCAGCTCTGTCCTCCTCTCTAATACAAACTGACCGGCCCTGCTTCTTCTCATCAGCAGTCTCTGCAGAGCAGCAGTCTGCCGAGCTGTGGTCACGCAGTACTGACTTCATAAAAAATACACGGCAATGACAGCATTAAGCTGTGATCAGCATCTCTTTTAGTGTGTAACGAGGACACATTAGAGCCTGGATGTGAGGTATAAAGTTATGTAGATGCACTCATGCTGAAGACAGGTATTAGCAAATTAGCCTTGCAAAAATTTAGAATAATGCAGAGTTCCTCAGTTACATATATTAAAGGGCCACTTTTCACATTTTCAAGGTGAAACTTATTATTCTAATGTGTGGAGGACATATGAAAATGTGACATTAAAATTCCCACAGCAGTCTGTGTCTCCAGAGCTCAGTGACACCACCTGTCTCTCTCTCTCTCTCTGACTTGATGTGGAGCCACTATTTCATCATTTTTAGTAGGTTCAAGTGAGAGTAAAGGCAATGACAAAATGGTAAGAGTAGCTTGCTACTTGTGGAAGCTTAACATAACTGATGGCAATGACCCACAGGAACACCACAGCATATCAGCAAAGTTGTGTAATATAATGTGGGATGAGATAGACAGAGCAGGGGTCCCAGCCAACTTTTGTAGGGCTAGAATAGGATTTGAAAAGTGTACTCAGTAGAGAGCACATCTCCATCAGGCAGCCACAGTTTGGCTACTGCACGGTCGCCCGAGCAGATCATGGCCACTCTAAACAAATTCTAGCAGACGCACTACAGCTCGTTTCTGAAGTAGAGCTGCAATGATTGATCATTTCATTGATTTGTTGTCAACTATTATTTTAATCACCAACTCATTTAATAATCAATTAACTGTTTGAATATTTTTTTAAGTAAAAGAATCAAAATTCTCTTAATCCAGCTTCTTAAATGTGGAAAAAAAATCTGGTTTCTTTCCTCCTCTCTGATAGTAAAGTAAATTTCTTTGTGTTGTGGATAAAACAAGAGATTTGAGGATGTCATCTTGGGCTTGGAAAACACAATGAAACATAATGAAACATAATAAAAATAATCTTTAATTCAGTCAGGACCATTTTAGTCAAAGAAAACTTTATTTCTATTTGCAGTATTATATTTGGCGGTATGGTTCTATTCTGGGGCAGTCCTCCCTGCCCTTCCACGTGCAAACAAGGAAAGCCTGAGGCAGAGACAGCACACCTCTCTGCCCCTCCATGCACCTACATGTTAAGCCTAAGGCAGGGATAGCAGCAGCAAAGACCACCCAGCAACAGAATAGAGCAGCATCAATGACAAACAGAAATGACATGAAAAGGAGGAGCTGGGGTGGAGGTGGGTTGCAAAGTTGCTTGCAGAGGAAGCAGCAACAGTAGGCAGGCCAGAGCAGTTTAAATAGGGCGCCCTGAATGAGATTTGCCAATTGGTTGCATAGAAAGGAATCATGTGATCTATCAGCTGACTCCCTTCCATCAATCAGCGGCTCCCTAACAGTCAAGTTGGTGGAGAGAAGATAACAAAAATGGAGATTTATTCATCTCGTATTGTGCTGAACTTTGGTGGATCAGAACATATTGGGTGTGGAATTAATTTGCAGATGCTCCAGTTCAAATTAAGACCAAACTTCTTGATGGACGTCATTTTTTTTTTACCACAATGAAGGCCAAAATGTGGCCTGCCACAGATGATGTGGCTTGTTGGCTTTAGCTGAGCTGATTTCTGGAAAACGTGAAGCCCCTACAGACAGGTTACGAGAAGTGAGGAGTCAGTCCTTGAGCATGCAGTCATAAATGTGCACAAAAAATATTTGACTAATTGGTCCAGTAGTTGGCAGGATTAGCTGCGGATAGATAGATACACACACTCACACCCACACACAAAGAAACACATGATTCTCTCCAGGCTTATGCTTGATGGACATGAGTACAACACAACTGATGAACTAAATGCTAATGAACATCTAAACAGTAGTCTCTTAATAACTATATATAACTGAACAGCCTGCTTTTTGCACCCCTGTCTGAGGGAGTTTGGAGTGCAACATAAAGTTAAAAGATTGTTCCCACTTTCTTTACTTTTAACAGCTGCATGAGTTATTCTAGCTTTTCAGCAATGTGAGAATGGTTATTGCAAACAAGCCTCAATTCAGCACTGAGCTAAATCTACTCAGATGCACATTTCTTTTCCTGTCAATAAACACATTTGAACAGTATTTACCTGAAACTGGGAAAACAAACAGAGAGTAAAAATGCTGGGGAAGGTGTGTCCCTCAGCATCTGAGTGACGGAGTATGATGACCTCCACAGATGGAAACAGATCCAGAATTCGAAGCCACAAAAAGTCATCTGAGTTGACGACAATCTCAAATGATGAATGGCTTCATTTTTGGGGGAGCCAGACTTCTTCTGGGGACAGCCTTGAACAAATACAGCAGTCCAGCGGGTCCCAATATCAAATGGATGGACTGCAGTCCTCCGTTAGCGCCTCACTTAACTACCTGTTCCTGGGTTAATAAATCCAGATTCATGACTGGTGGCTCCACATCCGTTCAGTAACCTTGACTTCATCAGATCCCATTCATGGCTCCACTTTGCCTGCACACATTTCCATAAATGACACTAAAGAAGAAATATGAAAGTGGTTTATCCTCAGCTACTTTCCTTTTTCCTCATCCAGACTCTTGCTGATGCTGCCCTCTCATGAATCATAAGGGACCGTGAGGATAGCTGGGAGTTTAGATAGTTTATATTCACAGGTTTATGTTCTTCTTAGTGCAAACAACCAGCTCACCAAGAGGCAATAAATTCATACGACACAGGACAGTGTCACACCTGAAATATGCTGCTTCTTCACCAGATTAATCCTGGAGGAGATGAAAGATACTTCACGAGCTCAGAGATTTAATCAAGCACCCCTAATATTCCCCTGGAGCCTCCACAGCTTAAATAACCAGCTCTTTTAAAAATCCCAAATACCCTTCATTTGGTGAGTGATAATACCTCTGACTTTGCCATTCAGCCTCCAGCATATCAGTAACTCCCTTCATTTTCAAATATGTTAATAACCAAACCATGCTGTCTTTAATTTTATGTAAATAGTGGAAACACTATGGGCAAGATCAAGGCTAAAAGTGGTCACCTGCATGTCATATCCGCCTCTTTGTGGCGTGATCACAGGACAGTTGGAGGACAGACTGCAAAAGAATTTAGAACCGTTCTGAGTCTGAATGAATTTCACCTCGACTCTCACCTGATAAAACATCTGACTCCTAGAAAGCTTTTCAAACTCAACGACTGACTTTGAGGCAGGACAGGACGCCTTTCTGTCTCTCTCTGCAGGCAGAAAATAAACTGACTACTAATAACAGCTTTAAAACTTCTCTCCTTGAGTACGTCTGGGAATCCTGTGACTCAGAGGAACCAGTGAGGCGCCATCGCCTTAACACCAGGAATGAGGGAGAAAATGCAAATCAGCATACACACACACAGGAGTGTCGTAGTATTATCTGTCATTAGGCTGGGATTAAAAGTCATTTAGTGTTCTTGATATTATCTGCCATTAGGCTATGATTACAGCACACACTCCAGTTGCTCTAAATCAGCTCAGAGGGGAGATAAACACCTCAAGGAAGACTGATGAGGCTGAGAGAGAGAAAGAGAGAGAGAGAGCCTACCTGAACATGATGGCTGGGAAAGTGAGTGCAACCATCTGTCCTTCATGTGTTGATGATGAGTAACATGATTAATGACTAACTAGACAAAAAACACTTCATTTCTTCTATTGTAGAGTCTGCTAGACAATATAGCATTATATGAATAAATGATAGGCTGAGCATCATCAAAGCGAGTATTGACTGTAACATGACCCTGTTTTGATCTTGACTTTCCCCAGAACATGATCCAAAGTAAACTTTAGAGAGCTGCACAAACTGGGCTGTAAGCACAGGTCCCACTACGTAATTTTAATGTGTTCTGTGTCAAACGTAAATTCATTTATGTGTTAAAAACAAATAAATTTAAGGGCTATATTAAAAGCTTATTCATTTATTAACAAATAAATAAATAAATGTATAGAAAATTCTAAAATATGTCTCAATGTCTACAATGGTATAAATATGGGTCCCTCACGAAAAAGTTTAGGAACCACTGCACTAGAGGATGTCTGGCCCTCATGCCACCCTCATGGAGTCTGTTTCTGACAGTGTGGTCAGAAACATGCACACCAGTAGCCTGCTGGAGGTCATTTTGTAGGGCTCTGGCAGTGCTCCTCCTGTTCCTCCTCACACAAAGGAGCAGATACCGGTCCTGCTGCTGGGTTGATGCCCTTCTATGGCCCTGTCCAGCTCTCCTCGTGTAACAGTCGGTCTCCTGGTATCTCCTCTCTGCTCTTGAGACTGTGCTGGGAGTCACAGCAAACCTTCTTGCGACTGCAGGTATGGATGTGCCATCCTGGAGGAGCTGGACTACCTGTGCAACCTGTTTGGGCTGCAGGTACCGCCTCATGCTACCAGTAGTGACAACAACACCAGCAGAACAGAAAACTAGAGAAGAATCAGTCAGGAACGATAAGGAGAGAGCAACTGTCTGTGTCCACCACATGTTAAACCATTCCCTTTTAGAGGATTAAACTGATTCACAATCACTTGTGCTTCCCAAATGGATAGATTAACATCCCTGAAGTTTAACTGACTTGGTGTTATACTGTCACCATTAAGTGTTGCTTGGGGTGGTGGAAATAAGTTAACTTTGAGTTATTTTTAGCCACATTGTCACCATGTTTCTTGTCCTAAACCTAATCTACATAACTGTATTTGCCTAAACCTAACGTGCATAACTTCATGTTAAGTACGTAAGGTAATTCGTGGTAAGGTAAGGTATTCCATTATATGAGGATATGTTAAAAAAATGCAAATCTGAAAAAATGGCTTTATAAATTACTGCATGTAATGATTCCTCCCTCAAAAGTGATCTGTTGGCTATTGGAATAACACTGTCCAAACGCCTCCCTGATTTATTTAAACTGTCCAGTTGCTTTGGCACTGAAACTAAATTATTGTGAGCAGAGGAAACACAAACATCATAACCTCTCAGGACGTATTTCAGCTCCTTCATTTCACTCCGATAAACAGTCTTAGCCAGACCTTGCCCCTGGCGCTGGCAGAGCACTGTAACAAATGACGTGCGGAGAGAAGTCAGCGACGATTTTTAAGTGAATGATGAGCAGTGGGTGGGCTCTCTGAGGAATAAACAGCTGAAGGAAAACATACTGGTTTGAGCGAGCTGCAGGTTTGGGTTTTTTTTCTTTTGTTTGTTTTGTGTTTTTTTTTTTTTTGTTGCTATGGCTTTTAAATGCCTCTCTTTCTCCAAAATGATTCCCTGTGAGGGCGTAAATTCTATAATCCAGCTGTTGTCTGCTAATACTAATGTAATATGGTGGTCTGTATCGTGTTTTCTGTCCATCACGCTTGTCCTGCTGAGTTGGTCTGACCCTTCGATAATAATTTGCTTTCTGAAATAAAATAAACATGCCTGGCTTTTTGTATCTGTCATGATGTCTGACTATTTGTCATCCATCCCTCACCTTTACACTATTGATACATCCTGAATTCTCATGTAATCTTATCCTGTATATGATTTTTAACCCTTGTTTAACCAGGTTTGTTAAAAAATTAGTTTAAATAATGTGACCTCATCATAAAATGTGTATATATGTTATAATAAGTAACAAAATACACATATACATTTGTGTATCTACTTAATTTAAACCTATATTTTTAAATGGAATACACCTTTCATTCTCGTTTGCGATACCTCTGTTACTTTCCATCCTGTTATTACTGTAGTCCATATTTTTTATCATAGCTTTCATCCATCATTTTAATTGTCACAGAATTTTCCATCAGTAAAGTTTCATCTCTTTTTTTTTACTCTCTTTCCAAATAGCCCCGCTCATCTTCTTTGCTGTTTTAATCTTCCTCTAATCCTCCTGTAAATACACTCTGAGGAGCTTTAATGTACATTACATCCTCTGCTTTCTGACCACCACTGCACTTAAGCAAGCAATACTTTCTAATTTACTGCCTCAGCCCGAGGAAGCACTGTAGAGGGAGGGAGAGTCCTCTCCTCCGCAGAGCAACATTACTGCATTTAACAGCAGGTCAGATGTGTCTCTTCCACTCCGGGCAGTTACATCTTCATATTAATGTGCTTACATAAACTTTAACCTCATGTTTGCTTAAAACACCCTGGGCCAATCCAATTAATTTAAACCTACAGTGCAAAGAGCAGCACACACACACACACCAGTGTGGACTCTAGCATGTTCAGTACAGAGGCAACTCGGTGAGTGCACTCAGAAGAGTGCAGATCTCCGCCAGGCAGCCGTGTTTCAGCTAGGATGTGACCTCCAGAGTTGATGGTGGCCACTCTAGAAAATGCACACGGCGCAGCTGCACCAGGTGGAATTGTCCCTCCCAGCTCCCTTACAGTCAAGAAAACAGAGATTTATTCATGTGGGATTGTGCTTAACTTTAGTGCACCATAACATATCAGCTATGGAATTAATCTGCAGCTGCTCCAGTTCAAAATGAAAGCCAAACTTTTTTATGGAAATCAGTTTTTGAGCAATCACAAAGGCCAGAATGTGGCCAGCAACAGATTAGGTAGGCCTTTTTTAAAAGCCAAAATGATTTCGAAAAATGTATAAGTGATAAGTCAGCAGCCAATGACAATTTAAAATAGTCAATAAAACAGTTTTTTTTTAAAACACCTATCAGTCACCACAGCTATGAGAGATCCTTGAGAAAACAGTCATAAATGTGCACACAAAATATTAGGCTGATTGTTCCAGTAATTTGCAAGATGAACCTCAGACAGACAGATACACACACACTCATGCACACACTACCAAATGCATGATCCTCTCCAAGTGTGCGCCAGGCAGAGATAATAACCATTATCCTTTGGCAGGAAACCCACGTGAAAGACAGTTTGAGCTAATTATGGGTAATGTAGGATCCGGTGGTTTGGGAGCTTGACACATTTATGAGACTAAAAGTTAGGAAATGTTGACCTCTGCTGCTTTGATTCTTTTTCAAATCTGCCTCTGTGTGTCTCTCAGCTTTATAGAGGTGAAATACTAAATTGCTGAAGGGCCCTTTAAAATGGCAATATGCAACTTTTTCTCACAAACCATTTTTGTTTTTCATTTGTAGTACATGGCATCCATGAGTCTGTCCATGTCTAATGGACAGATGCTCTGTGTTCCAAAAGTATGCTTTTATATGATAATGGGATCTTATTATGGCTGGATATTGGCATGACCACATCACAGCATAGTTAAAGCAGTAACAATGCCAGAGAAAAAGAGAAACTAATCCTAAATTTGCAGCTTTAATTGGCCTTTTTTAAAAAACATTTTTACATGGCAGCCATAAAACTAAAACACGTATCACAAAATGGGTCACACTTTCACCACACAAATATATAATATGGAACAAGTTCAGATTCATTTTCTGGGGCAGTGGTTACCAACTGGTGGGTCGGGGTCCAAAAGGCGGTCATAGGTACACTCTGAACAGGCTGCATGTGACTCAGAAATGTGTCAAGTTTGTAAAAAAAACAAACTTCATTTTGAAGTGCCATTTCCTGCTGTAGAGTGAGTGACTAACAGACAAGTATATGACAGAGACAGCAAACTACCTCGACAACATGGCCAAACCCAAGTATGACGCTGAATATAATAAACTGTGTGGACCTTGAACTAATGAATAAGGAGAAATCTGGACCACATGGTTGGACCAGTTGGGAACCACTGCTCAAAGGAAAGCCAAAAAACATCCCAAAAAACAGAAAATTACTAAGTAGGTGTACATAGACATCACACATCAAAGAGCATAACATTTTTAATTAGGGTAAGTTTGTACTCAAATCCGTTTCAGAATAATACAGGTCTTTGTGTTTTTTATTATAAGAACACAACAGCCAAGGGGAGATCAAACCCTCACGACCAATAATGGAGTTTACCTCAGTTGTATATTTTTTTTATCTGTTTGGCCCCCCAAGCTGATATTAAATTTTGCATATAGGCCTTCATATATTGTTACATGGTGCAATTAACAATTAATGTCTGGAATTTCATAGCCAAGCTTGACATGAGACTGTGCTTAATTTATGCTTTGAAGACAGATGTATTTTCCAGAGGAAGAACTAGTGCAAGAACCAGGAGGATTTCTGAAGGCAACAGAGAAAACCACAGCCTCACAATACAGCAAAGCTAATTAAATGATCCACTAATTAGGAACACATTCAAGGCAGTGTTGGACCTACTCAAATTGTGCTTGAAGAAACAGCAAAATAAAGCAAAACAAAATAACTCACAAGAGATCGAAACTTTCTGAGGGCACAATTAGAGACACAGCAGGATACGAATAAAGACTACAGTCTCTACTAGTGTCTCTCTGCTGTGTACTGTAAGAATAATGGAGCAGGCTTTATTAGTATTGATATCCATGTTATTCAGAGAAGATCAGCAAAATAAAGTGCTGTTTTTCAGCTTAATTTTGCAACAGTGGCAAACATTCACATATTTAGCCATGCTGGCTGTACTAATGTCAGTGCTGGCGTTTCTGACAGCCGTCCCACCATTTCAGTCCAGACTGAAATACCTCAACAACTACAAGATGGTTTGCCATGAGATAATGTATGGTCCCAAGAGGATGAACCCTGCTGACTTTGGTAATCCCCCTTTTCCTTTGACGCCACCATGAGGTTGACACTTTTTAGTGACAACTATCCACTGGATTTCAATGAAATATAGTAAAACATTCATGTCTGCCTGGGGACAAATTGTAATAATGTTGATGATCCTATGACTTTTCATCATCAGTGACAAAAAGCCATTGTCATGACAAAATTTTAATTTGTCCAGTACTTTGTTTAATGACCAAATAAAACTAATGACATTCCATCAGCTTAAATTGCACTTTGGGTTTAGCACTAAACTATGACAAGCTGTTTTGTTCACAGGGTGTCAAATGCGGGAGCCTTGTTAGTGGACTGTATATGAAGATGGGCGACATGACAGTGCCCTAAAAGTGAAGCCAGAACATCTAAATTGCTGCCTGGTGGGCTGGCTTCAGTATGGTCATAAACACCGCCCCCTCTATGTTAGCAGATGGAACATGGGCTAAACTAAAAGCTTTAGGTACACATCAGATAAATTTTTCTCACAGGTGGTTTCTGTCATTTTAGGTAGTTCTTATCACGCTGATGTATGTTTAAGTGTTCGTTTTCTGAAAAGTTTGTTTATAACTAGTTTTTTGATGCTATATAAAGAGGCGGTGATGTCATGACTGACAGCTGTGTGTGCCCATCATGATGAAATGTGCTGCTAGCGTTAGGTCAGACGGGTTTACGGAAAGCAAACTTGATAACAGCAGAGACTGCTACTGGGAAAACTCTGGCTCCAAATAACGTCACCAACACAAGATGGCTGCGGCCGCATCGAGGATATTTTGCTTTTATTTTTGTACAGTGGGAGTAAGTGGAGACACGTTGTCCAGCTTTATATACAGTCTATGCTGACATCCTTCCACGAAACAGCGAGAAAGTCTTAGGTGGGCAGGAGGGAGAGAGGGCTGGTGGTTGTGCCAAACACACACAGGACTTTCACCCAAGAGACTGATGTTTGTGTCCCGTGTGAAATCAAAATTAAACTGAGTTTTTTAATCACATAACATAGTTACTGGCAAACTTGACATTGTGTGACATCATCACCACGTGACCTACTCGTTAACTTACCGAAACAAATAGTTATTTTAACCCAAAGCAAGTAGTTTTGGTGACGTAACCTATGCTTCCTGTGACAATAGAAGTTTATTTTGAAAGACAACGTAGCACGTAACAAGCGGAAAATTGACGCTCGAGGGAGAACTAAATCGTCATAATTTGATGTGTCTGGCCACTGACCAAACTCCGTATTTTACAAGTTGGAAGTGAGAACGTGCTGACTAAGGTCGCGAACATGGTAAACATTATACCTGCTCAGTATCAGCATGTTAGCGTTTAGCTCAAAGTACTGCTGTCCCACAGCGCAGCCTCACTGAGCCGCTGGCATGGCTGTAGACTAGACTAGACAGTCCCAACACAAAGACAATTTACTACTGCCAACATCTTCTGAGCTCCAGTATTTCTTTACACAACAGTCAGACTTGGAGTGATGATTTGTTGTTTTCAATATAAGCTTGAGTGTATGATCATACAAACAACTTTAGGCTTACTGTCTTGTTTATGGACCATATCTATGATGACAGCCACATGCTTTATTCAGTGCACAACATGCCCTGAGGCCACAGTGAATTCTGATCTGTTTTCTGCAGCGCTGACTGGAGAAGTTGGTCTATCTCGCTCTATTACGATGGATCTCTCACTCTATGATATTTGAAAATAAGTGCAAAATTGTGACAGAAGTCTTTGCTCTTTTTCACTGAAGGACTGACACACAACTCTGATTTTAGTGTTGATGCTTAAAAAGCCAAGGAGGTTTCTGCTCTTATTGGGTTTCTGGACTTGTTTGAAAGTTTGCCCACCTATATATGTAATACATCAACAACAACAAAATGAAACTAAAAATGCAAGGTACATTGTGACTCGTGGTGACAAACACACTGCTCTGTGTTTTAGTCTTTCTCAGCTTTATCTTTTGGTTTTACGGTCCACAAATATTTTTGTTCAGTGTCAACACTGGCCAGATACACAAATTCAAATTACAGTTGGATTAATTTACGATTTTGCAGTTCCAGTCGGTGTACAACCTTAACCAGTTAGATTTTATGCAAACCAACTTAACCAGCATTTGACATATGACATGTTCTGGCAAATTAAAAAAGGGTCTACATTAGCAACCTGTGCTGGCGGTGTCATGACGCTAAATCCAACTTGTATTGCATTAATAATAAGCAGTATGAAAACATGGTTAACAAGTTTGTTTATAAACGGGCAAATGGCCCGCTAGTGTCTGAAAAGCCATGAGTAATTTACTGCTGAGCAGAGCACCGGCAACATGAAGGAGATCAAATTTCAGTAAAGTTAGGAGGGTGAAGAGCAGCACATTTTGTGTTTGTTTACTAGAAAGTTCATGAGTATATTTGGGTAGAGTAAGTCTTTTAGGAAAACTAAAACTGCAGCAATATGGAAACATTTGGGATTTGAAGCCAATGAAAGAAGTGTCCTAACTGGCTGCGAGCATGTGGTGCGCTGTTTTGAGTTGAACTTTTGTCAGATGTGCTGTTTCTATGGCTCAATTTGAAAGCACTGCAATAAACAAGAAACGGCTGATTCATGAAGATGAAATGAGGAAGCATCTATAGGATACCTCCTTATGTCACTACAAAAACCTAAATAAGATGGCAGCTGGCTGGGGTGAGATTGTCCAGGAGGCGGGAGCTGAAAGTTTCTAGTAAATGACCATCACTAATAACAACCTACTTGCTGTTGGTTATATTTTGTGTCATTTCCAGTACATATCACAATATAAAACATGTGTTTTCTGTTTAAAAAGTACAAGCATAGGAAGGTAGCCAGTACTCAGCCATCTTTTAGGTGGTTAGTCTGATCTCGAGACAGGTGATGGGTAGCCTATGTGGTTTGAATACATGACATAACAGAAGTGCATATTTAAAGCATTCAATGTGGACAGAGAGCTTAGATGAGAGACGTGACACAACACAATAGTCCAATGCTCGTTTGCAATTGGGACACAGGGTCATTATATTCCACTTGGGAGAGGCTGCTGAGTCAATTGAGACACTTAGTAGAATGCCAGTCCAGTCCAGTGTTGGCTTAGTGTCAAACCAGTTTGAATTTTTTATACCAACCCGCCCTACTTTAAATAAATACTAAGGTTGTTCCATATTGCATGTCCCAACAGCCTTTCCTAATAACTTTATGTGAAATAATATGTTGGTGTTACTAGCAGCTTGTTCTGCTGCCCCCAAGTGGCCAGCAAAAACAAGTCTTTAACATCATTATCTGAACTACCCTCAGTCTTCTCCAGATCCCCATGAGAGACAATGGCTGCTGTCAAAGCTGCCACACCTTTCAGTTACATAATGGTCTCTGCCAACATTAAGCAGACCTGCCTTTATTCCACTACCTTCATCCGAGAAGCTATTTCAAGATACACAGCGACTCTATCATGCTGTTAATATCAGAAGGCGATTAAACGCTCAGTGACTTTAATGTCCTGCGGGCAGCTGTTTCACACGCTGACTTCCTTGAATCTCATCACATAAACCCCAGCAATTCATTCCTCCAGCTAACAAGTCATCGGAGCACCATCTGTGGCTGTTAAAATATGTATTTCTATTTTGTTGTCATTTAGCACCACCTCCATAATGAACAGTGAGCTGTCTGCAGGGGGGGGTGGGGGGATGAGATGTGAAGCTGAGTCTGAAACCTGCGGCTGGGATCCCTTCACCTCTGCAGTCTTAACTTATTATGCTGCTGTGGTTTATGGTCTGTGCATGATGAGTGTGCTGCTGGGTCGGACCAGGCGAGATAAACAGAAGGATAAATGGAGAAGAGGAAGAAAGAAGGAGAGACAGAGAGTGGAGGCAGAAAAAGGAAAAACGAAAACCAAAGGGGAAAAATTAGACAAAGAGCCACTGACCGCAACTAAAGCTGGACCAATAGAAACCCATGCAAACATCAGCCTTTAATTGGATATTCAGCACTGATCAGTCAGCATTATGCACCTCTGATATGATGGAAGGTTCTCTATGACCACGACTGCACGAGAGCAAACTGTTAAACAGGAAGATATATTACTGAATAGGTGTGGTGGGTAAATCTGCTTTGAAGAGCTGCAAACCTTGAAACAAAGTCATCAGTCTGAGCCTCAATGGAGGGTTTTAGTGTCCCATTGTGGTCTAAATGGTGTTTCAGAGGCTTTAACACACTGACAGGGATCCAATTGAGGGGAAAAACAAAAGCGTTAGCATTGGTTTGGGGTCTTGAAATCCCCTTAGTCCAACTCGTAACTGCTGCACAGAAACGTGTGATGACAGAAATATCAAATCACCAGAAGAAAAGAGAAAGAAAGGAGCAGGATGAGAGAGTATAGGTGTTGGGAGAGAAAAATGAGATGTAGCCAAGAAACAGGACAAAAACATTCAAGAGGGGGGAAGGTAAAGAGGAAGAGTTAGGGGAGGAAAGAGCCAGCGACACAGCAGCAGCTCTCTGATTCAGCAGGAGGGCAGAGATCCAGGTGGAGGTGAGACAGAAAGAGACGGCAAGCACGGAAAGAGGAACGGGAAGAGGAGAAGAGAAAGACAGGAGGCAGTGAGAGGAGAGAGATTTGTTGACGGGAGAAAAGAGGACAGAAGCTGACAGAAAACAGCAGGAACAGAGGACACAGAAAAAAGCAACGAGCGGAAGGACGAGTCGAGGAGGAGAGGACGGAGAGTGTGCAGCAGATTTGAGTAACAGCTGAAGGAGAGAAACAGCAGGGGGAAAACAGACAGAGGAATTCTGATATATTTTGGTGAAGCTGTAGATATTTCTTCCAGGAAAAAAGGATGAAAAACTACAGATCCGTTCTAACTGCATACTCCTTACATCACCTCTTTTCTCATCTGTCCAACTGCGGAAGAAGCAATCTGTCTTGTGTCCTACAGCCGACTGCCTTTTCATTAAACTGCAGCAGACCTTAATGATTACCGCTCATGTTGCTTCATATGACACTTTCATGATGATGTGTGAGAGACAGTCTGTCACAGAACGGACTAGATGGATGGGTACGAAGCAGATTAAAACTCCGAAGAAGACAAAAAGGGTTGGTTGATGTTGGTCATATGGCAGAGGGTCTCTGAGCAGGGAAGCCAATAAAAACACCAAAGACATAAAACAAAGTACAGGAAAGAAGAAGAGAATCAGGGAGCAATAAGTGGTGAAAGAGGGGAATAAAAGCATGGAGGGATGGATAACTTTTACAGCCATCTGCTTCAATCACATACAAGCATGTCTCATTACACACCGAGCGTCATCTCAATCCATCTCCCTCTCTATCCCCCCTTCATCTGGATTCTCTCCATCTCTTCACTTGGATTTCTCTTCTCTCTCCTCCCCTCCTCATGCAGGGGGACAGACATGCCTGCAGGTTCACAGCAGAGATATTCCACCCGTTTACAAGGATAGTACATTGGTATAAAATGACTTAACACATGCAGGACAGAAAGACAGTTTCCCCCTCATTTCTCCATTAAACAGGTCAGATAATTGAACCAGCATCCTCTCAGTCCCATGCTAAGCTTTCCAACCTGCATACTACCTTTTCCTCTCACGCACCTTCACACTCTGGCTGCTCTCTAGAGTGTGTGAGCACAAACGTGGCTCAGCCCCAGGATTCCTATCATGCTGCGCTGAGCACCAAATTAACCAGAAAACAAAGCGATATTGTTGTTTTACGCACACGGTGGACACGTTTGGGTGACAAATAAATGTTTGTTTTGGCTCTGAGATAGAAAGCGTCCTCTTGCATGTCTTTCCAGAGCAACAGCATCCCTCGATTACGCACAGCTCTCCTTCAGGGAATGTAACCATTTAACCCAGCAAGTAGGCTAAATAAACAGCCAATTAAAATGTGACAAAACAAGAGTGAGTAAGGGGAGCATCTGGAGAGAGCTAGAGAGCTATTGCCACCGTCCACTGTTAAAACCGACGCTAATGTCGCAAAGGAAAGATAAACTAAACCATCATAGTTCACATCAAACCACTTTAACTCTTCTTATATTTCCTTTACAACCGAGTGCTGATGCGTAACCGACGCGCGCAAAACACATTACTTTATCCAAATTAATATGACAAGTAAACGAGACAAACAGCTGAATATCATTGCATCCACAAATTGGAAACTCTGTAATTTCCCAGGCGGTATGACAGAGGGATGAAACCCCCCGTTTACAGCCGCCCCTCCGGGTCTGCGGTGCCCGGACTCGCTCCGTCTCCTCCGGGGAAAGTAAAAAAAAGCGCACAGCCTGCTCACCTTCTCCGGTTGTCCCGTACGAGCTGGAGAGAAGCAGGACGACCTGAGCGATAATCCCAGCGACTCTTTTAGTCCCAAAATCCATGATGATGAAGCGGCGGGAAGGCTGCAGAGAAGCCCGGCGGCTGCTGGAGGAGAGAGACGGCCAACCTCTCCTCTCCAGCTCCAAGAGAGATCTCCTCAAACCCGACTGAGGGGAGAGAGGAAGGAAGGAGGGAGAGGGAGAGAGAAGGAGAGAGAGAGAAGGAGTGTGTGTGTGTGTGTGTGTGAGAGAGAGAGAGAGAGTCAGTGAAGTACTGTGCAGTCTTGTCTGTTGTATTCTTAGGCTTTCTGCTGCTCTGTGGTTGGTTGGAGTCTAAATGAAATGCCATCACGGACTGGAAATGCGCGCAGGCCACTCTCCTGAAGTCTCACACGCAGTAGTCTCTTACAAAACAAGTTGTCATTTAAAATGATTTAATTAGGAACTCTGTGGCGCTCAAAGCGGGAATTATCTCCACCATATGCTATGAATGAAAAACTAAACCGTTACACAGTCCTGAAGAAAAAGCATTAACAAACATTTTCATGACCGAGATGCAGTAAAGTTAGCTGTAATTGTCCAGTGTAGAGGATTTACAAACATCTGTTGGCAGAACTAGTGTATCATATTCATAACTACGTTTATAGTTTACAATCAGCTGAAAACAAAAATCCTTTTTTTTTTTTGTTTATATCTGCATAGGGAGCGGGTCCTTTTCTAAGGAGTCCGCCATGTTTTTCCACAGTAGCCCAGCAGGGACAAATCAGGCACTGGCTCTAGAGCAATTTGGCATTTTAGCATTGGCCACTGTAGCTCTTCTACAGGCTTGGAACACAGGAGAAGTTCACAGACTGTAAAAATAATGTGCATAGCTACCTGACTTCATCCATTGGTTTGTGGACTCTTGTTTTAAAGACTCGAGTTCAGCGTTTCGGCTATCACCTTCTCAGTTTTTTGGAGCCAGAAGAGATCATATCTGGGCGAGAGGCTGGCCTGTGGAGGAGCGAGGGGTAGACCTGACTGAAGAGCCGAAGATTGTCTCTCAAAGCGTCATGCCTTTAATTATGCATAACTTTCCGTCTTGATGAAATGTAAATGGGTGAATTAGCCTATATAAAAATGCACCCCCTTGTCATGAAGGGTAAAATTAGCTACAGAAACTAAAACCGTTTTTGCACCAGGCTGTAAACATGTTTATTCCTGCTTTTAAGTTGTACATTTTAACATGGGGGTCTATGGGGATTGACTGGCATCTGAAGCCAGCCTCAAGTGGCCATTGAAAGAACTGCAGAGTTTAGCACTTCTATATTGGTTGAATTTTTAGCCACAGAGGTTGCCACTTGGAGAAATTTCAGTTCAGCAACCCCACACTGGATGCCACCAAATCCTACACACTGTAATTTTAAACTAACTACAGTGAACTAAGCTAGCAGCTCTGACTTTACTTACCCTGTTTTTAGCGCAATACTAATATCAGCTTGTAACATGCTCACAATGCAAATGCTCCACTCCAATTATTGGCTCTTTAGTTAGGCTATGTTTTATATAACAAAACATGATGTGATATTATGTATTCCTGTATATATTGTAATTTTTGTAATTATGTGTGTGGTGTCTACATATATATTTTGTAAATTATCTTCTTATATTTTTACTTCTGTTTGCACTATATCTTCTTTCTACACTTGTTTGCACTATATCCTCTTCTTTTTACATTTGTAAGGAGCACCTGTAACGAAAACAATTTCCCCTTGGGGATCAATAAAGTATTTCTGATTCTGATTCTGATTCTGATAACCTACTACACCACCAATCTGCAAAGTGTTATATAAAGTATCCAAAACTGGCTCCACATCATTGATGAACTACAACATTAAAATGCTAAATACAGGGATGCAACAGTAAAGAATGCTGACTTTTGATGAAAGGTTTATAATTTTGAGGAACAAACCACTGTAATTATACAAGTCTATCAAAATCGTATACCATGCTGATAAAGGAAAAGCAGCTGAAAACAGCTTTGAAAGCAGCTGAAAACAAGTGAGGTATAAAGCATTGTATTAGTGAACAGCTGTGCATGCATTTTGATGGACCAAGGTAAGATGCAAAGGAATCCTATCCAGCACAGACTCTTCTAAAGAACAGGAGAGAGAGGTGGTTAAATGCAGGGCAGACATGAGTGACAGCAACATCGTTATGAAGTAGTCCTAGTTATGTTTCAGAACAGATAGCAGAGGGAGTACATGCGTATCTTGCTCCAGGGGTTTCAAAAACCATGCACTGTACAGATTGTTAGCTGTGAACAGAAATAACTGTCTGTTTGACAAAGGCATGTACAGTAGAGTGAAAGACGGCAAACAGGAATGGAAATAAGGGGGAGGCAGATCATATTGGCTCCACGGTAAATAACGAGAACCCAGAATAGACATGAGAAGACAAACGCGATCCTATCCAGGTCAAGCAAGAGTAGGGTTGTCTTATCTGTTGATTTATAAATGACAGAAATCAGAATAAAATAGACCAGATGGGTAGGAATGAATTTCAACTACTGACCAACTCTGCTGTTAAACCTATTTATAGAAAGACATAGATTTTTTGGAGGATTGTGTGAATTCAAGCATCATGTCATTCTGGGTGTAGCAGTAAGGAGGTGGTGTCAAGTCAACTTGAACAACAATTTATTCTCTTCTTCTTTCTTCTCTTTGACTTCTGATCTACAAGAACCATCTACCTGTTCAACACATTCTCACTCCGACCTCGTCACATATTGACATGCTTATATACGTCCATATACAACGTGCAAGGTACCCTGGGTGAGTTGGTTGTGGACATGCTGGGACACCGTGTCAGGTTCTGCCTGTTACATGCATTGTCTTCTTTCAAGATACACTTCTGTTTTCACGGGAAATTTATCGTTTACATACAGTCTCTTTCAAAATAAATGCACTACGTTGGTACAACACTGTTTTTTTCCAACAACAAACACACAAGGTTTCATTTAGGCAACAAACACACGTGGTTAGGTTTAGGAAAAAAGAATATGGTTTGGCTTTTGAAACTTACATGACACGAACACCACTCTCTCAGGTGAAAGTCGGTGTTTGTTGGACCCATCAACCCACCCCACACGGACATTTGCCCCCTTAACTTTCATCCTTGTCCCGACATGTTTCCCCCTGATGCTGCCGTTCAACTATAAAGGCAACCAGCCACGTATCGTGCCAGCGTTAAAGGATGCCTTTCTTCATTGGTTTCTGACACTGCGAGTCACTGCCCAAGCACAGGATTTTAACGACTTTGGAGTGAGACCGAGCTCAGCTGTTTCCTTAGAGATTAATAGCATGATAGATGATTACCTGTCCATCTTCACTGAGTACAGAGACGGGCTGAATCAGGGCAGGACTTTATTGGTGATGACATTGTCATGCTGATGATATGACCCTAAGTAATACAAACTTTGATTGGCCAATAAGTCTCTGATTGGCAGACAGGTGTCTGTTAAAATTATATAAAGGACATGTTCTAAATTAAGTATATTAAAATGATACTCCACATGAAATCCAAGTGGCTGAAAAAAGCTTGTAGCTTCCACATCATCAGAGAAAAGTGTCTGTGGTTTATTGGTTTGATTTCAATAGTGAGAAGGTTTTACATCTATTAAAACATCAATTTCAATTTACAATTTTATTTATAAAGCCCAATATCACAAATCATAATTTGCCCCAGAGGGCTTTACAGCATATGACATTCCTCTGTCCTTTGGACCCTCACAGCAGATAAGGAAAAACTGGGGAAAAAAAGAAAAGATCCAAAAGAATTTCTCAGACCAATCCCGCAAAGGGCTTCTGCAGATCCTTAAAAAGTATCTAAAGGCTGAATTAATTCCTTTTAAAATAAGGCCATAAGTGCTATTAAGATGTCTGAAGTCTTAAAAATGCTAAGTCATTAAAAGTGGATTTTTTCTCTGTTTTTCTCTGACATAGCATTGCAAAATATCAAGACAACCTGTAACATCTTTTTATGTTTTTTTTTTAAACATAATTCACTGAATGCCTCTCACGTTTGCAGCATGGCCAAAACCGGTACAAGGTAATGCATAGGAGGCTTGGTATATTTTACACGAAAAGTTTTTCAAACTGCCTGATTCCCATCATGCAGTGGAATCCCATTAAAAACCACAAAATCACCTTGGAAACCCGCCAATAAAAGTCATGTTTCATGTTTCAATAAAAGTTTGGGTAAAAGTGTCCCTAATCCTAACTCATTGAAGTTGGTTCATGTTTTATTTTTCAACCCATTTCTCTGCCCTCTATCTTTATGTTCAGTATGTTGAATAAACACTCACAGTTTGACCAAACTGTGGCTGTATATGCTCCCAGCAGAGCTACGGAACTTAAAAAAGAACAGTAGTGTTTCAGCCTGCAGGAGGTGAGTCTTTGATACTTAAAATATGAATTGTGTGTAATCGTGTGCTTTGAAATTCAGGTAACTATAGCAGCAGTTGTTTTGTCCAATACTAATTACAAACTTTACAAAGTGGTAACAAACTTTATTTGCTAAATGGCCATAAGAAAAAGCATTAGTATGAACCCTGAATGTTCCCACAAGAGACAACACTGGACTTTATGGTTTGCACATATGTCTCATCTTTCTCACATACCATGTATTACATTTTTGCTAAATAACTCATTAAAAAAAAAGAGTTTCATATCCAACTCATAATAAATGAGAGGCGTGGACTAGCATTAAAAGGACTACCGGTGGATATTCAGTATAAAAATAGTGGAGCAGCCAGGGAAAAAAATAGCATGCAAAACACAACCCATTTTTCATGCAGCTCACGCAGCAGGCCATGAAAACCTGAATAAAACAGCTCTGTGTGTGCTCAGATGCACACCCCTGTGCACGGACAAGGGGGGTAACTGTGAACCCACATGGGAGAGGAGCTCTTGGTATCATTCAGCAAGGTTTGTTCGTTAAAAGAGAAAGCCCTGAAAACAGAGAGGAGAGGGGAAGACGTGCAGAGAGAGTCAGCAGGGGAATCTGATAATGAAAACCTACTGAGAGTATAGACAGCAGGGGAATCAGATGATAAAAAACCTGTTGAGAGCAAACACAGCGGGGGAATCAGATATCACTGAAGCCAGAGTCTGCGAGAAACAAGGGATCACACCACGCTATAACACACACACTCAACATGAGCGTCACACACCTCGGTGGCCCGCAGACACACCTCACACAGAGAAACCAGCTGGCTGTTTAATGTTCAAATCAGACGGGTGAGAGATTTTAAAACTATGCAAACCTGAGATACGTAACAGGCTATTTAATGGTCTCAATGAAGATTTTTCTGTCAGCTTTGTTGCCTGGAGCTCAAATGTTTCCCCTTTCCCCTCGAAAACCCTCCATTAAAGTAAAATGCATCAAAGTGGGTTGACTTTTTGTTATGTGGCTTTTGTTAACATATTCATTGTGGAAAAATCGTCTCTAGCTTTACCTGCTGTGAAAAAAATACGATGATGCTATTTCAGTTTTGTTAAAGGAAAATTACTTGATAGAAGAATCTTGGCAGTCATGAGTGAAACTGGGCCACTGTGGGAAATGTGGGGAAAGCAATTTGTTTCATTTTGAAGATGTGTTTTACCTCTAGCTGATTGAACTGTGCATACACAGAAATGTGTGTAATGTGTGTTGTGAACAGAAGAGTTTTGGAGTAATGACTTTATTAAATAATTCCTGGAGACTTGTCATTGAAATGTTTCTCTCACAGTCTGAGCTCACAAAAATCTGTCAAATGACCATAATCTTTTGACAGTGCGTAACGTGGTGGTGGCATCAAGCGGAAAATTCCAGGGCTGACAATGAAGCCAACACAAAAGTGCCAAAAAATTTAGCATAGCGTTAGTTCAGGCAGGACATGATGTCAAGCTCAGCTCACATCCCAGCTACATCAGCTGATCTCAAACAGCCCAATCAACTGATGGAGCAGCTGATAGATCACATGATTCCTTTCTATGTAACCAATTAGCAAATCTCATTAAGGGTGCCCTATTTAAACTGCTCTGGCCTGCCTACTGTTGCTGCTTCCTCTGCAAGCCGCTTTGCAACCCACCTCCACCCCAGCTCCTCCTTTTCATGTTGTGTCTGACTTATCAATGTCATTTCTGTTTGTCATTGATGCTGCTCTGTTCTGTTCCTGGGGGGGGGGGGGGGGGGGGGGGGCTTTCCATGTAAGCACATGGAAGGGCAGAGAGGTTTGCTCTCTCTGCCTCAGGCTTTCCTCATTTGCACGTGGAAGGGTAGACAGGTGCTCCCTCTACCATAAGGCTTTCCACACAGGCGCATGGAAGGGCAGAGAGGTGTGCTCTCTCCGACTTATGCTTTACAAATAGGCAAGTGGAAGAGGCTTTCTGCGCAGGCCTGAGAAAAGGCAGAGAGGCCTAGAACAGAGCTACGCTGCCAAATATAATACTGCAAATGGAAATAAAGTTTGTGTGACTACAGTGTTCCTAACTGAACTGTAATTCTTTGAATGGTCGAGGCTGGCTCCAGAAGCAAATCAATCCCTATAGACCCCTAATGTTAAAATGCACAACTTTACAGAAGAAATAAACATGTTTACAACCTCTTACAAAAAAATCCTTTTAGGCTCTACAGATTTTTTGGAGGGTGAATTTTATATAACTCACCCATTTATATTTTTCAAGGCTTAAGTCACACACACATAATTAAGGGCAAGCCACTTTGAATGACAGGCTGTCTGCGATCAGATCCACCCCTTGCTCCTCCACAGCTTCAGCCTCCTGCCAAATATGATCACCTCTGATTCCAAAATGGCGATGGCCAAAATGCTGAACTCAAGACTCCATAACAGGAGTCCAGAAACCAACAGTACAGTCTATGGGTGGCACCAACTGTATTAAAATGATGTGCCAGCACCATGGAAACAATGCCAATGGAAAGTCAATTAGGATCCTTTGTCATGGTGGACACATGAATTCCCTGGTTCTAGGTGCTCATGCAGTGGGTGGTGGTTAATATTAGGAGCTCATACATAGTATAAAGAGAGACAAAATTGCATAGGGAGGACATTGGGGTGTTGGAGGGGTCAGACAAACACAGGACGTTCAAGCAGGAGACAAGTGTTTGTGTCCAGTATGACACTAAAAGGCAACATTGACTTCTTTAAACGTTATGTTATTACTTCTTTAAGTGGTTACAATATGTCACTTTACTGTATACTCACATTCTGTACATAACAAACATGGTTAATTTAACTGAAAACACAATCTATTTCTAACCAACACTACATGAGCCACCATCACATAATGCGCAGTTCAGAGATTGTGGTTATTTCACATATTTCTGTGAGATCACATTGCTTTCTCAACAGAACAGCTCTGCTTTGCACCAACAAGGTGCATTAGTGACTTGTGACTATTCACAAGGCATGAGTTTGACAGGTGGATTAATGACTCCGGTCTTACCGGACCATTAAGGTCAAGATGGAGCAGAGCCGCCTGAGGGGGAAGCTCTGATTTACAAAGTACCCGTTAAGGTCATGAGCTTTGAATGGTGCCAGGAAAACAGGAAAGATAAGATCACAGATACAAGCAGTCAAAATAAATTTCCTTCAAAGTGGCTGGGCTCATCATTAGGGACAGGGTGAAGAGCTTGAATATCTAAGGAGTAAAAAAAAAAAGTGTTGAGGTGGATCAAGCATTTGATGAGCATGTCTTCTTGTCACCCCATAGCCTATGAATTGTCATCATAATTCTGTATTGGCTAATACCTTTTAGGGGGACATGTAGTAGTCATTCAAAACTAGGAATTCCTGTCTTACGTTTTAAAAGGAGGACATTTTGACTTGTCACAATATAAAAAGCGCTGGTAATAATTTAATACTGGCTGAATTCCATTCAGCTGCTTCGGTTTCAAGGTTCTGGTAATGTGTATGGAAACTCACTGTCACACTCTCATGGCTGGAGGTCAACTGCACAATTCTGCAGCACATAACCTACGTCCAATAGTGGAGGTCAGAGTGGAGAAAAGAGATATATTGTGTTAATTAGTGAGCTTCAGTGGGAAGCCGATTTTGTTACATTCAGCTACAGTGAGGCTAGCTGTTTACCTGTTTCCAGTCTTAGTGCTAAACTAAGCTACACTGGCTGTCTGGTTATAGGCTTATATTAAATTAACATACGCATGTATAATGGTATCAGTCTTCCCCTCTAACCTTGTCTTCTTACATGCGGCTCCACAGGAGCCCAGGGCCACAGTGCTAGTTAATCTGGTCCTGGTTCTAACTTAACAAATAATAATTATCCCCAAAAAATTAAGGTTAAGTTCCACTGTGTTCAGGTTTTGAGTTCATTTCATTCATATAGCACTTAAAAAAAGCAAAGCAGGTTTTGCACCAAACTGCTTCACAAAGACAGACATACACAAGTATAGAGACACAAAAGTGCATAGAAGTAAAAGAAGATTTAAATAAAACAAGTTCAAAAACAATTTAAAGCCAGAAAATCAGAGACATAGGTTAAACACAATTAAAAGTGTGTGTGTAGGATTTAGGGGAATATATTAGCAGATATTGAATATAATATTCATAACTTTGCTTTCATTAGTGTATAATGACCTGGAGATAAGAATCATGATGTTCTCATTACTGTAGGATTAGCCGTTTCTACATACAGAGCAGGTCCTCCTCCACAGAATTCACCATGTAGTTCCTACAGTCATCTAGAACAGACAAATCAAACACTGGCTCGAGGGTCATATGTGTTTTCACATCAGCCACCGTATCTCTCCAACACATTTGGCACATGGGAGAAGTTTCAGTTGGTTGCAATGTTGCAACCTCACCACTAGATGCCACTAAATCCTACACACTAGACCTTTAAAACACCAAATTATTATTATTAAAAATATTTATTATTTTTTTTATTAGGAATCATTTCAACTCTTGAGAACCCAAAATAAAATGATAATGACTAAACAACACACAAAACTAGAGTAGACAGGAACTATGAAAAGCCTGCTTCATATTGGGCTCTTGAATCACCCTGAAAGTGATAAATTAGCCCATAGATTGCATCGCTATTTACCAAAGAAATCAATAATTAAAAACAAACTATTGATTTAAAGTTATTTCATTGATCTTAAAAAAATATTTTATTGATTTAAAAATGATTTTATTGCTTCCACTAAACATCGACATTTAGAGCTGGCCCCATAGCAATGGTCTGTTATTCATAGTCTGCTTTTCAGAAGTAACAGGCCGTAGAGTTCCTTAACTGACCAATCAGAAACTTGGTCATACTGGTGATGGACCAGACTGACACATGTTAGACTGGAGGACAAAGAAGAGGTCTAAGGATCACCAAGTTCATGGGGGTACACTTGGAAACATGATCATCGGTACCAAATATTGAACCAGTACATCTTGTTGATGTTACTGATATTGTTTTTCAACTCGTGATTGAAAACCAGCATCTTTCTCCAGAGAGTACTCGTTAAATATTTAGATTTGGGAACGAATAGCCAAAGTAACAAAATCGGCGAATGCACTTTTCATTTTGTTTTGGTTGGCTGTCTAAACTTGCTGTCTCAAAGATATTCTCACCTGTCTCTGGATTTAGCTCTCACCCCTGACAAATTATGCCGCAGTTCTATTAGAAGAGGAAATTAACTTGACTTTTCAGGTGTTTCTGTTAATTAGTGCCCCCAGAGTCTAAACAACTTCATTCTCACTTCGCCAAATGAACCACACTAAATGAGTAAAGGACTCAGCACTTATTCAGCAATTGACTTTTAACTGCTAAATAAACACGTTGAATAGACATTTTGAAAAGAAGAAGGGACGGCAGCAGGGAGCAGGTTGGAGAGGGAAGTTTTTTTGCATGAATACCACTTTATGTGAGTGATATGATGAGAGCGTCATCTGGACAATTTACAATTATGAATTCATCCCAGTTGCATTTTTCATCTGTAGTTAGAGCGTCTGCTTTCAGTCTGCAAATGAGTTTTCACACACAGTAGCTGCTACGGTCTGCAACAGTAAATTTGGAAACAGTCATAATGAGAAAGGCTGAAATATTCATGCACAAACAGTGTGAATATCTGAGAAAATATTGACTCAGGATTTGTTAGTATTTCTGTCTGGTTTGGTGAATAAATATTGATAAGAAACAGAAGCTTTGCCTTGAGTCAGTTTACTGTAGTGTCCTCTGGTCTGATTTATGTCAATGATCATATCTGTCATCATGAGATAAGAGCTTTATTCAACAAATATACAACATGGAGGAGAAATATGTTTTTATTTTAACAGCAAATCATTATTCTTCCCTGCATATACAGTTTCATATTTTTTATTTATTTGACTTAAAGCAGTAAAAGCCTCGTCAGTAATGTACTGTAGGGGGTTAAAGCCACAGTGAGCTCTCCGTAAGAGATAATGGAGTAAACTAAGGCATTAAAGGCTCAAAGTGTCGCTTTCTTGTCCATGCTTGTATTATTGCTGAATACCAGATGGTGTGAGCTGGTGATCGATGCACTCTGACTCTGCTTTATATTCACAGCAGCAGCTGCAGGCTGTTGGAGGCCTGCTGCCCGACCGGCCGGCCAGTTGGCTGAAGCAGAAAAGACACTCAGAGTTTCTTTGAGAGCAGAGCAGAGATCAAGCTGCTGGAAGCTGGGAAAGAGGCAGAGAAATCAAGGAGTTTCAGAGAGAAGTCAACTCTTCTGTGTGCTGTACTCCGATGCATTGCATTTTAGGTAGCGGGGGTTGCCCATCTCTCCACTGTAAATTAAGTTAAAATGTGGAGGAAATTGAGGTCATGTTGGAATTATGTTGAGGGTGTTTCCTCACTCCAGCTCAGCAAGCACTGACCTCCCACTAGGCTGCCAATATGGAGGGCTGACATCCAGAACTGCTTTTTAAGTAACCCTCTGTTCCAATAGCCTCCTAACTGTTTGTGCCCTCACTAAGCATTTTGGATCACAGCTATGCAGGGTTGGGTTGAAGACAGCAGCTGTAAAACAATCTCTATAATAGCAATTACAAAGCAGAAAGCCATCAGTCCTGCCACTCACCAACTGCATCACTGAAATAAAATCCTGGCTGCAAACCAACATCCTCAAACTTAACTGTGACAAATCAGAAGTCATCATCATCAGTCCCAAATCTCTCATCAAATACACCCATAACCTCTCCCTCTCTAGCGACAGCTCCACTGTGCTCTCCTCCCCTACGTGTCCGTAACCTTGGTGCCATCTTTGATCAAACCCTCACCTTTGATCAACATATCAAACACATCACCAAAACTGACTTCTTCCATCTCAGGAGCATCGCCGCCACCGTCTGTCCCTCTCCTCTTCAGCTGCAGAGACTCTCATCCACGTATTCATTACTTCCACACTGGATTACTGCAATAGTCTTCTCTATGGTTTGTCAGCCAAAACACTCAAGAAACTATTGTATATCCGTAACTCAGCTGCTCGTCTTCTCACACACTCCTGCACCTGTGACCACATCACCCCCCTCCTTCATAACCTCCACTGGCTCCCCATCAAAGACGACCCATCCTGCAGTCAGTGTGGAGCAACGTTTTGCACTCTGAATCACATCTTGACTGGATGTCCCAAGGTACTGGAGGAAGGCCAATTCAGGTGAAGACTTGAAAAGGCCCTTGTCGAAACTGCCAAATGGGTGGACCTGCTGAGGTTCAAATCCAACAAACATTTGGCAACACCACTCAAAGCTGTCAGTTTCAAAGGGTAAGGAGTTAAGGCTCCTGGGGCAAGAACGTCTGCTAAGAATCAACACTCTATATTGTATCAAGCTCCTGACTGGGAAAAGCAGGTGGATCTGAAGCAGAAACTTGTGTTTCCAGAAGAACTGGCAGTAACCTAAATCCACCTAGACATTGTTCTCCTATCCAGAAGCACAAAAAAAGAGCTTAGTAGCTGAACTCACAGTGACCTAGAAGATAGGCTGACCATTTTTCACAAGCAGAAGAAAGTCATATACAAGGATCTGATTCTTGTCAAAGAATGGTGCATAACTCTAGAGAGAGGCAAAGTCCTTCCACTTCAGAGTGAGCAATTGGCCAGAGACAAATTATTTTTTAATCCTGTTTGAATTGTGCCATGAATTATATAATATGTTTGTCAATTTAAAAGATATTTTGTGAGTCAAGTATTATTATTAAAGGCTCAAAGTGTCGCTTACTGTTCATGCTTGAATACCAGATGGTAAGAGCAGCAGCAGCTGCTAACTGTTTTACTGTTGTAAAACTGTAAGTTAACGAAATAGGACTGTAAAAAATACATAATTAGGATGACTATACAAGTTGCATAAGTGATGTCATAGCTGTCTTTCTCACGGAAGCTACAATACCTGTTACCCCCTTTACACCTTGCATTAGCATGCGTTTTTTGTGGATTGCAAACGGATAGCGCTTGACCACATACATTTATACCTGGTATTAATATGCGTCTCTGGTGTCCACATCCAGATCAGTTTGCTATCCGATCACGCTCCGTCCCGCTGACATCAAATCCTCCTCTTCTTCTGCTGCAAACATTTCCAGCAGCAGACTACAACGTCATATCATGTGCGCCACAACAACAAGATGTTAGCCGCCCGTGAAGTCGCATTCTTGTATGGACACCTTTGTCAGACCAGATGGAGAGCAGACACTTCGTCTCACTGTGACTCCATCCTTGGCTAGCATCCGTGTTTTCTTTTTCTTGGCAGTCGCTACCCTGGTAAGTGTTGTTGTTGTTATCTTCTTCCTCTTTCTTCCTGTGTCCAGCTGGCGCACCTTGCTTACGTGTTTTCGTTCACGGAGTTGTTGCATGTGGATTGGAGACACATTTGCATTTACACTTGTGTTCGATGTGGTCACAATGCGTCCCTGACCACCTTCAGAGGTAGTTTGGCAGATCGGATAACAATGCGTCCTCACTGTGTTTCGAGTGTATTTACACCTGTACTTTCATGTGGTCACGAGCAATCGGATTGCAAAAAACGCATGTTAATGCAAGGTGTAAAGGGGGTATGTGTGTTTCATACCATGATTGATTCACAGAGGCAACAGGTCTTGCTCGTTAATTCACTTCCTGGCTGATAAAAAAGACCAGGAGCTGCTGGATAAAAAAATTGGTAAGATAATGTAACATGGATCATGGTGGGCATGGATCATAGCTAAGTTAGCTATGACATGACTAAAAGTTAGCTTGCCAATGGATATTACTGACGTACACTGTGCGAGACCAGATATGTAGTTTATAAGTGGTTGCACACAAAACTAAATGGTACTATGACAAATCAACATCAAACTGTGATGTTCTTGACTTGCATATTATTCTTTTAAAATGACAAACATCATATGTGTTTTTCATGGCACAATGGAAACAGCATTGACAAATTATTTGAGGTCCACCTAAGGGAGATAGCTATGGCAGCTGAGGCCAGCTCAAGATGGTTGACACCCTTCTGCAGGCCCAATTTAGTCGTGACTGCACCACCACAGACTGTATATAAAGATTGATGTCGTGTCTCCTCTTCCCCCCATCGTACAAAAATAAAGCTAAAACATTCCAGATAGGACACTGCCAAGTGGTGGTGGTCGTCTGGAGCCAGAGTCTGCCCTACCTGCATTATTTGAGATGCACAACTACAACCAGATTTCAAGAGTATCCTCACATAAATCCTTCACATGTGTTTATGCATTTTAAGCAAGTAAAGATAAAGGCGGTCGCCTGCTGCTTCATCAATAACACATCAAGATGAAGGGTGAGGCTGGAAGGTTGTGTGTGCATGGTGGGTTTTTGTGTGTGTGGATTCTGTATATTTATCATGTTGTGGGAACAAAAATTATCACATGAAAAACATCACATGATAAAGTGTTCATAAAAAAATGATTATCTTTCTAACGTTTTTTTTTGTGTCAGCTATGCTTCAAAAAGCATGCAGCTGCATACGATTTTATATTCACCTCCATTTTCATGCATTAAACATTTTTGCCCTGTGTTTCTGAATCTTCAAACTCTCTTGTTTTAGTTTTATTTAGAGTGAACTGGTTTATTAATGTAGCAGAAATTTTACTTCAGCAGAGCAGCACAGAAAGTTCTCCTCTGTCTCAGAGTCACATTGTTGGCTGTCAACACACTTTGATAAAATCACAAAGAATTTTTTTTTTCCAGAAATCTTTTTGTTTAATTTGTCAGGGTTCATTTATTCTCGCTAAAATCAGTAGCAGAGAGACCAAACCTGTGAAGCTACAAGTCTCTCTGAGCCCGGTATCACTCCTTAGTCGTCGAAATCCAGTGTTTGAGCAGTGACTTGCAGCCTCAAGGGGAAACATGGCAGGACAAGTACCAAAGTAAAAGCGGCAAAAGTCCAACTAGGGTTGGTGGGACAGGTGGTAGATGGGTCCAACAAACACTGACTTTCACCAGGGAGAGCCATGTTCATGTCCTGTAAAATTCTAAAGCCAAACCCTGCCCTTTTTCCCTAAACCTAACCATGTGTGTTAGCTGTTAAAGGAAAAAAATTGTGTTGTTGTGCTGACATAGTCCATTTAGTTTGAAATACTGTATGTGTATGCATAACCTAACATCGTCCCAGAACGTCAGCAACCAACACACCCAGGGTTGCATCATTTTCACGTCGTATCTGGATGTGGAAGGTCCATGACCAAACGTCGATATGTGACGAGGACAGAGTGAGAATGTGTTGGTCTCTCTCAGCCTCCCACAGGTTTGTGAGCATAGGTACAGATTCAGATGGGAGGCGTGGTTAGCACCCATTGGACCTAGATGAAGTCGCCACTACACTCCAAACGAGATCAAATACAGCATGTTTACAGTTTTTAACTTTGAACTTATTCTTTATGATCTTCTCTCATAATCAACTCAGTGCTTCAGGACAGTCTGTGAATTGTAGCGCTTCATAGCTTCGTAGCTTCATAGCTCTTTTGCGTTTTAGGTACCAAAGATGAAATTAATCTGTTAACACCAAAGAGTCAGAACTAAACTCTTGTGCTTCTATACCCTGCTCCATTAGACAGACCACTGTTTCTTTACTCTGCGTCCAAATAACATAGGAAATACACAGGGGACAACACTAAAAGTTGCTAGAGAAAAATAACAAATTTTTTTTGATTGATTCTGCACTATAAAAAGTTAAAATTAGTATTAACAGTCATAAAAACAATCCATTTCTGAAAAAGTCAGATATGAGCACTCTCAAGGCGTTCTCTCATTGTGAGAGCAACCTTTGAAATAAACATTAAGTCTACAGGATTTTTAATGTGTATGGTGTAATAAACGTCCCAGATTTAAGAATCAAAGAGTTTAAATACTCTCTCACATAAGCTCCAGTGGTCCTTACTATCCTGTATTTTTGCAAAGCAGACATATAACAAAATATTAAATGGCCACATGTTGTGCATCACTTAAAATTCCGAGTCTTCTTGCTTAGATTTACACACTGTATATCAAAACTGAATATCATCACTATATATCAAAAAAATAAACTACTTTCATGTTTTAAGGCCATTTCTTTCCAATATGTGCTTTTGCTTTCATCAGTGGCATTTATTTACTTAACTAATAATATTTATTTATCATTTTAAATTCTCACTTTTCCAGCTTTTCTTTCTAGTCTATTGGTGTTTTTCTGTTTGCCTTTCAAGTTTCTGTCAGAACCACAAATGTCAAAAACAACTTTTATCATATTTTTTGTTTATACAAAGAAGATTTTGTTTCTACAAATTGTTCTACTTCATTTCTAAGTGTTGTACCCTATATAGAAACTATAAAGAGGAAGTCTAACAAGTATTGATGAAAAGGGACTCCTCTGTTTGACTCACTGCTGATAGAAAACGTTCCTTCCTGCTCCCATTCCTTTGCCTTTAAATGTCAGCCGAGCATTGAAATCTGGTATATTTACTTTGCAAAGTAAATAGCAGAGCAAGGATGGCATCAGTGCTGCAATGATGGATATCACTCATTTATGTTTACTCAATAACGGTTTACAGTATGTTCACTGCATTAATTTAAAGGTCAGTTGTTCTTTTAAACATTCGTCAAAGGCTAAAATGGTTTTATTAGTGGCGTCCTTAGAAATCGATTGGGATTGCATCTTTTTTTTTTTATGTTTAATGCTAACTAGCAAATGTTAGCATGCTAACAAGCTAAAATAAGATGGTAAACATTATAACTGCTAAACATGAATGTCTTTTTAGACCCTGACACATCAAGCCATCAGTCGGCCATTGGTCAATGTCAGGCTGTCACAACTAGTTCTTTGATGTCGGTTTGGTGTGTCTTGGCCCTTACATTAGGGACCATACTGATGATACCATTAGAGCTGAAGGAAAAAATAACTGTTTGCATCAAAAATATACATTTTTTTATCCAGCTTGCGCAAAACAACATATCTGTCTGAAATGTAGGTCATTAAATGACTCAGGTGAGGTCATCACTGTGCTGGATAGAGGTGAAGCTGGCTAGATCTCTTGGTGTAAGTTGGTGTATCTTGTCTGACCTTTCCTAACCTTGTACTGACTCTTCCTGTCTGATGCTATAAATATGGATGTTTTTTTTTTGTCTGCCTCTATAACGGTTAAAAACAGCCTGAAGGTGTTTTATAATCCTGCATTGATGAAACCAGGCCAGACAACAAAGGAGATCTAAATGGCATTAAAAGTGAGCTCAGTATAACTTTTCCTCTGTTTTATCCTTGAAACACTGATGTTAGACAACTACAGACAGCAGCTTCACTAATCCTATTGGTCTCTCTTTCAGGGCAACTCAGGTTTTTTGTTGTTTTGGAACAAAGCTGATCAGACTTCCAGCAGCTTCCTGGAAGCTTCAGACGGTCGAGTTGTTGGTCGGTTCACCACAGCTCGTCCCTGCCAGGAATTAAAATGCTTACACACAGACAGACAGCAGCTCTTACATCCTCAACACGGCGAAAAGTTCATATCATACTTCTCTTAAAAAATGATTTAATCCCCACTCTCTTGTATTATATAACAATTAAACATCAAAATATCAAAGCAGAAAGAACAAACCAAGTAGAAGTAATTCTGTTTGATCGTAACAATTAACAAGATAGTTTGGGTTTTCATCTCCATACTAGTGATGACATTGCTAATCCAACTGAATTCAGCAGAAGAAAGTACTTTCTACTGCTTTATTATGATGGTATGATTTTAATCAAAAACCTCACTGTGCTTTTTCTATAAAATTCCCTTTTTATTTAACATAAACTTAACAAAAGCTTTACTTTAATTTACACAATTAGTGGTGTAAGATATCAAGACATAATACAATGGTTTATAGCATGGCATTTGCACTATACCGTCACCTACTAAAAACTGCCTCTCTCTGTAAGGATTTGAATATAGGTAACTTGATTTATTTCATTTCGTCTTACCCTATTACCCTAGCTAAATGGCTGCAACTTACAACTCCTTGTGTGACCCTGTGTTGGTAAAAGACATCGTAATACAATATACCATAGTTAATCACAGGACACAGACGCTAGGCTTCACATCCAGATATCTGGATATTTTGGTGTAACACAAATGAAATTCATTGTCAATGAATATTTTACCACAATACATTAACATTTTCATGGCTTACCAGATATGTTAATTAACAATATTTCCACATTAAGTATTGAATTTTGGATAATTGCAGAAATTATCTCTGTGTCAAACAAAAGTTTATGATACTGTAACGCTGAGCCCATAACTTGGACCCAAAAAGCAGACTCAGACAAGGCAGTAAAAGTTCAAACAAACAGTCTTTCTAATGAAAGTTCGGTTGGGACACAGGTGATCAGTCAGCCAGGCAGAACAACAACCAGAACAACTGGTCAAAAACAAAGGCTCACAGAATAAACTCACACAGACAGTATGTTAGGATACTGTCAGAGGGTAACAGGATGAACTGGCACAGAGGGGAGACAACAAAAAAAAAATACTCTAAGGGAGGGGAGACAATTAGACACAGGTGCAACACATTAAGGCGGGCCAATGTGCAAATCCTAAAATGGAGAAGAAGTGACCCACCCTACTCTCCCTATGACTATGCTAGTACTCGGTGCCTTCTTTGCTTGGATTGGTTTAGGCAAGAGGAGTGGAAGTGGTTAAGGTTAGGGTAAGGATGCCAGTGTAAGCCAGTTAGAGGCAGAGTAAGGCGGGCCATTCCTTCACAATCTGAGGATTCACAAATTCCCTTAGGGCAGTGAAAGCAATCAAAGTAAGTGACAAAACAGAAAATACAAGACAATGAAAAATGAGGAGAAGAAAAAGGGAAACTCAACCATCCTGAACAAGATGTGACAGATACTTTTGTTATTTCTTTAAGTGTAGGCTAAATGCAATTGCCAGTCGTAAAAAGCTCAGGCCATAAATGAACTGCACCACGGTCACATGACTTAAATGACACCACCACAACAAGGCTGTTAAGCCAAGTTCTATTTGATAACACTCTGTAGTCTCATTTAGCCAGTTGTTAGCAGTCATCTTTTTTAAGGCATGTAAATTCTTCAAAATTTAAGAGTGGGGTATTTACTGATGTATTTTATGTCGTAGAACAAAACATGAAAGCCTCTTCAGCTTGTGTTAATCTTAAACCTTATTTCAGGCATCTAACCAAAAACCCACTGACTTGGGAGGCTAAAATACTAAATCTTTTTCAAGTTACTGCAACCCAGTCATCGAATACCAGCACTTGGCGTGACGACAAAAGCCATCTTTTTATGTCAGTGTATCCTGAAAACACACAATGCACATAACAGGCTGTAGTGGACATGGCGTCCCAGAACGTCAACAAATGCACACTGGGTACCTTGCGCATAATATGTCGAGGTGGAAAGTCCATGGCCAGGTGTTTATATGTGACAAGGCTGGAGTGAGTGTGTTGGTTTAGGACTCGTTCCTGCAACTCTCTATTTGATCAGAATTACATTTCACTCAAAACCTAAGTAAAATGAGTAAAATACAAAGCAGTGATCCAAACAGTGAACACATGTTTTATCTAGAGTATTGCATTAATACAGCTACACAATATATTAGCTAGCTTGGTTAAACTGACCACAGGAAAAACTCACACATCACAAATAACAAATCAGGTTTTATAAATACCTCTAGATAAAGCTCCAGTATGGACATTTGTGGACGATGTTTGTTACTATTTGCTTGGTTGCATCTGACAAAATGAATGTGATGTCAGGCATGTCAATGCTGTTTTTTGGCTGAAATCAGGCTAGACAGAACAGTTAGGCTATATTTACACTTTTTTTGTAGGTTCCTCTGTCACAAAGGACGGAAGTTTCATTTTTGGTGGTTTATTTTTGGTGCAGAGTGAGAGACGTTTTTGTAGATCAGCTGGATAAAAAGGACTGCAACTGATAAAGCACACAGATAGAATAGATTGAGCAGATTTAGTTAGAATTTTTTGCAGTATTAATTACAGATGTGAACATTTTACTGTTGCCCTGCATTTACTGTCAGACACATTTAACACCCATTTACTACAGTAAGATAATATCCTCCCTGCTAATCCATTGATCAGTATTGGGGAGTTACTGGAACACAGGCTCTGTGTTATTATGAAAGGATTGTCAACATGAAGACAGGAGCAAATCTATTGATCAGGATCATAGATGTCATGTTAGCCTACTCGCATGATATATTTGACTTTGGCCGAAAACAGTTTTATAGGGACATAAATACTCCAACAATCAATATTTGAAAATACATCTTACAGCTGAAATAGAGTTGATCAGAGCAGATGCTGTAGCGTGCATTGATTCCACCTGAGCTTCACTATTATTATCCATTAATGACCTCATTTGAGGAAAAGAGGGAAATAGGCTTTCATTAAACCTGAAAATAGCATTTCAATTCACCTCCTTCATTAAAAATGTTGTTGAAAGGAAATTAATCATAGCCCAAATCATACGTTATTGGAGAGCAGCGGCTCAACTGGTGTGGAAATTAATCATGCACATCATAATTACCACCGTGAAAATTGGCTGGATGCGTGTCCAACCTTCATTCCAGAGAGGAAAAAGCAGCTATTTGTAATGATGCACAAGTTAAGCACGGATTAACTTGGATTTATTTTTTTGTTGTAACATGATGTTATTGAGTGTAGATTGATTTGCTCATTCCACTTGCTGCAATGTGCAGTTCTTCCTCACTATCACTACAACTATGCTGTGGCCCAGAGGAGAAGAGGAAGAACAAGAGGAGCTTTATCCAAAATAGCTCAATTACCCAGAGTATTGGCAGGCGAACATGGTGTGCAGACTGGCAGGATGGATGGATGGATGGTCGGCCAGCAGAGTCAGGGGAAAATGAAATTATTCTGGAGGAATCCATTTCAACAGTTTCTATTACTGACAAGATCTTATCATTAGTTGACACATACAGTGGAGTACTGCAAATAAAATACTGTGTTCAGATTGACTGGCAGACAGAAAAGAAACCAGACTAATGTAAGCTGGGTACCAGCCAGGACTTCAATAATTTTGTTTTATTTTAGATTAATTTCGTATTTAAAGACATTAATGTTTCACAGAATTGGCCCTGTCAACAATAACATGGACAGCATGTTACCCAGCTGGTCATAGTACTTTAAAGCTCCATCGTGCACATTTCTGTCCAACCATGCTTCTGAATGGCATCTGACCAACACATAATAACACATTTATACATGAAAGTTTAAAAAACAACTGACACATGTAATACAGCGTGACAACGATGAGGTCAGATAAAAACACAGTTTAACAGAATAAGTAACTGTAAAGTATTTCATTAGCCCTGGACTAGTTAAGGACTTTGTGTCCCATGGTGGCCTAATTTACTTTTAAAGAAGCTTTTCAGCCCTGAAAACAGAACAGCCAGACAAATTAATACCACTTTTAAAGATGCTGAATATACTGTATATGATGCGCTAGCAATGATACTTGAAAATTTGTCATGGTTAATGCTGGAATGGATGGACTAGAGGAATATGTCCCACCCTATTGTGCTGTGATTGGCTAGAGGGCAAAACATTGTTCGTCCAAACATAGTGAAGAAATGCTGGGAGAGCATGGGCCAAAAATCTCACAAAAAATAATATTTTATAACCTCTTCATATATGTTTTATGTGTGAAATATCTGAAAGCTTTGCCGGGGCTGGAGAGGCAGTCAAAGCGGGTGAGAGGAAATCCAGGGCTCATCGGTCATGTTAGAGGCCCCACATCCAGGGATACATGGACACTGGAGGAAAGCAGGCAGCGGGCACTCGGCCGTGGGCATGGACCCCTGACTTGACTCTCAGCCGCCTGGCTCTGTCCCACAACTCCAGCCTCCAGTAAGCGCCACTGGCCCAGGCTGTACTCTGCTCCTCCGCCAGAGCACCAGACAAGGGTAAGAAGTCGGTGGGGTGTGTGCCCACGACCATGGGCCCTTTGTCGGCTGTTCTCCAGTTTCCACATGCACCTGCATATAACGCATATTGCTGAGATGCAGTGATGACAGAAAAAGCTAGAAGTATAAGAATTGAAGTGGAGAGCAAACCAGAGCTACAAGCACAGTGACCAACAGACATTAACGACTACATTCAGTAGGTGGCATAAAATACTAATGTTATTCCATGTCTAATGGATTTGCAAAAATGCAACTGTTTGTTAGAAAGTTCACTATTTCAACTTAATAGGTGCTAAAATATCAGTGTTGTAGTTATGCATGGGTCAGGGTTTTTTAAAATGCCCACCAACAGGGTCCATAATGGGAGCCAATTTGCACCGCCTGAACTGCAAAAGAGAAACAGTGTTTGGTATGACGTGGTTTGCCTGTTACACTTACTCATTTCACCTGTATATCATCAAGAATTAAAAACTATAAATAGTTTGCTTTAGGCCCCTAACATGCAACCTGATATCACTCCGAAGTTTTCGAAAACCGCTGCTTGGTCAGTAACTTCGAGCGTCAGACACTGGCGAAAAAAACATCCTTTCATGACGGTATTATACTCAGCCAGTCACCGTTATTGTTTTATGGCACCCAGCAGTGTCAGGAGAAAACGGCGGAGGTCAGCGGAAGTCTGACCTCCGCTGTGGGTCCAAATACCACCGAGTTTCAGGAGGCCGGTGTTTGCTTCTTGTAAGATTGTCAAGCCAAACTCTGTTCTTTTTTCCAAAACCCAACCACGTGTTTTTGTTGCTGAAACCCAACCGTGTGTGTGTGGGCAAAACGTAACCACATGCATTTGTTGTTGAGGGAAAAAGAAGTCAATTCACGGTGTTGTACCGATGTAATGCATTTATTTTGAAAGAGACTGTACCCAAACCTTACATTTCCTGTGAAAACCACAATGTATTTGAAATGGCATCCCAGAACAACAACAACCAACTCACCCAGGATACCTTACACATCCAGTGTGGACGTGGAAATGTGACGAGGTCGGAGTGAGAATGCGTTGTAGCATAAGACAAATTTTTCCTGGTCTCTGCTGGTTCAGCAGTAATGGAGGTGAAGAGATGGACAGAGAAATTAGACACTCAACAGACAAGTACTTTGAGATGAAATCAAACTCTACAACTAGGTATATATATCTTATTTTTAAAGACTATTTATATCTATTGAATTTATTTAGACAGTGTTGGTGAGATTAATGTCTGAATAAAACATGAAATGTCTGTGCCTTTGGAAGTGAATCTGATTTAAGTTGAACAGCCTTAGAAATGGAAATGTTCTTTCTTTCTTTGTAAAAGTTGTGCTTCAGATCTCTGTTCAGTTTACTAAAATGAGATTTATTCACACAATGTCAGGCAGGAGCGAAAATATACATGAAAATAATGTGAATTATCTAAACCTATGAAGCTGTGTTCGGCTTATCTCTGTGACACACTGAACAGCCTCAGAAGTGGAAATGTCCCTTTTTTAAGATAAGAGACATCAGAGCTCTTTAAGCTTTTTCAAGTGTGTGAGGGATATACAATTACTGTTTATCTCAGATCAGGCAAAGAGACGTAGTTACAGACTGTCCAGTAAATACCTTTTGGTTGAAATGTCATGTTGATCTGAAAGCTTATCTCTGTATTATTCCTTGCGTGTCTGTTGCTATGAAAGAAAATTGTATCCTAAACTGAGTTTTAACTGAGCGTCCCGCAGCACCATCTTCCTCATCCTGTCACTGACATTATTTAGGTATACTACAACTTTTATTTTTCTGACAGAATTTATCTGCACGGACCAGAGAATGCGCTGTGAATCAATCATGTTGTTTTTGTTGATGGACTCTCTCTTCTTTTAACAGGATCAAACAAACATCTTGTTTATTGAGAGACACTCATAAATTTACAGAAATAGAGTCAGCGAGGTTCTCACACACTTGACAGAGAAAACGAGATGTTGGAATAATTCAACAGATTTTTTTATGTACGGACATTGATAGTCAACAGAGAAGTGTTTACTAACTGTTGAATCTGTCAGTCAGTGCTGCTGACTAATCAAGCAGAGCAGAGAGGTTTAATCAGAAGCAAGAGCGGAAATATACTGCTGTGGTTGCAGAAGATCTCTGCTCAGTTACTTTGGTTTGTGATTAATGAGGGTGTAGAGTGCCATTTTTTTACATGCAGATTTATGCCAAGGGATGTAGCCTAGAGTCAGTAAAATAGGACTGAAATTATTTCTCTCTGTTGTGCATCTACTATAACAATGACTAAATGTTGCTTGAAAACCTAACCAATCTATATTTAATATCCAGACCTGATTAGCGCCCGGCCTAGCACATTCTGCGCCCTAGGCAAGCTTCCCCTGGCGCTAATGTAGCCACTGAATGTCTGTTTCAAGGGGATGGGCAGTTACATATGAGGTTTCACATCAGTCATCAATAGAGGACTGACAAAATGTATTGCACTCATATAGTATGTTTGCTCTGTAGCGAATATGAAAGGTGTAAAGGGAAGCTTGCCTAGGGCGCTGAATGTGCTCAGTCCAGCACTGCTTTTATGTACTGAAATTAGATTATTGTTGCAAAATCAAACCCAAAAGTGATACAGCCTGGTTTGCTGCGGAGCAGTTTTGGAAGCTCTTGCATCTGTTGCATGACATCACCCCCTGCTACACTGCTGAAAATAAATATCTATGGAGTTATATTAGAGCCAGAATTGTCACTAATGCCAGAAACAGGATGTTTATGATTCACACCCACATGCAACACTTTGTTCAACATCACTGCTCTGTGCTCACAAAGCACTGCTAACATACATTACATTTTAATATCACACAGTTCTGTGAATATCCTACGGGAGGGAGTAAGTTTTAGTTGACTAGTTTTATAGCACTGTTTTCATGTGTTAAAACAGAGCAAATTGTATTGACATTTGGTACGAGGTTTTATTATTGTAGGGCTGACTGTATCACTGTTTTACTGACTGATGAACTAACTCGCTATTTTCGTGGCTCTGGGGCCCTGAGAGTGTTGTGGAGCATGACATTAGCCCAAAGCTTCGCCGCAGGACTGAATGAACGACTGAGCGGGTGAGTGCCCGTTTGAATGACTGATTTTTGGGAATCCCTGAGGAGTGTTGTGAAGCGTGATATTAGACCCTGAGCCTCACAATGGGAGGCTTCAGAGTCCTAACAACCCCTGAGCATCTCTGACCCGTCAGCTGTGACTGACAGCTGCTCTCATCTGGAACAAAACGCTGCTAAAAGAGAGAAACTGACTCAATAGTGTGAAATGACGAGGAGAGGGTCGGCAGACTAAACCTGCTATTAGAACAGAGTGACTGTCGACAGGTTACTGGACGCTCCGAGAACACTGATGGATTTGGACGAGACCAAGAAGTGAACCAGCTAATAGGACAGAGGACCGATCACAGATTAGTGGACAACATGACGGCACTATTCAAAGTTTAGGTTGACTGCTCAGTCACACCAGAGAGTGGCAAGAAAGTGAGAAATTCATTACCACAGTAACAGTGGTGCTGGAAGCTTTGTGGTTTAGTGACAAAGGCTATCATTAGTTCTGACTGATTTGAGGCAAAATGGATAAAAAAAAAGAGGAAAGCTCACTTAAGCATGATTCCTATTCAACAGAGAAGATCCAACACAATCTTTATTACAGCTTCCTACATCTAAGAGTCCTTCATCTTGTCTTCATGTAAAGATCAGCACCGCTAAGATGTCCAACAATTGGTCATTGGTGCAATTCACACATCGTTTACCAAAGTTATAGTGCTTCCCAGCCCATTCACCAGAAGGAAGTGTTGGCATTCTATGTTTCTGCAAACTACAAGTACAATACATTTGCACATTTGTATATGTATCATAACAGCATTTCTGAAGTGACACAATGCATGAGCTGACTGTCATAGGGAGGAGACAAAGGCAGCAGATGGCGTGTCACCTTGGCAAGGTGCCTGCCAAGCTGCAGACCAATAGACACCACAGTTTAAGACCAACAAACGTGGATGCTTTTCCAGCTGCTCTTTGGACACCAAACCTGGGTGTTTTTTAGTGACACATCACTGTGTTTCCAGCATCCAGCTGGGATAGTGCCACAAAAAGCTGTCATTTTAGGGTAAAACATGATATTACTAACCACAACCAAGTGATCATAATCCTGGAAGTTAAACTTAAAGTTAGAATTTGTGTTTACTTTAATAAAAAAGGTGTGGAAATGTGTTGACTTCCGCTTTATTTAAAGACACTGGAGTTTAGGCAGTTCAATTTCTGCAGGTCAGGCAGTGACTACAAGGATAAGGATAAAGGGTGAAGACGATACAGTATCTCATAAAAGAAATGGTTTAAAATGTTTTTTTTTCTTTTTCAGAAAATGGATTTTGGTCATAAAAAACACCTGCAGAAGCTCAGCTGTTGAACTGCTTATTGGAAGAGTTCTACTGTTGGATTAAACGCCTAAAAACAACTTTTAAACCCTTTGTAAATTATAAAGTGGTCTGAAAAGATGTATTTTCGAATTGCAGAATGCTAATGTTAATCCAAATCCCCCTACTTTTCCACATTGTGTTGGTAAATTCATCCTTGAAAGGAAAAAAGTCTTAAAAGTAAAAAGTGGGATTAGAGAGGGCTGAAATCTGACTGGTCTGAGTGTTTTGTATCACAGGTTTGTCTGAATCATTTTCTCAAATACTGCAGTACTGCCGTTCTGGTTTCAGGGACCAAACCTATAAAGAGCAAATTGCCCACATATACATTTGGACAATTATTCATGTCTAATAACCTGCTTCACACTCTTTGGTAAGAACATAATTTCCTGCTCTTCACTAACTCTTAATGCATTTAGCGCTGCCTCAGGCTACATTCTCCATTTAGATGAATTTTCTCCTTCACATATGTCATTTCCTCCTCTGCCTCTTTTCCTCACTCTTTGTGTCTACGCTGTCCTCTTCCTGGCTGTCTGTCTTCATCTGTCTGTCTGTCTCTCATCAGCTCATTCTCTCTCTTCTCCGTCTCTCCGTTCTCTTCTGTCTGTCTTCCTGTCAGTGTCAGTCATTTTTCTCTGCAGGGCTCCTTCCTGTCACAGCTGACACTAGTTTCTCCTCCACCAATCTCCTGCTGACAGCAGCCGCTGATCTGAGCAAACTGTTTCTCCTCCCATGTAAACATCTATTACTGACCACCGAGGGAGGGAGAGAGGGAGAGGGAGGATGTAAGATGCCACAAGGTGTTCGTGCACCCACAGCTGATGTGTTGCAAACAAACCTTGTGAAAGCTTTGACCTCAATTCCACAACAGGTTAGGACATTTCCATGCAGCTTCCTCTCCAACAGCTCTGAGCAATAGTTGTTTCCAACAGCAGCTCATTACAGCACATGTGGTGTGACATGAAAAAGCTTATATGATAAGTATAATTGCAGCTGAACTTATGACTTTTGTTCCTGAAATACAAAAAACACACAACTAATTACACATTTGCATGTAGCGTGGACAGACGTATGGTCAACATTATTGAATAACTGATTTTCTTGCCCATATAAACAGTCACTCTGTTAGTTGATTTTGCTTGCATTGAGCAGAAACGGAGCAACATGATCATTCATTTAGAGCTGTGTTCGTGTCCACCTGGTGAAAAGCCCAAAGTCCCTTGTTCACATAACACATATTCATCTTTCCCACTGTTAGTCTTAAATTTTTAACAGATCATCTTTGAAGCGAATGTGCTAGCAAGCGCTTGCCTGTTTCTAGAGCAATATTTGGATTCATTTGCCCAACATTCACTCTTCTTTTGGCTCTACTACTACTACTACTACTACTAGTACACTGGAATTATACAAGGGGTGGCACAGTGGTGCGGTGGCCTCACAGCAAGAGGGTTCCTGGTTCGATCCCGGGTGCGGGAGCCCTTCTGTGGGAGTTTGCATGTTCTCCCCATGTCAGCGTGCATTTTCTCCGGGTACTCCAGCTTCCTCCCACAGTCCAAAGACATGCAGATTGGGGATAGGTTAATTGGTGACTCTAAATTGACCGTAGGTGTGAATGTGAGTGTGAATGGTTGTCTGTCTTTACTACCCTGCGATAGTCTGGCGACTTGTCCAGGGTGTACCCTGCCTCTCACCCAATGTCAGCTGGGATAGGCTCCAGCCCCCCCGCAACCCTCAAGAGGATAAGCGGTGAGAAAATGGATGGATGGACGGAATTATACAGTGCTTTTCTGGATACTCAAAGATGCTTTACAGAGATCAAGAACAACAAAACACAACAAAAGAAAACAAAAATGAAATAATCCATAAGACGGGGAAACAATGCACAGAGGAGAAGAACACAGTTTTTCGATTTTTAGAGTTTTCAGGGATTTCTTGAAGGTGGAGAGTGAGGGGGAGACTCTGATATCTTTAGGGGGTGAGTTCCAGGGGTGGGAGCAGCAATGGAGAAAGCCCAGTCCCCCCAGGTGGGGGGGGGCAGGAAGTTGGCATCAGCAGACTTGAGTGTGCAAGAGGGAAAGTGCCGGTGGAGGAGCTCAGACAGGTAGAGGGGAGCCAGGTTGTAGAGGGCTTTATAGGTGATGAGGAGGAGTCTGTAGTGGATGCACTGGGGGATGGGGAGCCAGTGGAGGTTATGAAGACCGGGGTTGATGTGGTCAGGGGTGCGAGAGTGTGTGACAAGATAAGCAGCTGAATTCTGGATATATTGATCAGAAAGTTTACCACAGATGTGACCACAAGTGACAGAATCTTGGAGTTTATAGTAACACTGTTTTCATGTTCTGCAGCAGCAGATAAAAAGCCTTGACAATTCTCTAGAGACAATTCACAGTCCAGTGTGTAGGATTTAGTGGTATCTAGCACTGAGTTTGCCGAAGTGAAACTTGTCCCATGTGCCAAGCATGTAGCAGAACTATGGCTGACCTGAAAATGCAACTGGCCCTATCTAAAGAGCCAGTGTTTGATTTTTCCATTTTGGGCTACTGTAGACCAACATGCAGACTCTAGGAGTATCCCCATGTAGATATAAATGGCTCACTATAAGGTAACAAAAACAGAATGATTCTCATTTTCAGGTGATTACAAACTAATAAAACCATAATTAGGAATATTGTAGACCATATCTTCCAATAGATGCCCCTAAATACTACACACTGGACCTTTAAGGTTCAGCTTAATATTTCCTGTCATGTTTGAAGCCCTATGTATCATCCAGCATTATGGATGTTACATCAAACTGAGCAAGATTTAATGAAGCCTCGGATGATGAAACCTTGCAACTGCAGTTTCTTCGAAGAAGCTCTTGAAATCTTAACGTAAAGCTATCAGATCCTTCTTTTGCTCATTTCAGGTTTTTGCTCAGTCCTGTCACAAGTCAGACTCGATCTACTCTGACACGAATTCTCAGACCTACACAGTGTAAGTTAAACACCTCATTTCCCATCAGCAGCAAAGGTCAAGCAATCATACAACAATTCAGCATTTTTATCTGTGAGCTGAAACACTTCTCAGAGCTCAGGACAGTCCTGGCGCTCGCCATCAAAATGTCACCAATCATCTGTTGGTTCAGCCTCATAATGTTTGACCTGCACAGCTTCATTTGAATTGTGACTTCCTCTCCATGCTGAATATTAGGAAGAACTGATTCACTCTGCAGTAATGAGCTTTTTCTCAGTAACTGAAGACGTGCTTGTTTAGTCCATGGCTGTTTGAATAGTTGTCTACAGGAGCCAAACTGCTGAGTGTGAAGAATTAATGAAGACGCTAATGACTCTACTGAATCAGAGTGGAGCTGTTTGTGCTTCAGTGGCTGCAGGTTCAAAGGGTTAATGGATAATTTCTCCTTTAGGGCCAGGAAGGCAAATAATGTGGTAATATGGTAATCTGAGAAGAGGAGAGAGAACAGCTTTAACAAGACCATAAAGGTGTGGAACTGGTCTTCTTCTTTTATATCTTCCCTCCATATTATCCCTCTCTCTGTCTCTAAAGGTGAAACCTGCAAATGCATTTTAATTCTCCTCAAAGGTGTAAAATAGCAGCCGTGATTCAGCAGGTCATTTATTCATAGCAACACTCATTTACGTTCTGCCAGGACTAATTAGATGCTTAATATTCCCTTTTTGTCACAGTAGAATTAATTAATGCCCTGACCCCACAAAAGAGAGAGAACACAATCTCACACCACATCGTCAGTTTCTTTGTGTGATGAATAAATATTAAAATGAAAACTGACACTGTTATGTTGACATTCAGCAGTTCAGAATCTTAATTGTGATTAAATGAATGCTGTGTAAAGTAATTAAAAATCAATTTGGATGAATAAACTATGCCCTCTTGCAAACTCAGGGATTCTCAGGAACATGCGTTAACCAGCATTTAAGAATCAATTTACCCAAATTACAGAAAACATACTTACTGTCCTCTAGAGATATATAGTCATGCAAGTATACATGTCTTTCTATAAATAGCGTCCCTGTTCCTCTTAATAATTTACACTGTCAGCAGTTTTAACAGGAATTACTTTTTACAAAGGAAATATCCCTTAAAACTACCCTTTAAATAGAGACTAAATTAACCAGTGTGAAGTATAAATTCCATTAATATGCCCATGGTATCTCAGGATTCAATTTCCATTGGTTGTAGATGTCCAGCTGCAAAACTGTAGGACCAGCAGCTTTAAAGGTTTAATAGTTTTGGTTTTCCCATTTAGGGAAATGAGCTACTTTGCTGTCTTTGCCAAGAGCTAGATTATAAGATCGCTGACACTCTTGTTAAGCTAACCAGTATTGATTTCTTCATCTAACTCTTGGAAAGAATGCGAACAAGTTAATTTCCCAAATGGTGAGCTAAGCCCTAAAGCTTTCAAGCTGAAACATTAATTAACATAAAAAAAAGAGAAGAAAAAAGCTCTGTCATACCTGTGCGACCATTGCACCTTCCAAAATGATTTATATAAATGTTCTAACAACTGCAGATTTAAACATGTCCCTAACATCAAGACATGGTTGCAGTGCACCCAAAATCTGGTTACCTTAAGAAAAAAACATTATGGTTTGGCAATAAATAAGTGCTTCTTTCACTAACATAATGTGATGTATATATCACATACTGAACGTCACATACATCACTAGCGTAATCATACTAGCATATTAGGCTATGTTGTTATATAAAGAAGTCCGTGTTGACTCTGGGACACAAACACTGGTCTCCTGTGTGAAAGTCCTGTGATTGTTTGACCCATACAGCACCCCTCCCGCTAACCTTATAGGGACTTTTTTGCTTTTTGTACAACATGGACTTTGTTGCATTCTATGCTACGTTAAGTCACTTTCTCCTCTGTAATAGTTATTACGGCCATTTGAGGGTGCCACCTTACAAGAAACATAAGTATAGGTCATAAACCACTGCTTGCAAATTCGACCTATGTGGTCGTTTTGCGGTAAGAATAAGCTGGATTGGCTCTTTCCTTTGATCCAGTGGAAGCCCTCTTCTATAACACTTGTGAAATTTTCTGTTAGGATCAGATTGATCTTAAGGTTACCAACAGAAAATGGAAGTGATCTCCATATTGTATCCGGTGAACTACACAGAATCAAAGCCTCATTTGAAACTGCTAATGGTAGTCTGTAATGAAACAGCAGAGGATTGTGGAACATTGATGTCCAACCAGTCCTCCCATCAGCAGACCTGGACTACGCTCAGTCACATCACATTGGCTGTTTAAGTAAGACTCTCTCAGCTCTGTGTAATTATCATCCATTTGACACAGTCTGAGCGTCTCGTCTTGAATATGAATGAGGGAGATAAAAATACTGAGATCACAGCGAACCAAAGCCTGTACCTGAAAGAATTATCAACGCCTCGACTCCCATCAATGTCTTCTCTGAGGCCTCGCTAACACACAACAATTATCTCGTTTGTGGACACTTTACCTCCACACATCTTAAGGCGGGTGATTTACGTCCTTTGAGAGGTAAATTCCTGCTGTAAATCCTAAATATCAGCCAGTGTGTCGTAGGTTTAAAGAGGCTGTATGGCACAAAGCCCAGACCTGCTATTGATGTGTACAGCTTTTAGCGATGCAGCTAATAAGAGCTTAATGATTTCTGTGTGTGTTTTTAATGCCTAATCTCATGGGAATCCTCCTCCCTGATATCAGAGGTCACGTCCAGGCAGGTCATCACATCCTGTTCACTGACCTTTGATAAAAAGAGGAAATCAGGCCTTTCAAACGTCCTCTTTAGCCTTCACCTTCCTAAAATATGCTAATCCAAAACACACAAAGACATCCTTGTAAACTAAATCCAATCAGTTTGTTTCAGCTCCATCCAAAGGCTGATATGTGACAAAAGAAACTAAATCGCTTTTGAGGTAACTGAAGGAAAGCGTGTTAATTGCTGAGGCTGTTTTGGCACTGAGGGTTGAAAGACGTGCTTTGAAAAACAGCTTGTATTCCTGGTATTTTCAGAAAGGCGTTAATTTATTTTCCACTTCAGATCGAAAGGCAGGTCGTTCTCGCTCTCCCTCTGTTTTTCAAAACTTTTTTTTTTAACAAAGACTTTTATAAGAGCGCTAAAGAATGAGATGAAAATTTCTCCTGACATATCACCATCAGCAGAGATGATTTGTCAGCTCTGACCGTTAAGTTTCAAAGAAATAAATCCTGTGGTTTCCCATGTCAGCTGAGCTGCCCTTGGCTCCGACAAGCCTCATTAGGCCCTGCAGTGACTCGCCTCGTCAAGGCCTGACTGGCAGGCTAATGGCCCAGCAGGCTAATTGTACCTCATAAGCTCCTTCTTCAGAGATTAAAAAGTTCTTCATGTCACGCATGCAAAAACAAAATGGACTGCATAAAAAATATCTTTTGTGGCTGTTTTTAGGAATCAAAGTGTGCTGTTGGTATAAAATGAAGTGGAGGCATGAAAGAAACAAAAAGATAAAAAGATAAATTTGCTTTTCATACAAGAAATGCAGCTCAAAGTGCTTTACATGACGAGAAAACAAAATGTAAAGGAAAGAACATGGTTTTAATTGTACAGTTAAATATTACAACCAAAAAGACAAGAAAGAAAGTAAAAAATAAAGCCACAAACACACATAACAGTGTTTATGAGGTGCCAAACAACCCACTGTGTAATAAATGAAACCAAGAAAAAAAAAGATCAGTGACAGATTTATGGCTCCTTGTTGAGACTGATAATGTAATGAAAATGTTTAGCATATAATGAAAAAACTTAGCGTTAGCGTCAGATTTTATGATTGCGTGATTTGGTTTTTATTTCATGGTTTCAGTGGTACTCTTATAATGACTCAACACGTATAATAATTTTCAGAGCTGTCAGCTGCATCTCATTTCATTAGTGGGTGGAGTTCATTTAACTGTGAAGATGACTGAGGCAGTGTGATGACATCTGAAACATCTCCGTACTGAATCCATCTGCTTATGAGGGCTAAGGGCACTGACACACCGAGCCGGCGGTCAGCCATCGCTTAATGTCAGGCCATCCATGAGCGTCTGTCACCCTACTTTTTGTGGTGTGTCCCGCATCGTTGGCACTGGCTGTCAGCTTTTTTTTTTTTTCAGCTGATTTAGCATGTTAGGAAAGAAGAGAAACAGAAATGAGGAAAGCACACAAACAACTTTAAGTCAAAAAGGTCGTGAGATCAAAACAAACTTGTTATATGAGATAAGTTTTTTTTTTATTTTGTTGCCATTGAGCTTTTCAGCAGAAATGTTTAGTAATTATTTGTGTTACTGTTCACCAGGGCATGGTAAATAAACACCGATCAGCCAAAAATTAAAACCACTGACAGGTGAAGTGATTAACATTGATCATTTTGTCAGAACGCAATGTTCTGCTGGGAACCCTTAGGTCCTGGCACTCATGTGGATGCCACCTAACATGCTCCACCCATCCAAACACCATAACAGACTAAGTACCCCACCTTATGACAACGGCACTCCCCGATGGCAGTAGCCCCCAAGCAGGACAATGCACCATGCCACACCATAAAAACTGCTCAGGAATGGCCTGAGGAATGTGACAAAGAGCTCTAGGTGTTGATCTGGCCCCAACGTTTCCAAGATCCCAATCTGATCAAGCATCCATGGGACGTGCAAGTAGCACAGTGGTACCCTCGATCCACGGTGGCACCGGCTTAGATCGGACTTGGTCCTAATCTGGGGTGTCCTGTGGTGTCAGGCACCAGGGCATTGGTGGCGGATCCTTTGAGTCCTGCGGATTGTGACATGGGGTACCAGCATGTGCCTTGGATGCTTAATCAGATTGGGATCTTGGAATTTTGAGGCCAGCCATGAAGAAGAAGAAGAAGAAGAAGCTTTATTGTCACTGCAATAAATACAGTGAATTTTCGTTCGGTGCTCTCTTGTAGCAGCTACAATGTCCTTGTCATTAAATGTACTGGGGCTGGGGGGGGGGGGTCATGGTTCTTGTAGCAGTCTCTTCACAGCCATTGGGAAGAAGCTGTGTCTCAGTCTGTTGGTGCGGGCTCTCATGACTCTGAGTCTGCCAGAGGGAAGGCTGGTGAATAAAGAGTGTCCGGGGTGGGCGGGGTCATTCCGAATCTTTGTGGCCCGTCGGAGGAGACGGCTGGAATAGATCTCCTCTAGGCGTGGAAGTGGGGAGCCGATGATCCACTCAGCCGTCTTGATGACCCGCTGCAATTGTTTCTTTTCAGAACATGTCAAGTGGCATCTACATGAGTGCCAGGACCCAAGGTTTCCCAGCAGAAAATTGCATTGTAACAAAATGACAAATAACATTCACTTCACCAGCAAGTGGTTTTAATGTTTTGGGTGATCGGTGTACTTTGTACTTTCAGCATCAGGTTGTGTTGTTAATGTGCTAACTTGCTAACTTGCTAACTACCACCTTCAATCTGTCCTGTCAGTCTCCTGGTTTCCCTTTTTTAATGACAAATACAGACTACCGCCACCTGCTGCTATAGTTATTTTCTCTCATGCAGGCACAGAGCGTACATGCTAGTTAGCCATTGGCTGCATTTTTGATGGTGTGATCAAGTGCAACTTCTTGGCCAAACAGTGGCAATACAACAGTTGGCCTTCATCACAGCTAGTTCTTTGATGGCTGGGCCTTAAATGTGTTTGAAAGCCTTTGTTAAACATTTAAATGCTTTAAACATGATTTGCTGCCTTTTTTAAATTTCGGCTGCTTTGGTACTCTGCTGGCTTATCACACACTCACCACAACATTACTGTTTATGCAAACTCATCATTGCTGCTGGCATATTGGCAAAGCTGTTAGAGACATTGACACGTCCTGTGCTTATTGTTTACAACAACATTTCTGTGGGTTCAGACTGATCCGACTGTAAATGTTTCCAACTGAGACAGGCGTTAAGTGAGTGACACTAAGCTGACATAAATTATACAGAATTATATATACAGTAAACACATCCATTTGATGGACATAAACACATTAATGCAATGCACTGAGCTGACAGTGATGTGTGTGATTATGCAACAGTTTGAGTGCTGAGCCTCTGGAATTTAACGACGAAAATATGGCAAATTAATTTAAGAAAGTACATAATTTTAACTGACGAATAAAACTGATTTGACACGAACTAATTAAGATGTTGTAAACACATCATACTGATATAAGCATAAACTTATCAAGGGAGATTATTTCAGAATTCATCAGACAGATACATAAATGATTCAGTCTCACTAATTAAGCCGCTGAAGAGTTTGCAGCAACACTGACAAGGCAGACAACTTCTTCTGTGGGAGGAATTAAAATAAAATAATTCTCAGACAAGCAGAATGTGGAACAGAAGCAAAACAAAATCATTAATTCTTCATCTCGATCGTGACCTTTATCCCCCACCTCCAGCCCACACGGCATTGTCTGTCTATCTGCTGTCTGTCTGAGGGGAGAAGAGATTAAAGCAGACACAGGTTTTCCACGTGCCAGTCGGGGTAAAGAAGAGGAGAACATGACCAGAGCAAAGAGCAGAGAATCAATTTGAAGCCAAGTCAGATTTGAAAATGGCTTTCTTGTCTCTCTGTCTCCTCTGCCGCCTCAACAGCGATGAGTGTCACAGTTGTTCAGGATGTAGTAGGTTGTATACATACAGAAGATTTTAACGTTCTGAGACCCCAGCTTTTGCTTGGTATGCATTTATAATCTCTCCAAGATATTTTGGATTAGAAGAACCTGATAAGTATAAAAAGAAAAGCACTGTCTTCAAACAGTAAGTAGTTTTTGAAAAAAGTGATTTTTCTGTATGGGGACACTGGGTTTATTTTCAATAGTGACCAGTGTTTAATAAAGTATAACCTGTGTATTTCAATGCCTGAAAATTCATTCATTATTTTATGTAACCGCTTATCTTGTTGGGGGTCGCTGGTGGGGGGGGCTGAAGCCTATCCCAGCTGACATTGGGCAAAAGGCGGGGTACACCTTGGAGAGGTCGCCAAGGTTGACACATAGAGACAGACAACCATTCACACTCACATTCACACCTATGGTCAAGTTAGAGTCACCAATTAACCTATCCCCAATCTGCATGTCTTTGGACTGTGGGAGGAAGCCGGAGTACCCGCAGAAAACCCACGCTGACACAGGGAGAACATGTAAACTCCGCAGAGAAGGACTCACTGTTTTGTAACTTTATAGTTCAGGGGCCACTGTTCAAGTATAATAGTTACTCGGTGAGCTAGCAGTAGATGCACTCTTTCTATGCAGTGGTACGGCTGTTGGGTTTGTTCAGTAGAAAGAAAATAGTTCCTACATGAAAATACTCACAACGAGGTTTGTGGATCTTGAGTAACTGGGTTTTCCAAATATATTTTCTTGGTGTTTTGAGGACCCCAACCCAAGTGCCATCTAGCTCCATCATACTGGAGAGATATCTCCAACACTCAGTAACTCACACCAAAACAATCTAGACTGATAAACAGCACTATAGGTAAGATTATTTTTGATTTTAGGGGTTAACTGTCCTTTTAACAATATATTCTTAAACTTTTTGTAAAAGTCTAATCTATCAGAGGTGTCAAGTTTAAAGCAGAGGTAACTTTTGAATGAAATATTTCTACATTATTCTCAAAATAGACTATTTTGTCATCGACAATAAGTGATAATTATAGTCCTAGAAGCTGTTTGAGAAGTACTGCCACATAATTACACAACTTGTCCTTTTCAAAGAGAGATATTTAGAGACTGATTTCATCAGCACAAAGGTCAAATTCAACTTTTAGAAAAATAGCAGCTCTGTCAATAATGGAGGCAGAGACGTTGTTTTCTTGTATAGCGCCTTTCTAGTCTTTCAACCACTCAAAGTGCTTTTTACAAGACGAGTCACAAACACCCATTCACACACACATTCATACACTGGAGGCCGAGGCTACCATACAAGGTGCCACCTGCTACTCAGTTTTAACACTCACACACCAATGGAACAGCCCTCAGGAGCAATTTGGGGATCAGTACCTTGGTCGAAGATGCTTCAACATGCGGACTGGATGAGCCAGTGATCAAACTGCTTATCTTTAGATTAGTCGACGACCTGCTCTTCCTCTGAGCCACAGCCGCTGTTTACAAAAATGATCTGGAACAACCCTGTAATACATTTTAAAACACATCAAAACATACATGTAAGAGTTCTTTTTTTTATCCAGATTAATGACTTATGTTCCCTCCATGTGTGTTAAGGTGTATTTCAGCTCTTCCTTGTGAACACAATCAGGGCTACAACCACCTCAGTGAGACACAAAGGCTTTCAGTGTATTCAAACTGCTGTCAGGTACAATAATGTGTCTCAACCAAGAGGAAAAAAGATAAAGGATATAGTGGAAGGTAATAAGAGAAGGCGAGACAAAGCTATGAGACTAAAAAAGAGATGTTCGGGACAATCAGCCAACTTTCATGTAATGTATTCCAGCACAGACAGACTGAAAGAGTAACAGAGAAAAAGAGGAGACAGAAGGACGGGGATAAAGGTTGTTTTTGTCCGACACATCAGCCTTCCAGGTGTCTGTGTGGGAATAAAAGAGCGAGTAGGTTTCATCAGCTGGCAGGAGGTCAATGAACTGAGACGGGACACTGGAGCTGTGTGTTCAGCTGCTGAATGGAGCTCCTCGGGGAGATCGTGCACACAAATTTACTCCCCCTCTCTCTCTCTGATGTTTATCAAGGTCGAATCTCAGTCATCTAATCCTTTGATGAGCCGCTGATGAACCCAGGAGCAGGGTAGTCATTGTGTCCGTGTGAAAACACCCGAGATCTGTCTACCTACAGTCATACATTTTTTCAAACACATCAGTGGCTGCATAACAAGAGATGTGTTGGGTTTTTTGGTCTTTTATGATTATAATGAGATTCAAAATCAGTACAAAAGCATTGAAATGGATATTAAAAATGATAATGTCCTGTCCATGCACACAATCCACTGTGAGTCATCAGAAAGAAAGATATAGACAAAAATACAGATGGGTAAAATGCACCTGTTATTAAAGCTAAATCTATTTTTTTGTTATATTTCTTAAAATGTTCTTTACATCCTGATAGCAATCAATAAAAAAGTTGATGTCTGTGGCTGTTGCGGGCCTGTAATAAGCCCTTCCAAACATTTCATTCAGGCCAAATAAAAAGATTGGATAGCTCACCCTTCTATCAGACAGGGTGTTTCTATTAACTGCTCTACAAATGCAGATGCAAGTGCATGTCTCTTTGGTGAAAATCTGATTTAGTGGCTGAGAATCCTGCAAAGGAAGTTGCTATTCCAACAATGGCAGCAACTGCTTGCATTGCAAAGCAACCCAAAAAGGAAGACGGACTTTTCTAAAAGAAAGTCTGTCAATAATCAAAATAAAATACATGTGCGTTTCAGAGATGGAGAGAAAATGTTGCTAATATTTTAGCATTCTGCTGGAGTCAGAGGCTCATGGCTGCAGATTCAATTTCACGTCTATGGCCTTACGAACACCTCTGGAGAAAGAACCTCAGTTGGCGACTGCAGCAACATGAATCCAGCCGGTGCAAACCTCAGCTCCAGGGGAACGGACATCCCGACTTCCTGCCAGATCAGCTAACAGGTTAGACCTGGCATTGACCACGAGCCAGCTGGGACAGCCTGCATTGGGGATTTTGTGCTGGCCAAATTCCAGCCTCTCCAGTAGTTGACCAAGGGTCCATCTCCAAAGCTGCCGCCCACTCTCCTCCCAGGGAAGCAGTGTGGCGGAGAGCAAGGTGAAGAGACGGTAAGGTGGCTAACGTTAGTTGCTAATTATTGTCTCATTTGTGGTCTGAAAAACAGAGAGAGAGAAAGCTTTCAAATACATGTATTGGAGTAAAAAGTACAATATTCCCCAGTGAAGTCAAATTCTGCTTCTCTGCCCCTCCCTCCAGCAGCAGTCTGACTTCTTCAAACCCATTCATTGAAATTCTCTACCTGTCCACCAGGTGCCCTCAGACTTCTCAATCTCCTTCAGTGACCTGACTCCCTTATCCACATGCTCACTTGTTTCCACTTTCCCACATTTGCAGTGCACTTACTCATTTCCCTCCAGTCCCAGTCAGCTGACCTTCCTCACCCACCTGCTCACCTGTTTCCACTTTTCCTCATCAGCCCCGCTCTATATAATCAGCCCATATTCACTCATTTCCTGTCATTTTGTCACAGTTGCAATGTTGCTTTCTCACCTAGTGTTTTTGCTTTCCAGCTTCTGTTACCTGTAAAGCCTATTTCCCTTCACTCTGGCATTAAATCACTGAAATGATCCTGTCTGCCTGCTTTGTCTGCATTACAGTCCAATCCTGCTTTTCCTGAGTCATGACATGATGTGTTTCTGCACTGCTTAAAAGAAGAGATAAACAATAATGCAACAAAAAAGGTAAAATCATAACATGTTTCAGTTGATACTGTTGTCACTTTGTTTGAATGATGTTCATCAGATAATGTATTTTAATGTAAAAGGTTTAAGTGGTATTATTGTATTTGACTGTATCGTAAATGCTGCAGATGCACTCACACATTTAGTTCTCCAGGCACACAGACATTAGAGACAAGATTTAAATTCCACATAAAAAGCCATAATTGAACCATTTATGTCCATTTCCTCACTAATAGGTTGTGGTGACAGAGCCCTAACAGATTAAAGAGGAACATTTTGTCACAGCCACACTACTAACAGCTCGGTTAATGTATTCCCTCTTTGTGAATGTTCATCTCGTTGCATATCAGATGGTCACTTGCATAAGATGATAAGGAAACTAAAAAAAAAAAGACACTTGAATCTGTTCCCGGTTGTTATTGAGATTATTTCCTTCATCCTCCTCCTTGATGAATGGTTGCTGGTGTGTGTTTTGGAGGCAGTTTAACATGCAGTGTCTGTCTTTAGAGACAGAGGAGGCTTCAAACAGAACTTTGATTACATTTAAGAAACAAAGATCTGCACGATGTCTCACTGAGAGATACTCGGATCTTCTGAGTAACTGCGCCAGATTCAGTTGCATGTATTACATTATTTTTAGATTCAAACTTCTCAAGTCTATGATTATGAAAAAAAAAACTTACATCATCATATTATGGTAGATTAAAGGGGAGCTGTGTTGCTGAACTGAAATAGAGAGTTACACTGCAGTTTTATGAGACACAGTAAGCCCCTTCCCTCTGTTGGAAATCATATAGTATGCCCTCCCGTTTGTGCCGGACAATGTCAGCAGCTGTAGATTTTATGTATCCATTATTACACCAAAGCTTATAATTAGCTTCAATTTTAGCTTCTTGCTCGGAACGTCATCCAGCCAGAGATGACACTGAAACATGCTGAAGTGGGAGTGAGAGGGAGTTTGTTTGTTGCTGTGCTGACAGATGTTTTTTAGCTTGAGCTCTGGTTTACTGTCATGTTGGCAGAATGTCTGTGTGGTCTGTTGAAGGGCGGCAGTTTCCACACACAGCAAGTTAACATGGCATGCAGGCTGTCAGGAGCAGACAAACCGTTTCTCGTTTCCCCTCCTGATTCAGCTCTGGGAGCCAGCTGTAATGTTGTCAGAATGTTCACATTAATACATGGCTTGTCCTGCTTTTTCCTCTCACGTAATTATCATGCAGACAGATGACTGGTGTTTGGAAGTCATACTTTAGTGTCATTAAAAAGGAAACACAAATTGGCAAAAGTTTGCTTGACAAATTACTGCACTTTACAAACCTCATTCAAGTTCAAAGTATTTTTATTAGTCATTGCAACCAGAGAAGCACAGCTGAATAAAATATTATTTCTCTCTGGACAGGGGAAAAATCAACAGAACATCAGAAAAAAATATTAAAACCTCTAAAGTGTGTGGGTGCAGCTCCATTTCTGTTTGTCAAGTTGACTTCTGTCAACCCTGCAGACTTGTAAATATAACAGCGCCTGAATATAATTATAACTTCACATCTTCAGCAGTAGAGCACACCTTCTCTAAATATAAAAAGACTATTTCTAAAAGACCAAAGTCAATGTTGGCACACTATGACTAAAGAATTTTTTTCACTGCTATTGGACATATACTGTGCTTCCAAAATCCATACTACCATAGTATTTAGTGTGCCAAAAAAAAGATTTAATATGTCTCAATACATAGAATATCAAGTGCAGTATGCCAAAAACACCAGGATGTTCTTCTGACTCCAGTAGCATTTTGCAGTTTCTGGCTATTCTGACCCTCAATGCTCTGCACAGAGGAAGATATGCTATATTGACTGAGCCGCCAGATGACAGCTGATTGGCAGCTGACAGAAGCCAAAATGATGGATGACAGCTAATTCAAGCGACCGCTGACCAGTCAAACAGAAAGTAATAATAGGAATAGAAACTAGAATGGCAGCAAAAATGCATGTGATTTTACTGTTGTAAATATATGTTTTAAAATTTACAGTGTAAGCTTAAAGTTAAAGTTAAAACTAAATACATTGCAAAGTAACAGCAGCAGGGCTCTGCAGGTTGACCTCTCAAATGGCATTTTGTGTGATAACATTAAGATCTGCTGTGTTCCAAATCATATACTTTATTGTTTTACTTCAAATTTCATGCTACAGACTGCAGCAGATATATGATCAAGAGGGTCAAAGTTCAAGGCGCAATGCTAGGACAAATTAGTATGTCCCATGTATGCATACTGCATGCAACAGTGTGTACTTTGTAAGGGCAGCTGCAGTATGTGAGCAATTTAGATCGCTAAATTGGCTTACTGGGTGGCTTGATAATGAGAAACTGAACCAACACTGTGAGTAATCAGACCTTTGTCAGGATTAATATACTGAAGCATCTCAGTTGACAGAGATAACCAATGTAATTATGACCCTTCTTTGTAAGTATATTTACAGTATATGGTACAATATTAAAGTAAAATGGTTTATTACATGTGTAAAGGTCCAGTGTGTAGGATTTAAGGGGATATATTGGCAGAAATGGAATATAATAAGTACTGCCAAACTTAAATTAAAAGCCTAGTCCCAAATAAACATCCAGTCCCTTTTACTACTCCACTGTGGCTACACATTTTGATAAATAAACGCCTGGGCTGGTTGCCAATCAGTTCTTTTTTTTTTGTAGAAATTCTTCAAATGTATAAAAGTGGGTTGTTAGCCACACCAAATTATGTGCACAATCTTTGATTACCATGTAAGTTATTTATATTCCTTAAGTCCATAAAGGTCCTCAGATCAAAAGAATCAAAAGGGTTTTCCATAAAAACTGTCTGTTGGAGCTAGATCAAATGAATGATTCATAAGTGATATATTATCTGAAGCCTAATTTATACACAAGTAATATTCATCCTGGTGTATATATACAATTTGATTGTAATTCCCATCTTTGCTGAGCAACAGTTTTGTGTGAAAGGAATTAAAGGCCTGTCCCAAAAATACGCCAGGTGAGTTCAGTGATTTAAATAAATAATAGCCCGGGCTATTAATTGAAGTTTTACGGTATGTTTTCTTTAGTTCATAATCACCTGTGAATAAGAACTGTTGTGTGTTGTGTTCATTACCTTAGAATGAGCTATTTATATCTACATAAGGAGCTAGGACTTGTCCGCAGAGTCTGCCACGTTCCATGTTTCTTCAGTAGCCCAGAACAGAAGCATTTTTACGGTTTAAATAATGGGGTCCATTTGTTTTGGGGACAACTCAGTTCCTGTTAAAAACCTCTTGAACATCTGGATCTTACGTTATCAGAGAAAAAGGGGTGAGGATTCATAAGCAGGTGCTGGGCTAGTGGCCCATCTCCAACAAACCGAACAGCTACAAAGGAACACTGACACTGACGTAAAACTGCGTTTTTCTGTTTGTTTGTTTTTTACTGGTTTTATGACCTGAAACAATGAACACTGGACGAAACACTGGACGAAACCCAGTCCTTACCGCTGGATGCCACGAAATACTACACATTGTTCCCCTAAGTAAAACTAATCTAAAATAAAGCATAAAGAATAAAAAGTCATCTGTACTTACACACATCTGGTTTTCAGCAGTCTATCAGTATAGAGAGGCTATTGTTGTTATTGTTGTTTTGTTGTTGTTGTTGTGTATTCAGAAATGGGAACCCTGTCATGTTTAATTCAGCACACGGTGTAAAATAATTTAACATTTCCCCCATGGAGAAGTCTTTGAGCTCTGAACACCAGGGCTGCACATAGAGACCTTTTTTATGTTCAGAGCTGCAGGGTAGCACACACACACACACACACACACACACACACACACACACACACACACTTCTCTTCTCTCTTCTCTGGGCTCTGTGGGAGTAGATTTGATACAGGCTTGATTAATGATTTGATAACTGTTGAGGCGTTAAAGGAGCGCGGGGGAAAGGCAAGAATCCCAGATGAAGAGTGAAAACAGAGCTGAACTGGCTGCTAATATGATGTGAAGGGTTTCTTCCCACCCGCTGCAACACACGCTGTTTCTCTCTCTCTTTCAGATCAACTCGGGTTTATTTGTACAGCTGTTGAACACCGTTCCAGAATAACTGGGCTTCTTAACACCCAACCTTTGAGACAGTGAGGAAAAACTCCAGCTAATACGAAACTGCAGGGAAACAAGAAGCCGGAGGAAACCAGAGGAAGATGAGAGAGGGAACAGTGGATGTGCAGTCAGTGGGAAGATGAGGACTGCAGTTGTACTTTTGCTGCTTTTCCTCAAACCACCGCAACTTCACCTAGAGTCCTGCCATATGACCAAAATTCAAAGAATTTAAAGAATGAAAATAACAAAATAATAAGTACACTGTATCAGCAATTTTATGTTAAATACATTTAATTTGGTTTAGTTCTTAGTTAATGCCCCTGGTGCTCAGGAGGAGGGAGGGAAGCCAGGCTGTAGGCTTGGCCTGCACTAGAATCCCACAGCCAGCTGTCCTCCCTGGCTTACACACCTCTGGGTCCTGGATGCCTGAGCAACGGCAACAGGAGGCTCAGGCTCTGGAAGACAGCTGGGTACCCCGCCGCAACAGAGGAGCGCAAGTCAGCCCCCCCCATGACTGTGACGAGTGATCACTGTGTTTCTGTTTATGCAAGGCATAATGTGCACAGTACTAGCTTTGGCTGGAGCAGAAAGGATTTATTTAATGGGAATATGCTCTCAGGCAGTGGTGCTCATGCATCCAGGAGGCCAACATGAAAAAGCGCACTTAAACATCTGTTTCCACCACGGTCTATTATGGTTGATTAAATCAATGAAGCAGGTAACAGTTACTTTGTCAGTGAATCTCCTGAACCTTCGGTCTGACACTGTGGCTCTTCTCTGCTGTCATTAACAACCCGGCTGCAGCTCTGTTCTGCTCTCTGAGCTGCAGGCAAAGTCAGCCACTAAAGAAACAGGACAATTACACACATAATGAAGACTGCCGAGAGGGGAGATTAAAACTTAAACTGAGCCAGGTGTACCGCTGGATGTGAGAGAGAGCGTCAATGTGCTGCCAGCTTTATGAAGTTAAGACAGAGGGACGAGAGGAAAAAGGTGGGACTGGATAAATAATCAAACTGAAGTGAGGTGAGAATCAGTCTGACTTGTTTTAGATGTTTCTTCATTAGTGGCTGGTTCCAGCTCAGATGACACAAAGAGATTAAAACACTTCCTGTCTGTTGTTTCTCCATATTGAGTGCAGTTAAGAGCAGTCAGCTGCTTTCTAAACAAACACTTGTTCAGTTTTGAAGCTTTAGAGTTTAACAAAGACTCCTGTTAATTAACATCCCCCATGTTTAAAAATCATGTCACTGCAGACTACAGACAGGAAGTTGTGTTGACTGCAGCGAGAGAGCTGCCTCACAACTCTCTGCCTCCCTCTGATGACCTTATTTTCTCTAAACTATAATTCGGAGGTCTTGAGTTAAGCGGCCTTTTGATCTAAATGATGTTATTAATCAGCCGCCAGAGGAGAGGAACCACTAATGACCTTTATAATGAGAGGGCTGGAGTCAACATGCCTCTTCTTCTCTGCTCCTCACCTCCTGTCGTGCACTTTTCCTCCTCCGCCGTTGCTCTTTTGTCCTTTCAGTCCTCTCTCCTCTTCTATTCTCCTGCAGTCTTCTCTGGCCATTTTTATCTTTTCTTTTTTTCTCTCTCTCACTGGCTCCCCTCGCCCCAATTTATTTTGAATATGGCAGAGTTTTTTCAGTTTACCATTGATTAAAGGGGCTCTATGGAAAATTCAGACTGCACGAGATGTCTAGATATGGTTCTCATTGTGGAGGGGGTTAAGCTGGCAGCTAGAGGCAAACAGTGCTAACTTCATAAACAGCACTAAACAAGACAGCAGTGCTAACAGAGCTAACGGCATTAGGGTAGGACCTGAGGGTAAGCATGTCCAACCTGATGATGAGACACTGACTACATTCATGTGCACCAAATAGAGAAAACTATATTCCTACCAAGCTTTCACATGGCTAACGAAAATAAGTATTCCACGAATGCGCCCGTTTACATGCAGCTGTGCATACTCCAATTAACATCCCCTAACATGTCGTTTATCATGTCAAAATAAAAAAAAGCAAAATGGCTGGGGCCACTAAAATGGGATTTTTTTTTTTTAATTTTCAGACTTGATGGACTTCCTTCAACAACCATCTTGAAAAGATTAGCATTGCGATATTCTACATCCAAAAACCTGTTGATATCCAGGTCTTTCTTGAAGGCCCTGACACACTAAGCCGACAGTCAGCCGTTAATCACAGCTGAGCTGTTGGTGGGCTTCTGCTGCCCTCATTGGTACAGTGTGTCCCGCACCGTTGGTTCTCGTTGGTGGTAGTTGGTCTTTTTTCCGCCAACTGGCAGTTTAGCTCAGTGCACGAGAAGAGAAATGGAAGTAAAGAAAGAGCTAAAGTCAAGAGGGAGTGAGGTTGAGACAAACCTGTTATATGAGGTCAGATTGTTTTTCTTTAGCTACTAACCTCAACCAGTTTGCCAAACCCTGGACTGGACCACTATACCAAATTTTTCCAGGTATTACACCTGACTCAGTCGCTGCTACTGAGTGGAACATGATGACACCATGTCCCCACAGAAAATGTCACATCACGTAACATTGCAGTTCTGTGTAAATATCAGCTGTGGAGACGAAACCACTTAAAAGATGGATAAGTAGCCTATTCACTATCTCCCTACACTCCTACTTTTACTTGTAAACACAGTATCTCTGCACTGTGATATCATAGTTTTTACTTACGTAAAAGATCTGCAAACTTCTGTCACCACTGTATGTAGCAACCAGAAATCTTTTTATGATACATTTCCTTTTTTTGTACAGTTTTTCATGAGTTAATATAAAACAAATATAAAAATAAGGATGAAAAAGCTTTGGTTTATCACTTGATTGTCAGTAAAGATAATTGTATTTTGAGGGCTGTAACAATGTCTGTCCACTGTTTTTTTTTTTTTTCTTGGAAGCTAACAATCTTGCAAAGAGTGACTCTGCCAGATCCCCAGTGTTTACAAAATCTTATTTTGTGACTCAAACCTCTCTTACTCATGACACATTGTGTTTAGATGTGAGAGGGTGTCAGACTTGAGACTTATTATCAAAGTAGTCTAGTGTATGACAGACATAAATTACTTATGGTGCCTCATAGATTCTTCTAAATTCATGAAAATACAACTCACTTATGAAGCATGCATTGTTATAGACGAATGAATACGTACTTCACATCACATTCAATGATAACTTATGATACTGCATGGACTAACATACGTGAGACCTTACTAAAGCTGATTGTCCAAGTGTATATAAGTGAGTATAGGTATCAGTCATCAGTCAACCTGTAGTTTCTATCTAGTCAGGAGCATCTAAGACACTTATAATTCATTATAAGTCACATCTGTAATGTTTTATGACTGTTGATATAGTGCATCAGGAAGCATTATGTCTGTTTATGAGTATAGTCATAGAGCATCATAAATGCATTATAGTTCACTATGAATGGCCTTATAATTCATTATAGACACGGTCCTCATAGAAAGTGTTGACGAATTGTTTCCTGATGGTTTGTGTTATTGTTCACTGGGGCACAGTAAATATACTTTGTTCTTTCAACATTTCTTTGTTTGATGTCCTCTCACACAAGCGCAGGACATACGAGCTTGTTTGAGATCGGTTTTGTGTGTTCATGTGCAACTCTCTGGCCAAAACACGGTGATGTGAGGTGACACAGCAGGGGGCCCTCGTCGCCACTAGTTTTCTAACGTGGGTTTGGTATATCTCGGGGTCTTAATATTCAAAGGTAGGTGTGTTTCTCCTTCCAAAGAGACATGTTGGCTTGTCTTTTGGGAATGCATCTCTACCCCAGACTTGCAAACTGTTGGCAAGTCTGTTTAAACCAGAATAATACCAGCATATCCCACATGTCTTAACATCAAAATGCTACATTCAGAAAAAGGCCTAATGTAGAATATATGCAGCTCACATAACCCCAAAAAAATTTAAATTGGAAAAATAGAGGAATATTAGCGTATATGTAAATGAAGCCACTGTGACTACTTGTGATTGCAGAAATTATAATAATAATACTGATTTAATTGGCCGTGAGGCACCAAAATTTGTCCCTGCATTTGGAAGCTAACCTCTGTGACTCAACAGTCCATAACACTGGCTTCTTTTTCTACTGCTTATAATGAAGACATTGTTGAAGACGTGCTGTTCCCCTCAACACTCGGAGCTTTGTCAAAAAAATGTTTCACAAAATGTTTTCAACTGATTATAGAAAGTCACAAAGCAACAAGACAGTAACACAATCTCCAAACAACATCACATTTATCTCACAATGTTCATTAATAATTAATTTACAGCTATATGCATATAAACTTTTAGCACGTGTTCCTTTGTAGTGTTGTTTGGACAGAAAAACAACCCTGTCTCGACTTAAATAAGTGGATTTTGTTATTTTTCACTGCAGGTTCACATCTGATTTATCAGCTCAAAAATACAGCAAGCGTAGGACTTAAACAGCTGTAAAACAAATAAAAACAGATTTCTTTAACACCACAAAAGGAAATTCAAGCTGACTTCAAGCAAAAGATCAAATCCAGCATCAAAATACAAGAGATCTGAACCTCTGATCCTACTATTGTGTTGGGCATACCTGTTTTTGATTGTTCATATTGAGAGTACTGACAATGATTTTGCATTTTATGTACAGTCATTTGGATTGTAAATTGCCTCTGGTAGACTGCTGTATGCTGTTTATCTGCCACCTTTCCGCTGTTGATGCCGGATGAAAGAGACTTGCAGCCTCCGTGGGACAACATGGTTAACAGAAAAATTGAAACGTGGGCGGAAAACTCTGCCGAGAGGCTAAAGATTTAAATAGAGGCACGTCTGAGGCACATACACACATAACAGAAACACAGAGCCAGTGGCACGCTGTCGCTTTTTTGGAGGATTTAGAGTCAGAGACCAGAGGGAAGGAAAGAAGAAAAAGAAGGACCAATGCTTATCCTCATCAACATGCATTCTCTACAACGGAGTAAAACAGTAATCTGCCACAAAAGAATAAATGCCATAAAAGAATGACGAGACGAAAGAAGGAGAGTAGAAGAAGAGGTCATGTTTGTTCCCTGGCCATTTTCCTAACCTCACACGGTTTCTATGGAAACCAAGCAGGCTATTGACTGAGTTTCATCACCAAATCATAACGAAAAAGAGCAGAGTAACCTACCCAAAATCTCTGAACAGGAAACATTAGATTAGATGAAAATTTCCAGTGATCACTGAAAGGGAAATTGAAATTAGATTTGAGGTATTTCTAGGCTGAAATGGCCTCTTTGCCTCGCCCAGCATCATGACAGTATCTCTCTGTGAGGTGTCTGGAGATTTGAAGTCACCATGGTTTTCACACCACATGACTGACTGGCAACAGGGTGTCACACACTACAAGACCTTTCATTAGGAGTATGGCATGTGATGGGCAGGTCCTGGGGTTAGGGGGTGCTTACGAAAAAAAAAAAAGTGACAAACAGCCTTCTGAGTAAGTTATTAGGCTAATGACTTGCAGAAACAGTGCATGCAATAGTCCACCTTCCATGTTACATTCCCCTTCCTCTGTCACCCTCTCTTTCTTCCTCTTAAACACACGCCTTGACACACAGCACTAATTTACCTCTGATCTGGGGCTTTTGTCAGGGGGCTCCGAAAACTGTCAGTGAGCAGAAAACAAGAACAAAAGTCATGTATTGTGAACTAGGCATTTGTATCACCACACATCCAGACAGGACAGTGTTATTGTATTCAAGTCCCAGTTTTTAAATGTAAGATTTGCACACTGTCAATGAGGAGAACATTTTGACAAAAATAAGACTCACACTGGGCTGATCCTTTGCGTTTTAATTTTGTACACTGTGTTAGCTCACACTAGATGTGTTAACTGGCCTTTGTGCATGGTCAGAGCCCACGACTTCTACATGTTTACGTGGCCATGACATGGGTGCCAGTCAGCATTTCAAGAAAGATGGCTGCATCATTATCAGTGTTGAGAGGAAAGACAGAAAGGCAGCATTACTTTGTGCAATTCTACTTTAAGTGGAAGGTAAAATAAAAATACAGAGCTGCAGCTGGATGGAGGATACAAACAACATCATCAGTCTGTTCTGCAGTGAAGTGTATATGACAGCAGTCTCAAGGCTATAGTTTCAGCCACAACAACTAAAAAACGTCTCCAGCATGCCAACGTGTTGATATTTAGCAGGTATGTTGTACAATGTTCGTGTTTCAGCATGCACACACACATATTTCTAGTTTTCATATCTTATCCTGGAACACAGGTACTACCTGGATACATTAATTATTTCCATAGTTCGTCCTTGATTACCAAAGAACCTGCATGACTGCATCAGGGATTTACACTCTTATTTACACCCTCTACATCCTCTATCTCGTCTCTTTTTCCTTTGCACCAGCCAATTAAAATTTCTGGTTAACTGAATGAGAATGAAATCAGAGATCTCAAGAGTGGACACAAAGTGTCTGAACTACATTTTAAGTTTATTTTCATAACTGTATGTATTAACAAACAGAAACTGTACATTTCCTGTGAAAAGCAAAGTGTATTTAGAAAAAAACACAACGTACCTGTCCATCATTTGTGAGCAACTAAACCGCATTAAGAGGTGAAGGGTACTGCCATAAGGTCAAAAGGAAGTTCCCTTTATATGGACATGGGGACAACCTGAGCAGTTTCATGGGGCCAAGAATCCAATACAGTGATGTGTTCCTTTAAGGTCAACATTTCCATTTTCCACACAACATGTGAACTAAGGTATTAAAATTCATGCACATAATCTTTGATTATTTTTCTGCAAATGCCATCTACCTCGATTTTTCTGAGGGTTTATTTTCAGTGTGGTTAATCTTATTGAATCCTAATTAATGTGAAGTACATGTAGCACCCCAACACTCTATAATAAGTCTGGGCTACTTTAGCTCACCTTAGGCTGGAATGATGGGGTGTTTGGGTTCGGCTTGTAAGGTAGATACCACAAAGGTTTACCTGTACGAGTGAATTTAAAATACTCGACTGATCTACACCTAGAAAGTGTAGATGTACACTGTACTTTAAATAACTGACCCCACACAACTCTCTTGAATAAAGAATAAACCAAACTTTACTGATATTTTTTCCTCTTGCATAATGTACAGATAATATTCACTGGTTTCAGTTTGAATGAAATAAAATATAACTGTTAATACTCAGACCCCCTTTAGTAAAAGAAAAAAATGTAATAAGACAAATTATATCTGGTCCCTTCTCAAAAATAAAATAGTGCCTCCCTAAATAATAATATGAACAGAATAACTTTCAAAATTACCTTGACCAAAATTAATCAAATAAATCGATGAGTCCCCTTTAAAAGGAAATTAGTCACTTACAGAGTATGACCAAAATTACTTAACCCAAATTTTCCAATGGAATACCCAACCAAAATAGGCACCCTTAAATTGGCTTTATCAAAATATTTTCACACAAAATTCAAGTTAAATTAAAGCTGCAAGCAGCGATGAACGGGCCCTCGCCCCCCTTGCGCGTCGGAGGTACGGGCGGCCGCAGCGCAGCTGACCTCTGACCTGAACGCAGACCGCACGCTGTAAATTTTATGTCAATATGTGGTTTTCATGAACAATGGACGTTGCATGTAGGAGATAGGGACCGCTTTCTGTGTCCTCTATGTGGCGCTAGAGAATACCCAGCAGTTATACATAATATGGCTGTATATCACATGTGGAACACACCGTGTAAATTTCATGTCAATGGGATGAAATTTGTCACATAAGGCTGACTTCCTGTTGTCAGTCGGTGGCGCTGTGCTTCTGATTCAATATGCATGGCGATCAGGGGCGGAGTGTCATCACACACGTGAAGTTTGGAGAAAACTGGGCAATGCACCGAGGAGTTATGACAAGTTGACGGTTCGCCCACCAGGGGGCCCTCAAAGTGTAACCAGACGTGGGCTGATACATTCAGGGTCGGACCCTTATCACACTATTGAAGTTTCATGCAAATCGGATAAAGCATGAAGGAGTTATCATGACTTGATGTTCAATGGCGAGACATCGAAAGTCTGCAACATGACATCAAATGTGTGTCACTGTGGAGTTTCATCAACTTGATGGTCACATGGCTCCAAAATAGAACTGATTAGGTCAGGAGTCTGGAGTTGGTGTTTGTCAATGTAAAGTATGGCACTTCCTGTTTCCACAAGGGGACGCCATGAGCGAGACTGTCGTCAAGAATATGGCAGCGCTGAGGGCAGGGCTCTTATCATCTACAGACATTTTGAACCAGTTTGGATGAATAACATGCGAGAGAGAGCTGCTGGAATGTGCATGGTGGTGCATCCAATATGACAGCGCGTAGCAGCCATGCCCCTTGACCACTAACCTCTAAACCAAACGCAGACCACACACTGTAAATTTCATGTTAATATGTACATTTTCATGAATATTGAACTTTGCATTTAGGAGATAGGGACCACTTCCTGTGTCCACTATGTGGCACTAGAGAATACCCAGTAGTTACGCATAATACGGCTGTATATCATGTGTAGACCACACCGTGTAAATTTCATGTCAATCGGATGAAATTTGTCACATAAGGCTGACTTCCTGTTGTCAGTAGGTGGCGCTGTGCTTCTGACTCAATAAGCATGCGATCAGGGGCGAAGTGTCATCACACACGTGAAGTTTGGAGAAAATCGGACAACGCACCGAGGATTTATGACAAGTTGATGGTTCGCCCACCAGGGGGTGCTCAAAGTGTAACCAGACGTGGGCTGATACATGCAAGGGTTGAGCCATATCACACTATTCAAGTTTCATGCAAATCAAATAATGCGTGATGGAGTTATCATGACTTGATGTTAAACGGCGAAACATCGAAAGTCGCCGCCGCCGCCACGGACAGTCCGCAACATGACATGACATATGTGTCACTGTGGAGATTCATCAACTTGATTGTCACATGGCTCCAAAATAGAACCGATTAGGTCAGGAGTCTGGAGTTGGTGTTTGTCAATGTAAAGTATGGCACTTCCTGTTTCCACAAGGGGACGCCGTGAGCCAGACTGTCTTCAAGCATATGGCAGCGCTGAGAGCAGGGCTCTTATCATCTATAGACATTTTGAAGCAGTTTGGATGAATAACGTGTGAGAGAGAGCTGCTCGAATGTGCATGGCGGTGCATTTAGCCCCGCCCATGGGCGGCGCCCCTATCAGATCAAAGAGCTTGCCACCCTTGACCTGTGTATCAATTTTCATGAAGATATGAGGTCATTAAAGCCATCAAAGAACCAAACCTATTTTGGCGAGTGATGGATAGTCGCCGCGTCGCCAGACGGACGCCATTTGTTGTAACCTCACAGCATTCATAATATATCTTCACCAACTTGTTAGGCATGTTGTAGAAGTGGAATGAAGTTGATGGAGTCAACCATGTGTCATCAGTACATGTTAAAGTAAAAACAAATCACTTCCTGTTACCACCGGGGGGCGCCATGAGTCAAGTGGGAAGTTAATATATCGGCGCGTTCAGGGCGCAGCCATCGTCATGCCCAGCAAGTTTGAAGCTGATAGGATCAAGTATGTGGGCGTGACAGTCGGTCAAAGTTAGACGGCGAGCTCCAACACAGTTGGCAAAGTTCATGGAGCCCTATCAGCCACGCCCTATGACCTACATACCTGCAGAGCACAACTTTAGATCACCATGTTGTCTTGATGAGCTGTGAAAAATTTCAAGCCGATTGGTTGAATCCCCTAGGACGAGTTCGTTCAAATACGAGGTGTGGAAATGGCCAAAATCACACTTTTCTCGAAAGTTCAAATCAAAATGGCCGACTTCCTGTTGGGATTTTACCATGACATTTAGAGACTTTTTTGTGCGTCTGGGCATGATGAATGTGTGTACCAAATTTCTTGTGCCGACGACAAACTAACCCCTATGGGGAGGGTATTTTGAAAATTTCAAGGGGGCGCTATAGAGACATTTAGCCCCGCAAATGGGCGTCGCCCCTATCAGATCAAAGAGCTTGCCACCCTTGACCTGTGCACCAATTTTCATGATGATATGAGGTCATTAAAGCCATCAAAAAGCCAAACGTATTTTCTTGGCGAGTGATCGATAGTCGCCGCATCGCCAGATGGACGCCATTGGTTGTAACCTCACAGCGTTGATAGACTAGTTTCACCAACTTGTTAGGTATGTTTTAGAAGTGGAATGAAGTTGATGGAGTCAACCATGTGTCATCAGTACATGTTAAAGTAAAAACAAATCACTTCCTGTTACCACCGGGGGGCGCCATGACTAAAGTGGGAAGTTAATATATCGGGACGTTCAGGGCGGAGACATTGTCATGCCCAGCAAGTTTGAAGCTGATAGGATCAAGTATGTGGGCGTGACAGTCGGTCAAAGTTAGACGGCGAGCGAAAAAATAGTCGCCGAAGTTCATCGAGCCCTATCAGCCACGACCTATGACCTACACACCTGCAGAGCACAACTTTAGATCACCATGTTGTCTTGATGAGCTGTGAAAAATTTGAAGCCGATTGGTTGAATCCCCTAGGACGAGTTCGTTCAAATACGAGGTGTGGAAATGGCCAAAATCGCCCTTTTAGCCAAAGTTCAAATCAAAATGGCCGCCTTCCTGTTGGGATTTGACCATGACTGCAATTCATTTTTTTGTGCGTCTGGGCATGATGAATGGGTGTACCAAATTTCGTGTGGCTACGACAAACTAACCCCAATGGCCAGGGGGGGTTTGAAAGTTTCTAGGGGGCGCTATTTCGCAATTTGGCCGTGTCCATGTGCGGCGCCCCCAAAATATCGAATTTCGGATCCGGCCGCAGGGATGTGCAAAAATTGACAACTTTTCCAATTGGGGAAATGGGCGAAATTGGGGCACGAAAAGCGGAAAGAATAATAACGAACAATAATAAACAGCAAGAAAACAATAGGGCCTTCGCAGGCGACGCTGTCGCCGCTGCTCGGGCCCTAATTATAGCTGCTGCGCAGTGATGGGTCGGGTCCGGGCATTTTTAGGCAATTCTGAGCAACAAGCAGAAGAATAGGAAGACATCAAGGAAGTTGATATTACAATCTGCATTTAGCATCAGCTGAGTCATTTTGCAGGTTGCATCATCTGGAAATTGTATTGCAGCAATTGAAAAGTAAAAGTGGTTGAATATTGGAATAAAGTACACTTTTGTATCAGTGGAAATCACTACACAATAATAAATAAATAAATAAATGTTGGTGATTTGTTTTTAACAATAAGTGCTTTGCTTCACAAGAGAAAATCTGATTTAAAAATACCACTCTTAAAGTGACTGCAGTTGTTCTGAAAATATACATATTGCATCTAGACAGCACTGAGATGTTGGTAATTTTTTTTTTTTTTTTTTTTTAGTATATTTTTGGGGCTTTTTTGCCTTTAATGGAAAGTGAGCGTCGCGAGAGTCAGGAAATGGAGAGACAGAGAGGGGGATGACACACAGGAAAGGGTATTCCAACGCAGGATTCAATCTGCAGCCGCCTGCATTGAGGGCTGTATTTTCTTTGATGGAGCGGCTGCTCTACCAACTGAGCTAAACACCACCTCCGTGTTTTCTTTTTAAGAATGATTGATTTGCTTCATAAGTAAATAACTGTTGTTTAAAATACCATTCTTGCATTGATTCTGATATGTATTGGTCAAACATCATCTACCATGACTCTAAAATTTTACAAATATTGCAGACTGTTGTTGAATTTGCGTTAATTATTGCGATCGCAACATCGTGATTCTCTGGAGCGACTGACTTAAGTATATTAATCCTTCAGTTAACCGCTCCTCTTTAGTTACTAAACCAAGTTACTTTCAATTTAACGGCTCTCCTGCGTTATTTTCATTTACTTTATAGGAATTAACTTGTTTTAATGCCTTGGTTTTTACACTGGGCTACATATGCGACAATCAAATCTTTCATCAACTTTCAGCAATGAAACCACATCACCCCAGATTGCTCTTATAGACCTCTAGGGATAAAAATGTGTTTTTCTCAACCATCTCATCATCCTCCTCCCGATTCTTCTCTCCAGGGAGATACCAAGTCCTGTCCACCCCCTAAACGCTGGAGCACTATCTTCTAAGCTCTCCGCCGAGGACCAAACCACAGATCCAACACAGATGGGACAAGACAAAAGAAGGGAACAAGATCTGCAAGCGGCGGAGTCACAACCTCAAGAAATGTTAATCCACTAACACAAGGCTTCCTGTATGTTTGGACAGTGACCCTGTAAGGCTATGAAATCCACTCTCCAGGGATGTAGGTGGTCACTGGGCCTTTTTTTTTGTTTTAATGCTAGATATCTTGTCGAGCTGTTTATAAGAGGTTTGTTCATGGCAGATGTTTTTGTATTTGTCTACCATCATCTGCATTTTGCACGAGTGATGCTTTGTGTATCTCGCTGCTCACACGCCAAACAAACGCTTGTTTTTGTTTCATATGTGAAATCCGGACGGAGAGTGGTCCTGTTTGTGGCTGTTGCAAAGCATCTGGAAACACACCTGGAAACCTCCAGTATACATGAGTAGTGCGGACTCTAATACAGTTTGATGTAACAGTTTTTCTTTCATTATGTTTCAGTGTGATTAATAAACATGTACAGGATGATGTTTTTCCAAAAATAAAACAAAATGCCCTTTCAGATGCACTGTGACATAACTAAAGAGTGTCCTAAAAACAACTGGTCTGCTTTCCTGTCTATATAGTAACCTTTGCATGGATCTCATTTATTGCGAGTTAAGTTTGAACTTTTAATGTTATTTGTGATTAATTTAGACGATGACAGACAACAGTGTCTTTTATCTGCTGGTGAGATAGTAAGTGATTCAAAGGTTTAAGGCAGCAGCACCGAGATGGTGAGGAGAACCGAAGGACAGTATGTTGATTTCAAATGTTCTGACGCATAATTTGTTGATTTCATTTTCCTCATAATAAATTTCACTGCCAGTCCCATTTGTACATGCTCTGTTTCACTGTAACTGAAGATTGGACAGCTCCGAGACATTTAGTCATGGACTTTCCACATCCAGATACCACGTGAAAGGTACCCTGGGTGCGTTGGTTGTTGACGTTCTGGGGCACCATGTCAAGTTCTACCTGTTACATGCATTGTCTGATTTCAAAATACACTTCCGTTTTCACAGGAATTTTATGCTTTACATACTCTTTCAAAATAAATGCTCTACATCGGTACAACACTGTGATGACTTTTTTTTTCCTTTAACAACTAACGCACATGGTTGGGTTTAGGCAACAAAAGTACATAGTTGGGTTTAGATAAAAAAGAACAGGGTTTGGCTTTATAATCTTACAGGACGCAAACACCGCTCTCCCAGGTGAATGTTGGTGTTTGTTGGTCCCATCTAACACCCCTACCACCTTTTGCAGCTTTAACTTTTGTTAAACTATAACGGCAACTGGACGTAAAAGGACAGATTTTTACGTCAGTCTAACTTCGGAAGTCACTGCCCAAACGCCAGGCATCGCCACTCTGCAGCTGCCTCTGAATGATGCACAGCAGTGATCCAGAGAGTTCACTCATCTTGTTGCACAGGGTAAACAGGGATAGGACAGCACCCCACATTCCCACTGTCAGACCAGTCCTTAGTCACCATAAAGCACACACCTCCTCCCCTTCTCTCGCCAGAGTCCGATCTGTCAGATTGTCATTCAGAAAAAAAGTCACCTGGCCAGTTAAAGGAAGGATGTTGCAGTTGGAAACTAATGCGGGCATGTTGTTCACTTTATTATCCAACACCTGTACAATGGCTAGCAGGATGCTAGTTTGGCTGGTGTCCATCTTCTCCATCTTTTCCTGGATGTTTACTGATGTTTACATTTGAGTGAGGGGAATCTGCCACTGACAGACAGACTGGGAGCTGATCAATCCATGGAGATACGGTTAATACATTAAGAACACACAACCAGCAGAAAATTAGTGTGATTTTAATAGTTGTCTGTGCACATTACCCTTCACATGTGACAGGAAGAGCTCAGGGGGTCTGTGGTTACCATGGCGATGACTAATCTTTCATTGAAGCATTAATTAAACGACGCACAACTGTCAATATGAGAAACAATCAACCTTACAGTAATTTGTACGATATGTCTGTAGCATTTGTTGATACAGTACGTGCCAAGAAAGGTAAACAAGTGTATCAAAGCATGAACTGTATTTGTTTCTTCAAATATGAGTTTACCAGACATAACAAACCCTGCTGCACTCTGTACCCACACTTTTTACACCTTCTTGAGATGTCCTGTTGAAATACTGTAACTGTTCATTCATTTCATTACATTCATTATTCAGTTTTACATCATCCTCTGTGATCCATGCTTTCAAACAGAAACACAGATACATCTTTTACAGATGGATAAGGACTGACTGAAGAGTTGTGCAAAGCAGTATCACACAGGTGCATTAGAGATTCCTTATTATGCAACTCGTTTTTATCAGCTGTGAATAGATGTTTTCCTTTAGTTTGACACAGTCAATCCAACAGAGTTTGGGGTCTTTCTTTGAGATCGGTGTTGATTTTGGTTTTGAAACAGGGTGTGAAAAATGTGTGAAACCAATGAGAAACCTCATCACAAGAGGTCATTTATATGGGGAATGTTTAATTATCATACTCACTGCTCTCTCTAAAAAAAAAAAAAATTTAAAAAAATTCACAATCTGGTCAACAACTATCTACATTTCAGTCTCCAAATATTTCTATGATAACACTTAAAATAACTGACCTATACTGGTGTATGTGCCCAAGCTGACACAGTTAAAGCCCCTTGTTGGCCAAATCCCTGAGAAAGAAAACATGGCCCTCTGCAACTTCATTTCCTCAACCTCCTTCAGCATCCAACAATATATATATATATATATATCCTTTTTTTTTTTCTTTCTATACTTACATTTATTATTGTGCATTATTTGTAAATTTGTAATGGCTTTGGCAATATTGTTAATATACAATCATGCCAATAAAGCTTATTAAATTGAAATTGAAAAAAAAAAGTGTCAGCATATTTGCATGAGAAAACTTTTGCTGTGCTGAAGGTGATGGTGAAGATCAAGTGGATCCCAGAGTCACTAAGTGTGTCTTAGCAACAGAGAAAAACATACTACTATTATGAGAAGAAGAAGAAGAATGATGCATTCCGTGGCTTTGACGATAGGATAGGATAGAATCGCTTAGGTCACATAGAGCCAAAACATTCTAGAACCTCTCAAAATCTTTTAAATAGAGGTGCCAAGACACCTGGAGACTCATTTGCATTCGTGTCTTCAACGGTGAGGCATCACTGTTTGAGAGTCATGTCTTCAAAATCGTGGCATCCAACAAACTCTGCTCAGTGTCAGCCCTCCATTAAGCAACTGAGTAAGTAGCTGTTACTTTTGAAATGTAATAGGTTACAGATTACTAGTTACCCTGTTAAAGATTTAATCAATAATGTCATTATTTTAATAACTTCATCAGTATAATGTTACTTATCACATGTGATTATTTTTTAATTAATTTTCTTACATGTATTTTTTAATTGAGCAGTAAAGCTGCAAAATGAGCAGAAATAGTGTCTGCACGGTGAAAAGATGCAAAGCAACAGAATGCATGTTTATATTTGTAATCACCAACATTTTGATTAGTATCTGTAATTTAATCATGCATTTTTTTCTCAGTAACTTTAACTGCTTACAATAAAATGTATTTTGTAAGTTAATTACATGTAACTGGTTCTTTCTTAAATCACTCAGACAGTAGGTAATACAGTAGATTACATCCAGTACATGCAACCAACAATCTCTTCTTGTTCTTGCAGGGCGCTACACTGACCCCGTCATTGACGCCGATGGAAGGAAGACGATCCTCAAGAGAAAGTCTGAGGAGAGTCTTGAAAGAGCCTGCAAGAGGAGCAGGACAAGCGAAAGTCCCACCAAGGGCTGCAACCAGACGTTCAGTGGGCCATCAACAAGTTTCATCGCTGCCAGTTGTGCCCCAGTGCACACTTGCCCACCTGACAGCACAGGTTTGATTGAATTCCATTAAATAAATACTGAACTATAATTCAGTCAAATCTCAGTTAGTAACAAACATGCTCATGTTTCTCGTCTTTTTTGTTTTTGTTGATTGTCACACTTGCTCAGGAGAAACCTCGGGTCTCCCCAAACACAGCAGTGGAGCTGCGTTAGTTACCGAGATTAAAAAGACCGGCATCAAGAGGAAGTCCACCGATGATGAGAGCCAAGAGAAGAGGAAGAGGAGCAGGAGGACCCCCAGTCCTTCTGAAGATCCCAAACCCCAGACCGCCCTTAAGGCCTCCTCCAGTGAAAAACCGAGCACCTCCACATCAGTTAACACTGACCCACCTCAAAGCAACGGTTTGTTTGCCTTTGATAGCCTGACACCCAGGTTATAGAAAGAAAAAAAAACTCAAAGGGCTATTCATTTAGAGGTGGTGAAAGAGCCATCGCTAGATGGATTTTGTTGCTCTCTTTTTAATCACAAGTTAGTATCAGGGGTTAGTTTACGAGTGTGATGAAAGTTCTGAACAAGTATATTCAACGTTTGTGTTTTGTTTCTGCAGCTACCTTTGAGGTCAAATATGAGCAGGAGGAACTGCTGGGTAAAGGAGGCTATGGGTCAGTCTTTGCTGGCCACCGCATACACGACAATCTACCTGTAAGACACACACACACCCACACATGCACGCACACACACACACAGTATCTATAATTTATGTTTCCACTCTGTATGTAGTGTAAGCTAACCAAATGTCTGTGTGACTGTCCCATAGGTGGCCATAAAGCATATCTCCCTGTGTGACGTTGAGTACACACCAATGGTAAGTGATGGTTTGTTCTTTGTCTCAGTGCCAACAAGTATCTACTTTATTTAAATAAACTGAGTAACATTGGTCTTTTTATACAGAGTACAAAGGGAACATATGCACATGTTCCTCTTGTACTTCATGTATTCTCACAGCTTAGTGTTTATGTGTTCATGAAGGATTCATTATTTATTTTCTTTTTCACTCTATGTCTAAAGATGCTGGATGGGAAAATGGAAACAGTCCCTCTGGAGGTGGCGCTGCTGCTGAAACTTAAACCGGTAGCTGCAGTGGTGAACCTGCTCGACTGGTTCATTGTGGACGGTGAGCTGATCCTGGTCCTAGAGAGACCACTCCCCTGCATGGACCTAGCAGATTATATGGAGTCTAAAGAGTGGTCCCTGCAAGAACAAGAGGTCAAAGTAAGTAGCTAAACACATGTGTGTTTTTGTATTTCTGTGTGTGTCCACGACCAACATGTTACACAGTGTACATGTCTCTTTCTCTCTCCTGCAGACCATAACAAAACAGCTGGTGAATGCCCTCATTGAAGTCCACTCCAGACATGTGTTCCACAGGGACATCAAGCCGGACAACATTCTACTTGAAACTGGCTCTGCTGTCCCACGTGTCCGCCTCATTGACTTTGGCTGTGGCACATTAATGTCAAAGGAGAGGTTCTCTGCACGAAAAGGTAGGCTGTCTTTCTCATGGTTCTGTTCTCTAAAACAACCCAGCATCTTTGCTGTCTCTGTCCTTACCTCTGTCCCTCACCATTCAACTTTGTCTCTGTGTGTGTTGTAGGAGCCTATATTTACGCCCCCCCTGAGTGGTTCCAGCATCGGTACTACATGGCTGAGCCTACCAGCGTGTGGCAGCTCGGTGTAGTGCTGTCTGAGATGCTGAATGGAAACCTCTTCTTCAGTACAAGGTCAGAGATCATCTGTTCGGAGCCCGTTTTCCGTCGTGGTCTTTCCAAAGGTAAGTTGTAAACACACACAGGCAGTCGAAATAATCACACACATACAGTACAGTGTTTGTATTAAAACATGTTTCCTGTTTGTTTCTCCAGACTGCGTCAATTTTGTACAGAGCTGTCTGACCAAGCGCCTAGAGGCCCGACCCACCCTGGAGACACTTAAGAACCACCCCTGGCTGAGGTGATCCAGTCAGGACCCCTGAGGACCACAGATAGATGGTAAAGCCCTCTGAGGATAAGGTAAGTAAGGTAAGGTAAGGTGAGGCAAAACTTAAATGTCCCGGTGGGACAATACAGAGAGTAGTCACAATTAAAACAAAACAGACAGCACACATTCAGTACGTTTACATGCAGCTTGAGAAAACTGAATTATTGGCTTAGTCAGACTTTTAAATACATGTAAACAGCTTAGTCCGAGTGAAATTGGACGATCCGTAGCTTAACTAACACACCTAGATAATTCAATTGAGAATCAAACTATTGCTGCGTGTATCCACTTAGTCCGACTGGAGTTGGACTCGGCGTTCTGCGCATGTACCACTTTTTCTTTCGAGGGCTTTTACCCAGAAGAAAAAGGAGATGGCGTAGCAGCAGTTCAGTATATAGCAGTGCAGTAAACCGGAAAAACAAACACCATGGCAACCGAAAAGCAGAAGACGCACTTCTGGACGGACGAGGAAACTACATTCATCTTCATTCGTCGTTAGCATCCTCTTCGGGTCAACCGGAACTAGTTAAATACGCACTATATTAAAAAGGACACAGCGCCGCCTATCAAGGCGGAGTCAGGCATACTTGATCAGAAATTCGGTTTTCTCATCTGCATGTATGCTCTGGTTAGACGTGAAGTCCGACTTGACTGATTAGCCGAGCTATGTGCTTAGCTCGACTATTGTGTGCATGTAAACGTACTGACTGTCAGGGATAAATCATGCTGACAATTAACATGTTGATTTGTTCTGTACGACATCTATTGCACGTCTGTCCGTCCTGGAAGAGGGATCCCTCCTCAGTTGCTCTTCCTGAGGTTTCTACCATTTTTTCCCCGTTAAAGGGGATTTTTTTGGTGAGTTTTTCCTCATCCGCTGTGAGGGTCTAAGGACAGAGGGATGTTGTATGCTGCACAGCCCTTGTGATATTAAGCTTTATAGATAAAATTGAAGTGAATTTAATTAAATTGTGATTTGTGATATTGAGCATTATAAATAAAATTGAATTGAATTTAATTTAATTGTGATTTGTGATATTTGGCTTTATGAATAAAACTGTAAACTGAACTGAATTTTCCAACAACATTTTTATTAAAGACAGTGTAAACTTTTAATATCCAGTGTCCATTTGCATATATTTTTACTGATTTGGCATGAGCCTGGATTTGTGTGTTGTTCATACGCAGCTGGCTTTACATTTTATCTGGAGCTGTATTAACAATAAGTCCTTCAAGTTACAGTTGGTAAATTTTATTAAAATAATTTTGTGTCATATTTGCTGAAACTGTCACTACATTCTGAAAGAAGTACATGACACAGATAGTCTGTAAAAAAGTCTTGTCCCTCCTCTCCTACTGCCTCTAATGGCATTTGCCAGAATCAGTCCATGGTGCCGTCAGCAACAACCAATCAGAGGAGTCTCTAATGCATTTAGCTGTCAATCATTACAGTCACTCTGTGAACTGCAGTCAAACTGCCAAACTAGGCAGCGCTGATCAAACATGAATCAGGGTTGTGTTACTACATTGTCTATTTCTCACCTCAAATGTTGTCAGAAACATATTTTTGTATTGTTTAACTGTAAAATGAGAGTGTTGGTCTGGCTGCTGGGCGGTGCTTGGTACTCAATCAATCAATCAACTTTATTTGTAGAGCGTTTTTCCTGCAAGGACATGCAACACAAAGTGCTTTACAGAACTAAAAACAATTACCACAATTAAAGAAAGAAAACAATTACAAAGAAAGCCCCTCCCTCCCACCCTCCATACTAGACACACACACACACACACACACACACACACACACACACACACACACACACACACAATCACACACAATAGGGAGACATGGCATGGCACTGAGGATCAAGGAAACGCCACCTTTGGGGCCGTCCACACTGGGAGGAGCCGCAGGCTGTGCCATCGGGGGGACCAGCACCCAGGCCCCCTGACTCCGACAGACAGGCGGACCCCCACATCAAAGGGAGGAACCCCCAGCCGGCCGGGCCGAAGGGACCCAAGGACAGCACCCCCATCAGCAGACCTGACACAGTTCCCAGTGTGGAGGACCCCCCTGAGGAAACACTGGAGTTAAAAGCTAAAGACTAAAAGCATAAAATAGGATAAGCCCTGACAATAAGTAAATAGAATGAGCAGCTAAAAGGGTAAAAATATGTAAGATAATAAATACAGTACCAAAAATAAAAATAGAATATGTAAGATTATAAATAAAATAGAATAAATACAGTACCAGTACCAGTGATAAATAATCCTATTTAAGTGTATCCATCAGACAACTGACAAATATGGATGAAACCAGCTGTGTAGTAGGGATGACTCACTGTGCAGCAACTGCATTGCACCAACACCATATAATTACTGTAAGTAATTTGGTACTATCAGTGATGGAGGGAGTCTTTAGGTTCTTTACTCACAACATCACACTGTCAAAATGACTCATGGTAAAACTCCCTAATACTAGCAAAATGTAGTCCAGGCAGCAAAAATAAAAGTCATTATGCAGAAAAAAAAAATTCCCTTTAACTGTTAAATATCAGATGATTGAATTATTAGCACTGCAGGTGCTTGAATGTGTCAGTAATATTTGGTCCAGGTGGAGCTCAGCTGTAACAATTGATCATATCTGATAAGAGGTGGTAGTAGGTGTAGCTGTCAGATAAATCTAGTTGAGATAAAAGGACAGTGTTCGCATGTGAACTGTAGTAGCTCATTCTTTGATGGTATTTTCTAGGGTTGTACCAAACTCCAAATTACCTCAGTCGAATCAGATTCAGCCGTTTAATAAGAATACTCAATGATGCATGACTCAATGAATACTCAACGGCGCTAACGTCAGATTGGAAATGTGCGGCAACATTTTTTGCCGACACTAGATATTAAACAAAAGCCAGAGACTGTGTCATATTAAGCTGCTGTGAGTACAATTCACCACCTCCAAGCAGAAGAGGGAAGATGATATTTTGGAGCCTTACGGTGGAAAGTTTCTCCTCCTCTGTGCCGCTGCAGCACGTCCACAGCTGTTTGTACCAACGAATAGCATGAAAGTCAAGAGCACTCACTCAGCTGCAAAATCTGGGGACCAAAACGTCCCCAAAACTTACACAGCACTGCACACTGGTGAGCAAACTAACACAAACAACAACAAAAAAATGTCCGCTCTGCTTGAGGCTGTCTCAGTCGACTGAGGGTTCTCTGGCTGATGATATGAATCTCTGCCCTCGTATTTTTTATGTACCTTTAACTGCTCTGACAACATGAGCTGCTAGACCTGGAAAGTGAGTGTAGCCTGAGTGTCCCCTGTACTGATGAATATAGAGGGAAACATCACGTCACATTAGCTGAAAACAAAACACAAAGGCGTGTGCATGTTTTCCCTTATTTTTCACGAGCTTCTGATTTTCATAGGTAAGTCAGTGTATTTACAGGTTTTTTCTTGCATGTTGGACGACTTCTGACTGCTGGTAACTTTTTTACAAAAGCTTTGTCTTTGATCTAAAAGTATCACTGGAGTTTGTGCTAAATTAGTCTCTCATATTCTGACCTTTGACCTGCTCCTAAGAAAAGACGTGACAGGATGAGGAGATCAGAACCCCCTTTTTGATTTTAAGAGTGCATGTACACACACACACACACACACACACACATTTGTTTTTCTCTGTTGAGGGGCCCACAAGTTTTTTGGTCAATTATGGGGTCCACCCTTTCCAGTGATCATCCAGCTCTGTAACAAAATCAGGTAAGACCTAAAGAAAAAAATCCTAATCACAAATATCACTTCAATTTACGAAGGGCCAACTAAGCTGCTGCCACTGAGTTCAAGAACAAGCAGCAGCTGCACAAGTATCCATATCAGTGGGTGCCACTCCGACCAGGTGCAAAATGGCTACCACCATGAGATGAAAAAGTGAACCACTAAACCAAACAAAGTTACTGCATTAACCAACACCAAGTACAGTAACACAGGTGACTGCGCGCAAGTGTTTATCATAGTGACACAAAACCATGACCAACACTAGTCATCTCAAACAAAGCAAAACATAATGAAGTTGCTCTGCAATGTGCAAAAAACTAGACATTGTTGTTGAGGCACCCCAACCCTGACCTACCCACCAAGACAGCTAACTAACCTAGCTAGTCTTCAGTGGCCTGCCGAGCTCGAGGCGGCTTTAAACGCTGAACTCAGTGCATCACAGAAGACCAAAGAAGTAGCCAGCTGTAATACACTGAAGCGTGCCCCCACTCAGGATTACCACCAAAAATAAAAAAGGCAAAATAACAAAGTGGCAAGATCTTACCTGCCCGGTGACTACCTAGTCAGGGTGCTCAAAAGTAACGTTTCAAATAAACAGAGCAACAACCACAAATGATTTAACAAAAGACGCACACACACACTGTCCATTAGCCTGCCACTATCATTTTAGTCCTCCTGCTCTTTGCTGTTTGCTTCCTGTTTGTCTGTGAGAGTGTGAGGTCGTATGTTTTGAGCTGACCTTGTCCTTCTTTCTGTCTCCGCCTGGCACTAAGAGACCTCTTTGTAAAACACGGTCAACAGTACCTCTCCACCAGCAGAAGGCTCATCATTAAAATGTTGTGCACAGAGGTGTAAAACCAGCCAGGAATTCACACAGCAAGCGGGCTCAGCTGGGTCTGTTCCAACACTTTTTATTGGTATCTACACAGACTACACTGCATCACCCCAGGATGCACATACATTGAAAGGTTTAGCCGTGGCTGTTGTCCTTTTATGGATGACAAGATCTTTTACAGTGTTTTACTGTCTGCTACATTCAAATACATCCATGTTGTTGAGATATGTGACTCAAAACGACATATTTTAACCTCATGGAGGTGCTAGAGGAAAAGTCGTGGGATCACCAATGTCAGTATGCTTCATCCTCTGGGGAACATCAATGTCTGTACAACTTTTCATGGAAATCCATCCATTACTTGTTGAGATATTTTAGCAATTGCTACCTCAAAATCTGCATTTTTTACCCCCAAAAAAGGGTCAAAATATATAGCAGTGCACACAGGCAGAGCACCAGGTATTAGTGGATCATTTATCAGCTCTATGGATATGTGATGATAAACAGTTCAGGAGTACAAGAAGGTATTTATAACCTGATTTCACTTTCAAAGTTGTCTACTGCTGCAGCTCATTTCAGCATTTAAACTTCCTGCCTATTATGTTGAAGCTTTTTGTTTTGTTTGCTTTAAAATCTGATGTTAATGTATTTGTTTAAGGGGGCTTTGTTCTATGGCAGGATCAGCGCCATTCTTTGAGAGCTTTTCCCAGTAAACTTTGCCTTAAATAAAGGCAAAGTCTTTAACTGAAGTGCTGTTTTATTCAGCTTTGAAACTGCAGCACTTCATGTTTTAAGTCTCACAAGGTTAGCTCTTTCTGTAAGTGGTTTTGAGTTAACAGCAGCAGTAGAGACAGTTTCACACATTAACTAATTATTAGTTAATGGCTGCCCTGCGGTAAACACTAACACGCCTCTGGCTTCCTTTAGGCAGACAGCAGGTCTGGGATATGTTACTGTCCTCCTTCTGTTCTCCAGAGCTACAGTTTGATTTTGTCGTAACTCATAAAGGATTAACAGCTTTTGACTACAGCTAAAGTTCCCCAAATGCACTGAATATTGATTAAAGCAATCTTTTGTTCAGAATCCTTTTATTATCATCCAAAGTTACATTGACACAGAGCCCATATGACAGCTAAATCTTTCTCTGGAGATTCTAAATCGAGTTTCAGCAGCTTCTCTTTTATCACAGTTTGCTGTTCATCTCGTCTGTTCAGTCTGTCTGGAAATTAGCCAAGGATCCCCGTCCACACCAACAAGCTCCAGTCAAGTCCAGACAAGTCCGATTCCCACTAGACAACACACCCCCTGTTGTTGTTACTGTGATGAAATGACCCTGGGCTTGTTGTGCTGGGAGAATTTGAAACAAAGCCGGCAGACGCTTGTGAGGATTTTTGTTTTTATCGGCCTTCAGCTGCAGCAGATAAACAGTCCTCAGAGAGCCAGACATCCACAGTTGTAACACATTTGTTTGGAGCTTTTCTCTTAATGTGTAAAGCTGCGGGTTTATTATTTAGTATCTGAGTAACACAGTGGCTTCATTAGCTGCTGATCAGTCTCCCTAATGACCTCATTATCTGGTTAACGAGTAATTAGAGGCAGGTGCAGCTGCAGCAGCGAACAGTAGTTGGTTAAAAGCTCTGTCGCTGTCTGTGGTGCTGAAGTATGATGAAGTAGTGTGATGTCTTCTCATTGCTTTCAACCTTTCTGACTCACAGTACCCCAGGAGCGAGTGTAAGTGATGAACACTTCATTAACTGTGTTGATTAAGTTCAATTCATTATCACATTTCAGCCTGTGACTTCAATTTATATTTGTCAGTTCAGTTTGTGTTTGACACAGGTTTGTCACCTGTTCCCCCAGACCTAACATATCAAAATAAAATTTGCATTTTCTGGCTGATACAAATCCAGACTGGAGCTCTGTTACTTCTATCAAAGGTCTGATTTCCATGGCTCTTTACCAGCTGATAAATGCTGCTAATTGGCAATGAACCTGATAAAACCCTCATTTATACCTTTGAAGTACAGTCACATTACACAGCAACCATAGATAACGTCACATTTATGCAAACTGACGTTTCCTAACACTGCTGTAGTGAAAGTGTGGTTAGGTTTGGGCACAAAAAACATTTAGTTATGGTTAGAAAAACATCATGTTTTGGCTTAAAACACTTGTTCAGTGCCACAAACACTGGTGGAAATGCTGCCAAGGGTCGCCAAAACTTAACTAGTGTTGTTGGCGCTGTTGGTTTTGAACAGTGGTCTGCAGCTTGCCGAGGTCACATGCCATCTACCATCCCCTTCACCTCCTGATGCTCACGTACTACGTCACTTTAGAAACTACATGATCTGTCTGAAACATACAAATGTTACTCATTCATAATAATAATAATAGTAATAATAAACTTTATTTATATAGCACCTTTCAAAACACATTTACAAAGTGCTGTACAATAAAACTAAACACAATTAAAACACAGAAGAATTAAAGAAATAACAGATAAAATAAGGAAAGCTCAAGATAAGAAATGGGCATTAAAATCAGTAAGAAAGCAATGAAATAGACAGTCGGCTTAGGTAAAGTCGGGATATGCTGACTCAGTGACTCAGACTGCCTTATTTCCTAAGGCAAGACCTCTGCCCAAGGATCTCAAACTACGTAAAGGTTCATAAGGGACTATCACGTCTGAAATGTAATCTGGAGCCTTAAAAGTAATTAATAAGATTTTAAAGTCAATCCTAAAACAAACAGGGTGCCAGTGTAAAGAGGCTAAAACTGGTGTGATGTGGTCCTGCTTCTTGGTCTTGGTTGAAAGCCTTGCAGCTGGTATGCAGAGATGTGCAACATGGACATTTTCTTCTGATGACTGGGCTGGATGAAGGCTGGATGGCTTCTCCATTTGCAAACACAGTGCATCAATATTTCTATTGGCCAACCAGGCACATCAACCCAAACACAGTTGAACAAAGGCTAACCCTGACATTCACAGCTGGCTGGAAATTGCATCGAAAAGGGAAACTCACATTTGAATTCATTCATTGTGCAGGCTTTATTTGAAATGACTGGAACCAGAACAAATATTTTTAGGACAATGGTGTGATGTGACCTTTACAGTGAATGTTCTGCATTATTTTTGGCGCTCCTAATAGAGTTTCTGTCAACCCATCGGCTCCTGTTAGGAGATGCCTTCCCGCCTCCTAGAGTGTGAAACTCACAGCTGTCAGAAGTCTGTTTTGGAGCATTTGCAAAAATGTCTGAATATCTTGTGTAATTTTTTCCAAGTGCAGCAGATGTCCAAGAATCTGTAGGGACATTATCTGGGCCTTAAATGTGCAGTGAAATAAAGACATCTAGACATAACGTTGTTGGTATCAGTGATGTGGCTCTAGATTGGTTTATCTCCTATCTGTTAAACAGGTCCCTCTTGGTTTTGCTTAAAGATGCCTCCTCCTTCTATGCCTTTCTTTTATGGGGTCCTCCAGGGGTCTATCCTGAGCCCCCTCCTATTTACTATATATATATCTTACCCCTTTGGCATATCATGCGTGAACAGTTTAGATTTTTTATTGCTAAATAGACGATAAAAACTGTGCATCCAATTAAAGCCTGGCACCGCTGATTTTTTCATGTCCTGCTTCACTGAAATCAGTAATTTGATGTCCAAAAATCTCTTGCAGCAAAAGGCCTCTAAATCAGAAATAATTGTACCAGTACCATTAGCTACTTCTGTCATAGTCTAGGTGCCCTATCTAATAACATCCAAATACAGGCTCATAACCTGGGGGTCGCCTTTGACACAGTGTTGTGTTGTCTTTTGGTGCCCAGGTGGCTGGAACTGTGCAGTCCTGCTTTGCCCAACAGACACATTCAATGAAGATCAGGTCATTTCTTTCCTCTGCAGAATTAGAAAAGGTGATCCGAAACACTGCTGCCAGGCTTTTAACTCGTACTAAGAGGAGTACTAAGCAGTGCCCTTCACTGGTTACCCAGTTTGATTCCAAGATTTTACTGCTTGTTTTTAAAGCCTTGATGGTCAGGCTCCTGCCTACATCTGTGATCTGTTAGTTCCCTATAAGCCTGACCACTGCCTGAGATCCTCCCACAAAGCTCTACTAATGGTTCCAAAATCCCTACTTGTCACTAAAGGTGACTGAGCTTTTGCTGTCCACGCCCGTCAGCTGTGGGACTCCCTGCCTGAGGACCTCCGGCAGAAAAACTCAGTGACCTCTTTTAAATCTTAAAACTTGCTTTTATCATTTGGATTTTTCTTAATGGATGGTATTTATTGTTACTTTTATACTATTTTATCCTGTTTTATATTTTGTACATGTTTTTAAGATTAAGTATTTTTATCGTAAAGCACTTTGTTTTGAAAGGTGCTATATGAATAAATAAAGTTATAACATGAACAACAGGACAATAATTAAAGATGCATCATAAAACTAAGCAACAAATCTTGCTGCTGAACAGCATTACTGCAGCTGTAGAGACAGATACAGACAATAAAATAGATTTACTCGAGGCAGTGAGAGGGTTTATGAGTTGCCATTAATTATCTCCAATTACTCTGTTAATGGGCTCTTATTATTATAGCCTCTGCACTGCAGGAGTGGCAGCTTTGATCCAGCTTTCACTCAGCCTCGACCGGGTCAGTGTTTAACGGTCAACACTGTTTCAGGTCACAGAGAGCCTTCAGTCAGTCCTCTGAAATGATTAATTGACTTTACAGGCTTAGCAGTCACAAAGCAGCTCCATGTGAAGTCTGGATTTCACACGCATTATATATTTTAGCTTTAGCTGTCAAGTGTTCCTGCAAAAAAAAAAAAAAAAAAAAGAAATGTAGCTGCAGGAACCAGGCTGCGTGTCTGCATTTGGATTAGAATATAAATTTGGATAAATGTCAGTTTCTTGAGTCATTTAGGAAACACCAAATTCACATTGTATGATCCTATTTGTCCATGTCAAAAATAACAACAACAACAACAAAGGCGCAAAACAGTTAGAAACACATAAACAGCAGAGTTTACTATCCTTCATGTCAGATTGTGAACATGATGCCCCTTTGCTGCCTGAGGCAACTTTTTGGCTGTCAGTATCTGAGTTTTTAATTTTTTTTAATCTAGTATCTATCCTTATAATTTGTATTTGAAATGTATTTATAGCATATGTCTAATCTAATGTCTTTGATACATTATGTAGAGCACATTTAACCACCTCTAAGTATAAAATTCATGCCTCATTTATCGTCTCCTATAGGTTTAAAGATGTAAGAACTTCACTTTTCTAACATGAAATAACATTTTAATCCATGAATTATTTATGAAAAAGATGTATGATTTTGTTGGTCACCAAGGAACTAGTTAAGAATATCTCATTTTTCATCTGTTTTTCTTTAATGTGCAAATTATTCTTTTATTTCACTGAGCTGCATCGCCTTCAAATCCATAAACACTGTGAGGAAAATCCTCTTAGATCATAATCCTGAAAATGTTGTTTCTTAGTATGATTATCCACCTTTCAAGGTCTCTTCTCAGATTTCTCCTCCAAAAGTTCCTTCTCTACCTCAGGTCACTGAGAGACTTTCAGATAGTCCTTAAGAATAATTCCAAAATTAAAACCACTAAGTCATCAAAGAGCTCTGTCCTCTGCACCACGCCTGAGTAAACTGAACAGGAGCGTATTTGGTGAAGAGGATTTTCCTTTAAAATCACTGTTTAAGCAGGTTGGATTTAATGAGGACTGAATGCATGAAGAGATGAAGAGGAGGCTATAAAGATGTTTTGGTTTAGTTTTGTGGAATATTATTACTGGTTAATTAACATTTTAATTATTACCGTTTTTAATTTGTTCCCAATGGGTGAAGATTTTTAAGCTTAAAATAAATACATAAAAGCCAGTGACTTATTTGTCCTTGAAATGAAATCAGAGCAGTAGACCCTCAAACCTGGTCCTTGACTATCTCACACACTGATTGGATGTCAAGGATTTTTTGGAAATTATGCATCAAAATTGTACTTCTTGTCCTCACACTAGTACAAATCTGTCATAACCTGAAATGAACACATTTATCCAATAGAAGGGACACAGACGTGGGTTCATCCTGATTTTTTGTATTCAAATTTGTCACAATTCCACGCACACGTCAGACCTACCATACATGCCACTCTCTCAGTTAACCCAGTAAATTTCCACCACACCTACCTGCCAGCCTATCACCTGTCCACACATCTCCCGCTCCTGCCAGTCCACCACACCAATCTCATCAAGCCAGCTGCTCTCACCTGTGAATCATTACTCCCTCTACCACTATATATACACTATAAATACTCCTGCTTCACAGACTCTCATTGCTGTATTGTTCTTTGTCGTTCCACGCAAGACTTTCCAGCGCCTGCCTCTGACTCTCCTGCTTCGCCTGCTCCCCAGTAAACCACTTTGCCTTCTTTCCCTGACCAAGAGCTCTACTTCCACGTTTCTGGTTTCTGTTCGCCTCTTCCCAGTGACTTGAGAGACCATCACCCAGCTGTCCGTAACAAGTTTACCTGTGTATCTGCTTGTGGACTACTGTGCTGTGCATTGCTCCGCTATGTGGCTGCACCGTCTACTTTTGTGTGTGTGCTGTGGGTTCTGCTTGTCGTCGTCACTGGCAAGAACCCCACCGTCTATGATTAGCCTCACACAGGTGTCAGATGTCAGCTTCTACCGTGAGAAATCCTGGATTCCGGATTCTCTGGAGTCCTTGCTCATCGGACTCACCTGTTTTTGGCTTTGGTGTTCCACACTGAGAGACCTGGATTGAACCAGAAAGCTCTGGACCTAGACATTGACTCTCCCAGTAGTTTCACTACTACCACTGCACTATTTACACCCCATACCCCACACATGTTTGATGCTGATTTATTTGCCGGATTAACACTGCAAAAAAAAAGCACATAAGACATAGCTTTGATATTTACATTGTGTTTAAGACTGCGCATATTGTCCTTAAATGTATTTTGAAGACATGACACTTCATCAGGAATTGTTCATATTTGCAGGTGTGTTCATGTCCTCACCTTTACCTAAAGAAGATGACGTGTGGATCACCACGTGAAATAACAGAAGAATTGGGAAAGATACAGCAATGTGCAGGGTTTTTTTTCTGTTTTCCTGCCAGATTCAAAACACTGCCAGTCAGTCTGATGACACTTACGAAATTATGAATCCTACCACCTGATTGAAGTGTTTTCAAGGACTGTTTGATCCTAGGAGCACTACTCTTTCACGTCAAGGTATGGAGTCATGCGGGTTCTTGATTGGCTGAGAGAGACACTGCATTAATTATAGCAGAGGACAAGTTATTTCAGCAGCATTTATTTAAAAAAAAAACATTTGGGGGGGGGGGGGCGATAAAGTTTGCAAACACTTAACACATCAAGCAAATACAGTAGCATTCATTTGTGATTGTGTTTGTGTCCCCATGGTCAATGAAAGGCCAATATTCACTCTCTTTTAAGCCCTGTTTTGGTCTCCACCAGCTCCTAAGAGAAACATGTGACTCTTTAGCCACTAAATGATCCACAATGTTAATTAGTTGATCACTTACTTGCCGTTTGGTGCTGAACAGCGAGCATCCAGTGGGTTTATTGGAGCTTTTCTGCTGAATACGAAGGCTGGAAATGATGCTGATCTGAGAATGGTGAGAGTGAACCAAAACAGTAAAGCTGGGGGCCATAAAACCAAAACCATAAACTGAAAGACATTAAAATGCTCTGTAGAGCTGATGGGAACTTCAAAGCCAGGTGATAATTCTCTGTGGGTTCATCACTACAAGCAACCCCTTTCACATTAAACGTTCTTTTCTTCATTTTTGAAAATATTGATTGGTGCAGCTTCCCCTTTCATCAACAGAAAAGACTCAGATATATGTAATTTAGTTTTCAGACTTTGGAGAGATATCTGAACTCTTTCCAGCACTGCCTCCATGCAGACTTCAGTGTTAAAACTTTAAGTGACCGGAGAGCAAACTGTCAGGAAAGTGTTTGATGGAGCCACTGACTGCAGAGAAACGGACACAGAAGTCCTGTGAAGCTCCACCAGTGGAGCATCTCCTCCACAGTCAGTGGTTTTATTTCCACCGGGACCATCGAAACTCAGAGTCCATGCACTCTCAGTACTGTGAGCTGCTGCAGATAAGAGACGTTCAGCGAGCTGCATGTACGTATGATGACACTGAGGTGTTGATATCTGTCTCTGTCTGCTGCCTCTGTCTTCTCTTCACATGCTGTGTCATCTTGTCGGTGCAGAGAGACAAAGAGGAGAAACTGCTGCTACCAGAAACCCTCCTGGCTGCCTGGTTGAGCCAAAACTTTCTGTCTGACGGCCTCCTGATAGAATCCAGTGGAGACCGGACTCTTCCAAAGGTTTATCAGCAGCAAACAGCAGCACAATTACACCACAATCTACAATGGGAACGATGACTGGAACCAGCTTCTGGAAATTTACATAACTCAGAATGACTGCCCGTCTCTCTCTCAGTATCTCAGCTGCTCTTTTTATTTCTCTCCCTCCAATCCTGCAGCATCCCGGCATTATTCTCTGCTCCACAGCTAAACCTGTTAACTTGTATTTCACAGAGCAGAAGGATTCCCCCACTTTTATTCACTCTGTTGTGATTTCCAGGACCGTTGTGTTGCTCTGGCAGATTTCAGTTAAACAGCGATTAGTGACGGAAACATGGAGAAAACATCGTCTATTTCTTCCAAAGCAGCTCAGCAAACATGAACATCTCCACTTCCTGCCAACACGCCTCCTCCGTTCTCACAGGGAACAGTTTTTGGGCTGGATTTCGTATTTGTCGCAGCAGGTAACAAATATTACACAAAGTTTGAGATCCATGAAGGAGGATAAATAGGAAAAATATCTGGGGTTTCTTATTTCCTCAAGAGGCTCATGGTGCCCGAGAGGGCAGCTATTATGCAAATGACTTCAGAAATCAAAGCGTGTGATGTTTTCCACTGTAACTTGTTGACAGCAAATGTACTGGAGAAGTGGAACTTGTTGAAGCTAATCAGGCAAGACGACGAAGCTCCAAGCCGACACGGTGGTCAAACTTAACCGAGCATGTGAAATCACAACGTGCCGTTCCTCCTGCTTTTGTTCAACAGTCTCCCCCGCCGAGCTGGAAGCTCACTGATCTAACCAAGCATGCTGTGTTAGCAGATGCTGCGACGATATGCAGGATTTATTTAATGATTTCAGATGAAGGTTTGGCTGCTTTCAGTGTCTTAAAAAACAAAACAACAACAAAAGCAAAGCAAAACAACTACTCAACCTGGAAAACTGAGCATTAGGAGGATGTGTTTTTCCTCGTGTTTTTTTGTGCAGTGAATACATTTGCTGGAGACAGTGTGCAGCAGAAGTGTAGTGACAAATCCCTGAGCTGTTTCTTGACACTTTATGCTAATCTGCTCTATTATTTGCCCTTGATAGTGACAGCTGCACCCTCAGGCATGTTGGAGAAATGTTAGCATTGATCTGATATTGTGCCATCTAGCACCAATCTGTGTCACAGCTACAGCCAGCAGACATTTATGAGCTCTGTCATCCAAAACAACAGAATAACACAGGGCTGCAGATGCTCTCATTGATAGTTTCTGTGGATAAGAGCATGTGCCATGGCTTTAAAATGTAACTGTAAATGCCTCAAATGTTTTCCTTTTTACACTAAGATATTCACCCCTGCTACGTGCACAGCTGCAGAGAGGAAACATGAAGGATGTGGCTGATCGTTGACTTTGAAAACGCTTGTTATGCCAGTGGTGACACCCAAATAGTTGCTTTTGAACTTCAGGTTTTCAAACACGGATGGATTAATGATTGAGCCTACCAGGCACAGGCCCAGGGGCCAAAAGTGTCAGGGGATCCCTTGGCCTTCAACTGCAAAATGTCACTTAAATGAACACACATCGCAGGGAAAAGATGAAAAACAACCATAAAGGGTTACAAAAAGACGACAAAGAGATGCAAAGGAACTGCAGAAAGACACAAAAGAACCACAAAAGGGGGCTAAACAACTACAATGAGGCAAAAAAAGACTACAAAGGGACACAAAACAACCACACAGAGACACAAATGACTACACAGTAAAACAAAATGACCAAGAAAGACACATAATATCCTCAAAAAGACACAAAATGACCACAAAGAGACAGGGCTTTTTGCATCTCTGTGCCCAGGGGCCCGTTTTCTCATAATCCGCCCATGCTTACACTCTGTTTGACACAATGAGAATATTCTAATTGGAGCTTTTGAAAGTTTCTTAATGCCATCACTGAGCAGTTTTTTTCTTCATGCATGAAAAACAAACTGTAAGCTATATTTGTGCTCTGTAACCAAAAAGTCTGGACAGCTAACTAGCTAATTTTGATACCTCACCATGTTACGATGTCATATTCCCAGCTCTTTTTCTGATTCTGCATTTTTTTTTCATTGGGTTTAGTGTCACCAATCCTCTGCAGAGAAACAAGCAATCCAACGTCCAAAACAAACATGCTGGATCCCTACATGAAGTATACACCATTATTGGTATAGAGTTATAAAACTTTAATTAGTTTCACCACACAGAATTCATATAGACTGAAAATTTAATTTGTATGGTTTATTCAGGTGTCATGCCGTTTTTAGTTTGTATTTTTGTGAAGGGAGAGAGTGAGGCAACAAGTAATTAAAGGTAGCTCTGCATGCTACAGGTTACAATGTCTGAGTATCTGTGTGTGTCAGGAAAGGGAAGGACAGATGGTGTGATGGTAGATTTGGATTGAGGCAGCAGGTGGGAAAGCCTGAATGTAATCTTACGTGGTGTCTCTTTATTTTTAGAGCATTAGGTTGCAGAGCAGAAGCAAGCCCAAGGAAAACAAAGAGCAGCTCTACATCAGAAAAATGTTTGTGTAAAACTACAATCTGCACAGTGTCACAGCACAGTTAGGACAGAGGCAGTGATTAGCTCTCAGGTCTTGGGCCTAATGGCTGTGCCATCGACTATGAGGCCACGACATACACCTCAGGGAGGCCTTAGCTAAAGTCCAGTGAACTCAACTCGCTTTCTGGAATTGTATTACTTGCAGTGCTCCAGCTGCAGTCCTCTACTCACATCGCCAACAGTGCCGGAAACTGTCTCAGGGAAGCTCATCTGCATTCACATAGCCTTCATCAGGGTCTTGACCTAACAGTGGTTTGTCGTCGTCACCGACTTGAGTGGGCAACTGCTCACCTTCAATGGCTTCAGGTACCTAGGAGAATTGTTCTCCTCATTCTCCCCCTCACTATGAACTGTGGTGGAGAGGGGCACATTGAACAAACTGAAAGCTATAATGGACAATAGCAGACACCCTCTCCGCAGCCTCCTGGAGCGACAGGAGCAGCAGTCGGCTCATCTCACTGCGTTGCAGAACTGAGCGTTTTAGAAGATCCTTTGCCCCCACGGCAATAAGACTGTTTAACACCTCCTGAATCCAGAGACACACACACGCGTACACACATCACATTGGCCACAACTGGACCGTGACTGTGTAATGGGCAATTTCATTTAAATTTAATCTCTATTTGTGCACTTATTTTAATGTATTTTATTTTGTTTTTTGTCTTTTATGAGCTGCTGGACAGCTGAATTTCCTTTTGGGATAAATAAAGTTCTTTCTATTCTATTTCTATTCATATACAGTATGAACTCTGGTTCAGACTGTACCAGGCAGATAACAGACAGCATGTATGGCGCTGTGTGGGTGAGCAGTTTGTCGTGCCACATGGTGGCTGTTGGGTCATAGTATGGGTTGACATAAGTTACAGACAAAGAACACAGGTGTGTTTTATTGACTTATTAACAAGATCCTGAGATCCATTGTTGTGCCATTCAAGGGCATAGATTTGGTTAGGGATGGTAGACATGTCCCTACCTGTATTTAGCAACCACTGCATTGTCCCTACCAATAACACAGTGGTCCATCATTGTCCAGTAAATGTATCTGGTATACAAACAGTTAACAGGATTGGCTTCGACACAGCATTTGCTCAGCGTACTTCAATGATGAGTGTTGTCATTCATTGGCCATTATGGTGTCAGCAAAAAGGCTCCTTGTGTCTTTCATCCTGGTGTCTGCTATCTGATAGGCTCAAATTAGGTACATTGATGTTTGCATTCATTCAGTTAGTATAATGACAACCTCCGACCATGAGTCCTCTCACCTCCTTTTCCTCATCTGCTGCTTCTCAAGCGTCCTGTACATGGCACTTAACCACAAACTGGTCCTGTTTGAATGCATGAGAGTTACGGAGGAGTCATACAAAAATTGCTTTTTTGAACGTTGAACTCAATATGGGGATGATATCGCTTTGAAAAGTCCTGGGCAAAGTGGATAAAAAGGAATAAATAACACACTGGAAAAAATGTTTTATCTCACTCTTAAAGAAAATTAGAGAGAAACACTGAGAACATTGAAGGTTAAGAGGTTAATGGAGATCTTCCTCTCACTTTGAACTGCTTTGCCTGGAAGCAAGGACATTTACGACTGCGTGTCTCAATGACACACACACACAAATGGGGACTCGGCCGATGAATCAGAGGTCACCGGATTTCACGGTGAAGTAAGCTCAGTTAGCAAAGACGGGAAAGTGGAGCTACGCTGAGCATTAAATTACCATTTATTAAACAGCGAATTGAGACCATGAATTTCAAAGACTCAGGGTCAGTTTAGTCAGGGTCAATTTAGTCTTTATTAATCCATTCAGAAAATGAATATTCAAATTGGCAAATTGCATTCAAGTTAAATGCCTGTAATATTAAATTTCTTTCGGAAAGTAGGCTGAAGCAGCAGAGACCCGTCAAACCAGCATGGATTTACTGCACTGCACTGAGGCATTATGCTACTGTGTCATGTTGAATATTCAAAATATTAGATTTCATGGCATTGCACTGAGTGAAAGTGTCATTATTCTTGTTATATATGCTTATCAGTTATCCCTATTCTCACTGCATCTTTCTCTAATCAGTAGTGTTAGTGTTGAAAATCAAAAATAAATGGATGAAGCATCCCAAAAATGAATGTTTTTTTACAAATTTTTGCATTCAATATGTATCGGGTTTGCACTGATACGTACTACTTCCAGAAAATAGTGATATGCTATGCTCACACTCCAAAGTCTGACACTAACATAACCTCTGGCCTTCACCTGCCTACTGTCAGCCATTTAAGGGGAAGCATATTGCCTATATATGCATGTGAAAGTATAATATATCTGTGTCCTTCCTTTTATCGACAGAAGCCAATAGTACCGAGATGACTGAAAATGAAGTGAGAGATGAATTTATTGGATGAATAAAAAGATTAAAGGCCTTGGCACACCACCAAGTCCATATTTTCCTATGTTTAAACGTATGTACGACCTCGTGTCAGTCAGGTTTACACAGTGACTCTAAAGGAAGTGTGGCATACCTGTGAGACGTGACCATCCAGGGCCAGCCAGAACTGAAGCTGAAATATATGGAAACAATGTCCTTCTCAAAATCTTCCACAACAAATAGAAGGTCATGTAAGCCTATTCAGAAATGCACAACAGCAGTGATGATGCTTCAGCAGAGTGCAATTTGAGAATCACACAGAATCATTTCATAGCTCAGGTAGCCGCTGTGCCAAATGCAAGAGGCGGGCAGAGTAGCAGCTGCCAGGGAGGTAACTCCAGTGGAGGGGAGCAAGGGAGCAATTGTGTCTTTACATCTTGTCTCCTACTGCAGATTTTTGCAACAAATAGAATAAAATGCATCAGACTTGACTGACTATATGATTTTATGACTTTTTATGATTTATTTCATCTTGAGATTTTTTTATTATTTTAAGATTTATGGTTTTGTCATGATTAGTGGATTTGACGATTAATAGGATCTCAAATCATCAGCACTTTGAAATGAAAGTTGTTGAATCAGTTAATCTTTGTTTGAAGCTGTTTTTAAATGTTGTTTTATATTGAATTGCCTTGTTTCTCTGTTTTATGTTCATTATGTCTATCTTCATGTGAAGCACTCAGTGCTTTTAATTTTTAAGGAACTAGTCTAGTGAACCCAAATGCAGAGAGAGACACAGACTGGGAGCAGGATCAAGTAGGTGATTCATCTGTAAATGAGTGGAGGGGTATTGGGAGTTTCAGTGCAGGGGAGGGCTGATGTGATTCCAGCGGTCTGTTCCAATACCCATACTTTCTGTACTTATCGTACGTAGTTTGGGTACATTGGGCATTCACATTACAATTGCGGCGAAAAATAAGTGTACCTAAAAGACCCGGATGTGTACTCATAACGGCCAAAATTGAGAGAGTGGAACATTGTACACTTTTCGCACTCAACGGCCGCCATCTTAGCTACGTAGCGGAAGAGGCGGGACCAAAAACAAACATGCATGATAATGAAATTATGCCTACTGCAGCATTCTCTGTCAGGAGGAGGAGGAGATAACGACGACGACGGCGCATTCTCCACATCACCATTGTAAAGGGAGTCATTTGTAGGGGATTTGTAAAATTGTATAGAAGTGAAACTTTCCGTCTGTCTGTTCCAGCTTTTTGGCGGGTGACGTCACTGACGAGCTGCAGCCGTAGTCGTGATCGTAACATCCAGTAAGTGCGCCATAGAGTAATGAGTCAGAACGGCACTTACTTGCTGAAATATGTGCACTTTGTAAGTGCAAAGAGGAGGGAAACTCCTGGCTAGGAGGGAGAGGAGGCCGCAACAGAGGTTGTGACAATGATGTCCTCATTGTAAAGCACTTTGTGTTGTTCTTGTATGAAAGGTGCTGTATAAATGATTTATTAATTATTATTATTATAATTAATATTATTAGTAGTAGTAGTAGTAGTAGTATTGGACTCGGTGTGCATTATTTCTGTGGAATTTAAAAAAAAACACAAAAAATACAGACTGTATATGCAAAGGCCTGAACTCTGCACAGCAGTAGTTTGTCATTGAGAAAACACAATAAAGCACAATAAATCATTGTTATCCTCTAATATACAAGAAACAACACAACAAAAGCATAAAACTGTATCACTAGTTGAGACAAAATATACATACAATGGCGTAGAGGCACAGCCTATATGTTCCAAGTTCTCTTCCTGATATAAATTAGGCTGCAAGTAACTAAAAAAAGCATCTTTTCAAAGCCACTTTGAGGACAGCAGCATAAAAACAAAATATGTGTTTATCCATTAAATTATGAAAACTAAACAATAAAATATTTGTTTACCACTTCATGTAAATTAGCTGGCAGTGTCTTTTATCATTGAAAAATAATTTCATAAATACCCTGGAGCGTATGTTTTGATAAAGTCGACCCTCTTCTCAACTGTCAGCCAGTTAGATGGGGAACAACACGCAACACAGGTCCTCAGCTGGACTCAACCCCCTGGGCGACCATGTTTTTCTCTCCCATCAGCATATAAAACAAAAGTCTCTGAAAAAGAAAAAACACTGTTGCCTTATATCGCCACCAATCAAGATGACTACACTAAATTTAATGCAAATTATGTAAAAGCACACAATTTTACTGTGTATCTTAATGATAAATGTGAGTAAATTACCATGATAATACTAAAACTAGCATCTTTAGCTGTCCAGAGGCATAAACACGTAAATTCATAATCAAGGGCACCATACTCTCCGTCCCACATGATGCCACATGGGTGCTTTATACAGACAGAACAGAGGACACAAGGCAGACTGATGTTGCGTGTGGCCTCCTGCAGTGCTTTGTACCAACAGCATCGAGTGTTTGTAGCCACACTGTGCTGTGTGTGCAGACTGATCTAAGTATCAGATCCTCCCTTTTTCATTTGATGAAGCTTCTGGATGAGTGGGTTACATGTGGACATGCAGCTCACTGTGGGGAGCGTAATCATTATGCAGATCTGGTAGCAGGAGTCAGCAGAGAAGCCTGTCAGGCTGCAAGTGTGTGTGTGAGCTTGTTTAATGATGAAGGAGAGTATGATTACCATGCAGAACTGATAGCAAGAGTCAGAGCAAAGGGTCTCGTGTGTGTGAGGGAGTTTCCTTTGTGAATGGGAACACACACATGGCCTGAAAAGTGTGTGTATGAGCGTGTTTACTGTCCAGTATTAAGATTATGTGTTGTTTTATGTTGTTCTTATCTCACTTAGGACTTTTTACACTCAGCTGCCTCATGAAGTCTAAATGAATGTGGCGATATTATACATTACAGGCAGACAGATGGACAGGCAACCAACTTAATTGAAAGAATTAGCATTCATAAAGAAATGGCATTTATAAAGATTTTATGTGACTCAGTGAAGCTTGAGACCGAACCTTCATGGTTGGAGGGATGTGAAGTAATGACATGACGAGAATATCTACAAGAAATCTGCAAGAAATCAGCCTCCTTAGCAAAGTTATCCACAAAGGTGTCCTGCCTCCAAAACAAATAGACCCAGTGATTTTAGCTGGTAAAAATACTTAATGAAGCACTTTCACTTTAAAAATCAATGTTTCTGAAACACTAATCAGCTTGTTGCACAGGGGCTGCTAGCTCAGCTCCTGTCAATGTGTGCTCACCTTTTTCTGCAAGAACTTAAGATCCATGTTCAGGATGTGTTTACCTGGAGCTAATTTATCCACTGAGGTCTCTTCCTTTCCAAAACAAACACTGAATAAAGCAGTTTCACGTTAAAAATACATGTTTCTCCCACGCTGTTCAGAACAGCAGGGGCTGGAGCCGAGCTGCCATTATCGTTTGCATAGTTTGTTCCTCTTAAAATCCAAATGTCTGATGACTAAAATACTTCATTCTGCTAAAAACTGTAGTTAAAAATGACCAAGATCTAAAAAGTATATTGTAAGAAGTCAATTTATGACAGCCTCTGGCAGACATCCTGACACACGTGCGAAGACAGCAATCAACTTTTATGGACCCTGTCCTTGAATTTCATAGATTTATTTGGGTTTAAATGTTGTGAAACATAAGTGATAATGTATGTACACACCTTAACAAAATATATAACATAGGTCTAGTCATTTTTAGACATTTTAATATGGAAAAATTATATTATATCTTTAACATACACTCCCTGGCCATGTTTTTACAATTGAATCCAATACACGATACAGTACAATTGTATATAGAGGTAGATAGGGTGAGGTGTCTCTGTGTTGATCCTGTTCACCGTGGGCTTTTCTAGTTTTAGTCTTTGTTTTGTGATCAACTTTTCCACTGATGTAACAACGGTGTTTCAACTGCTTTGGTTTTTAAAGTCATTGCATGTCTAAATTACAGTGTTTTAAATTTAAACTAATTAGGAAAGTGTTGGTTTGTTGGTTTTGCTTTGTGTTTTTTACTGTAAAGTTATGATCCTTAATTTTTCATCATATCAAACCTCAAATTTATGGCCAGCTTTTTTGTTTGACTTCAGTCTTATTCATTAATTGAACAACTTAACATGGTGAATTCTCTTATCCTTTGTTTAAATGCTTGGCTGGCTGGACTGTAAACAAACTTACAGAGTACCCACTTCAGGTGCGTTTGCTGTCATCAAGTTTAATACAGCCTGAGGCGTAATTTCCACTGGGTACGAGGGGGACATGTCCGCCCCTCTGTTTAAAAATCCTGTTTGTGTCCCTCCTACCATAAAAAACAATACCACAAAAATTGTGCTTAACACGCCACTGTTAGGCCAACCACCAGCTTCTCGCTGATAATGTGGATTGAGCTGCTCATTTTGCTCTACCCTTCTGTGATAGTGCCTTGCCGATAGCAATGCTCTTGCTAGTTGGACACACACACACGCACACATGCACACACACACTCAGAGCGACTCAAATGCACTAAAATGCATGCGGAGCTGGACCGTCTACCACAACACCAAACAGGGGAGGTTGGATTACACACAGAGGGATGGGGATTTCATTCTCATTCTTGCTCCGGATACCATTACCCTACCATATCTTACACAGAGTAAACAGTGGTTTGCTGCCACATCAATGTTCTGAACAATGAGGAAAGCTCCTCAAAAGTGAAGAAAAACATTCGCAAACCCCGTCCGCTCCATGTTAGCAGATGGGACATGAGCTTAACTAAAGAACGTACATGTCAACAAAAATTTCCAAAAGATGATTTCTGTCATTTCAGGTAGTTGTTGCTCTTTGTTAAGCATCTTTGAGTATCCTGAAAAGTGTTGTTTAAATCAATGTAGTGTTATTAATATTATTATTAAGTGTTATTAAGTTGGGGTTTTTGGGGCTGTGAAGAGGGCAGACTTATTTTTGTACACTGGGAGGATAGTGAATAAACTAGATTTACATTCATCAGGTGGGCAAAAACACAACTTATAATTAATGATATGTTGCTCTATGTCTTCTGGATGTGTACGAAGGCAACCGTTTTCCAACATGATCCCTGTTTGAACATAAAAGGTAATGATATATCAATGCTGTGTTTACAGCTTGTTTACACTGCCACCAAGTGGCCAAAAAAATCTGTTATTGCAGGATTCATGATGATAACTTGAAAAAAAAATTGTATGAAATAATTTTAGCAATGTTGAAATCACGTACAGGACAATGCAACTACTGTATAATTTTATATATTTTTATTATTCACATAGTACAAAGCTCAACAGTTACCCACAGTAACCACGTATAACAGGGGATTTTAGCTGTACTTGATTTTCAACTGCTGTTATTCGAAGTGACTTTAAATGGATGGCATCAGTTTCATTATCTTCCTCGAGGGCATTTTAGCAGTCTGGACACAGACTGTTGCAGGGGTGGGAACCGTGACATTTTGTTCCCACTAAGTCAATCTGTCATCCTTTCACTGTCTTCTGTTGTTTCAAGCACCTGGCCAGGATTTTGGCTGTACATACACTATCCTCTATTGTAGAATAACAATAGCCCGGGGGCTAGATTCCAGTTCCTATTGTCCTGATGGAGTGGACAGATGCTCAGCCTGTGTTTATCATTTCCCATGCAGCCAGCGACTGAGCAGATATTAGCTTGGTCTTATCAGCAGGAGCCACAAAGGGCTGTCGGTGAAGTGGAGCGGATGCTGAGCGGGGAGCGGCTCCTTAGGGAGACAGCTAATGATCATCCCCGCTGAAGGAGTGTGACACTGGGCCTGGGGCACCACCACGAGAGCCTCTCTCTGGAGGACCAACAGCAACAGTCACGGCGACCGTGTAATTTCAATGTTAACAGAAGAGTCTCCTCATCATATAAAGCCAGAGTACACAGAGTCTGTCGTGTCCAAGCAGTTTGGTGGTTGTAAAGTGAGGCTGATGATTGTATAGTCACCAGATCAGATTGGGAAAGATCAGAGTGCTGATATCAATGATTACTGACATCTACAGCGAGATAATACTCCAGATTACTTTTTTTTTTTAAATGGATTGCATCTTTATACATGATGCAAGACGATGTTGATGTTGGTTCTCAATAGAAGCACAATTAGCATCATCATCATCCAAGCAAATAGTAGATTTTCCAACTATGACGTCGACATGGGTCTGGATGCAAGCATAACATCATTGTTGACATTGTTTGTTTTATAGAAAAATACTATATAGTCTTCATGTTTCTGGAGTTTTCTCATTAAATTCTATGGAAAAGGGGGACTACCCAACTGCAAAATAGAGCTCTTCAAGGGTCGACATTGTGGACTCAATGGACTCTTTGAATCCAAAACAGACCTGTGGAAAGCCAACCCAAACACCATGTGTTTAAATTGAATTTAAAGGTACTGTCATAGGTATGGTAAGAACCCAATAGCAGCACCACAAACAGAGGGACAGTTTATAATGGTCTATAATGAAGCCACTTGCAACACACACAACAAACAAGCAAATGAAACAGCAAACAAGATTTACTCCTAGGCCTGAGGCTTCCCGAGGCACAGGTTTAGTCCAGTAGCTGAAGCACAGAGTGGGAGAGTGCCTGGTGTACGCTGAATGCACACAAACAGTCAACAGTTCAGTATTGTGCAGGGGCTGACTGTAGGTTAGTCAGAATCAGCGAGGAGTAGAGGAACCAGTGGCAAGACTCTGAGAAATACAAAGAGACAACAAATACAGCAAAGCACTTTGAAGTCTCTCATATTGGCTTTGACCTTTTGTTCTTTATCTTACATAAATACCATTAGTGCCCATGACCTTAGAAACACCTCTCATTATTTTGTATTTGGTTTATGTGCTTTCCTCCTGCTCTCTTACAAAAGTGTGGCCTTTGATGTACAGGATTAATTTATCTACCAAGACTTAACTTCTATTGAATTCAGAAGAGTTTAGCTATGGAGTGAGGGGTTTATTTAAGGGTAAGTTCACCAGGTCTATATTATGGGGATTGCTTTTATGCCTCTGTAGCAGTGCAAGCCATAGTTGGAGGTATTGTGTTTTTGGGTTGGAACTGGTCAGATTTTAGTGGTCAAAGGTCAAGGTCACTGTGACCCCACATTTGTCCCCTTCTTGTGAATGTCAAGAACACCTTCATGGAATTTCCTCACATTTGGCACAAACATCCACTTGGAGCCAATGATATTGATTAGGTTTCAGTAGTCAAAGGTCACTGTGACCTCACGAAACATATTTTTGGTTGTAACTTAAGAATTCATGCATTAATTATGACAACATCTTACACTAATGTCTAATAGAATATAAGGATCAAGTGATGACATTTTATATCCAAAATGTCAAAGGTCAGCTTCCCTGTGACATCATACTAGTCTGCAAAAACACTTTTCTGGCCATTACTCAACATCGTATCTCAAGAACAGAAGGGCACACATTTGGTCAGATACTGAAGTGGTGACTCTAATCATGGGTGTCCACCTTGAAACTGTGTCGATTGTATAGATCTTCTGCGCAACCAGGGTGAAGATGTGTGTGAAGCATCCATGTTTAAATAGCTTCTTTTCTGTCCATATTTGAAGCACTGTTTACTGTCATGGCTAAAACTTTGTGTTCTGTCCTGTTCCTCTGGTGGTCCAACACAGGCTCATTGGTTTTGCTAATACTGTTGTTGTTGTACTGTGCCCCAGATGCCCATTTTCTCTTCTTCTAATGCTCTTTACATACTCTCCACCTCACCATTTCACTGTTTGATTGTTTTGAAACAGAAGACAGGAAGATCTGTCACTGTGTATTGAGTGTGGTATGCAGAGTAACGGCAACATTGTTGGCAATGTCCTGAGTACCACAAACAAAATTCCATTTATATCTCAAAACCTGAACAAATAAAACCAAAACTGTTTGCATGATGCCACCAGAAGTAAGTATGTTTTGTGTAATTCGTCCGAACCATCGCTTTAAAGTGGATTGTTTGTTTCCCAAAGTGGCACGTCTTTAAGGCTGCCTCCTTCAAAAAATGACTTACAGTTGTATTTCATTATTTTGTCACTCCGCAGCGGCATGCTGAGATAACGTATTAAAAATGTTTTCATCATAAATTTCCCCCCTCCCACTGTTACAGTACCTCTCCACCTGCAGTGAAGACAATTACAATTCAGAACGAGCGTCATATCTAATGACAACAATCGTCTCAGCTGGTGTTTGTGAGGAAAACACGTTATCAGATGTTGATCTGTGGTCTGAAGCAGGGTTCCTGACATGAAAAAGATTCCGGGCTTCTGAACCAGAGGTGCACAGCATGCCGTTTGTATGCAGTGTTTCTGCATGGATCTGTCTGATCTCTGCACGTTATTTCACACATGTCCGCCTCCCTGACTACAGTGATGGGAGGTGGAACTGCTGTTGCGCAGCTGAGAAAGTCAGCGGCCGTGGATTTAAGCAGATAACTTCCCTGCAGAGCTATCACCTTTCGGAGGTTTTAAATCATAAAACCAATCATAATTTTCTGTCAAGAGAATCCTAAAGCCTGTTGGAGAACAAACACCTCTGAAATGTGTTTGCAGGCAGCCAAAAATACATTCCTTCTGCATTTCTCTAAGAGCAGATATCTTTCATGTGGATCTAAAGCACCATCATATGCAATATCAGAGGCCAAAGAGCAGCAGGTGGGGAAGTCAAAATGTTGCCACTTGCTCCAACATAGAATATATTTCCACAGCAGAATAAAATAAACCTTTTTCCGTCTTCCAATCCTTTGCCTTTGCCTCTTTATGCCATGATACCGCTGATAAAAGAATCCATTTGCAAAGTTTAACCCAGACATCAAAGATCTCGTCAGAGTCATTTCTGAGAGGGATGCTGCAGCCTTTGTGAGCATCCACATAGAAAAATAGACTTTGTGCTTTGCTTCAATGTGATTTTGGTTTTAATTCTTCTTTGGAAGTTTTTGTTTGATGTTTTTCTGCAGCTTTTTTGTGTGTTTGACTGCAATGAAAAAGAGATTTAATCTCAGAGTGGTCTCTTGATATTAGAACGGTGGGTTAAAACATACGGGACAGATAATCATGACAGATAATCATGCTCAAGTAAGTTCATGTCTTCAGTGTGTGTGTGTGTGTGTGTGTGTGTGATTGATGCATCGTGTTGCCAGCTCTGGAGAGCACAGCAGAAGCTCCAGTAGAACTGTCAGATGAAACTAATAGATGTTGCTATCAGATGGCTGTCATGCTGACTCATTCCCTCTTTGCTTCAGTAAACACTGACAACACACAGGGGGGTGGACAAAATCATAGGAACACCTGAAGCTGTATTACACTAATTGCAATACAAAACATAAATATTACCAGAACTGAACAAAGTCATAACAAAAATTAAACACTATAATCTGAAACTACTGCAGTATCTTAAAGTTCTGATATCAGGTCATCACACACACACACACACACACACACACATAGACGCACCAGTTGATCAGAAAGTTATTTGATAACTGTGAACAGAAATGCAAAACGCACAATGCTGAATATTCATGTCTTCACAGGATGGATAAACAATATTTCCTGGTCAAAATGAGCCCAGTGAATAAAGGTACCAAATACTGTATCTTTGTTTCCCCAGAAGCAGTGGTGACCACAGAGTCTCTCTGGAGCAAGAATGAGAAATGGTATATCTTCTGTGTGCAGGGTTGGGGTTACAATCAAGGTTTACTCTTGCCCCATTAGGTCAAACCAGAGAGGCACTTGAGCTAACCAGAGGGACCATCGGGGCTCTCACATTACACTCTGGTTTGACATTAGAATGGGGTTCAATAGCAGTTCACTGAATCTGCTTACAGTAAATCAAATCTCCTAACTGAGACAAAACCCTTTCAAATTCCATAAAAACAGATACGCTAAAACCGGAGTTTTTCCAGACCTTTTACTTATTTGCTTTTTTTTATCTAACTTACTCATCAAATTTTTACATTAATCTTTCTAATAAAATACAAAAAATTACGCTGAAATCAAACATATTTCTGTTTTGAGCTTAACAAAGGTTATTTTCTGAAACTGGATTCAAAAACAGAGTCAACCAAACCCAACTTTTAAAAGGAGGGCCAAATTGTGTGGCCCATTAAGACACAGACAAACCATGATTAAGGATGAAATCATAGGCTGTAAAGATAAGGAAACAGAGGAAACAGAAAATTTTTCAAGATCCCCAGCCACTAGTGCCGCAGGGGACATGAACTGCATAGAACTCGGATACTCTTTGGTAACTGGGGATAGCGACCGATAGCTACCAGGGAAGACAAAAGCTCTATCTTCTCCCTGTTTTGGTTGCACAATGGTTGACGCACTTCCTTAGTGCTGTAAACTGAACCTTGATTTTCCCAGAAGATTGTACCCACTGGCAGACGAACACATTCTCACTCCAACACCGTCACATATTGACGTTTGGTCATGGGCTTTCCACATCCACATACAACGTGCAAGGTAGCCTTGGTGCGTTGGTTGTTGACATTCTGGGACATTGTGTCAAGTTCTCTGATTTCAAGATACACTTCCGTTTTCACAGGTAATTTAACATTTACATACAGTCTCTGTATGTAAACGCACTATGTCGGTACAACACTGCAGGTTTATGCTTTTTCCCCTCAACAACAAACACACATGGTTAGGTTTAGGAAAAAGGAACAGGGTATGGCTTTAGTGTCTTGCGGGACATGGTTATCGCTCTCTCGGGTGAAAGTCGGTGTTTGTTGGACCCATCCACCACCACTCCTGCCTACCCCACTCGGACTTTCACCGCCTTAACTTTCGTCCTTGTCCCGCCGCATTTCCCCCTGACACCGCCTGGCGCCGTTAAGCTATAACAGCAATCAGCCGCGTATCATGCCAACATTATAGGACGCCTTTTTCGTTGGTTTCTGACGCCGCAAGTCACTGCCCAAGCATCGGATTTCAATGACTTCGGAGTGAGACCGTGCTCGGCAGACAGAATTGCATACTGAAAGCAAGGCTTATAGGAAACCAATCCAAATGCTGATGGTGTCATTAGTCTATAGTCATTACATTGCACAACCAACATTTACTTCATGATGATTTAGTTCGAAGTTATAGCAAAAAAAAGTCTGTTTTCACTTTAAATAACAGAACAAGAGGAACCCTAAATGGTTGTATACTTCACATTAGTCTAACCACTGAACCAGGGTATATTTGAATCTATATTGCATTCAGTATATCATAGCTGATGAACAACAAGTATTTCACATACACAAATCTTCTCTGCAGCTCAGTGTGGTTGCAGTTTTCAATTTGCACTTCAGCTGGAGATGGAAGTTACATGCATGTTACAGCAGCACCCTGCTGCTGTGGTGCTGTATTGGTCATACTAGGAGAAGTTTTACCTCTATACACTCAGAAAATCATCTCCTATTGTGGTGTATTTTCTAACTCTGCTGTGCTTAAGACAGACCAATAATGCACTGACCCAGAATGAGCTGAAAACACAGAGGTTACGAAGGCAAATCTGACTCCTGTACAATGAAAGATTGGAAGCGAGACAAAGAAGATCATATTTGTCTTGTTCCTTCATCTTAACCAACTGTGATCCATCTGAGGATTTCTGTTTTGCACTCTGTGGTGAGAACATGATTCTCGTCACCATTAGGGGAATATTTTTCCCTTCTCTGCTGCACGTCGCTGCCCTTCTGTTTGACATTTCTATTAGAAGCTGGCAGGCTGATCAGCTTCTCGGTGAACTGAAGATTCAGAGCTGCTTCTCTCTAAATATTATATAAGATCATCTGAGTGTGAAAACAGTGAGGACACACCTGAATAAATCATCATATGTGCAGTGTGTGATTTAGAGTTGTGATTTAGACTATACAAAAGTTTGTCCCACATTGTTAGCATAGTTTCTCTCTCACTTAATCAAATATTAATCATGTTGAACCTTTACATTTGCTCAGATTTTGGGAGGTTAATAAGCAAAACATTGTTGCTTATCTAACAAGCATGGGTGTTGTTTGGCTCACAAATAATTTAAGTTGTCTCCAGATTGACAGCGGCTCTTGTGTCTGCAACAGCAAACTGTTTGTTTACAGGCTTCATTAGAGACCTTCTCTTGTTTGTGCTTTTTTTTTGCTCTCAGATTAATATTGCACTGTTGGGAAGTCTACCACTGAGCCATCAATGCTAAGGACAGACCTTTTCACTCGGCTTTAATGTAACACAGGTTATATTATTGCTTTGGCCAGAAATGGCACGCAGACCCCCCACATTGCAGGTGTGGACTTCACCACTGAGCGATCGATGATATGTTGCGGTTGAAAGGGCAGTTGTTATTATTCTTTCTGATATGATTGAGGTTGAAAAGGTTATTGCATTTTCCTGGAATCAAACCTTGGCCTCCTGCATGGAGGGTGAGGGTGTAGCGAAACACCGCTGCTGTATTGTTATTACAATAACGGGTGGCATTAATGGGAGCCCCTGGAGACCTGTCACCATTATTATTTTCCACACTTGAATTGGTACATCATGATGCCCATAATGAACCTGACTCTGACCTTCACTGCACCATTTGTTCGTCTTTTACTTGTTGACAGACATTCGACAAACGCTGCTTCTAACAGTCTGATGTTGCTTTTCATTGGTACAACAGCAAATCAACTCTAAAAGAAAATCACGCACGCCATCAATATTTATTCCTCTGTTCATCATCTTATTTCTAAACTCTACTGAAAAAGATTTATCCTAACAAGTGATGTATGGGTCGTTTCACGAGTCTCATTTCCAGACATAATGAGCTCCACCTGATGCAGACAAATGATGACAAGCAGTGGAGCTGGGAGGAAGTTGCCCTCACGCTGACCAGTGATTTGTTTGGAAAATGTACAATTTATGACGAGGTCGGCGAAAGTTTAATATATCAACATTGTCCTTCCTGAATATCTCTGTCACAGCAGCTCATTAAAATTCTAAATTTATACTGACTTGTGTTGTGATGCACTAATAACTGCTGCTGCCTGCAGAGGAGCCTCTTTCTCTCCTTTTATAACTGCCTTCTGCTGCTGTTGCAGAGCTTATTATTTCCATTTCCTGGCCGGTTGGTTGCTCTATTTAAAATAAATTAAAAGCAGTGGTTATCAGTCATTAACCATTTTATGATCTTTCATCCAGTGTCGTCAGCATATTTTTCTTCAAAAGAGCTGGTTTGAATTTCAAGAGCAGAGCCACAATTCAGATACAGCAAAACCTATTAGAAAGATTTCAAGGTTCACAAGCCACTGATACCCTGTCATGGTGATTTCTATCATCTGTGGTAAGCTATAATCAAGTGTTGTACCGCCCAGCATTTCAGTCGCTTTACAGTATCAAAATGACAGGGAATGAGAGGGAGGAAGATGGGGAATGACATAATGCAAAGGTCCCCCACCTGATTCAAGCTATAGGGGCTTTCTGATTGATGGTCACAGTGTAACTCTTAAGAACTTCAAATACTTGACAAATCAACTGGACAAAGGTATTTGACAGAAAAATACTGAAGGAAGCTGAAAAACTTTTTCCACGTGTGTTGCAGATAAAGGCACATAAAAGATTTACAGTTGCATACGTCTTTGACTCGGTATTTGATAGAAAGCAGCAGCTGCTGCAAACTGACACTTGATTTTTGTCATTTTGTCCAAATTTTCTGTCTTTTTTTTGTCCAGTGTTTTTTATTTTATTAGGGATAGGAAAAAATAACATTAAACTCATGCGTCTACATCATAGACTGTAAGAATAATGGATGTAACTTCCATTAAGTCACCCAATGGTTTGTGGCATCCTGTTTTGAAGTCTCAAATTCGGACTTTGGGCAGTCGCCATCTTGTTTTTTGGAGCCCAAAGTGATCGGATTTGGACAAGAGGCTGAGGCTGTGGTGGAGCGGCGGGATATTCACCCCCCATACAGTGGTCATGAAGGGGGAACCAGGTTTTTTTGTACCAGGCTGTAAAATGTTTATTTCTGCTTTACAGTTGGGCATTTCAACATGGGGGTCCACTGAGATTTACTGGCTTCTGGAGCCAGCTTTAGTGGTCATTCAAAGAACTGCAGTTTTTGGCACATCCATGTTGGCTTCATTTTTCAGCTCAGGAGGTTGCCGCTTGGTCTACGCTGCTGGAAAGTTGCAACAAAAAGGAGTCATAGCATAGAGGAAGAAATGATCTATAGCATGGTGTCATTTCAGAGAGAAAGATTACAGCAGTGCTGCTGGGAGTGACTGTTGAATAATAATTTTTAGTAAGGGTGGAAACACCAGCAAAACGCTGAAGCATTTCCATGCAACAAGGGTTTAAATTCTTGGAATGCCATTTATCTTTCACTCTACGTAACGCACGAGTGCCACTGCTCTCCAACCTATTAGCATGTCTCTTACCAAGGGTAACAATCCTGTTATAATAACATTTGCTCCACACAGTCGGGCTTAGCAGATTTTGTCTTTGACAAAGACAACCTAAATGAAATGAATTCTACACAAAATTTCTTTCATTTTATCCATTTTAGTTGATGAATAAAACAGTTGTGTTGACACTGTGTAGGCCTACTTTTTCTCCACACAGAAAATTGATCAGTAATCAATGAGGGAATCAATAAAGAATCAGACCGATAAGCACAATCAATAATGGCACTGGTGTCATTAAATCTTCTCAGTTCCCTCTCCTATTCATCACTGTTTCTTTACACTGCTGTTTCAAACCCTCAGCCACCATCTTCTGAATGACAAAGGTGACCTGTGGCCCTCTGGCTTCACAACATCGCAAGCAGAAAGAAAAAGTAAAAGTTGTAAGTGTTAAAAGGGGTGAGAAAGCTGAGATATCACAGTAAAAACTGCTCTCAAAGTCCAAATACTTAATCACTCCCGAGGGCAATGAAACATCACGTACACCTGGGAGAAAACTTTCAGTGTTTTATAGGTGTTTTTAAATAATCAAGAAAAGAGCAGTCAGTTAAACAACACATATTTTTTATTCACAGAAGATATAATTTCTTGCCCTGCTGGCATTTTTTTTTTTACTCAGCACACAGTGCAGTTCATTAACCACAGAAGACCTTGCTATATAATGCAGGTAATGTAATGCAAAGTGCCCAGAGATATAAAGCAATAAAGAAACATTTACTCAAGTGCGGTTTATGAAAGACAGCATTTACTGAAATATAATTTCACAAAGGAACTCGTGCCCCTTCAAAAAAATGGAGATGAGGCTTTGTACATGGCCTAGTAGAAAAGTCTTGTTTACCTTTGCTTTTGGATTTTTCTTACGTTCAGATCAGTTGATAGAGCCTCAGGTTGAGTAAACTGTTTAGATACACGTATGTCTAAAATGCCTTGTGTCAAAAGTGAGAAGCTGATAATTTTGGGATATATTTTTTTATGAAAACAGCAACATTTTATTAGTTTTTTTTTCCACACAGTTCTTATCTACATCTAAAAGAACATTACCTTGTATTATACTGTAGGGGAAAGTACTATAGAAAGTTTGCCAAAGAGGACATAGTCAAGTAAAGAACCCAAGTGTTAGACTTAAATACAGTGCTTGAGCAAATACTGTATGAAGGGATAAGGCTCATATAGCCTAGTTTAATTTGTTTTAAAAGGCTCTGTGACTTCTTAATATAGCTGTAAAATGTTGTTTTTAACCCAACTTTACTCAGACATTAGTGAATACTGCATTTGTTTTTATTTGTTGACAATAAGAGAAGGTAGAGTATCTCCAGCACAGGTCTATCATCAGTGTGTATCCCCGGTTGGCCTCTAGAGGGCGGGCTGCAGCCTCTCACCCCACCGGAAGGAAGAGCAGGCACATGTGACATTTAACAGGAAGTAAATAAACTGCATTCCCGCGCAGTCAAATCGGTTCAACAAGACGTCCGCGTTCACGGGTAATCCGAAAAAATGGACGAGCTTTATTTGGATAACATCGACGAATACGTCAACGACCAGGATAAGATAGTGAGTGCACTCTTGAGTCGTTATGTCCTCTTTTCTGAACGATATTATGGGAGGGATGATGTCAGTTTGTGGACGTTAGAACTGAGTTAGCCCCGATTATCATTAGCTGCTGAACTGCGTTCAAAAAACTGTCTGGTTTGCGATTTGCTTTCTTTTAGGACGTGTATCTATTTATCTTGGTATGACTTACATCTATCAACGATTTCGTTTGGGCTGTTGATTCATTCGGCTTGTAAATGATTGAGAAACATGGCTTAAATCAAGCACAGACATAATATTTTACAGTTGATTAACCCAGCTACTGCAGGTAACCGCCAACCTTTGTGTGTTTAAAATGGACGAACACTGAAGGATTTATATGTTAAAAAAGAGTCAAGGTTGACCTTTTTGTTACACGAGGGCTTAAATATTTATCTGTATCGAGTTTAATGATGGAAACCAAAAGGCTAACGTTACAAAGAATGACAGGTTAGCTAATGTTAGCTAACCTGAACAAGACCCACGCGACGAAAATGATAAATCATTATTATCTTTTTTCCCCAGCTGCTTTATTCATGTGTAAAGCAACATGTAGATAATGGCAAATACAAATGTTGTAACGTGTTTTCTGTCTGACAGGTAACCTATAAATGGCTGAGCCTCACTCTTGGAGTCCATGTCAACACAGCCAAACAGTGAGTGTTGCTCCTCTCTTCAGGCTCTCTTTCTCTCTTCTTACTCCACTTGATAAACACCAGGGTTTTCCTGTTTGTAATAATGAAACTATACCTTAAGTTTCCTTGATGCGCATTGGGTAACTGGAATAGCAAATACTGCATTTTGTAGTCTGTTTAATAAGTCTGTTTATATTTACATTCTGAATACAGATGCTAAAATGATGCTTGAGTATGAATACCACACACTGACAGCATTATTTTCTATAAAACCCTTTTTATAAAATTATTTTCTTCTTGAGGGCACCCGTTTAGCTTAACAGAGAAATTCTTGCAGCCTTCATTAGCAGATGGAGTTGCTCAGTTGTAATAAGGATGGTTCAGTTGTGAGACTTTTGGACAGATGACAATTTTTCAAAGGTGCTATGTTTTCAACAACCATTTCCAAGGGCACAGAGGGAAACCTCAAATTCATCCACAGTATTTAATTTTGTCTTAATGTTAAGCTACTGTACATTAAAATTGCAAAATTCAGTCTTAAATTATCGAAATTATTTTTCAAATCAAGAAAAAATAGTAAGTAAGCAAGGTCAAGACACCAATCAAGTATTCACTGCTAAGGTTTTGATATGGCAAGAGATGCATTTCAGTTGGTAACCCAAAAATATGAAATATCAGTACCCAACAAGCTGTACTGACACCTTTGATAGGTGCTAACAGTTTGCAGTAAAATTTAACCTTATGTGCTGTGAATGGATAAATGTTAGGGCTGGGTATCTGTACTCTATACCTTTTTAATGTATCAACTGAAATTACCTAGTGTCAAGTAGTATCGAAAGGTCTCCAGTCAAATGATACCTGCATTTTTTTTTTGTACCCAGATCTAAAGAAAAAAGACTATGTAGATTGTTGCTCGCAGCCAATCACGGCAGCAGCTCTTCATTGCAATGCAACGTGTGATTGGTCTGTGGTGTAGTGATGTTGAGTATGTATATGACGGAGTTTGCAGCTCAGCATGCCGAGATGCCACCAAAACATTTGGAAGAATGGCTACACTACACATGTCTGGTGGTATTGTATGATACTGTATGTTTCCATGTGCATGATGGGTATTAAATTAATTAAATTGGTATCACTTTATGAATACAGGTATTGGTACTAGCATTGTAATTTTTTAAACAATACCCAGCCCTGATAAAAATAGAGAAGGTTATGCAGTAATCAATAGATACAACTTATTTTGGAATACAGTGTGATGTCACATACTGTACTAAGATAATTAAGGTCATAGTTAATGCAGTGGCTGGATCTCTTTAATAATAAAACAATTCAAATGTTTGACATGTTTTCAGAATGCTCTACCATTATTTGGATCACAAAAGGAAGGAAAGTTCAGCTCAGCTCCATGCCACCTATCTCGTGTCGGGGAAGTTTGTGGACAATGGCCAAACGGTGAGAAACGCAGTAAATTAACGTCAAGACTCGTTTTGACATGGTTTGCATATTTCTCTACACAACGACTTTTATTTTGTGTTGCTGACAATAATGTTCCTTTCAGAGTCACAAGGTGTCAGTCGTCAAAGAGGACCAGTTGGAAGGTGTGTAAATATGTTTCCTAGATCACCAGTGTTTACCTTGTACTTGTGCAGTGGTGTTGCCTGTTTGTAGCTGTTGCTGTTAGCCTCCAGGCCGCTAACTCAAACAATGGTTATTTCTGGATATGGCATGCATTTTTATTGTGATTATTTCTTTCTCTCTCTGTTGTGTTTGTTTGGGGAGATATCTGTTGCATCTAACCTCAGGTGTCTTTGTTTTTTTCTCAGATTTCAAATCCAAGATGAGCTTGATAGTCAGTGTCCATGTCTACAGTGTCCAGAAAGCTTTACTGAAAGACAGCGGCCCCCTCTACAGTGTTGACTATGATGCTGTGAAAGACAATCTGAAGAACTGCACCAAGTATGTTGTATGCTTAAAAGCTGACAGTTAATCAGGATCTTTACACAAGTCAGGAAACGTTTTACTTTAAAATTACAGGTACCCTGCAGAGAATTTGTAGATGCTGTAGAGCAATAATTTGAATGGATGGTTCCTATAACAACAGCTCTCAAACAAAACCAGTCTCAATGATCAAAAATGCCCTGACACATCTGCCTCTTCCTTCCATTTCTACTCCATACAGTATATCACTAATTTCAGAGTAGTGGGAACTAGTGAATAAAGTCTCCCAGCAGCATATGGGTTATGAAAAGAAGACAGAAAAAAACATGTTAAACTGTAAGTCTGTCAGTCTTGGGAAAAGTGTTGAATTCTTTCTCTGTTTGTGTGCAGATACAGTGCCATCCGCTGTGCCAGTGCAGTGCCCATGTCCTCTCTGGAGCTGCAGCAGGCCAGAGAAATCCACCGAGCTCCTGCACCAGAGCCTGAAAACAAAAAATCTGGCATGAATGGAGATGCTCATCTGGCTTCAAAACCTTCCACCAAGCCACAGAAAGGCATCATGGGAATGTTTGGCAATAAGACTGCTCCTAAGAACCAGGACAGTGCCAAAGACGTCAAGTCGGAGCAGGCGGAGGATGCACCTGTGGTACGGCCTGGTATTCTTTACAAAGAAATAAACCACAGTAGCAGAGTGATCGCTGTAGTGTTTTACTGCTGTGTTTGGTATTTTAGGTCGATGCCCCCAAAAGCAAACCAGCTGCAAAAGCCAATCCTATGATGAACTTCTTTGGCAGTCAAGCAGCAAGTGAGTAATATTATCACCACCATCACTCGTGTGGTCTAAATCTTAGTGCTGCCAACTACTACTGCTACTTCTAATATTACTCTATTATTTCTGTTGTGGCACATCATTTGGCGGATTCACTTAGAAATGTTATGTCTCTCAAGGTGTGCTGCGTTTTTTCATTCTCTAACTCGTCCAATTAAACACTCCTCACTTCTTTAGAGAAACCAGACAAGACTGTGAAGCAGGAGGAAGCAGCTCCATCACCCTCGTCAGCAGAGCTGCAGCGTCAGAGTTCACCACCTGAAAGAAAACAAGCTGCTGCTGCAGTGGAGCAACCAAAAGACACCAAGAAAGAATCCAGGAGGTGTGTGTGTGTTTCAGTATAACACTTCAGAGGAAAAGGGCTATAAATATGGATTATATTTAACTATTATTGATTTGTGCTGAAACACAGACAAGAACAGGATTTTGCATTTACTCCTGAATATCTTGACTTGCCCTGGAAATGTTAAAGTTTTAAAAGCCTTTGAAATTAACTGCCGTTCATTGAGTGATGATGGACGTGACTCACCAAAGTCAAATATGGCTATAAAATATTTAAGTTAAAGTCTTCTTCTTGTTGAAGCAAAACAAAGCGAATTGAGGATTCTGACAGCGAGGAGGAGAAAATGGACAAGAAAAAGAGACGAAGGATTAAGAGGCCTGAACCAGACAGCAGTGATGAAGATGGTGAGCAGTTTCCTTTCCTTTTTTTCTATTTTAAAAAATCTTTAAAGATGAATCTAAGTTAATGGGCTGCAGTATACATGGAAAATGTATGTTGATTTTTGACCAAAGGGAAGCAATTCATAGCTTTTTTTTAATCATTAGTTCACATTTCATGCTGTTGTGCAGTCCTTCATAAAGGCACAGTGTTATAAGAATATTCTTAACTACAGTTCAGAGAATTACAGCCTAGTTTATGCATATTGTAAAGCCAGAATATTATAAAATACAAGACCTTGTTAAAAAAGAAGGAATTATGAAAAGGGGAAATTACAATAGCTGTTTTTAAGAGAAAGAGAGAAGACTAATAGTCGTTCACCTCTTCAGTCATTCCAGATTCTCCACCGCAGAGGGAAACAAGAGAACCCTCACCAAGTCCTAAGAAGGAGGTCGAGTCTGTTTCACATTCACATGTAAGTGGTCCAACCTGGTGATTAGATATTAATGTATTAATGCTCAGCTGGCTGTGTTGGAGAGAGAACATCTCCTTATTCCTCTATTAGACTTTGATGAAATGTTCTTTACGTATTTAACTCTGACAATTCATGGTTGTTGTTTTTTTTTATGTTTTTATTTTCACAGCAAGGGAACTCTGAAGTGAAGACGAGGAAGAGGAGACGAGTCCTGAAATCTCGTACCTTTTTAGATGATGAAGGATGCATCGGTACGAAAAGCAGACACTGCAAACTCATCCTCTGGCTTATTACATCTGTTAAATGTATACTACATGTCATTCATTTACAAAAAGCACAATTTCATACAGAAATTGTATCTTTACGCCTTACACCAGTGTGACTGTGTGTCGTAATAATGACACTCATAGCATGACCACTATATTCTCAGAAAAAATAAGTAAATACTTTTATAAGGCTTCTCGAAAGAGGTGTTAATTTGATTTAGGGGTGCAACCAGTGATAACCTTACAACTAACAATTTCCATTATTAGTTAATTTCCCAAATATTTTCGTGAGTAATTAGCTACGAAAAATTGTCAATATGGGTCATCACAATTTACCATAACCCAAGCTGACCTTATGTTAAGTCTGAACCACTGTCCAAAACCCAATTGATAGTTGCTTTTCTGTTATGGAGGGGTTAAAAAACAGCAAATATTATCATTTCAGAATTAGGAATTTGTAAATTTTGGCATTTTTTGCTTAAAAAAACTCTTGAACTATTACTCAGTTATTAAAATAGTCAATTGAGCCCTAATTCAGTTCCTTCTTACAATCTTTATGTCGTCTTGATCAAGTTTTCGTGTGTACATAAAAAGGAATTTGACAAAATGCTTTACAGACCTTTTATTATAATGCAGTGTAATACAGCAGCATATACTGTGGCCATATTCACACGAGTCAACCCAGAGTCCCACTGATTTATTTATTTTTTCTCCACAGTGACAGAGAAAGGCTATGAGAGTGAATCGTACTCTGAAACAGAAGACGACTTCCAGGCCTCCAAACAAGCTCCAAAAGATCCCGTCGCTGCAAAACCACCAGCAAGTAACAAACAGGACGAGAAGAGAAGTCAAAAGAAAGTGTCTGCAAATGCAAATAAAGGAACTAAACAAGCTTCAATTATGGGATTTTTCCAAAAGAAATGATGGAGAACGGTGTCAGACACTTTTATTGGCGCTGAGCAACAACAAGCACTGCTGCAGACTTTAATGATCTTTGGGGGAAACTATCAGCTGAAACATCAAATCACCTCTCGAAAGACTTCAACTACATGGATGTGACCTAGCCATTTTACTTTTCACCTCACCATTTCCAGCTGTGAATACATGTACTACTCAATAAACATTAAAAACTGAAACTGAACAAGTGTTTTTTCTCAACACAGACACAATGATGTCTTTAAAATGAAGGGTAGGAGGTTGACAGGATTTGAGTTTGAGAGCAAAAACAAAAATGACAAGTCTCTAAGCAAAGCAGAAAATGGCCATCTTTACCTTTGATTTACCATATTCTTTGAGAAGAGGTGCACCAAATTTTACTGTTTTTGTTTTAATTTTAGTCATGTAACGGGTAGTTGAATGGCATTTCAAATTTGGTTGAATACATTTTATATTTGCACACACTACTGAGTGCCTTTGATTCAATATGTCTGAAATTAAAATGTAGGGCATCACAGGGAGTACTTTCAAGTGTTGAAATAAGAATATACCATTCTAGGTCAGTGTAATCTAATCCCAAACTTGTATCAGCCCAGCATGTCACTAAATAATTTATTGTGTAGGTTCAGCCCACATTTGAACACTTTAACTTCAGCAGAGATCTGAAAAGAAGAGTGTCCTTACTACAGTGATATAAGAGCTAGGTTAAAAAGTTAAGAGTTAAAATTGTTTTCATTGAAGCAGTAATCTGAGCTTGACATCACTGGAATCTTTATTTTTTATTTAAAGCTGATGTGACAGCTGAAATATTAAGTTAATGTGACTTTGCGGGTCATATTAAGCTGTTACTGCAGGCGTCCTCCTCCTCCTCCTTTTCACTTTGCGTCTTACAGGTTACAACCTCGGCAGGATGACAAAGGATGGACAAACGCTGGAATACAGGAAAGAGCCAGGTAAGTCAATAACTTCACACACAACTGTAATCATTACAAATGAAGTGAGGACTATTGTGCTGGCGACACAAAAGTGATTTTGATAAATAGACCACATGCATTGTGCGTTGTGCACTGTATTCTGCTCACAGGATACATAATCTAAAACTCTTCTCTAAACACTGACCTGTTTGAAGGTTCCTGCTGTTAAACACATCTGTCCAGCTGCCCACAGTGGCACCATGAGAACAGAGGAGAGTGTCATGGTCCATCCCAGAGCGTACGCCCAGTCAGGGTAAATGTACCAGTCGTTAATTTTGAGGTGTTTGAAATCAGCCAGGTACAGGATAAGGGAGCTCTGTGAAGGTGATGATTACAAAACAGAGTCCAGGAACAAACATAAGTGAATATGACAATGTGTCACCGAAAAACAAACTGAGGATACCACTAAAAGAAAACACAGTAATGGAGCTGTCTGAATGCACCTTAATGGAGACTGGTAGGTTTCTCCTTTAAGTGCAGTTAAATTCCAAAACTGTGTAATGTGGCGTTAACATAAATTATAGTTATTTTTTTCTCAAACCTTTTTATTCGTTTTACTCCTGTATTTATATTTATATTATAATATTTTATAATAAGATGTTGGAATGAGCTGGTTTCTGATGGATGGTAGCCTTATTGAGATACTCAATAAAGTGTGTCCACGTCTTGTCAACAGATTTATAAACTAATCTTTTCAAATTTGATGTGATTTAGCATCTCCTTAAAGGAGCAGTGTGTAGGATTTAGAGGTGAGGATTGCAGATTGCAGCCAGATGAAACTTTAGGTGCCAAGCGTGAACTTGAAGTTAGAACTCCGTCAGTGTTAACTGTTCAGAAGTTTATTTATCGGGAGCCGAATTGACCACAGAGGTCTCTTCATCTCCCAAACAAATGAACCAGGTGTTTAAAACGTGTAAAAACTCTGAATAAAGCAATTTCATGTAAAAATCAGTGTTTTCCAACATTGTTCAGCTTGTCAACAAATTACAGTAGCTGATGCAAAAATGCAAATGGCCCTATCTAGAGCAAATGTTTGGTTTGTCCATTCTGGGCTACTGTAGAAACATGGCAGTGCAATGTGGTAAGATCCATGGATGAGAACCTGCTTCCTACATAGATATAAACGTCTCATTCTAAGGTAACAAGAACACAACCATTCTTATTTTCAGGTGATAAAACATTATAGAAAAAATACTTTTTATGTCATATTCCATTTCTGACAATACATTACCCTAAATCCCACACACTGAACCTTTAAACCAACTATCGTGTACCTCCACTCAAATAAGTTGAGTTGTAAAGGTCAGAACATGCTGTTTTATCAATGGGAAGTTTGGTGTTGTAGGTGGTGGTGTTCCAAATAGGGCAGTGAGAGGTTCAGGGTTCAGGTTAATGCCAAAGCCTGTCCCAAGTGTGTTAACTATTTGACACCAGAAATCTGTTATGTTTGGACAGGAACATGTGGGCATGGTGAGCAGACAACTGTTTGCACCTTTCACAAATATCTCTGCCATCTGGGACAGTTATTTCCAATTGGGAATTTGTAGAGTGTACAATGAAAAGAACCTTACACTGTAATAAGCCATGCCTTGTGCACGTAGAAAAAGACTGGACTAAATTCAGGATATTGTCCCACCAGTTGTCAGGTATTGGCAAACTAATCTCTTGCTGCTGCAGACAGGTTGCCGGATTGGGGTTAAGGGAGTTAATAGTTGGGGAGTTATAAAATTAAAAATAGATATAATTTATGGAAGTGAAGTGTTTCTGGATAGGATCCAAAGCCAGAAGAGGATTATTTAGAGACCCTGGAGGGTGGTTAGGGAAATGGGGATAGATAGATTTATTATATTCAATATATCTACACTGAAGGAACATAAGTTACAAGTAACTGCGTACATAAATAAATCTGTTGGCTTTTGGAGCTAGTGCTAGCTACTTTCATTGGAAAAGAGTTGGTAACACTGGAAATCGGTTTCCGTTTCCAGCTGCTGATACCGGTGGGTGAAAGTAAAACTTAATATGCAGATAAATAAATTCAGCTGTATTGTGTCGAAACTAGGAGACAAATGCAAATAAGAATGACAAGTGAAAAGGACCAAAGAAAAAGTGTTAAAGGTGACTCACCAGTGACAGCACAGGAATGATATATTTCCAGCAGTATTTAAAGAAAACATTTGGTCGCTGTCCTGCCATGTCCTCAATGATGTTAAAAAAGCGGTCAGCACCTGGTGAAAGTTCAGATTTTTCGTATACTTCATTTTCACTTTACATTAAGATATTTGAATAATACTGCGAAATACTGAGAAAAACGAGCACGACCAAGACCGGAGGACAATGTGTTCAACAGATTAGATCATGAGAAAATATCTTAGGGCCAGCTGTTGCATCATATGGGTTATAAAGGAAAAAGAAAATCACAGATGCAACTGTTTCATCTTTCAGTGGAAAGTATTCAACTTTCCACCACTTCTAAAAGGGGCGACTCTCGCTGTCGATTTAACGCTTCTTTGTTGTGGCTATTTCTGATACCTAGCAAGAAATATCTGCTGTTAGGTAACCATTCGGCTGCTTGCTTACCGGCTGTTTATGAAAATACATTTATTCTGCCTGCATAGTTCCTACTTAATTTTTGTCTACAAACTTACGTATGACGGTCCTGCCATTGTGAGGTGGAAGGAAAACATGCAAAGTGATCTTGCTTGATTAACCAGTGTGGCGGGCTGCATATAGTATATTTTGACAGTCAAACTGAGGGCTGTTTAACATTGGTCCGCGGGCCATGGCCAGCCCACGGGCCAGGCTTTGGACGCACCTGTTCTAAAATGTAAAATTTCTTCTTGCGTCAGTGTGATTACCAAAGATGAAATCTGTGTTTCCATGAGCAAAATTAAGTCATGTGTGTGCTGTGGACCCCATTCATTTTAGACTGTTTAAATTCTTCTAGTGCCTTTCCCAGGAAACAAGATCAATCAAACAAGAATAACATGTCCAATTTGGGCATTGCTAACTCCATATCCAATCTTCCTAAAACAAAAACAAAAACAAAACAAAACTGGTCCACACATAACTCTGCAGCCCTATTGAAAATAGTAAACCCTTGCTACTCATTACGGAGTTCCTCAAGGCAGCATTCTGGGCCCAATTTTATTTGCTTCATTCATGCTCCCCTGGGCAACAATGTCAGTTAAAACAGTTATGCAGATGACCGAACATGTTATATATCTGCTCTTTTTTTTTGCTCATATTGCTTGTTTTATCATCAATAATATCTTGGAGACCAAAAATAGAAAGACAGAAGCAGTTCATTGGTTTATTGGTAAGTGATTTTTACTTACCAAAAATCCATCCCATTGCCAGGCATTGACATACAGCCATAAAATCCTGGCAGGCTCTGGTACAACCATAATAATCAATAAGCTGGAATACATAAACTCCTCCCTAGGGCAGAAAGAGACGACAATAGACATTATTTAGAAAATCATTATAAACATCAGCGTGATTTTATATTAAATATGCTTCATACGTGGGCTTTTATGTCAACATTTTGCTCACCTCAGTGACCAGGGTCAGATGTATGAGGAAGAAGGATGAACAGAAGAGGAGGACAAAGATCTCATGTCTCACTGGTGCACGAAACAGCTTCGGAAACATGTCGCTCACAGAAGTGATAACGCTCTCTACTGTCACAAACTGGGGGGAAAAGAAAGGAGTAAGTAGTGTGGTTTACGTTGTACGTATCCACCTGTGAGTGTGCCTTTAGCAACAATTAATCAATAGTTAGTGCAACAGTATTACATGTGTGTCGACACTCAGCAGAATGAGCATCAGGAAGAAGCAAACGGACCAGAACTGTGGCAAAGGCATCATAGCTGTTGCCTGAGGGTACGCAATGAAGGCCAAACCTGGACCTGCAAATTGGACATCAGTGAGAAGAGAGACAATGCTGACATGCAAGATATACGTTTACCTTTATGTTTGGATGTTCAAAGATTTGCCCTTTGAAAGAGCTATACCTGACTCAGCTACAGTTTCGACAGTAACACCCTGTTTCTGAGCCATGAATCCAAGTACAGAGAAGACGACAAATCCAGCAACGAAACTGGTCCCACTGTTCAGCAGACAGAGCCAAAAGCAGTCCCTAGAGGTCAGAGAAAGTCACACAAGAGGCCCTTAATATTTTAAAGTTTTAGTAGTTTACTAATGAAACACAGTGGCCATGGCTAACCTGATACAAGAACAGTGAATCACCCAACATGTCGGCTGTAGATAACACATTAAAACAGGACTGTTGTGGAACTCAAAATGTTTACTGCTTCACTATTTGTCTATGCACACCAGATAATTAGTGTTTTTAACTGTAAAATAAGACACCAAAGTATATCAGTATGCCATTTTGTAATTCTCCATACTGAAAGAATTTTCAGCTAGCCTGTACTTTAACAGCATAATCAAAGTCCTGAAAGTTAGTTATGGCATTTGGTTTTGGTGTGCCACCCCAAAAACCTATTTCTAATCTCAATTTAGAATAAAGTTATGTACTATCTACCTTAAACTTACTTGTAACAGTTGTTGTGGTACAGATTATAGCTGCCCAGAACATTCAGAGTCCCTATAGTCAAGCTATAGGAGAAGAATATTTGAGATCCTGCCTCTATCCAGACCTGTAATGTCAGGAAAAATAGTGACTCTCATGACTCTTCAGCTGATTGAAATTTGTGTTTTGGTTGGTCAGTCCATTACTTTGCAACTGCCATGAAATTTCCTACAGATGTATATGGTCCCCAGAGGATGGATCCTAATGACATTGGTGATCCCATGACTTCCTCTAGCACCACCATGATGTTTACATTTGTGTTTTTGAATGAAACATCTTGAAAAGTATTGCATGGACTGCCATGATATTTGGTACACAGATTCATGTCCACCTCAGGATGAATTGTAAATGTTTTAGTGATTGTGACTTTGAGTCCAATATTTTGGTTTATGAGCAAGTAGCTGCAAAACTAATGTCAATCCCATCAACTTCAGCTGTACAGGACTTTGTGTTCAGGGCTAATGAGCTAAGCTCAGATGTAACGATGGTAAACATACCTGTTTAACATCAGCATGTGTTTGTCTTTACTGATACCTCATTCTAAAGTTAGTATCAATAAACTAGTCACCTCAAGGTCAGTCAGGTGCTTCAAATCTGGATACAGGTAAAAGTAGATCCCTTCCCAAGCTCCAGGTAGAGTCAGGCCCCTAATGAGTAGGACCAAGAGCATCACATAGGGGAACGTAGCTGTAAAATATGCTACCTAAAAAGAAAGTGGAATGTTTAATATGTTTTTATGGCACTTACATGAACAGAAACACTGTAATACTTCACCACTAATATAGTATAAAGTTGTTGGTGAAAAAAACATTAGTTCTTGCGGTACAAAATAAAGCAGATAATATATTTCCACAGACCTTTCCAGAGGATTTGACACCTTTCCAAATACTAAAGTAGCACAGCACCCAGCTGGCCAGTAGACACAAAGCCAGCTCCCATCTCACACTGCCCAGCTCCTCAATGCCTCCAGACATGCCTAGCATCCGCTGTCTGAGAGGAAGGAAAAATTGGTGAACAAGTTCATTGTTTTACTCTGGATTTTTGTAATTCTGTCAGTAAAAAGACAAAACAGCATAATGAGTGTGCAGTTTTCAAACTTCAAATACTGTGAATATGAGGCATCTAATCCCAGCCAGTAACTCTCTGCCTCTGTAGCATCCCCTGTTATCACAGCAAAAATGCCAAAATAAAAGCACAAGAAACAACAACAGCTGGGGATAACATGCATGTATGTTCTGTGCCTGCATGAGAGGCAAAAAATCATTGTCATCAATCATCAATTTTACTTATAATATACTTGTAATATTACATTAAGACATTTCTAACATTCCCAAAATGCAGGATGGTCTGCAGTGATGTAGAGCAAACAGTAAAAGTGCAGAATCATTACACATCATTAAGTATTACCCATCAATGTTGTCATGGGTACATTTATGATACTGAAATTTTGATCTAGAAATATTTTACAACATTTTTATGGTGCAACACAGGGCAAAACCAATGCATATTAGTAACACAGTTACATTTATTTAGACTTACTCCCAGAACTCAGTTGCAGCAGAGGTGGTGTTGGTCTGATTTGCAGTCACATAAGATGAATTAAAAGTCTCAAGACCAAGGCAGTTAGCTAGTTAAGGAACAAAGATTTCATAATGGTAAATAAGAGAGGGATGACAACCATTTAAAATAATAGTTAATAATAGTTTTACACTACAGATGCTGCAGGGAAAACACCTTGTTTGTATGGTTTATTTTGAGTAAATCTTGTCCAATCCTACCTGTATTCCAGGTGTTCTCACAGGTGGCCCAGGGGAGCTGGGATCTGAATGAGAATGCCAGGTAGAAGAGAGCCCAGACTTGGACTAATATGTAGCAAAAGTCATAAAGTTTCATCATGAAAAATCCATATCCAATACCTGAAATAACAGAATAAACACCATGGTTTAAAATGTAAAAACCTGTGGAGATAATTTAAAAGTAGCTTGTTAGAGGGGCTTAAATATTTTTTGAAATGACATTGCAGAATAATCATCTTGACAGCATTGTGTGATGCAGACTTTCTCTCCTATTGATTTCACATTTTACTTCACCTCACCTTGTGCCAGTGGACACAGTTTACTCCAGCAGGTGATGAATCCTTCCTGGGTGTACTGACCGATTGCAGTCTCCAGTAGGAACAGAGGTATCCCACACACCACAGCTAACAGGCCATATGGCACCAGAAAGGCACCTGTGGTAAACACATAGACATGTATGCTTATGGAAATGACAAATTAAATGATAAACTGAGTGATCTCTCATAACAAAAATGAATAGATGAACATAGCCATTGGCTGTTTGTATCATCCACCTCCACCATTTTTGTAGCAGAGGTAAGGAAATCTCCACACGTTGCCCAGGCCGACCACATTTCCTGCAACAACCAGAATATATTCTGTTTTACTGGCCCACTGTCCTCTGTCTTCAGCCCCCTTCTGATTTTCTCTTTTTCTTCTTTCTCTGTTCATCTCAGCATCAAGGACTTCATCTGTTGTGTGTTTCCAACTGATCCTTGCTTCTTTTATCAGGTATCTTTTCCTAATTTGACTGTTTCTTCCTATATATAACGCATATATAATTCCTTAAATGACAACAGTTCCATTTACATTGCTGTTTTGCAAGAGCCAGAGGGGTCTATTCAAACAATCCTTCTATGCAAACTGATCTTTACTGCTTTTAGTATGTGTCATTTGTCAATGTGACTACATCCTGGTCTCAAGCCAGCAATAATTTAGAAAATATAAAAACCAGTCATGCTGGTGTTTATGTGCAATGTCCCAAAATAAATTCTTGAAGAGCCATTTTGTTTGTCTTGAGATACATCTTTGTGGAGACGCATGCAAAAATATCCTTGTTTCAATAACCCTGTTAAACTCAGGTTTACTCAAATAAGTTAAGCTTATTTCAGAATTGACAAATGTTTGGCCTTTTTATTGATAAATGGCCAAAATTTTCTATTATAAAAATTGATGTCAATTTTTTTTCTATTGTTTAAGCACTATTTTGAGCATTGCCATTTAAACAGTATACTATATTTACAGTGATCGCTCAAATGTAGCCTAGTTGATTTGATAGATTATAATGTAGCTGAATCATAAAGTCTCATCACAAAAAGTTAATCTTTTGCTAAGTCTTTGTGGAACCGAGGTATCCCGCACACCACCGCTAACAGACCATATGGCACCAGAAAGACACCTACAGGTGTATGAAATGTATGTGCGCCCATGGCAAAGACAAATTGAGAAACGGCTCGTCTAAGGAATCTGCTGTGTTGACGGAACAAGTGCTGCTTTTTTAAGTTGTTCACACCCTGCTCTCAAATTACTTTATGGTCTTTTCTCTTCATAAGCATACATGTCTCTGTGTGTATTTACCATAGGTTACTTCAACTCACCTTGTGCAAGTAGAGACAATTTCCACCAGCAGGTGATGAATCCTTCCTGTGTGTGCTGACTGATTGCATTGTCTTCAGTAGGTACAAAGGTATCCCAAACATACCACAGCTATGCATATGGCACCAGAAAGGCACCTATGGCAAATACGTAGACATGTATGCTCATGGAAATGACAAATGAAATGATAAGCTGACTGATCTGTGATTAACAAAAATAAATTGATCCATTGGCAGTTTGTATGATTCACCTCCACCATTCTTGTAACAGAGGTAAGGAAATCTCCACACGTTGCCCAGGCCGACCACATTTCCTGCAACAACCAGAATATATTCTGTTTTACTGGCCCACTGTCCTCTGTCTTCAGCCGTCTTCTGATTTTCTCTTTTTCTTCTTTCTGGATTCATCTTAGGACCTTAGAGTACAGAATCCACTGTGTTGTTGAAAAGTGCAGCCTTACTGGACCTTATTTTTTATAGCTTTACAGCTGCGGCGGATTGAAGTGATAAGAAGTTCAGTCAAGGTCTCTAAAGAGTTTACGGGTTTCCTGCCAGTATGTCCAGAGTGAATGCGGTGGAATTCAAAGACAAACCCAATCAGATGAGAATTTGTCTGTGCCGGTGTGAAGTCACGTTGCTACGCCTCTATACAAAAACAGGGTTCTCAAAAGAAGAGAAACTGAAGGGAAATTACAACTTAATGGAGTTTCTGGTGAGTTCTGAGTCACAGGCTAAGGCTGAACATTAAAAATTATATTTATACACATGATGAAAGTGAAAGTGTCAGCAAAAGAGTCCATTTAAACTAGACTAGGCTGTATTAGGCCTATTAACATGGGAGCTTTTAATACCCAGATTAAGGACTATTTGACCACTGAGCGCACATGGAATAACTGAATGCTGTAAATTTGCTGTTTGTGTGCAAGTATGTGAAATTGTTATGCTGTTTGTTTTAACATTTATGTTTTTAGTCTTGTGTTCTTTTATTTGTAACTCTTGAGATGAGTTTTATATATATATATAGAGAGAGAGAGAGTTAACGGTCCATCAGTAAAATTCCCCCAGATGGGATTAAAACTCACTGTTCTCTGTCTGAACAGTTATTTTTGCTTAATTTTTTAAAGTTACACTTATTATTCATTCTCACTAAGGCATCTCTAAGAATCTGTTTGGCTGTTGTACTAACATTAGGTCTTTTTATTTATTTTTTATTATGGTTGTTGGTTTTTTTTTCATAGTAAACTGAGTATCTCTGTCAAAAGACACATAGACTTTGGCTTCTTTTTTTTTTAAATTGTATGGCATTTTTTCCACTGAACAATAAATCAGAAAATAATCAACAGATTAATTGAACAGGGTGTGACTTTTATATCATTAAATCATTATTACTTATGTGCTAATGTGTAAGCAGCATTTCTCCTGTTGAGGCTGGTTGAGGTGCAGCTAACCATTTTGTAAAGGGCTGCAACTATGATTACTCTCATGGTGGATGAATTTGGTAATTATTTTCTCAGTCAATTGTTTGATCTGTAAAACTTCAGAAAACAGAGAGAAATGCCTATCACAAGTGCCAAATTGTTGCCTTCAAATAGTTTGTTTTGGCTTTCCCAAGGAAACAAGAACAATCAAAAAAAAAGAAGTCTGATCTGATTGCTGGATCCATATCTAATATTTATTTTCTTGGCAAACTCTTGAGCTGATTCTTTTTAACCAACTGTATGTTCATCAACATGGATTTATTAAATTGGGCCGCCCTTCAACTCTGCAGCTGCCCTACTGAAGGTAATAAACCCTTCTGGCCCTCAAGGAAGCATTCTGGGCTTTATTTTATTTTCTTCATACATGCTCCCTTTTGGCAACAATATCAGCCATCACACACTTATCACAGTTATGCGCATGACTCACAATTGTATATCTCTGCTTTTTTTTCCAGAACTTGTGTGCATGTGTTGCTTGTTTTATCTCCATTAATATCTGTATGACAAAAATAGAAGGGAAAAAGCTGCAGTCAATGTTTGACATAAGTAAATGCTTCATAAATATGCTCCATCTCAGTGACCAGGGTCAGATGTATGAAGAAGGATGAACAGATCATTGCAATGTATTTTCCAATAACAGCCAAAGTCAGTCATCAATGTGCCGGTGTAGGGCTTAGAAAGCAGCAGAGACCATGAGGACCAAGCTTGCTGTGGTTGATATCTGGGTTGCTCTGAGGTCAAGAAATGTATCTGACCAGTATCTACCAGTAAGAGTAATGTCATATGTCCTTTTCATGCTCTGTGGTTGAATAAGGAGGTCACCAGCATCCAGCTATGACCTGAATCTCCTGTATGTCATCACTGCCCTCCACACTGCATTACCTGCCTCACCCAGCGATTCAAGTGGAACAGCTGCTGCCAGTTCAAGGACGACAGACAAGGCTGTGAGTTTGTGAACAGTATTATGGCTACATTTCTTCATTGTTAAAGTGGCAGCTTTATAAATCACCATCACGTCAGGTTTGGCACTCTTGGTGCATTTTTGTGTTCTGAAGTTCATTTCACCCCAACAGTATTTTTACACAGTATCACAGTAAGTGCCTTAAAGCCCAACAACAGCACCAGTAAAGTTCAAAGTATCAATACAACATGGTATTGCGCTATTTTGTGTGAAAACATTGTAATGATACATGAGCCAGGTTAAAAGAGGGCCAACTTCATGACATGGAAAACTTTAGACTCAACCTACCTTGCTAACCCACTGATCTGACTTGGCAATACACCACTCTGGTGTTTTGGAAATTTTTCTTGTTATATAAACCTTAAATTCACAAGAGCAAGTTCGTCTTTGAGAGTTTACAGTATTTATTGCTATGTTTAGTCAACCATTTGCAAGTGGACCTCTGAGCAGGTCAGTCAGGAGACACAGAAAAGAAGTTCAGTAGCCAGTACTTGTGCAGGAGGCATGTGTTAGAAACATCTTTAGTTCTGACCCTTAGCAGGTGTCTTTTCAGAAACACAGTATTTTGTCTGTACATTCAGACGTTTGTCTGGGCTGTCTGTGTTGACCTTCCATGTTTACTGGGAATTGAGAGTAGGAAACTGAATCCCACAACTTGCTTTCAGTAACATATTTTTGTGACCCGGCCTTATCCTCTCACACAGAAACAGAGACACATGCAGTTCTTTTGGTTGCCTGAGTTGCACATCTGCCCAAAAGTGTCATAATTAATGAAATGGCTGGCAGATTTTAATAAACAATATGTTCTTATCAAAGATAACACTTGTAGTCATATCAGTGTTCAACTTTACAATCTCTGCTCCTACAAATGCCCTTTCCGGCCCAGCTTCCTGTGCTTGTATGGACTGCAGCACTGGCTTTTTAAACTACCCAATACCTATAAAAGTAATATTACTATTGTTAAAATGTTATCAGTACCTCTTTCAGTATTCAAATGTGTCTTAGGATAATTCAGCTCACCTTGACATTGGTCGAACTCTGTGAGTTGATAGATCCTAAAATATTTAACTGCTATTTCAAGGTTATGATAAAGTATTTTATTAAAGATATACTATGCATGATTTTACTTAAAAAAAGGTATAGACTCATACAGAAGTAATCCCTCTCAGTCATCACTTAGAAGTGTGTGGCTTTGTATTTGTCTGCACCTGGATTTTCAGATTTTCTTCATATTTATTGTGTCTGGGGCATCTATGAGCGTGTACTGTACAGTGTTCAGGTGAGGTTGGGGTTTTAAATAAAGGTAGTAATCAGGGACCATACCATAAGCAGCAGACATCCAAGAGACACAGTGCCAACAAAGTGCAACAAAACACTAACAGAGTGAATTTTGGGTTGGTTATTTTGGGTTGTTTATTTTCAGTTATTCAACCTGATGACAAAAAACATCTCAGTGGCTTACAGCTAAAGATAAAACTGTAACTAGAACAAAAACTAATACTCAACTGTAATATGCTATATATAGACATATATAGATATATTTATATAAGAGTAAGAGTGAAAATACAGAGATGCTACTGCAAAGAAGTTAAAAATATACTACTTCTGAAAGCAAGCCAAATGAAATGCCCCAGAACAGTGGTTTACTCATTTAATAATTGACCTAATGATGGATTAAACTATCAAGTTAAATTGACTTTGCAGGTCACGCTAAGTTGTCACAGGCGTCCTCAGTTCAACAGTCGCTCCCTCCTCTCCCATTTTTCTACCCTGCCAGGCTGGATCTTCAGCAGGGCGACACAGGACAGACAAACGCTGGAACACAGGAACAAACAAAATGAGTAAGTTTACGCACTACTTTAATCATTGTGACACTCGTTTACTTTTTGAGCTCCAGAGCTATAAGTGTAGGACAGCCGTCCCTCTTGAACCACATAAAAGGATTTGGATGAGTAGATGATTCATCAGCTAAAGGCATCCGGAGTTGCAGAAATGTCTTCTTTAAACACTAACCTGTTTGAAGGTTCCTGCTGTTAAACACATCTGTCCAGCTGCCCACAGTGGCACCATGAGAACAGAGGAGAGTGTCATGGTCCATCCCACCACGTACGCCCAGTCAGGGTAAATGTACCTGTCGTTAATCTTGAGGTGTTTGAAATCAACCAGGTACAGGATAAAGGAACTCTGTGAAGGTGAGGAGAGTTGAGGGTGGGGACAGAGTAAAGAGTTTAACTTAAAAAAAAATATTAGTAGGTCTACAGAGCCCCTTTAAAATAGCCTCAGATATTCTGCACAACAATATTACGCATTATTGCTGAAAAAGGTTTTACGTTCTACAGAATGACATGGCAATACTTGACTTTATGACCAAATACCTTCAAAACTGATAACATCTTTGCACTTTGTTTCTGTAAAAACCTCTCTGACTCACCAGCGACAGTGGAGGAATGACGTATTTCCAGCATAGTTTGAAGAAAACAGAGGGTCTCTGTCCTGTCATGTCCTCAATGATGTTAATAACACGATCAGCACCTGATCAAAATTCATAGACTGTGACCAAGGTAGACGTAGAACATGACCTTGTGACTGATTATTGAATAAAGACAGCTGAAGCACAGATAGATACAAATAGTTAGATCATATCACAAAAATTAAATAGAGTATAAAAGTTGTTTTTCTCTTCCTTGCATACCAAAAGTCCAGGCCAGAGCCAGACACTCAAGCAAAGCCATGAAATAGTGACATGCTCTGGTAGTGCCATAATAATCAATAAGCTGGAATATGTAAATCCCTCCCTGCAATAGGAAGAGACAAGATTTTAATACGAGAAATAGCTTTAAAACATTTGAGACAATAGATGTTTGAAAGTACCCTCATTTAAATATTTTATTCACCTCAGTGACCAACATCAGATGTATGAAGAAGAAGGATGAGCAGATGAAAAGGACGAGCATCTCATGTCTCCCTGGTTTACGAAACAGCTCCGGGAACAAGTCACTTATTGAGGTGATAAAACACTCGACTGTCACAAACTGGGGATAAAGTACAATAAACAAAAAAAATCATTTTTGTGCCTGCAAGGCATTGTTAATCAGTACAATAAAACATCTTACATGTGTGTCAACAGACAGTAGAAAGAGCATCAGGAAGAAGCAGACAGTCCAGAACTGTGGCAACGGCATCATAGCTGTTGCCTGAGGGTAAGCAATGAAGGCCAAACCTGGACCTGTGAGAGAGACTTCCTATTACGCTATATGGCTATTTATGTTACAACATGGTATTCAACTTTGTATAATTCACAATCTTAAACACTGCATATGATGAAATCTTCAAATATACTGGACCTGACTCAACCACAGTGTCGACAGTAACACCCTGTTTCTGAGCCATGAATCCAAGTACAGAGAAGACGACAAATCCAGCAACAAAACTGGTCCCACTGTTCAGCAGACAGAGCCAAAAGCAGTCCCTAGAGATCAGCAAAAGACAGCCTTGTTGATGAGAGGACATTGGTTATATGTTGTAAATTGAAAGTGGTAGGCCTAATGTGAAAAAAAGTTTCACATTTAGTGAATTTGTAGTCTTATTCTGTTGTTTTGATTGTTGTGACATTTAGCTCGTACTCTCTTTGCAAATGATTATCACATCCCACACATTTTTAAAGTGAAGTATTGTTACATAAGTAATTGTGTTTGGCAGTTTATCCTTACTTATAACAGTTGTTGTGGCGCCGATTATAGCTGCCCAGAACATTCAGAGTTCCTGTAGTCACGCTGTAGGAGTAACATATTTGAGATCCCGCTTCTGTCCACACCTGTAATATCAAAACAAGTTGTTTAATTTGCAGGTTTTTGTAGTTTCCAGGAAAGAAGATTTTTTGTTGGCGCCATGGCCAACCCCCAACCTGGGCAGCAACTGTGTGTCTTTTGTCAGGCCCCTCACCTGAGACCAGGTTGGAGCTAAGGCTGCCAGCAGCTTATATGTCTCTCTCAGGGTCTTTGATACACACAAGCCTCAAGAAAGTAAGATAAGAAACAGGGCCTTGCTCGTACCGCTGGATTGAGGCCTATCTGTCTCTGACTGTGAAGATTTAGGCAGCCGCCATTTTGTCTACCCATATTTTGATTGACAAGCAGACGATGGGGTTACATTGTCTTACAAGTCTACCTCTGAAGGGAGCTCTCCCAGCCTTCCACTACAATCAGTAAAGTGCATCCTGAATGGACACAAATGTTGCCTCACCTGGCGGCAACTCCAACCTCTCCTCATATCCTCAAATACTTAAAGGAGACCTATTATACTTTTCCTTATTTTCTTTCTTTCATAATGCTACAATATGCCACAGGAAATAGTAACAGCACTGAAACGGTGTCTGTATGACAACATGCTATGTGTGGGACTACACCACTGGAAGTTCACAAAGTAGCTGTTTGCAGTTAGCAGCTAACTCAAAGAAGAACAACAGTGGCCGTAAATGTCTGCAAATTGGGAAAACAATGAGATTCAGGAGCTCCCTGCCCTCTGAGCAGAGGACCAAATCAGCCGCCATATAACAGGGATGGTAAATGATTGTTATTGCCGTGTTATGCCATTGCTGTTGTTAAGAAACCACTGCTGACACATATATGTCACACTAGAGGCCAACGCTGTTGTGTTACATGTGACGCCTGTTACACCTCTTGTGGTTGCGTAATGCCAGAATGCTCTGTATAACCACACACTGGAGTGACATGATTCCACCGTCATTTGGCTCTGTGTAAAAATGCAAAGGACGCATAAAGAAGGGACTTTGTAGCGGCCCCATAGTGCGATCTCTGTGTGAAAAGGGCTTCGGTTAGTTGGTGACTTTAAGTTGCCCATAGGTGTGGATGTAAGCATGAATGGTTGTTTGTCTTTATGTGTCAGCCCTGTGATAGTCTGGCAACCTGTCCAGGGTGTACCCTCCTCTGCCCAGGGATAGGCTCCAGTAACCCCACGACCCTTTACAGGATAAGAGGTTACGGATAATGAATACATGAGTAAATAATGCGTTTGTAGAAAGAAATGAAATAGAAATATGGGTTGTTATTGAGAAGATTACTAACCAGCTACATGATGGTCTTTCTTCAGCCATACCTACAACAATGGTCAATATGCTTTACATGATAACACACAAATAACCTCAAGGGTAGCCAGGCGGTTCAAATCTGGATACAGGTAGTAGCGGATCCCTTCCCCAGCTCCAGGTAGAGTCAAGCCTCTGATGAGCAGTATCAGGAGCATCACATAGGGGAAAGTGGCTGTGAAGTATGCTACCTTAAAAAATTAAAAAAAAAAAAATGTGTATAATAACCAGAATTAATGGAGTTTACTAATGAAAATAAGGTAGAATACTTAAATAAAATTCATAGTGATAGTTTCTATGTACAATAGGTCTAAATAATAAATTAATTATAATTAATTTAAGTATTTCCACTGACCTTTCCAGAAGATCTGACACCTTTCCAGATACTGAAGTAGCAGAACACCCAGGCGGCCAGAAGACACAAAGCCAGATCCCATCTCACACTGCCCAGCTCCTCAATGCCCCCTGACATGCCCAGCATCCGCCGTCTGAGGAGGGACGAAATTTAGACATGATATGACAAGAAATTATGATAGATGATTTCTAGATATTTGGCTTAGTGTTACAAAACAAGGTCTAGTCATGTCACTTAGTTTACTAAATGATTCCCTGGTGGAAAAATTGTATACGGCTATTTGCTATTTGCTACTATATGTAGAAATGGCAGTTCACAAGTTCAGTTCTCAATAATAATAAAAAAAAGTGTGAGTACAAACCTTTCAAGTTTTCTTGATCACAGTGGGGAATGAATGGATGAAAAGTAATCATTTTTGGTCAAGATCATCCTTTTTGGATATCTTACTGTTAACTGCAAGCCCAGTTTCTGATCATATATTTTTTAACAAACATTTAATGTTCAGCCAATCGCATCCCATTCCAAAACTCAAAGAAAAACTCAGTGGACTTATACAGTGTGTCCATGTCAATTCAAAGCTGACAGTTGCATGTTGAACCAAAAGGCTCATGACTTAACATTTTTGGGAAAGGCACTGTTTTTACATTTTCCTACGCAAAGTGATGCACCAACATTTGTACATATCCCACATGATAATGACCCTGTTATTAGTGTATAACCCACATTTGGTAATGCGGCAGTCAAATGAGCAATGTGCTGACGGGAGTGAAGAATGAAGCAGTCCTGAAAGGCGATAGCTTGGGGTGGTGACTAGGGTCACAAAACACAAGACTTTCCCCCAGCACTCTCCACAGGAGACTGGTGTTCAGCGACATGTGGATTTTGAGTGTTTCTTTCCTGAACCTAATGACATTAACTTCACTTGACCTAAACCTAACCTCTGTAACTTTGTGTTAAGTAGTAAGTCATTCATGCTAATGTAATTGTCATTGTAATGTCATTCCTGGAGCACAAATTCGTAGGATGTTGTATGAACTGTTGTATGTGCATTTTCATAGGATATCATACCAAACGTCCAAGGTATTTTGCCTGGATACTATTATGTAATTATATTTACTGTATAAAAAATGTTGATATTCAGTCACTTTGACGTCAGCACTGGTCATTAAAAGAAAACAAATTCAAAACAAACTCACTCCCAGAACTCAGTAGCAGCAAAGCTGGTGTTGGTCAACACGGTCTGATTTGTCAGATTTATTGAAGGTGAATCCAAAATCTGAGGATCCATACAGTTAGCTAGTTTAGTGAACAAAGGATAAATGTTAGTAATTTTACAAATCAACACATGAAGGTCCCTGGATAAATGTGAATATATGGTAGAAAATATAGGACTTTTTAAATGAGCTTAAAACATTAAAGTTTACCTGTATTCCAGGTGTTCTCACAGGTGGCCCAGGGCAGCTGGGATCTGAATGAGAACACCAGGTAGAGGAGAGCCCAGACCTGAATTATAATGTAGCTGAAGTCATATATTTTTATCATAAAATAGCCATATCCAATCCCTAAAAAACAAATAAAAAACATAGTTTACCTTTTTGTAAGATCATGCCTATATAAATCTCTGGAGATGGTTTGAATGTTTCTATAAACTACATTTTCAGAGCTAGTTGAGTTATCTTTGGACAAAAAATATGTAATGTCTTAATTTGATAAAGTATCATGTACAAATGTGACTTTTCTTTCAAATCTCACAACTCACCTTGTGCCAGTGGACACAGTTTACTCCAGCAGGTGATGAATCCTTCCTGGGTGTACTGACCAATTGCAGTCTCCAGTAGGAACAGAGGTATCCCACACACCACAGCTAACAGGCCATATGGCACCAGAAAGGCACCTTATACATATATCATAGAATATACTTTAATCTCCAATCATCCATATTACCATTTTTTTCAGTGCATTATAAGTTTTTTTTTATAGTATTCACCTCCACCATTTTTGTAGCAGAGGTAAGGAAATCTCCACACGTTGCCCAGGCCGACCACATTTCCTGCAACAACCAGAATATATTCTGTTTTACTGGCCCACTGTCCTCTGTCTTCAGCCCCCTTCTGATTTTCTCTTTTTCTTCTTTCTCTGTTCATCTCAGCATCAAGGACTTCATCAGTTGTGTGTTTCCAACCGATCCTTGCTTCTTTTATCAAGTATTGTTTCCTAATTTGACTGTTTCCTCCTATGGACGCATATATAATTGTTTTAATGACAACATTTCCATTTCCATTGCTGTTTTGCAAGAGCCAGAGGGGTCTATTCAAACAATCCTTCTATGCAAACTGATCTTTACTGCTTTTAGTATGTGTCGTTTGTCAATGTGACTACATCCTGGTCTGAAGCCAGCAATAATTTAGAAAATATAAAAAACAGTCATGCTGGTGTTCATGTGCAATGTCCCAAAATAAATTCTTGAAGAGCCAGAGACAGATTATAATGTAGCGAAATCAGAAAGTCTCATCACCAAATTTGCATATCCAATTTCTAAAATACAAAAGAAAGTTAATCTTTTACTAAGTTTGTAATGTTTTTAATTTGTGGAACTGAGGTATCGCACACACCACAGGTGTATGAAATGTATGCGGCCCCTTTCCAAAGACAAGCTTGCTCTTAAAATACTTAATGTCCTTTTCAGGAGGATTTTCATGAGCATACATGTCTCTGTCTGTATTTACCATAGGTGCCTTTCTGGTGCCATATTGTCTGATAGCTGCTATTTGGAGTACGCTTGGGAAGGTTTCATCACCTGTTCACCAGGATGAAATTAGTCCACTAGCACAAGGTGAGTTGATGTGTGTTGAGATAAAAGGCATAGTCACTATATTGTACATGTTGCTTTAATAAACCAGATATTAGAGACCACATTATTAGTAAAAATAGTAAACCTATCATTCAGTAAGACAAGCTTGTTATTAGTTTATAGCCTACTATGTATGTTTCAGCACATGGCTCTTTTTTTAAGAAGCTTTTTCCTATTTTGTTTATGTACATTTTCACAATTTCTCACCGTGCAAAAGTCCTTTTGAAGTCAGGCATGCCTAACCAGGCCCTCAACTTTTCTCTCCTGGATCAGCATTTGTCCATCCTTCTTCATCCTAGTGAAGACCTAGCCTGGAAGACAAGGGAAGCTGAAGAAGTGCAAGGCAGCGTTCACCTGTCATCGTCTCTGTCATATAATTTTGCTGCAGTAGCAACTTTAGGACAAGTTAGCTACATGGAAAACAGCATATGCAAACTTATACAAATCATTGCGTTAAGATATTCAAAATATTTTAAAAAGCATGTTTTGACTTTTTGCAGTAAAGTTATCCTTCACTTTGAATTAATGAAATAAAGTAATAATAAAATGTGGGGAATTTTTAGCTAATGTTATTTAATATTATATTATTTAATTTTTATTGTTTAAAAAGTTTCGTTTTTATGTAGTTTTATTTTTATTAGTATTAATTTTAAAAATCTATTATTATAATATGGGAGGTATTTGACAGGGGCGAGATTTAACAAGTTCAGAATAGGTATTACAATACAAACACAACCTAACTTTGCATCACTGCAAATCATTTTGCAAGCTGTACTGTGTTTTCATGCTCCTTTTACTGTTCTAGGCAGCCATGCATTTCCAAGCAGTGTGAAAAATCAATTAGCAGACTCTATAAACTTTGTTTTATATTTTGAACATCAAATCAGACTGCATACATTTTTACATGAATAAGTTGCATTATTGTTGTGATGTAAAGCAGAACATACTTTTCTAATTAATCTGCTCCTAAACAGCATCACTGTTGTTAATTTCATTTTAAATCTTCTGAATTTTTTCCTCACATGTTGCCTCATATGCTGCCTTATCGTGGATGATTCTTTAACTTCACCCATAACTACCCTGACAGCTTTTGTTAATAAACTGACTTAATATTTTACATATTGAATGTTGTTTGTTCTTTTCTAAAGTGTTTAGAGCATTGTGGAAATAAAATGGCTATAATATGTAAGCACTAATTAAGCATTACAGACAATGTAGATTAATTTAATGTTATTCCCCAGACACATATGTCTGCAGCATACCAAATTAACAATGAAAGTAAATCAACACACTACAAGACTTTAACAACAGAGACACAGCTGTCAGCTAATAGGCTTAGTTGGACGCTGAGCCGTTTGGTACACAGTTGGGGTGGGGTGGAGGGTCTCCTATAAATATGTAACTCAGTATTATAAATGAACACCTGAGCCTACTTTCTGCTTCTACAGCAAAGTGTCAGAACGAGTAAAGAGAGGAACAAAACCAGCTCATATTACTGAAAAAACCCTCCCATCTATTCTACCAGTCCCATAGATGATGAACAATGTGGTCTTAGGGGACTTGTTGCTCAAGGACAACCAGACTACCCTGTTAGCTCACACAGAAGCACCACACCCTTTCAGTCCCAGTAGGAGGCCAGTAGAACTGGTATTTGGATTAGCTAAGCACTCCAACATGAAAAAGGATATCCCTCACTGTTTCGGGGAGTGGCTAGAAGATGTGTTCAGCCACTAGTGGTTTGCCGTGGCTTTTGCTCCATTATGGCATCTGTTGAGTGAGGTCAGACATGATGTATTTTTTTTTAGGAGGAGGTCTCACAGCTGCGGCTCCCTCTCTTCAAGACAGCTGAGTCACAGGCTACAGTAATATCCTCTTTTGGGTATAACAATGGCACCACTGTTAGTACACTGATCATATACAGAGTCAGCAGGAGTATAAAAAAATAATAAAAAATCTACATATAAATAAATCACTTAGATCATGATGTAGACATATTATAGATGAAGCTACAAATTTAGCCCTACCTTTACCAGCTTCAACAATTATTTGTTGATTATCTGAATCTGCAAAGTAACAAGTAACTAAAACTTAAAAATAAATGTGCAGTGACATGCATAACATTTGGCTCTCAAAAAGAGTGGAACAGCAGAAAATGGAAATACTCGAGTCAGGTGCAAGATACCTCAAAATGTGCTTAAGTACAGCATTTAAGTAAATGTACTTGTTATTTTCCACCACTGATTATTGAATATTTTATTACAATAGAACAGACACCCTGCACACCAAGAGCTGCCCCTTGGCCACCAACAAGCTCCTGAAGTTTGCAGACAACACCACTACTGGACTCATCTCTGTAACTCAAAACTGTAGAGTTGGTTGTAGATTTTAGACAGCGCAAAGCTCCACCCGCCCCATCACACTGTGTGACTCCCCTGTCAACACTTTGGAGTCTTTTCGCCCCCTGGCACCATCGTAACCCAGGACCTCAAGTGGAAACATCAGCTTCTTCATCAAAAAGCACAATGGAGGAAGAAGTTCAACTTTCCAAGTACAATGGTGGTGCATTTCCACACCACCATCTCCAAGTCCGTCCTCTCCTCCTCCAATCACCATCTGGTACGCTGCTGCCACTGCCAAGGACAAGGGCAGACTGCAGCGCATCATTTGTTTTGTAGGGAAGGTGATCAGCTGCAATCTGCCATCCATCAAGAACCTGTATGCCTCCAGGACTCTAGGGCGGGCAGGGAAGATTGTAGCTAATCCTTCCCACCTTGGTCACATACAGGAGGCTGCGGAACATCAGGACAAAAATCTCAGGCCCCATAAACAGTTCTGGGACCCCCACAGACTTTTATCTCCACTATAGACACTATTTCTGTATATTGCATATTATTTTAATTCTTAATACCTAAACCTTTGCATATCCCCTAGAATATGATGTTGCACTTTCCAACATAGCTCTTTCATTTTAAACAGTTACATTGTACATTTTTTAAATGGTATTTTTAATATTTTCAATGTATATTTTTTAAATTATTTTTATATATGTATGTGTCTTGTCTTTGCATCATAATGCCAAAGTAACTTCCTTGTATGTGAAAACCTTGTTGGCAATAAACCGGACTCTGATTCAGAAACAGTGAGGAGGGGAGCGCCGAGGTGACGTCATTCTGATCCACATCCACAGCAGCAGGAGGGGCGAGGCGGCCAGCCGCTGATCCACCGGTATCATGGCTTCCTAACAGGAGGGGGAAGTGATTGAGAGGAAAACAAGGATTTTTGTTGTATGCCCGACAGATTATCGTCCTTTCCAGAACCTGAGATTGGGACAGAGGGGCTCGGCCTCCCTTTTCGCCCCCCCACGGCCGCCCCAAAGGGATCCAGGATATACTTTAATTTCATCGGTGAATTTCCATTCGTAAACCGTGGAAGATGGCCGACCCGGCGGAGTGCACCATCAAAGTGATGTGCCGTTTTAGGCCCCTGAACAGCTCCGAGGTGACCAGAGGCGACAAATACATTCCCAAGTTTCAAGGGGAAGAAAACGTTATTATCGGGGTGAGTTATTTCGTGTTGAAGGGCTTTAGCTACCTATTTGACAGAGCCCTCTGGCACAGTCAGCAGTACGCCATTTTTGATTGTCTTGTAGCTACGGTAGTTAGCACCTTAGCTTGTTAGCTAACGTTAGCAAGGGCTGACCTGTTCACCGTTGCGTTGTTCCGCTGGCCCTCGGCTGAAGCCAACTTCTGGCGCCACCTAAACATAAAACTTATTCGGTCTCCAGTGCGTGGACAGTCGGTAGTTGCACTCAATTTAACATTTCACAAAGCCGGTCCGTTTGCTGTTGGCGTTAGATGTCACTATTCGCAGTTGCCCTGTCATGGCTAGCGAGCTGTCATTCAACAAAGCCACAAACACATTGGCTGGCACAGGTTAAAATGTCGCCAGCGTTAGCCTGAAAATCCTGCAAGCTAGTCACTGCACTGTTATCACGACATTAATTAATAAGTAGCCCTGCATCTGTAACGACAAAGCTATTAATTATGAACAGTTTGCGTCAGCATAAAGCGTAAGCCAGCTTTGATTTAGTAGTGGCTAACACTGCTGGCTAGCAGGCTAGGCCAGCTGGTAGTTGACAGATTAGCCGGCCTTGGCTAGCTGGCTAGTTTTAATGCTGTTGCTTAATTAAAGCTAACATTAGCTAGCTGACCAGCTGGCAACATAACCAACTCTTTTGTAGACTAAACTGATATGACGTCTCATTGAACATATCATAGAACCTAAATAAGTGTCTATTAAGGAGTTGGTACAGACAATGGTAAAGTCAAAATAATGTCATTGGCAGTGGAAATGCCAAATTAAATGCAGGTCAGTCAGTGGTATTCTGTTGGTTTCAGGGACTGGACACTGTACAGATAATAAATCAATAGGTTCAACTACATATTGAAAAATCTGAGTACATATCGAATTTGCTGTTAGTAAGGACATTCAGGGTGGAAGCAAACCAAAGTTTGTTGTCTTACGTTTAATTAGTCCACTAATGATACAGATTCAGCACTTGATAAGGGTAATGGCATGGGCAGAATTTCCACTACGACAAAAGAAGGAAATGCCTTGCAGTGCGGGTGCCATGTTACCTCCACTTAACTGAATCAACAAAGAATTTGCCCTGAAGTCAGTTTGTAAATGATGTGCGCTTGATGTTTTGTCATCATTTACCTATGCAGTATGTCCCTAAAAAAGCACTGTTTATACAGCCTGTGTTCGTGCCATCGCGTGCCTCTACACCGTATATGAATGGCAGCATTTAAAAAACATGCACACAAGGAAGAATGTTGGTCTCTCTTCAAATGGCTTATGACTGAAGTAATTAGGAGGTATAACAACAACATAAAAGCCAGACTGACATCTCAAGTTTGTACATGCTAAACGTGCAAAAGCCAATGGCGTATCATTTGAACAAAAGTCATGGTTAAACATTAGGTTTCCTTAGCACCTCACTGTCATTCTCTTAGTGGACTTTGTGTCTTTGCTTACCTGTGCTTTTAAAGAATTTACAAGGCAATAGAAACTGATCGTGAATTGCATTTGTGAAGTTGCAAATTTTCAGCTGAGTGGATATGAATCACATCCTCTTTGAGGTTAACTTGTAATTTAGGTGGTGAATTTAGAATACAACATGACTATTCATTTTCTGTCATGCAAAACAGAGAAGACTGTTGTAGTTGTGGTGACTTCTTGAATGGTTTTGCTGACACTGACTCCAGGCCTTTAACTAACAGCAAGCGTACTGTCTGTGCCCCTCAGGCATGATGTGGCCCAGCCCAGTTCAGAGTGCCAGTCATAGTGCCAGCATACCAGTGCACATTGTGAAGGACACAAGTGTTGTAGGGCAGAGCCTAGTATCCTCTGCTGGTGTATTTGCTTTGAGAAGTACAACACTTACAGTGCCCATAAGCAGCAGCACAGGCCTCCTGGGTAATCCCCCTGTGTTTTCTCTCTTGGTAACCAGCTGTTCGACCAATCAGAGCGGCAGTTGGTCGGGCACTGGGCAATCTCTCCGGGTGGGGAGGGTAATTATTATGGTGATGTACTTTGTTTTGCAGATGCTCTTATCCAGGGTGACTGACTCACTTAGCTCATATTTGTATCCGTTCTGAAACAATCTAGGGCGGGACCCTGTATTAGGACTAAAGCCTCAACAGCAGTGCTAAGCCAGTGGTGAGGCTGACCACACTGCGCGTAGTAAAAACGCTAACAAGCAGCTTCACCATTTCGGGCCTTGGTGATGCGACTTTGATGCCTGTATATATTCCCTACACCAGAAATTTTGTTCTCCTAGAGTGTTATCCTGCTGGACGCCCTTACTCAGCTGTGGCTCACTTTAAAGTCCTGCCAGTCTCTGCCCGGAAAGGGAGGGAGACGAAGTTTCCAGATGAGACAGTATGGATGTTGTAACTAGCTCAGTTTGCAAAACTAGGTTTGCCAGTGTAGTGTGAGTGTTCAGCAGGTGAATTATTCATGCATCAGTTACTTCCGTGTCAGTTTTGCACATATAAGATCAGGTCATTCCCACATGCTTTGCTGTCACAACTCCTATTTGCATACAGTAGCCTGGGACGCCTCGCATGAACACGACTCAGCTACTTTTACTGTAGTGGTGCAGTTGCGTGAGGGATAAAAGGAAAGAAAAGGATTAGAGAGATAAGTAAAAGTGCTCCTAACACATTTAAACAAGTAAATAACAGAAGCAATACCAGGAAGCAAGGTTGCCAACAAATCCAAATTGATAAATCATGGAATATTGACCTATTTTGCCCAGCAGCACAAATCTAATTAGATTTCATGCATCATACAACAAGAATCGTGTGGATTCTGCAGAATAACCTTGGACTGTGTGTGACTGTCTCTCCTGAATGGTTCAGCCTGGGCAAGTATCATGACAAAGCCATCAGTAAACGGGAACGTGACAGGGCACTTATTAATACTTTAACAATGCTTTTCACTGTAATTACATTTGCAGAAAGTAATCCCATTAGACAAAAGTGTAGGTAACGGGGCCAGTAGCAGCAGTAACAATGAGGACTTTAAACTCAGGCTGCGCCATTGTTTGCTGACAGTGTCTGGCAGCCCTGATAGTGGCTCAGCGCTCTTGTTCTGGACTGGGTTAATTGCCAGGATGTGGCTAGCTGGACTGAATTATCAACGTCTTAAGATGCTGCTGCTCTGTGTTGTACCGAGCTGTGCTTTAGATGTGGCCGTCTGTCAGAGGGGATTATGAGCCGGAGTGCAAATTGAGGACATCTCAGCTGTATAATTCTAATACCAGTAAAGGTGCCTCTAACTTTCAGTGCCGGGCAGTGCTACATCTGTAGTTTCCCCTTGAGGTATGAATGTGTTTACGTACCACTAGGGTTGCAATACAGACAATACAGTAACTGTCTCATAAAATGTCGCACTTTCACGGTGTTACAGAATTTATATTATTAGCGGTCATAATGACCCTTAAAGGAAAGAAAATGGAAGGGTTGTAAGTATGTGTAAAAAGTCTGCCCTTTCAAAATAAACTTAAATAAAGGGGAGATTCTCTGTCCAGTTGCATTTTTTTTTTCAATATCACAGATAAGCAAATTTACACAGTAAGATAACCATCAACTTCTGTATCACGGTATACCTTAAAACTGGTATATAGCTGCAGCCCTACGCATCACTGGTCTTAAACGTGAAAGCCTAATTCTAGGCATCTCCAGGGTGACACTTGCTGCTTGTCAACTTTCTCCCTCTCCTGCCCATACAGGTTGTTAACAGTGAATCAAAAACAGATGCCACTAAGGCATGTATGTTTTGGAACCTGGGTCATCACATGCAAATAAGGCTGTCTTGTGTTAAACTCTTTAATGCACCACCACTGGAACCCCACCCATCAGGCTGGAGACAAGATGAGTCAACTGGGACTTTAAACCTCAGAAGACAACGTGCAATCTCAGTTGAACCTCAGAATTGCTTGTAGCATCAGTTTTATTACCCTGCGGTTGCCTTCTTAAATCCAGCTATTGATCGGTATCTCACTGGAATTGCGCTTTGAAGTTTTGACTGGCCCATAGGATATCACAATCAGCTACACTTGCGCTTGTTTGAAGTAGGCTGGCTCTTTAGCCAGTGGTAAACGTAAAAGCTCAAGTTTAGTTCATTATAAATGCTGAGCTGAGATTGTTGGAGAGGAGTTTCAAATGGGATGGGAGAAGTTGCATCAGGACAGCTAACTTTCAGAGGTTAACTAGATTGCAGTCAGCAGAGGGTGAATTAGGTTGAGAACATCACATTGTGACAGCTTGGGGGTATCGTGGTGGTAAGACTAACCGCGTAATGCAACACCCCAGGTGTGGGTCTGGCAGGGGATCTTTTTTGCATCCCCTCTATTTACCCTCGTTTCCTGTCACCCTTTTATTGTCAGCAGTTAATAAAGGCAAACACATTTGAAAAAAATATCTGTCCATCAGTGAAACTTGTGTGCTTTGAAAATCTAAAAATAAGTAGGGGTGAAATGTGTAAAGGACCAGTAAGGGATGCAGGCAAATGCCTTATTCTGAAGTTAGAGCGTCTGTATATAGGTGTCTTTTTTTGGCCACCTCAGTCATCGCAACAATCACTGATCATGTTATATAGATTTCAAACAAATCACTGTTACTGACATTTGATGTGCAGAATGCAAAGTTTTGGGAAACACCTATCAGCTGCTTGGTGCCTGGTAATGTCACTAATTTTTTGTTTGTCAGTTGGTGAAAGGAAGTAGCACACGCAGATCTGTTCACAAGATGTCACAGGCGTAGACCACACATACACGGTTATATTAAAAATTGAGCTTTTTTTAAAAATGTGTTTTGGCCTTTTGTTTCCATGTGAAACTGCATTTGAGGTCACAAAAAACTGAACTTCTGGAAAATTTTGTCCAGACAGGGTGAAGATTTTCAGGAACTCTGTTTTCAGTGTTGACACGCAGACAGGGAAGACTGAGTTTGACTGTGCGTCATTATCTCCTTTGGGAGGGGTCACAAATGAGATGACATTACCTGTAATGGCAGCCAAGGTGGCCACAATAGTGCTGCTTCTAACCTTGCTAACAGGACTTATACATGTTTACACATAAATGTAGCATTACTCTTCCACCATATTGAGAAACAGTGGTGTCAGAATGCGCTGCTCCTGGTAGCCCTACAGCTTTTAGCCAACATCCTCTTCTTCTTTGCATGGCTTCAGGGTTATGGTTACAATACTGTTGGTTTGGCATGCTCTTGACAGGGCTTTAATTGTGTTTTCATGTGGAAAAATGTTTTTTTTTTTTTTTTTAATGGTGGTTGCGTGGACAGGAGGAAAAACCCAATTTTAAAGAATATCTGTGTATGTGTGGACTAGGCCACATATTATTTTGAATGAGGTCACACAAAGTGAAGTTCTGTGTTGATACTATAGCTGTTACTCACGCTTCTCATTCTCTTCATTCCAGGGCAAACCTTACATGTTCGACAGAGTGTTTCAATCAAATACAACACAGGAACAAGTGTACAACGCCTGCGCCCAGAAGATTGTAAAAGGTTTGTTTTGTTTACACACCGGACTTATTATTTATTTTAACAAATGAAAGTGACATCAGCTCAGCTTTTTTTAATGTCTTGGCCTAAATACAAAATCCCTCTGTGTGGTGTCTTGTAGATGTTCTGGAGGGATACAATGGAACCATTTTTGCATATGGGCAGACATCATCTGGCAAAACACACACCATGGAGGTAAGGATGACTTCTTAGTGTTGGCGCTAGTTTCAAAAAAAGCATATCGTTTTCTTGAATGGAAATCTTTCTTCCAACATTATTACATTACATTCATTTACTTTCTGCAGGGGAATCTCCATGACACAGATTCAATGGGCATCATCCCCAGGATAGTTCAAGATATCTTCAACTACATCTATTCCATGGATGAAAACCTGGAGTTTCATATCAAAGTAAGTAGTTAGAAGGGGCAAGCCGCTGAGCTGTCCCAAAGCCAGGTGATGAGCAGAGTGCTCCAGTGGTTGGAGAAGCACCACCCTCCCAAATTCTTAAATTCCAGTTCCAGTTTCAGATAATGTGTTTAAAAACTGGTATTTATGGCTGACTGTTTCTGACTGTGGGTGCAAAAACAAGTCACGTACTTCCTGTTTTGCCGAAGGCTATTACAAAGCATTTATCTGGAGACAGTATGAGTGATGTGTAACATGTCAGTTGGTGCTGCTGCATCATGTTTCCTGGCTGACTCTCCGCTGTTGTTGATCTGTACTCTTGCATTGCAACACATGGTTTTGTGTTGGGAATAAGAGAAATAATAAAATGTGAAAGTTTAGATGGTGACACATTTACTTGATTACGTTGAATTCATTAATTTTTTTGCTGTTCAGAAAACACTTGACTATATAACTCGTGTTGACTCTGCTGATATATTAGCTCTTAGCTGCCTGTCTGAATATACCCAAGTGTAACTATCAGAGTCCCTGCAAGGCAAGTGTGAAGAAATGAACTAAATTAGTAGAGGAAAGAATCTGGAAAAAACACCAGAAGCCATTCTCAAACACTAACACATTTTTTCCTTTTGGGCTTTCCCTTATTTGTAATAATTAGGAATTAATGGCATCTTTGTCTTTTATGTGTGTTTTCAAACCTTCTGTTTTTATTATTTTTAGTAAACAAGACAGCCCCTCGTGTGTATTGTGATTTTCTAGTCTGACCTCTCAGCTGGATTGCCAAATAACGAGGTTCCTTTCTCTGTTCACAGGTCTCATATTTTGAAATTTACTTAGACAAGATCCGGGACCTTTTGGATGGTAAGTGGCTGTGATGGTGCAGTGAGCACCGTACCTCTCATCTCTCCGAGTTGTACCACACAGTGGTAACAGATGTGACACAATGAGCTGCTAAAAGCTTGTGAAACATCGAGAAAATTAATGAGCATTTGTGTTAGGAATATGATGAAGGGGGATGCTAGCTGTAAAGACACTGACTTTGTTTTTCATTGTTAATCATCAGTTTTAAATGTGTGCATTTTACATATACAACGACACATAATTTGTTATTTGATATACATCTGATATTCTCAACTAAGTCTATTAAGCAGAACCGTACAAGACAATACCACCTTGAATGGTGTCAGAATTAGCTGCAGAAACTTGAAAATGTCTTTTAGTCGTACCTGTTGCGTTATATTATGTCATATGTGAAAGTTCTGTTGTCCAAAACACTGTGATGTGGTGAGAATTATACCAGTTTCCCGGAAGATTGTACGTGGTGGCAGACAGAATTGCATAGTGAAAGCAAGGCTTATAAGGACCCAATGTCATCACTGATGGTGTCATTATTCTTAAGCTATTATGTTGTGCAATCAACACTTACTTCATAATGATGAATCAAAGCAAAAAATTGTGTATTTCCACTTAAACTTTCTCTATATATAAATGTATACATTTTAGATGTTCATGGCAGTAAAAGTTCTATGTTCTAATGTGAAGTCAGTTTCCGTGACACCTTCTTTTTCTCTCATCTCCAGTGTCAAAGACCAATTTGTCAGTGCATGAAGACAAAAACAGAGTACCATACGTCAAGGTGAGACCTAACCTCCTGTCACATGTCAGTTTTCTGTAAAACTTGTTTGTGAAGACCAATAATCAAACGTCATGTTCTGCTTTTCTTTAAAGGGCTGCACTGAGAGATTTGTCTGCAGCCCAGAGGAGGTCATGGATACAATTGATGAAGGCAAATCAAACAGACATGTAGCAGTCACAAGTAAGATACCATCCTCTCGTCCAACCATCAAGTCCATTAACTGCAGTTTTTTTACATTTCGAGGCTGATACATTTTGACCACACGGGTGTAATTTGTCTTTTAGACATGAACGAGCACAGCTCCAGGAGTCACAGTATCTTCCTGATAAACGTCAAACAGGAGAACACTCAGACAGAGCAGAAGCTCAGTGGCAAACTTTACCTGGTGGATCTGGCTGGCAGTGAAAAGGTATGAAGAACCATCTGTCATACATACTGGTAGATTTCTTTGATTTTGGCATATTCGTTATATTGTAAAATCTACATTTTTGTTTGACCCATTTCCCCTGTATTGTGTGCTTGAGTTGGATTTAGATTAGTCTCTTCTTTGTCTTAAACATTGAGCTTCATGAGACCTTGTTGAGGTTATTGTCTGTGTAATCTCAGGTCAGTAAAACAGGAGCAGAGGGAGCTGTGCTGGACGAAGCCAAGAACATCAACAAATCTCTGTCGTCCTTGGGAAACGTCATCTCTGCTCTGGCAGAAGGAACAGTCAGTATCTCTATTTCAACTCTATTTGTTGTTGTTTTTTAAAATCCGCCTTTATATCTGTTGCTGCAATTATCGAGATCCATTTGTTGAATTTATTGTGGTGCTCTGCGGGCTTAGGTTTTTTAATTTGCACTGTAAGTGAAAGCAAATTATCTGAGATAAATATGTTTACTGATTGAAGTTATTGTGGCACAGTTAACTGTCTCATCAGTTAAACTTTAATCTGTACTTCAGAACATGATGAGCCCAAATTTTTGTCTTTATCATGTATCTTATTCAGTGCAACAAGTGTTAGATCTGTTATAACCTCAGGTGATGATTTTTTTGTCACCCAAATGTTTTTATAGCGTTTTGAAATGACAGACATTACAGTTAATGTAGCAGACAGAAGAGAAGTCTGTTTACCACCTGCACAGCCCAGAGCTAGGTGTGCAGCTGGAAAACCAGCATCTCCTTTCCAGTTATCTTACTATGAAAGTGGCTTTTCAACCATCTACAGGTCCTTTGTGCTGCACAAAAACAGTTGAGCAGATAAAAACTTTCCTCCAAGCAATGTTTTGCTTCAGCTGCTTCATCGTGGTTTCACACTTTTCACTTTAATCAACAATTGGTTTGTTCTCAGGCCCCCTCGCTCTGTAAACAACCTGGGGCGGACAGCCTCTGATATATTTGTGATCGTCTAAAACAAATGAGCTATTGTGCAGAGATGTCTCACTCTTGACTGAGCATCGTGGATTCTAAAGAATTATAACATACTGCTGCAGCTTGGCTGTTCGTATCAACACTGGTAATAGATTAAGTTAGTATTTAATTGCCATCTTTTTACGTAACTTAGGAGCTCTGTAACCAAAGCCACCACATCCTGTTAGCTCTGTCCTGGTGAAATCACAGGCTGCTTCTTCGGTTTCAGGACAACAGGAGCAGCATGGTCAAGTGCATTATCCAAACATAGAGAATACTATGCTTTCGCTTGTATTTATTTCCTCTGTCTAACTCTGGGATCTATCATATAGGGTATTGACAAATTCTCCTTAATCAAGGTGGTCTGCTATTCACATACAGATGCAACATGATGATACGTCTTAGTCAAAAGGCGCTTTGTCCACTACTCATGAATAATGAGTTTTTGTTTCTTTGTTTTTTACCACAACACAGAGTTTGTTTGGTTTACTACAGCCAGTTAATTTGCTTCCTTCTCATTAAATGTTCCTGTATATATTTTTGTGTATACCAGGCCTACATCCCCTACCGAGACAGCAAGATGACCCGTATCCTGCAGGACTCGCTGGGTGGTAACTGTCGAACCACCATTGTCATCTGCTGCTCGCCTTCCTCCTATAACGAGGCCGAAACCAAATCCACCCTCATGTTCGGACAAAGGTTGGTAGGCTAGTAGGATGAAAACAAGCTTCACTGCTCTGTGTCATTTATTTCACTATGTAATAAAAACACTTTGAATCGAGATTCCTTAAAAAAAAATAAAATTTTGATTTATAGTTTAAAATAGAGTTCATGAATAGGTCTAGAAAGGTAATGGAAAGCATACATGTACTCATAATCATTGTCACAGCTGTTCCAGTGATGGTTCAAGCTTGGTTGCTGTTACATTTGGGTGCCTTTTTTAAAGTATAATTTTGCATAAAATTTCCATATTAGAGTCCTTCCATTGGAATAAAAGCTGTTGTTTTTTTTATTCAGAGCAAAGACCATCAAGAACACTGTCACTGTGAACGTCGAGCTGACAGCAGAACAGTGGAAGCAGAAATATGAAAGGGAGAAGGAGAAGAACAAGACCCTGAGGAACACCATCAACTGGTTGGAGAATGAGCTCAATCGCTGGAGGAATGGTGAGGAAGTAGACTGTCCTATTCCATTGTTTCATAGTCCATAGATTCCTTAAAAATGGATCAATGCTGTAAAAAGTTTTCATGTTTGATCAGATTCTTTTGGCGTTTCTGTGTGCTGCAGTGTGTTGCACAGGTTGCAATGCCAGAAACAGATTTTTTTCTTAGCTTCGTACTATAGGAAACAACAGTACACCTCTCTGTGTCAGTGTAGTGCATTTACACCTAGGAGTGACGACCATTTTCTCTTGTGGTCACTGACTGCTAACTGCACATGATGTTAAGGGCTGGTATTTGTTTATTTCATAGGACAAATAAAGCTCTTTACACATGCATGTTTAACGTGTGTGCGTGCCCCCACCTCAGGTGAAAGTGTACCAGTGGAGGAGCAGTTTGACAAGGAGAAGGCTAATGCCGAGGTGCAGGCCTTGGACAACATAATCAACGAAAAGCAGGCCTCCACACCCAACGTGCCGGGTGTCCGCCTCACTGACGTGGAGAAGGACAAGTGTGAGGCCGAGCTGGCCAAACTTTACAAACAGCTGGATGATAAGGTGAGTGACACAGGTGTATGAAAGTGTGTTTGTAGACTTACACATCGTGTAATCAGGTTTTACACACACACATTGAAAAAAGAATATGTCACAATGAATTGCATAATAAAATATGAAAACGACACTGTAACTGCTGTAGGTTATCTGGAGGGAAATCTGTTACAAACAAAGGAAGAATGACATGGTGACAACTGCTGCAACATATATCTTTTTTGTAATTGTCATTGCGATGTCAATAGACACAATAACACATTGCAAAAGAGTGTGATTTTGCACTTTGAATATAGCACCAACATATCCACTTACACTCTGTCTGTAGGCGCTATTTTGCCTGATACCTGCCACTCTGTTAACACTCTGGCCAATCAGACAGTGCCCTCGCCATTAGGCGGGGTCCAACAATGAGGATTGCAGGATACAGGATACAATAAGTACAAGGCTGGTTTACTTTATAGATTATGAATGGCAGTCAATCCTAAACCAACATACAGGTGATATCGCAAAAGAACATATGGTGTCTTGGAGAAGAACATACACCTGGGTTGAGAATGAAGATTTGTGTTGTAAGAGCAGCATGGCTTCTTTAAGAAGAGCTCAGTGCATAGCGAGTATGTGTTGAGCGAGAGAGTGACCGTGTATGCCCTCAGAGCCGACAGCTGATGGCGATCAGAGCAGAGAAGAAATTAACAGTTAAGTTGTCGAGTGGTAGTAAATGCACAGTGTAGCTCTCAGTTTGTCCATGAATAACCCCTGCAGCTCCCCCCACACCCACATAAAGTAAATATAAATATACAAACACAGGCACTGTGCAAGTCTGAGTCAAGAACAGAGTACACTTTAATGTCTGTTTATGTATCACAAATATGATCAGTATTGTGATATTTAGCAACATTATCACATATTTTCCTCATAACATGCAGCCATAATGATTACAAGCCTTTGTAACGAAAGAGTGATTAACAAGATCGAGTCCTTCAGATGTTCCTCTGCCTCAAGCGTCATGGTTTCCATCCAGTATTTATCTTAAAACAAGTTTAGAGAGGACTGAGGCAACTGTGTTTCTGCTGGTCTTTGGATTGTAGGGCCACCAAATGTGGAGATTATTCCTCTAATTTCTCATTAATAAATGTTGCTCAGTAGACGTCTCCTTAGATGTCCTGCTGGCTGGTCTGACACAATATATGGATGCCACAGGTTGACAAACAAGGACACAATATTTGCTTACTGAAAATTACACCTGGTTATATTGCATAAACATGCAATCTATTTTTTGAATAGGGCAAACTAAACAAATTTATACTTGTACAGAAATATATATTTTTGTTTAGCAGGGGTTTATCAGCCATTATAGACCTTTTCTAACTTGACAGCATAAACATCACAAATGGGTCCCTTTATATTTAATGTTTGAATGTTTGCTAATGCTTTGGCTGACAGGAAAAAACAGCTGTTCCCCTAGCAACAGAACTGCGTGAAAATGTCTATTGAATTGAATAAAACTGATTTCTTTTGGTCAAATTTAGATATTCTCTCAAGAAAAAGTAAATGAAGAAGCCTTTCTTTATTTATTCCAAGGCTTTCTTCAGTGCCAGGTGTGAATGCTAATGTTGCTTTGTGTCTCTGCGCTTTACAGGACGAGGAAATCAACCAGCAGAGCCAGCTGGCTGAGAAGCTGAAGCAGCAGATGCTGGACCAGGAGGAGGTGAGTACTGGAGGTCCAACAGGTGTAGGGAAGGCGCAGGTGCAAAGTGAACTCTTGATCTTCGTAGTTTCAGAGGTGTGAGGTAACACATGACGCAATCCAGCTGTCAAGTTGTGTTTATAATTTTACGATAGGATGTACTGTGATAATTTGGTCCATTAGTTCAATATTTACCTGCTTTTGTAGAAGCAATTTTAATGTTTTGCTGTTAAGAAAAGTGAGTTTTGAATTCTTGATGCATCATAACACTACTACTACATTTAAAGATGGTACTAAAGTCCTTGTTTTACTGACGTTACTAAAGTTTTTTAATATCAGAACAGCTGCATGCATTTATCTATTAATTTTAAAATACAAAAAAGTCCGCAAGAAGTAAAGCTTTTGTGTTTGATAACAGTTAAAAATACAAATTGCTTATTCATCCATATTGTGACAAATACTTAATAATTCCTGTAGGCCTTAATGCATTTAAAAAGAAGTGACATGATTACATTCCTCTCCTCTGCTTGCAGCTCTTAGCCTCCTCACGCCGTGATCATGAGAACCTTCAGGCAGAGCTGAACCGCCTGCAGGCAGAGAACGAGGCCTCCAAAGACGAGGTGAAGGAGGTGCTGCAGGCTCTGGAGGAGCTGGCCGTCAACTATGACCAGAAGAGCCAGGAGGTGGAGGATAAGACCAAGGAGTTTGAGGCCATCAGCGAAGAGCTTAGCCAGAAATCGGTGAGCCTGGGACAGATATCAGCATGCTCAAAGTCAAAGTTTATATTTGGTCATGTGCCTTTTATTTGTCCTTTGTTTTGGCTATGCTAATATGCAACACAGACACGCAACTCAATAATTAAACTTGTACAACCTTCAGGGATAAGAACTACAGACAGATGTCCACAAACATCCTTTACACGAATCAGCAAATAGAGGAACTTAAAATAAGAATCTTGCCAATTAGGGATGAAGTAAATGCACACCACAGACAGTTTGTCAGATACTTGTTCTGTGCTCCTACAGTGTTTTTAAGAATTATTCCTCTCTCTCCCTGCAGTCCATCCTGTCGTCTTTGGACTCTGAGCTCCAGAAGCTGAAGGAGATGTCCAACCACCAGAAGAAGAGGGTGACTGAGATGATGTCTTCACTGCTCAAAGACCTAGCTGAGATTGGCATAGCCGTAGGAAGCAATGACATCAAGGTACTGGCATACTTTGTGCATGGTTACTATAGCAGCACTGTGGCCACACTAGCAACACAAGGAATGTAGAGAGAGAAGGAAGAATTGTTTTAACTGTGAGATAAAAATCCTTTGAGGCCCAGTGACTTACCATGATATGTATCTGGTACAATGTCAGTTTGGATATTCTTATGATCAAATGCATGAACACCTGGTTCTTTCTTCTATCTCTTCACCTCACTCTTTTCTTCGTGTGGTTGTGCCTTCTCAAATTTCCTCCTCTGCCTTCCAGCAACATGAGGGCAGTGGCCTGATAGATGAGGAGTTCACAGTGGCCCGCCTCTACATCAGTAAGATGAAGTCAGAAGTGAAGACCATGGCAAAACGCTGCAAGCAGCTGGAAGGCACCCAATCAGAGAGCAACAAGAAGATGGATGAGAACGAGAAGGAGCTGGCTGCCTGCCAGCTGCGCATCTCCCAGGTAAGTAGGAACTAACTACAAATGTGAACTGAAAACATACTTTTGACTGGTCTCTTTTAAAAAGAATGGCATCTCTGAATCCTTATTAAGAACATATGTAAACATATTTTAATTATTTCTTCTGTCTTCAGCACGAGGCTAAAATCAAGTCCCTGACTGAGTACCTGCAAAACGTAGAGCAGAAGAAGAGGCAGCTGGAGGAGAACGTGGACTCTCTCAATGAGGAACTTGTCAAGCTCAGTGCTCAGGGTATGTCACTGTTCAAGGACAGAGCAAGAGATGTGGCACAGACACTTACTTCAAGTCCACTTATAAAATATTGGAGGCCGTTAACACCAACAGGAGCTGTAGAATAAAAGTTAAATAGCCTCAGGAACTTTTTAACCTCAACATTATCCAACTCAAAAACTTACTGAGGTTGGGTTTCAAGAACAGGCTCTGAACAGTAACCGGCTCCAAATTTTCAAGAACTTGGGATTGGTAAGGAATCATGCTTATTGGCTCCAGTCGTTGATTTGTGATACCGAAGCATGGTTCAACCAGATTGTTTATGTGGCAAAGTAAGTGGCAAAAAAAGTGTGTGTAAGACTCCAGCAGCATGACAAAAGGATGGGCAGGCTTAGGCTATAAAAGTCTAAATCAGCTGCTTGAGCGCATTTTGGTTTCTTTTCTTAATCAGATATTTTGACAAGAATCACAACAGGGATTTAATTTTTAACCAAATTGGAGTGTGTAAACTAAAGTGTAAACTAAACCCAATCCTATCTCATTTTGATATTTTTCAGGGTTTAGTGAATCTTGTGTTTATGTTTTACAGAGAAAGTTCATGCTATGGAGAAAGAGAATGAGATCCAGACTGCCAATGAAGTCAAGGTATGTTCCCTAATCCATTGAAAAGTGGAAACAAGTAAACACAACAGTTTTGTAGATTCTACAAGACAAGAAAATCATGAATTTTCCTCTTAAGTATAAAAGCTTAGCTTAGGCCTATCACCAAAAACATTGTGTATAGAATCACAACATGCCCAGTTTTAACTTTTGAGTCAACATAACAGTATGTTGGTGTTAAGTCATTGTTATTTTTTTTAATTATTCCGTCAAATGAATACAAACCTTGTGTATTTATTTGTGTTCAGGAAGCGGTGGAGAAGCAGATCCACTCCCACCGTGAAGCTCATCAGAAGCAGATCAGCAGCCTGAGAGATGAACTGGACAACAAGGAGAAACTCATCACCGAGCTGCAGGAGTAAGACTTATATTTCTGTTTCGTCAGTCATTGCTTTGTTAAAAAGAAAAGGACAGCAATAGGGAAACATATTAAAATACGGAGACAAAATGACATCTGAAATTATAAGCAGAACATTATTTCAGTTATAATATTTTGATATTTGAAGCAGCAAACAGTAGTAGCTATGATAAAGACAATTTTTCATCTTGTTACAACTGTTACAGTGAAATAATACCCTTTATACACAAATTCACAGATTACACTTAAACTCATGAAAACATTGTGCTGTGCTGTCTCTTTCAGTCTGAACCAGAAGATCATGCTGGAGCAGGAGAGGCTCAGAGTGGAGCATGAGAAACTCAAATCCACCGACCAAGAGAAGAGCCGCAAGCTGCACGAGCTTACGTACGTTTCACATGACTATGCACTGATCACTGTTTTAACTCTGTTGACTCAATTTGGTTGAGTTTAACATAAACAACAATAGTGCTGCCATTTATCACCAACATTGTGGCATGTGTATTTCTTTAAATGGCAACTGTTGTTGTTGTTGTACAGGGTGATGCAGGACAGAAGGGAGCAGGCCAGACAGGACCTGAAGGGTCTGGAGGAGACAGTGGTGAGTTAATTCAAATCAACTGATGACAAAAGCACTTATTTTCGGTCTTTGTCTTACGTCCATCTGCAAGTAGAATTGATTGTTTCATTGAGTTGACTTGTATAAAGCTGGTACTGACACATTCCTGCAAGTCATAAATGCCATATCAATAATTTTCACTACAAGTGTTCCATAAATTTTATTTTGTTTCCTTTTTCCCTGTTAGTGTTTACAGTAAATTCAATACAAAACAAATTAATGACTAATTTTAAATTCAACACCAGCCTCAGTGTTGGTTTTTAAAACGTAGGGTATCTGTGCACATTTGCTGTTGCCTTGAGTTTCTTTGATATTGAGTGATGTCTGCAGTGTAAAATTCTTGGATATAAATCCGTTTTTTCAAGTTGTTTTCTGATTTTGATTTCTTGTCTTTTCCCTTCAAGGCCAAGGAGCTGCAGACCCTGCACAATTTGAGGAAGCTCTTTGTCCAGGATTTGGCTACCAGAGTGAAAAAGGTGAAACTGATTGTTTATTGTATGGTTGGCAAGAAAATCTCTTCAATTGCAGTGAGGGGGATTTGTTTAGTGAAAAATACCACTGCATAAAGTTTAATGCTTGTGTATTACTCATTGTGCAGAGCGCTGAGATGGACTCAGATGACACAGGTGGCAGCGCAGCACAGAAACAGAAAATCTCCTTTCTTGAGAACAATCTTGAGCAGCTCACCAAGGTTCACAAACAGGTAGGATTTTAATCAACACTCCCAGCAACAGCTCAGAGATCATTGCTGTCCTTTTAAGATCTCACATTACCTTCTCTGGTTGACCTCCATTTGCAGTGCTGTGTTCACTTTGTCTTCTTGCCTTTTATCCATTTTATTCTCTGCCCTTTATTTCAGTGTTCTTGCTATCATTATGTTTGCTTAATCATGCTCCCCCACTGGTAGACTGTTGTTGAAACATAGATGAAAGTAGTGATTTAACATGATGCATAATGTCCCACAGCTGGTACGTGACAATGCAGACCTGCGCTGTGAGCTTCCTAAACTGGAAAAACGTCTTCGTGCTACAGCTGAGCGGGTCAAGGCCCTTGAATCTGCTCTGAAGGAGGCCAAGGAGAACGCTGCCCGCGACCGCAAACGCTACCAGCAGGAGGTGGATCGCATCAAGGAGGCCGTCAGGGCCAAGAACATGGCCAGGAGGGGACATTCAGCCCAGATCGGTTAGTAGGGATAGATGAGAAATGCATTTACACCTTCTTAGATTCTGGACAGGAAACACAAGATTGATCATCAGTTACTGTCTCTGGTTTTGTAGTGAAATTTCATGTATTTTTCTAATAGGATTGACAAAGGATTTCTTGGGAAAACAGTCCAATTATTGTTTTGTTTTAAGTAAAATTCAAATCTCCTGACATTGCAAACGTTATCTGTTCATCTGAAACGGCCAATCCTCAATCTCCTCTGTTTCCCCAGCTAAGCCTATCCGGCCTGGGCAGCAGCCAGTGGCATCTCCTACCCACCCCAACATCAACCGCAGCGGAGGTGGTTTCTACCAGAACAGCCAGACGGTGTCCATCAGGGGAGGAGGCAGCAGCGGCAAGCCAGACAAGAAGTAAGAGTGACATCGCTCTTTCTCTTCCTATAGCTAACAAGACGATGTATCATTTGAGAGATACTGGAACTAAAGCAGGAAGGATTAAAATGACATTTCTGATAACAGCAAAGAACCAAATACTGCATCGAGATGCATTTGATATTCTGGGTATCTGTACGGATGTATTGATGAATGAGTCTTGCTCAGTATTATTCTACATTCTCATTTAGACACAGAAACATGAGAAAATAACATCCATGTTTGAAAATACCAAACATACCCTTTGACTGGCTGAACACATGCCGCATTTATTAAATATTTATTAAATCCACGGTTTTTAATGCAGATGCATGGCAAGCCGCTCATATGCCAGGGCGATGCTGTTGTGACATACAAAGGTTCACAAGCACCTATTTTCCAGGGCTCAGCACCTGCACCCTCAGATTAACAGAGTTCAACTTTTGGAGTACAGCAGTGCACACTGCATGTCATGTGACAAGAGCTTTACACCTGTCCTACAGACAATAGTTTAGGCCTACACACTGCAAGAATATAAGCTCTGCACTCAGGATTTCAGGTAAGAACACCATGATATCGTTGCGTAGCAACCTTAGACGCAGCCTGCCTCTGTACTCTTGAAAGTTGGCACTGATTAGGCACAAGAGTAGCACCCAGTGCCCAACCTTGTGTTTTCCAGGCGGGTAAAGATGCGGCATGTGTACAGCCCCTACGGCAAAAATTCCACAGTGATTATACCCTCGCCTCAGTAATCACATAAACGTTTATAGTAAATAGTAGTTAAAGTATTGAATCAGTTTGGAATCCAGTTTTTAGTGTACATGTGTTATTATTCAGATGTGCTTGTTTGACTCAGCTGCTGCATGAATGCAAAAACAGCCTCCTTTTTTGCTTAAACTAAAATTAGCTTGACACATGATGGATATAAGTTGTCAGAGGCGTGATGGATGGTAGCAGTTTTCTGTGCAGAAAGTGTTTGACATTTACTTACAGCATCATTCCTTTCTGTTTATCTGCAGCTAAAGAGCAGCGGGATAGAAGGACGACACCACTGAAGAAGCCAATATCGCCCCCCGCCCACCCCGACAACCTGTCATTCCATTACAGCGAACAGGCTCCTCGTCGCTGCTTTGGAGCCACGAAGGAGTTTCTGAATTATAAATATATATATATAAATATTCCTGGCCTGTACAGCTCCAGCCCCCACACTTCCACCCACTCCCCCATTTCCCCCCAATTCTCATCATGACTTATCTCTTTTTCTCGTACTGGATATAATAATAATAATAATTTAAAAAAAAGAACAAATTTAATTTACAAAAGGCAAGATAATATTCGTATCCACCGAACCAAACGCAGTCTTGAGCGCAGCCTCGGCGAGCGAAACCGGCGAACACCTCGAACGTGTAGCTTCGGTTTCGTTTTTGTTTTGCACAGTCTGTTGTCATCCGTCGTCGTCGTGCGAGTAGTTCTGCACTGTGCCATGCTGAATGTAAAGGGTAGCAAGATCCGAAAAAGATATAAACACTTCCTAAAACAAAAAAAAAGGAGACCCTACCACGAGAAATAGCTTGTCCCTATAGGCTAACCTCTGTACATTTCATCATTACTATTATTGGTTGTTAACCACACTTTTCTCTGAATAGATTTTACATGCTACTTTAAGGAAAAAAAAACTACAAAAAAACTGTATGGTTTTGAATTGACTAGATGGCGTCGAGCACTACTGTTCTGTCCGGTCCTGTACAGATGTAAAATTGGCACTACTGCACACGCTTCCCTGGAGAGAGACACACAGAGAGCTGTATGGAAACAGCAGAGGGAACGGCTAAAAGAAGGATAAAAAAACAAACAGCCACGACGTGCGACAGTGTACTGTAGATGTATTTAACTAAATACCTGTGGAGGCCAATTGTTTTTATCATTAAGTTAAAATAAAACCTATACTCGTTATTGGTGACTTCATGAGAAGGATGCAAAGAATGTAGAAGGAAAGAAGGAAGGAAGAGAATGATCCGGTTAACACAACAAACTTCCACCTTTTAGCATAGCCTATGCTAAGTAGCTAAATGTACTGTTTTTACTTCTCTCAGTGGTTAATAATGCTGTGTTAATGAGCGCTATTTATATCTCTCTGCACATTGGAGCACATAGTCTGCAGGCATATAGACTGAGATAGCACACACAATGCTTGTCCTGTCCTAGCTGGGTCGCTGTCACTCACTCATCTCCAGGACCTGTTTTTGTTTTGTTTTTTTAGTTGTAACTGTTTGATCCCTGCCGTACCGTATCATTATTTCTTTTTAAGGGTGCCTCGCCTTTTTTTTTTTTTTTGTCTTCCCTCCCACACCCTTTTTTTTGTTGTTGTTTCTAATAGATTTAGGACCTGTAACTGTATTTGCCCCTTTATGGTTGTAAATTTGCATAAAAGCAATGTGTTTGCTGGGTTTTATGTACTGTATCTCTTTCATTGTTCCATAGATCATGTAGACTCGTATTTGCAGCGGGTGGGGAGGTGTCAGTCGATGGGTCAGACCCTTGCCACTGATCAGCCAGTCAGGAGAGCAGGGTCTAAAATTGCACAACAATCTTCTGTCATCATCTGTAGGAGGGGTTTATTATTTAATTAAATCTAGTCCGGATTTATTTTGTTTTATTGTCTTTGTTGTGTTTTCTAATCCCCACCACAGATTTGATTTTTTTTTTTTTTTTTTACATCCTATGAAGCCCCACTGCATTGGCAAAGAGCTTGTTGTAATTGTAACCCCAGCGTGAGAACACTAACATCTTGTGCAAGTGCAATATACTGTAAAATACACTGAATATCAGTCGACTGGCAGGTGTGATCAGGGTGTGCTCGCAGCGGTAATCCTGCCATGTGAAGTCCGAAGCCGTTCTTCCTCGTTAGCTTCTGGTCTGCTAACATTTGGTGTCTCACTGAGGGCTTCTTTCTTTGCTATTTCTAAAAAGCTGAAACATGACACAGCAGATTTTCCATAATCTTAAATAAAGAGTATCTACCACTGTACTGGACAGTAAACTCCCTGTAGACGACAAAGTGGTTACACTTAACTATCCAGTGCAGGTGTAGATATTTAAATCAGAATATAAACAAAAGCTTTTTAGAAATACCGATTAAAGAAACTTTCTACTCCATTTTTGGTTGAGACGAGCAGAACAAATCTAGCTTGAAAAAGTGAGACAGGATTTTGGCTTTCTAACATGTCATACTAAAACTTGTCATCTTGTAACAGGAATGTTGGGTTTAATAGCACTTCTTCACCAAACCTGCACTCAGAAAAAACACTCCATGTGGCTGTTTTTGACTGGAGGAAAGAGAAGTTTCCAAAGCCCTGTAAATGGAACTGTTTGATGACAGCAAATAATTTAAGAAGTAATAATTACGTTCTACAAGCTGCAGGGAGGAGTAGCTCTCCCGCATCTATGACAGGACAGTTTGTGGTGTCTATCGAGATGGTTTATTCCCTCTGTGTAATCTTCTAGATTAGGTGAGACTTTGCAGCATGGACCTCAAAATGTTTATCCTTTGACCTTCCACCAAAACTGGATATGAAATGGGGAAAAAATAGTTAATAAAAAACAGCAAAGAATATTTGAATTTTGCATTAATTCTAAATTTAAAAAAAAGAAAAAACAAAGTGTAGCCACTTTTTTTATTACTGTGTAATAGTTGGTCAATTTTTAAAGGACAGTTTTGAGGATCCATGAGTGGACAAGGTACTGGATCATTCCTGGAGAACTGGGGCACAAATAGCAGGGCTCTGATATGGACGGAGATGGGAAGTACATGAGATCACAGTTTTGGATTGATTGCATGATGTAAATGTATGTGTGATTAAATAATTATGACAAAACACTCGCAAATCTTCCTTTTTGTTGTGTTAAAGATACTTGTTTTGCAAACAGCCATTTAACGCTGAAGTGATCAATAAGCTTATGAACTGTTTCTCTGAAATCTGATACTGGTAATGATCATATTTTTTTGGTCTGGGACTGAGCTTGACCTTGGCAACAGTCTGGGGCAGGGTCTCTGGTTTTCACATGACAGTTCCACAGTGTCAAAAGCCAGCTCCATGAAGAAATGGTTTAGGGTGGCCAGCACAGAGCCCCAACCTCAACCCATCTCATACGTCTAAATGTACTGATGTTTAAAACGGATTGAAATGGTGAACTCATGCAATCATCCAGGTCAAACATTTTGGATTGTTGAAATATTTGCAGTATGAAGTGCAAGCATAATATATGGAGAATAGTAGGATTTTTAAATAGCTTATTTCACTATCAAGATGAATGTTTATTTTTTTCCAAGTATGAATATATATATTTTATATATCATGATCCCACAGATGTCTACCACAAAATTATAAAATGTTTCTCCCAGGGGAAACCAATTTTTAAATTTTCCACACTTTATGCAGCAGACTTCTCTCTGCTTGTTGCCTGGCAACTGCTCCCGGCCAAGAAGTAGTCCGGCACATACCCTCTGTTAAAAGTATGAGTTGTTGCGTTAACATTCTTAGGGCTTTTATGTGTGGGATAAAGGAACGAGCTGTAAGGTGTTGAGTATTGGTGAGCTTCAGATGTGCTGGTGGAGCTTTACTTTATGTTTGGACAGAGCCAGGCTAGATGAAGCCAAGTCAGCTGGCATATGGCAGGAGAATGTAAAGGTCCACCTACTCAAACACCATTGCAGACCAAGTACCCCCGTCATGGCAACATCACTCCCTAGTGTCAGTGGACAGCCAAGCAGGACAATGCACCACTCTGCACCTCAGAAGCTGCTCAGGAATGTCCAGAGGAACATGACAAAGAGCTCAAGGTATCAACCTGTCCTAAATATTCCCCAGATCCCGAACTCATCGGGCATCTGTGAGACATGCTGGTACCCCACTTCACAACCCACAGGACCTAAAGGATCTGCAACCAACACCCTGGTCTGGTGCCAGACACCACAGGACATCCCAGAGGTCCTGTGTCCATACCTCAACAGGTCTGCACTAAGTCTGATCCAAGAAGGCCACACTGTGGATCATGTGTACCTCTGGGATATTGGCATGCCCCATGAATCGATCAGATTGGGATCTGGGGGCCTTGAGCTCTTCATCACATTCCTTGGGCCATTCCTGAGCAGTGTGGCATGGTGCATTGTCCTGCTGGGGGGCCACTACCATCAGGGAGTGCGTCAAGTGGCATCCAAATGATTGCCGAACCAAAGATTTCCCAGCAGAACATTGCACTGTTATAAGATGATTTATTTTATTTGCTTCACTCACCAGTGGTTTTGGCTGATCGGTGTATGACTCAATCTAGGAATGTGAGTGGAAGTATTGCATCTGGGTCTTAAATCCAGCCTCAGGCTGCCAAGTCATATGGATCTATGTTGTTTATTGTGATTAGTTTGTCCAAATACCATTGCTTGATGACTGTAGCAGGCATAGCCTAGGTAACACAGCATGATCTTCACAAGAGGGCACCCTCATCCAAATACACAGCGTGATGCCAACTTTACATTCTCTGTAGCTTCATATTTAGTGTACAGACCACAGGCTGCATATAAAGTCATTTGTACAGATATTGGAGGATCATGAAAAAATTGTTTTAAGTGTAGCATATCCAGTGTTAAATTTAATTGTAATCAGTTACAATTACTGAGAAAATTGTGTAATAAAATTATAATAACTAATCAAAATGTTGGTGATAACACAGGTGTTACATCAGAATATATTCTTTTTGGTAAAAAGCTTACATGTATAACATTCATCTGTTGCTTTGCATCTTTGTGCTTGCAGAAATGCCTTCTTTTGGCATAGCCTATTTATGGATATTTCTCGTGTTATTACCTAGTTTGAAACATTGGTTGGAACAGTAATCAAGAAGTAAGCAAATGTAATAAGTTACATTACTTTGATGAAGGAATTAAAATAGTTACAGTAGGGTAAAGTAACCTTTACAACACTGAACACATCCAACACTGGCAATATGTCAGTTGTTGCATTTTCTTAGAACACAGAAATACATTACAAAGATTGAGAAAAACAGTAAAACAAAACCTTAATAAAGTTCTCGTATTTATTTAGTTTAGCAGAAATTTAAATAAATAAAAGGATCGTTTTGCAATGTAACTGTAGTTCCAGTTAATAACCATCGGGTGGCGCTAATTCCCCGTTTGCGTCCCGTAACACTTGAGGGCACGGACCATAGAGTGCTAAATAAAATATGAGCTCTCACTTTGACTGTATTCCCATTCGGAACATTGGGAATGCTTTTGATAAATTAATGGAAATGCTAACAAAGCATGCTAACTGTCAGAAATTGACTGCCTGTCGGCAATTGTATATACATGAAAAAACGGTTAATTAACGTTTATTAATTGTTTACTTGAAATATTGGGTGATACAGCGCCAAAGTTTTGTATTGGAGTCATTGTATTTTGTAACCGGAAGGCGAGTCATTTTGTCCCAGGAAAAGAAAACACGCAGAGTGGTACATCTCTCTTAATAGACGATCTCTGCCTGAAGGTAGTTGCCAAAGTTGTGGGGCAGGCGTGAGTCCACGGGAGCGAGCACTGCTGTGGATTACACCGGCCAGGGAAGAACAGGAGACACGGGAGCGCTGCTCTCTGACAAACCTGACAAGTAGTGAGCCAGTTTCACACGGTGGTCGGTCGACAGGAAAGTTCACGGGATTTTAAACTCATTCAGGACCACTGGAGGGTTTTTTCCTCATTCTCCACGGAGCGTCCCACCGCAGTAGAGAAGGTACGTTAAGGTGCGGGTGTGTGACTGCGGCAGTGTTTGGGACACCGAGGAATGTTTAGCTAATTAGCTAGCTAACGTTAGCGACAGATTAGCTCATGTAAATCAAGACAAGAGGCTGTCAACCCGTGTTAAGACTGTAAAACGTGAATATAAGTTAAAGGTAAGACTTAAATACCCTCACTGAAAGTGCACTAAAGTATTCTCATAGCTGGTGAAGTTGAGAGGAATGTTGTAGAAATACCAGGAACTGTCACTAATTCCTGTAGGAGCTAAAGTGCTATCATCAAACCATAGAAAATCAACACTAGCTCCTGACAGAGGTGTGTTTAGGCTGTGTCCTCTGGGCAATTTGTTTTGTGCAGTAAAGTTGCTGTTAAGCAAACTCAGACAGAAATGTAAATTTTTGGTTGTGTGTAAACTTTATTAGCTGTCAACAGTAACATGAACCTGTCAGGGTGCAGCACAAAGCAGGTGACAGGTCAGTTTACCTTTTGAATGTGCAATAACAGTATATATGAGAAACAACATGTCTTAATATTAGGTTTTAAGTGTAAAACCAATTATAAATGCCTATCATAAGCTTTAAGACCCCACAGTGTTCAATAACATTATAAACTAGAGAACAACATTAATTAGGGACCGAGCCCGTAGGGCAAGGACCCTATTGAAATTGCAGCGCACAAAATCAGGAAAAGAGCCGGTCAGAGGGTCCTACAGCGCTCCACGTTGAGAAAAGTCGTCGCCGAAGGCGACGACCTAAATCCTCATTGCATTCTGAGCGCAGGGATATATAGTGTCGTCGCCGAAGGCGACGACACTACTGTTATTGCTGTGTTTATTATTCTTTATTTTTCCGCAACTTTGGGCCCAAATTTGACCCCCTAAACATGCTCGAAAACTCACCAAAATTGGCACACCTGCCTAAAAAGTGACACAAAATCAGGCTATGTAAAAATTAACCCCAAAAATGCCAAAATGGGCTCTCTAGCGCCACCTAGGTACACAAAAATGCCCGTTACGGCCCGTAGGAATGTCGTAGAAAGATCAAACAAAAACTGGCTTGTTCGTCTCATCAAGACCTACAAATCACGCGCTGCTACCCCTGACCTAAATCAAACAGGAAGTGAGTTATTTGCCCTTTCACAATAAAATTTTACCTGATTTCGGGTGAAAATGACCCTTCTCCAAAAATTATCTCCTCCGAGGGCGTTTATCGTAGCAACGTGAACGGCGCACAGGGTGATAGATCACACCCTTGGGAAAAAAAGTTCTGTATAACTTTTTCATTACTGGCCCGGTTTTCATTTTATACGCTCTCAAAGCGCCCGACGCACACACATTTTGAAAATCCTCGAAATTTCTCCCATAGGAAATGAATGGGAGAAGAGAAGAGAGTCACCAACACTCGGTGTTAAACAAAGTTTAATAACATTGGCATGCTTTCAGCTACAGACTCCATTAAAATTGTTAAATGTTGCCGCAGTTGTCGTCTATTCACACATGTTCTCATTTTTTTTGTATCTGTTACGGTTTTTGATCAGTGCCTCCAAAAGTACCATGAGTAAATCAGGCGAAAGTTGGAGTTTATAATGGGTGTCTATGAGACGGAATGTTTGCCGCTAGAGTGCGGAGCTGCTCTGAAAACTGTCCAAAAAACTTTTTGAAACTGCTCCTACGGGCACATACTTTAAGCTAGACACACCATTGTCTCAAAAGTAGTAGAGATTTTTGTCCTGATTCATAAAAGTGTCTCCTTTTCACACTGACGGGAACAGAATTTGAACTGTGCAACTCCAAAGACAATGAGCACCCTCCATGTCTCCCATCCGCTCCAATGCATTTTCTGACTGCTGATCTCAGGAGAAAAGCTTAACTGCCTTCATGTTTAACTCGCTAAAATATCCATATTTCTGCATCTACGTGGAAAATAACACATCACAACGATCCCCACATTCTTCCGGTCGTCACCATATCTTTCTTTCATTCGTAGCTGAAACGGTGTGGTCACCAGAGCAATTTGTTCGACGTGTCGCTTTTTGGCCACAGACTGAAGAAAATGCTGTGTCACTGACCTACTTTCAGCTGCACCTGTGTGTCTCTCCTCTGTTCTGTGTTGCTATGACGACCACTGCCTTTGATTGACAGCTCATCAAGCATCACACTGTGATTGGATACAGTCTAATGTCTATTGGCTACACCAGGGCTTCTCTCATATTAGTCCCGCCCTGAAATTTACATGGTGTGGCCTATATTTCATGTACAATCAGCTGTTAATATGTCAGCCGTCACACTTAGCTGTACCGCCATAAAACAGGAAGTAGTTTATAACTCCAGCATACATGCTCCAATCTTCCCCAAACTTCACAGGATTGATCACAGCCCCGCCCTGAACACATCCATGTGTCAATATTTGGGATGACACACAGCGCCCCCTACTGGCAACAGGAAGTACGTCTTTTCACACACTTTTCCTTCTATTTACCCAAAATTTACATACTGTGGTCTGTACCTCGTGTACATTAAAACTTTCACATGTCAGGCGTCACACTAAGTGTACCGCCACAAAACAGGAAGTAGTTTATATCTCCGGCATACATGCTCCAATCTTCCTCAAACTTCACAGGATTGCTAACTGTCCAGCTACAGGCCAAAACGGGCAACGGGCAAGGGGCTAGGGGCAACGGGGAACGGGCAACGGGGAACGGGCGTGGGTGCGAGGTCCCGCAAAACGCTGCTTGCAGCTTTAATTATTTTTGCAATTGTGAGGCTCTAACTTGCCTAATAAATAAAGTGATTAGTCAGTTGACAGAAATGTGATAGTGAGGATTTGCTGCTTTTGTTGTTGTAAACTCAGTATATCTTGGCTTTGGGCTTTTGGTTGGACAAATGAAGCAATCTGACGCATTAACCTGTCTTTTGGAAAACCTGGATGGACATGTTTTGCGTTTTTATGACATAGACTAAAAGATTAGTGGAGTCATGCAAACTAAATCAATATATTAAGTGATAGCTGCATTTCTAAATTTGGTTATGAAGATAGGAATGGATAAACTCTCAGTAGACAGTTTGAACACCATAAATCACATCATATTTATTCCCCCACATGATTGTTGATGCAACCATGTGTTTTTTTTTTTTTTTACCAGTAAGTGTGAGTGGTAGAATTTACTGTATTGTTATGCCATGCTGAATTGGATCAGTGTTGAACCCCACTGCCTGCTCCCATTCTTACAATGGACGAACTAACTGGCTCTCAGCACAACCTTTATTTGTGTTTTGTCATGTTCTCACATCTCTCCTCTCTCAAGATGCTCACATTAAGTGAGCTGCAGCTGGCTGTGATTTGTTGAAGTGTGACAGATTGTGGTTATGATGACAGTTGCAGGGGACCTCGGGGAGTTGAGTTACGAGGAAAGTCGTGGTGAGAGGTGCCTAACTGGGACAGACTGTGCTGAATCCAGGCTGTTTAGGGGAACGTGGACCTATATTTGGTGTGACTACGTGCGAAGGTCACAGTGCGGCACTTGACTGACACTACTAGTTCCAGATGTTACAAATTGTGACTTCAGATGCCAATTTTTGAGGTTCAGTTCACCCAAAATCACAGGAAAACACATTCTCTCACTTATGAGCCATGCTGATGGTTTTTATTTGGCAGCTCAATCTCTAAAACGTCCCCAGTATACTAGAGGTGAATGGTGTTTTAAAGGCAAGACATCTTTCCAGAAACATGTCAAAGTTACGCAAAACTCATTGTCAACAGTTTTCTAATGAATGATTTACTTGGTTATAAGTTCCAAAGTAAACAGTGGTGTTTGTGAATAAACTTGAGTTGAATCATAGCTTTGTTTCTGAAAAGTCGACACCTTGGTTGCTCTGTAATGACGCCATATGAATCTATAAAAATGACCTTATTGAGCCTGATAACCTCATTTTCCTGGTCTTTAAATAACTCCACAGTGGGAGAGAAGTGTGCTCTCTCTGATAGAAATAACTCACTCAGAGTAATCACTTGCTGTTTTGCTGTGGACAGAAACCCTCTGATCACTGCTAACAAGTGTCACGTGAGAGCTGATTTAGAGTAGTGACCATGCTGACTCACTTGTCCGTGTTTCAGCGGAAACATTTCATGCATTAACGTTGAAAATCTTTTTCACAGATATCACTTTATGTTTTGCTGAGGTGGGAGAAAAGGGGAGGGTGTGTTTCCTACATGTGCTGACAACGGCAGATTTTCCACCACATATTAGTTCAAACAGTCCCACACACATTTCTTCTTCCACCTTCCCATCTCTTTAGACTGTTAAGCCAAGGCCATGCCATCATTGTCTTGTAGCTCTGGATGGTTATATTCGTCAGACCCACCCATCCACCCCACAGTGCACTGTAAATCTTATTACCATCACATCAAATTAAGGTGCTCCCTTCGATTTTGCTGATTGGACTCTGAGGAGATTTGTACTGTCCACTAAATAGCAGCACTGATGCTGGGCTTAATGTAGACGGGGATAAGTGAAAGAGACAACAGCCACCAGGGACTTAACCTTCTAAATACCTTTCAATATGAAGAATGAGAGCAACCAGAAAGTCTTACTCAGTATTTGTGTTGTTTGTGGTCTTGTCCAGTTTAATTCATCAGGGTAATGACATTTTCAGAGCATCATTTGTTTTTTCACTAAATTGATATTAATGCCAGGATATTATAGACATGTTTTTTTGATGAGAAGGATAGAGGGACAAGATTGTTGAAAAAAAAAGAAACGTTTCACTGGTTTAAAAAATGTTAGGCTACATTTAATGCTTATTTTAGTTGTTTAATCTGCTGATTATTTTTCTCAATTAGTCTGTTAATCGTTTGGTCTATAACATTGCCAGAAAATAGTGAAAAATTCCCATCACAGTTTCCCAATAGCCACGGTACCAGCTTTAAATTGCATGTTTTGTTGGACTAGCATTCAGAAACCTGATGTAATTCAGTTTATAATCTTGTCCAAAAAAGGAGCAAAAAAGACTCAAACAGTGAATCAGCCATCAAATTAGGTTCCAATTAATTTTCTGTGGATTGACAAATCAAAAAATCTAATAGATTCAGCTCTAAATATTTTGCTTACAACAACACAGGTTTATGCAGAATGAAGCCAACTTCAATTTTAATATGAAAATGATAAATTTAAAAAGTATGTGTCTCAAACTTTGTTGCATTTATTTTTCCTCATAAGCTGTAATGTCATGAAAAAGTTTAAAAATCTTATATTTTATTGTTGGTTTTAGGTGTAGTATGTTTTGTGAGATGAGGTTTTTCAGTCTGAGTAACGATTTGAATCAACAGCTGTCAGACTGGTTTGTGATTTACCTAAAAACTCTGGCAGGATATTGACAAGGAGTCAAAGAGTAAAAAGAAAATAACCGGGGGAAATGTTGTGCAAGGAAGGCAGGAAATTACGTTTTGTATTTCTGCTGCTGCAGTGACTTAAGTCCCAAAACTTCCCAGCCCCTCTGATTATTTTACCAGCCAGTTGATACTTATAAGCCTCAAAAGAATGACATTTGCTGTTGAGCAGGTGGAGAAAGTCAGGCCCACTGTTTGGGCTTAGTTATTATTCCCAGAACTGGAGAAGTACAGGATGTGGCACGACTGACCAAACTGACTCTGGGCAAACCACAGACTTCTTATAAGAAGTGCACCACCGTGACAGATTGTGTAATGGAGCATTCAGTGCAGCAATGTGCACAGATAAAATCTCACACCTATTACTGTGGATGACGTAAGGGAGGACTGATTGAAAAGCCTAAAGTATGGCTGCTCAGTTACGGACAAGAAACGCTAATTCTGATTATTTTGATTATAACAGTTTGCTTATTCAGTAAAAAGTAGGCTTTTCCTCAAGTTCCTCAACCTCAGTCGGCATGTCTTTAACACAAGTATTAGATAGAAGCAGAAGAAGTGCAGTCTTCCTCCCGCCAGCTAAATTAGCTGCTCACAGTTTAATGAAGAAGGCTGCCAGCTCTTGTTATAATATATGCCCACAGCCCAGCGTAATGCTTCACTAGTCGGCTGGGTGTTGTTATCGTGAGCTGTGAATTGGTGTCAGGGGCAGTGTTTTGTTTCATTTGGCTAATGGACGTTCTGTATAGCCTATAGATTTGGTGAGATTTCCCTTAGTGCCTATTAGCCTAAACCAGCGAGGTAATCCATGATGATATTATCCCTGCGGTCATCGTATCAGGAGTAATCCAGATTGCTGTTGGCCTAATCACAGATCTTTAGACACAACTGGTAAACGTTAAGAGAAATGCCACACAGTAATAATGGATAATAGCTGCCTAACCCACGTGCACTGGCTGTAAAACGATGTGCCCGTTAATCAAGTGGGTGTAAAAGGGCGAAGCTAATGTTGCTTTGTGTGTGTAGTCTGTGGATATTTCCTATGATATATGGATTAATTAGACAGGATTAATAGGATTAATAACACTGGGTGCAATTAGGATGACAAAATAATTCTCTGAAAATATGCTCCCCAAATAGATCCATCAGGATTTTGTCTGTCTGGCTGCCACAACCACTACACAGACTTGGCATTAAAAGTCATTTGTTGTGTGGTTGATTTTGTTCCCGGTCTGCTGCAGTGCTGCTGGCTCTGTGTCTCAGTGTGCACAATGAATTTAAAAGCAGAAAGAGAGATTTCTAGTCTCGATTGTCCATTAAAATCATAGTTTTGTTTTTTTAAGGCAAAGTTCTGCCAGGATGTGACTCACTGATGACTGATTGTAATTATGACGGTCATTGTAATATCCTGCTGTAACTGCTTCTGACGCTGTAATATCCTGCCACTTCATCTAGATCCAATTACATCCACTTTCTTTAAAACCACTGTCTGGGTTGTTACTCAGATGGGGGGAAACATTATTTTAACCTCATTTTGTTTTGTTTTGGATGCTTTGGGACATTAGATTAATTTTAAGAAGGCCAAAGTGCCCATTACAGCATCAGTCTTATTTTATTACAACGAGAAGTGCTGCGTTTTCTCATGTTTTACTTTCTACTTACTAGGTGTTTGAATGGGAACTTGGTCACCATTAAAATGTTAAATATTATACAGATAACATGTTTGTGAAGGCAGTAAGTAAATGTCAGAATGATAAACACAGTGTGACATTTGCCACTCTTGATCTGACACATTTTGCACTATGTTCTTACTGTGCTGAATTGGTCAAGAAATTTCGTTGAAAAGACTACAACGACAGGGATGATGTATCTATTTAATTCACCCAACAAACGTCTTTATTGGTCTCTAGTGGTCCTTGCATGTTGACTTACTTACAGAGTACGTTTAAAAGGAAGCTTTGGGATTTTTTAACCTGGACCCTAGACACATTGTCGTGTCTAAGGCGGAGTTTATACTTTTGCCTTGAATCGACACCGTAGCTACGGTGTAGGTTCTGCTTCAACATGGAGCCTACGCAGTAACCGACACCATAGCCTGACGTGCACCTCCCTAGAAATGTAACTCACAGATAAGCAACAATAAATTGTGAAGACAATAAAGCCCTCCTCAAAAATAGCATTTTAAGTCTTGTGTGTAATTTGTCCTTCAGGGATTTATATTTAGTAATGTATCCTGGCTTCATATGAGCAGAGGAAATCGCTGCTTGTCGCTAGGCTAATTTATACAATGTAAAATGCCATAGGCTTGTGCTTATAATGTTAGCATATTGTATTTATTCGGAACACGTGTTAAGTATGATGGTTGTTTTGTCTGTGAACCTTGTGAGTTGTAATGGAGCCAAATTATGTACCGTTACTTCTGTTAAATGTTGCTGTTGTCCCTGGTTTTATATGAGAAGATTGTGCTTGTGCTAAAAACATTAGCATGTTGTATTTGTGGGGAAAATGTGTCCAGATAAAGACAAATGTTTGTCTGTGAATGCTGCGAGTTATAGTTGAAGCTGATTTGTGTACTTGTGTTTGAAGTTGTCTCTATTAAGCCATGTTTAATGTGTGTTTTGGGCATGTTTTGAATTAACTAAACTCTACAGCGCTTCACTGAAACCCTGCCGCTGACAGTGTTTTGGAGGTGTAGCTGCAGAGTGACACAGACACAACACCCCGCAAGAGTAAATGCTACGGCTACGGCGTAGGGTCTGCCAAATCCTGTTTAAATGACTAATGGACACAGTAGTTTTTGTTAAGTGTTCAGAGAGACTGCGATAATGGCAAAAGAGGTTGCAATGTAATCCCTATGGGCAGTTGTCAGTTTACGTACATAAAGTGCTTGTTTTTTGCCACTGACAGGCTCAGATTGTTATTATAAGTGCCTAAAAACATTACAGAAAAGCAACACAGAAATATGAAACACTTTTCCTTATCTTTCACTAGTCTGTTTGTTATTATGACTCTCGCTCAAGGAGAACTCTCATTTTGAAATCTTGCAGTAGGTGACTTGTTGCAGGAAAGCAGCAGAGGAAAGGTTAAAGATAATTGGAGAGATGTGATTCGAAGAGTTTGTTGTGTTGGAGTACAGATAGCTTAATATTATCTAAAGATTTTCAGTGTCATGCCTGAATATTTAGCTGATTTTGACAATTTGGAAAAGTCTGCAAGACTTCAGGAGACTTCTCTTGAGCAAGGCACACACAAACAAATAGACCGGATTGGCGACAGGTAAGTCTGTCACTCTGAGCCTGTCAGTGGCAAAAACAAGCACTTTTAGGGGACGTAAATGATTATACATAGGATTACATTGCAGCAATTGCCCTAAAAGTGCTTGTTTCTTTTACTTAGACACGAAAACATGGGAAAATAGGGTCCAAGTTAAAAAACACAGTAGTTTCCCTGTAAGGCAATTGACTCAGATTCTCTCCTGGAGCGATTTTAAAATGGTAGAGCAGTCGCAGGGAATTTGATGTCTTAGATGACTAGCATTCCAGAAAACTGTTGTAATGAAGTTAAGAAATCTGTGTTGTAATGCACCTCAAACGCTGTGGGAAGAGAAATGCTACATTTAAAATATAAAACAAGATTCTAGGAAGGCCTTAAATGTCAATAGGCTGTTTTTTTGTAGAAACACTTGACAGAGCTACCCAGGCAAGATGTACATCTTTGAACTCTAAAGATTGTTAGAGCATAAAATATTTGTTTTACAGCTAGCAGAGTAGCACTATGGGACAAGCTCTGTCTATTAAAGTAGCCCATGCACTGAGGTACACCTCAGGCAGTGTGACTAGATCTTACCAGGTCACAAGGGCAAAAGGTTGACTAATAATTTAATTGAACATTTTCTTAGAATTGGTCTCTGTTTGTCTTTTGTTTTTCTTGGATTATTATTATTAAAGTCAAGGTTGCCTCTGAAGTTCACTGCAGATAAGACATGTCTTTTAAACTAAGGCTTGGCTCCATAACATGCATCTTCTTGTCACTGTTAGTCGAGTCATGACCATTTTTTAACTAAGTAGAAAAAAAATTAAGACACTTCAAAGCTGAGCTTGCTCAAGGTGTGCTAGAGCCTCACCTCATGTTGTAAGAGAGAGGTGTGTGTGTGTGTGTGTGTGTGTGTGTGTGTGTGTGTGTGTGTGTGTGTGTGTGTGTGTGTGTGTGTGTACGTGTGTACGTCTGTGTGTACGTGTGTGTACACATGTGACTTCAGCAGGAAACTATGTGTGATTCGACTAATCTCTCCGCTCAGCAGCAACATGCCTCAGTTGCTGCTTGACTGGCTGTCATGATCAGACAGAAGAACAGAGAGCGAAAGACAGACAGAGTTAGACACAGAAAAACAGAGGTGGAGGAAGACCATGTGAGTCATATTACTGTCTCCCCTCCTTATGTGCTGCTCTAAAGCCTTGGGAGAGGCTTACAACTCTTCAGTTTGTATTTTATTCATTTGTTATGATTAGGTTAGTGGAGTTAAATAGGCTTTAAAAGTCATGGATGTTTGGGTCTTTGCTGTAGTACGTGTTGTATAAGAATAAAATGGGCCTATTTTTATTTATGAGTGCATTACCAAGGCTTAAAGTGATAAATATGACTGTCGTTTAAAATTTGTGCTTTTTTGTACTGTTTTTTAATGTCTTAAAATCCTTCTTCAAGGGGTTTTCCTTGGATCTTTCTGTTAATTAACTTTTAGTATACTTTAGTGATGCTATTTTCTTGACTGTTCAATACAGAAATAAAAATAAGGCATAAAAATCGATATCACTGCTGAAGTTTGCCCCACTGTTCTTCCAGACAAACTGCAGTCGCTGCTGCTAGAAATGTAAAACACAACTTTCTTTGTGCTGAAGGATTTTGTGTTAAGATTTGTATTCCCTAAATAATTTATTTCAGAGTAAAATATGTTTAATAAATGAGAAGACGACATAATGTTCAGTCTGACAACATCCTTGTACAATAAACCACTTTCACTGTAATGCTAGTTTTGCAGTTTATTTTCTTATTTACCTTCTGAAAAAACAGTAATATGCCATTGTTCACAGAACCTGATACTTTTCTCTGTGTTAGCATGGTATTGAAACAGACACTGATGGGAGAAAATGCAGTTTTAGAGTAAACAAACATAATTCTAAAACATATATTTTTAAAAAAATATAATACGGGAAATGTGAGAAGAGAAAGAAGTGAATGACATGTAGGAAATCCCCTCAAGGACTTTTAGGTTATATTGTAAATCTGTTACAGCCAAAAAATATTTAAAGCCCAGGTACTGATTTATTCATTACTGTGGACCATAAAATGATAATTGAAAATAGGAAAATGGGAATGTATTTATACAGAAATATGTTAGATACTTACTGTAGATCTTTGTTGTTCTTCCTCCAGCTCTGCTCATGAAGCCATGCTAATAGACGTCTTCTTCTTGCGGTGAGCAGCCTGGTAGACAGTCAGAGGCATCATGGCGGATCTGCCTATTGCCCCAGGCGAGGTCTACATTGAGGTGGAGTACGACTATGAATACAAGGCCAAGGACCGCCTCATCACCATTCGCACGGGAGAATGCTACATGCTGGTCAAGAAAACCAATGAGGACTGGTGGCAGGTGAGGAAAGAGGAAGGGACTAAAGCTTTCTATGTACCTGCTCAGTATGTCCGTGAGGTCCGTAAAGCCCTCATGCCACCTCCTAAACTGCTCCCAAATCCTCCTGCTGCCAGTGGCAACACAACTCCAACTGGTGGGGGTGCAATCTGGGTAAAGCCAACCAGTCTGGACCTAGGACTCCAGGACCGGTCCACTGAGAACCTTCACAGACAAGAGTCCAACTATCGGCGCTCACCCTCTGCACACACTGCCTCTTCTGGGCACTTCAGTCCCCCCAGGCAGCGCAGGGACAGTAACCCTTATCATAACCCCAGCACTCCCACTGACCATGACCGAGCTCTGGCTGACATCCTTGTCCACGGTGGAGCCCCCCATCACGGTCATAAAGGATCGTCCAACTCTCTACCCCGCACCAGAGCTCGATCCCCAGATCTGGTCCGAGCCCCGCTGGATGTGGACAGCACCCAACACTGTGACTCTGCAGGTGAAGAGAGACGCACCAACGACTCAGAGTCAGGAGACGAACTGAGCAGCAGCTCCACTGAACATCTCCAGGTAAAGTCAAACAAGTTAAAAGAACTGTTTGTGCTGTTTTATGTTCTTGTATGTGTGAAGCTTGACAGTTTAAAATCTGGGCCCAGTCCAGGCTTGGTGTTTGTAAGGATTAGACAACAGTCCACGGCTTTTTTAGATAACACAACAAACATCACCACACAGGCATCATGAGAGTCAAAAGTCCTGCATGCAATGGAGCTGTCCTCCATCAGACCTTTGTCAAATGTAGACAGCGGTTGTACAATTGTACTGTACTTGAGGGGATTGTACTTTGTGCCTGTTCCTATTGTAGCTTTAGCAGATGTCTGTATTGGTGTCTTTATTTACCAGTACAAGGAACAACTCAAATCACAGTATATTTTATGACTTTTAAGGACATTGTAGCTGCTACAAGAGAGTGCTGAACGAAATTTCACTGTATTTATTGCAGTGACAATAAAGCTTCTTCTTCTTCTTCTTTTGTGTTGGTGTATAACACTGACAGTGTCACACCAGGTTTTGTGCAGTTGGCTCTACTAAATCTGTTTGACATTTTGAGGTGATCTGACCTCTTGACCTAAATCAGAAAGTTTTGTTGAGCAGGGGAGTGATCAGCCACTCCAGGCCTAAAGCCACTGAGGTGCACTGCAGCTTCAGCCAGAAAACCTCAGTGAGATGAGGCAGCTGATTACTTTTGAGCCTGGTCAGTGGGGGTGTTTGTTCCTGAAATCATTAGCTCAGTCTGCTGCTGAACAAAAGCCAGTGAGAAAATAGAAACCGGGTCTGTGTGGTGCTGCCACTGGGTGTAGACCTCTTTTTTGTGAGTAGAAAGGAGGAGATTGTAGTACAAGTTGAGTTCAAGTTACATATATAGAATAGTGCTTTTTACAGTTTGTGGAACTTTGACCTGAATACTAATGTCATAAATAGTTATTCTGCCAAGGTAACATGGCAAACAAGGAACAGTCATCAAGTGCAGCTATTGCTTTGCAAATTTATTTGTGTTACTTGACTTGGACAGATTTGTAGCAGATTTGTGCAGCACAGTTGTATTTAGGTGTTTGTCTGTGAGTCTGTGTCACTCCAGATTACGTAGATTCTGCCTGCTGTAGTACACTTTCAAGGAGCCAACATGCACTCCTATCTTTCCTCTTCGTTTTATACCGCCATGCAGGCAACAGCCGTGCACAAAGGCATTACGTTTTCCGGTTGTCCATTTGTCTGCCCGTCCAAATCTCACAATATCTCAACAACACCTTCAGGAAATTTCCTGTTATTTGGCACAAATGTCCACCTGGACTTGACAATGAACTGACTAGATTATGGTGGTTGAAGGTCAAGCTGACTGTGACCTCACAAAACATGTTTTTTGCCAATATCTGAAGAATTTATTCCATAATTAGAACAAAATCACACAAATGTCTAACTGTATAAAATGATGAATGATGACATTTTATATCCAAAAAGTCAAAGGTCAACTTCACTGTGACATCATAATGTTCTGCAAAAATACTTTTCTAGCTATCACTCAGTGTCATACTTCAGGAACAGAAGGGCAGACAATTGGTCAGATACCAAACAGGTGACACTAATCTCGGGTGCCCATCTTGAAATTGTGGTGCATGTATAGGTCTTCTGTGCTGTTGGGTTGAAGATGTGTGTGAAGCATCCACATTTTAGAATATGTAGCTTCTTTGCAGCAACATCCATATGTGAAGCATTGTCTTCAGTCATAGCAACATATGAGTCCAGACAGACAACTGCAACTTGACTGGTTGGCAGAGGCATACACAGGCAGGGTGATGATTCTAGTTTAACAGTTACAACCACAATATTTGCATAATATTGTGGTTATATTAATAGTATAAGAGATTACACTGGGATTCAGAACCTTACTTAAAATGGAACATCAAACCTTTCTGTAGCACCAGTATTCAGTCTTACAAAAGGGTGCAAAATGCATAGTTATACAGTTTTAGCATGAAATAAACAAACTAATACACCTTTTTAGAAATCCACATATTCTTGGGTGACCCCTGAAATTGACTTTTTGTCATAGTATTAAGTGATAAAAATATTGCATTTAGGCGACCACAGTGCTATAAAACTACTCCCAAAACGTAGCTCTACTAGTTCACTCACATTTACTGAAAAGATTTAGCTTCAGATCCACTAAATAACCCTTGACACTTGCCTGTAAGTGAGTTAATTTGTCCAAGTTTGGTCACACCAACACTCTGTCAACTTTCAGAAGTACTGATTTCACAGCCATGTATCACACAATGACGTAACCACTGACTCGGTATGATGTGTTGTTAAAGGTTATCTAAAAGTGAACATATACAATTTTAAAATCCGTATATTCTCTGAACGCAGCTCGGTCCACAATGGAGTTCCTTCCTTCCTCAGTCCCTCTGTGTGCCATTTAAATGGCAGGAGACAAGGTCAAAGTAGTCAAGCTTGTTTTGGTAATCTAGACACCCAGTCCAGCTTTGTCTGAAAGTAAACACTTTGTGATTTTCTCATTCTGTGAGTCATTTGATCTGCGAGTGCAAATATTAAAATAAATACAAAATCTCTGCAAGGCTTCTCTTTTTTTATCTTCCACGCTCAAATATTATTCTAGTTGATGGGTAAAGCACTTCTATACCATGGAAACAGCAAGTATTTATTTAAAACTGGTTTGTAAAATTAGATATCATATCAGTGCAGTGGCAGTGTCATCTGTATTAAGACTGCAAGAAATTGCAGCAGCAGTGCTAATGCTGTATGCCCTGTTCATTTATTTACAGTTGAGGAGTGACAACAAAATCTTAGTTATTACATTTCTTGATATCATAAAAGTTTTGTTTATATTATTTCTGTTGACACAGGAGTAAAATAGTAATGTTTAAAACCTAAATTGTGATTTTCTCGTGGCCCTCTGTGATGATGCAGTTTGCAGTGTTTATAGGAAAGAAGTGATGTGATGTGGTTTTCTTCACCTTCACCTCGTCCAGTATTGTCCTTTATCAGGACATGTAAATGACCGAATTGTTAACACCATGCTTTTCCTTAGATGATTGATTGTTGTTTGATAAGGTGGATTCATGGTCCTACACAGCTCATGAGTCAGATGTGATGATGTGAAACTGTCCCAGTTTCAGTGGGTTGCTTGTTTGTTTTTCTTCTGCCCTGGCAGCGTGCTGCTGGTGACAGCAGCTCAGATGTGAGTCAGGACTTCCTAAAATATGCAAACCCCACCCCTCTCCTATCTCTGCTGCTCTCATATTTTCTCTTCTCATGTCTTTGCTTTCCTGAAGCGTAATCCTTTAAAAGAGAATAAGAAATAAACGAGTGACTTTTAAAGTAGGAGAAGGACGACTGCACATAAAACCAAAGCAGCAGTGTAAATGCAGAAAGTAGAGCTGTGAGTTTTCCAGCTGCCTGGCCTTTTTCCTTATTGCCAGCTCGTCCAGCTCCTTCTGATAAGCTCCCTGCTTATAGGCAGTAATGAGTGTGTCTGGAGAGCCGCACAGCTCTTTGCCAGGCTCTTATCTGCTACACTGGACCTGACACTGGGGCCCACTTTGTCACTGCTTTTGTGGCTAGTCATCTTTCAACAGCCGCTGCTCTGTCATTCTGCAGGTGTCATTCCTTGGGACTTCTTTAAGGGGGTTAGATTATGGGGCTGTGATTATGTCATTCATTTGCCAGCTGACTTGCTTTTTAATGAAGTCTGGGAATGTTGCATGTCTGTTTTTTGTGCGGCTTTTTGCCCCAGAAAAGGCAGTTATCCAATATCTTAGACATGCCTGGCAAGATTTTGATGATATCTGAGTGACTGATTAAGAAGATGAGCTTTTATTGAGCTGCCTTATTTTCACTCCACTGAGAAGCCCAGCCACATCAGAATTTAAAACAATAAAATTTCAGGAAAAACTAATCAGTTAACTCCAATGCATTTGTCATCATCAGTGAATTTGCTCTTGGGGGTGAAGTAAAGTCCCACCTGTTTTAGGGGGACACGTGGATGAACTTTGCCATGCCCCTTTCTGGTGTGAGCGGGCCTTAACTCAAAGTTAGGTCTCTTTAGGCATTACAGGGATCACAAAGTCTCCCCAGTAATGCAAGCTCAACACTTCCTCTGGCTTCTTCACAGTGAAAGCCTTCCAATAAACAGAATCAATAATAGCATTTATTGCTAAGTAGCTACAGGAAGTGCTGAGTCATAGTGTTTGCTGGTAGTTTAGCTTAGGTCAAATTTCTGTGTAGGCTACAAGTTGGCTTAAATTTGCATTTGCAAGTATGTGAGGGTCGAGATATGGTTAAAAAAAAAAGTCTTCTTTCCTTATACTATTATCCCCACCACCTCCCCTGTTTGGTACCAGCCACTGCATCCAAAGCAGAAGGCACATATTTTCGAGACGTGCTGCAGTGCAACTATAAAGTAATAAAACAAATGATGCAGCATGTTTGAACAGCACAGAGCTGTCACAACATTAGTACTGAGTTTCCATAAGCCCAACAGCCATTGATCCTTAGTCGGAAAATGTTGAAGTTACCAACTGAGATATCACTTGATACTTTCATGCATGCGGTGTGTCTTAAAGCCCCCGGCCGCGGTGGATTGGACATTGTATCCACCGAAGCAGATGTTCCCCTCTAGCCACTGAATATAATGGCTGTCAAGGTCTCAGTGTGTTTTAATTTGCTGCTTCACTGCACCATCTCATCCATTCTGCTTTTCCTCACCCCTCTTCCTCCAGGATCATAATAATCCAACAGCACTTGTGAGAGACACTGAGCATGCTATGTACTATATGCTCTGCATGTAAGAACCTCATGTAATTAGTTTGGGAAATTATTACTCAGTGTTGGCTCCAAAAAATGAGCCTTTTTTAACTTTAAATGTGACTTTTTTCCTTGTTTGTAGCTGTTGTAGTTGATAAGGAGAAATTTACAGGGGGAGAATAAAAATATCTGGACCTCTGCAGTGAAGTCCCAGCTTTACAAAGATAATATTCAAAAATGACAGCTGGAGAAATTGGCTCTCCAGGTGGGGAATAATGTGGTGTGTAACAGACTTAAATCTTTGATCATTTCTTATTTGTCATAAATACCCACCTGACAGACTGTTACAGCCGTCAGTAATTGTTTAATGTTCATGCATGAAACAAAACTTGACAATCTAATTTTAGTTTTCTCAGATTAAATGACAAAACGTTTGCTCCCCTCAGGTGATAAACCCGAGTAAATTGAGCTTTTTAGAACAATAAATGAACAGGAATTGGAATCCTTCATTGATGCCGGTGCACAGATCACACCAGCACCTCACCGTCTCGCCAATTAGCCCCACTTACTTGGTTAATTGAAGTCCTGTGGCATGTTATGGTTGAAAGGATGACTAGAGCACTTGGCTAACAGGAAAAAATTTTTAAACGTGCAAAAAGCCAATCAGTGTTCATCAAGCTGTAAATGGTGTGTTCGAGGTCAATCCTGAAAGGCAACAGACATAAAGCTGAGCTCGCATAATTGTAAAACATGTTTCTTCTCTGTGTTCTTTTTGCAATATTAGCTCATACATGGACTGATTAGATAATTTAACACAAGTCTCATTAGCCTGAGACTGTTATGCTGCTAACACTGCAAGTTAGCTTGAACCTCTGTTTGTCTCTGTATGTTTCCAGTGTGTCTGCAATTCTTGAGAAAGTCTCTAATTTAGAGACTCGTAATAAAGGCCTCAAAAGTCTATAATTACCAAAACGAGGATCATCTCAGAAGTTCATAAATCAGTTTTAGCACACTGTCTTCAGCTTCTGCTTAGTGTCTCACTTTTAAAAGTATCAGGCACCCCCCACCTATGATCGTCACAGTCAATAACACCCACTCATCCTGCAGACTCCCATCGTTCCTTATGACAACTGTAATCAACTAAAAAGCTCTAATGACTCTCAGCAGGATGATTGATTGGAGGAAGCGCTTCCTCATTTCTTTGATTACCTACTGTGTGGCAGGAAGTTGAGTTGGCAAGTTGATGTCTTCACACTGTCACGCCTTTTTTGTACATGAAGCAGTTGAACACACCCATCCATGCACATTAATGTACGTCTGTAGCACACAGAATAAGTAATCTATTAACTCATCCACTCATTCATTCATTCTTCACATATACACACACACATTGCTCTTAAGTTATGCAAGACACACAAGCTTTCATAAACTTACACACACACACACACACACACAGAGTCTGAGGGATCTGTTAGTGGGAGCCAGACCATCTGCACCACTGTTAATTCTCTTTCTGTGGCTTATTAAAAAAGGCTTATTATATCACATGCTGGCAGCGAGAGTCTGAACTCACTGCAGGGTTATTTAGATGCTAAATCATCCTCTCATTCAGGGGGTCCCAAATGTTTTCTCGGTGAGGACCCCCAGATGGAAACATAATAAACAATTGGCTCTGATTTGGAAAGAATTTTATTAACGCATCAATTAATTGCAGTTTTTTTAACCTGTACCTTGGTTTTCCATTGATACTGCTCACACATTAGCCTAATTTTTTTTCCTTCCTCTGCTGAATGGGCATCACTACAAAAATGAAATACCTTGCTCAAGGGCACTCTGATGCTCACTGTTGACAGAGGAGGAGTAACATTGAAATTTTAAACAAGCAATCCACACTTTTTCCCAGACTTTACTGCTTTTTCTGTCATCCCAGCATTTTTTGTTATGTGGTGTTTTAATAACCTTAGTTGTATGTTTATGTACTTTCTTTTTCGTCTTATCTTACTCCGTCATGTTTCCTGCCAGATTGTTTGTGGATTACAACCAGTGACCTTCTGCCACAAAGCCACAGCTCTCACATCTGGGTCAGTGTTGAGCCAACCAGATGACTGTTACTGTTGGCACAATGACATGCTGTTTAAAGGCGCTGCAGCTAATGATTACATCATTTGAGGAGTATTTTCTTGATTAATCGATTAAACGGTTTGGTTAATGAAATGTGAGAAAACAATAAAAAATGCCCATAGCAATTTCCCATCACAGTGATATCTTCAGTCATCCTATTAATGCTAAAAACAGTCCAAAGAAAGTAAACTTAATATCCCATAAGACAAAGATAAACAGAAGCTGGAACCAGTAAAATTTGAGGTTGATAATCAAAATCATTCCTAGTCAATTGTCTACCATTTGATGGCTTCAAGTCTTATGTTTATCTTAGTCCTGTCTTGAAACGCGTAAGTATTGCTTAATGAAGACAAGTATTTGCTGTAGTTATTTCACTTTTGTGGATTCTGTTGTTTTTTCTGGTGAATTTGAACCTCAAAACAACCTCACAGATGTCTCCTTTCAGGAAAATCACCATGAGCAAATAGCGGTTCATTTGGGAATAAGACGGAAAGTCTCAGTGGAGTACTGCAGACTGTGGTAGTGCCAGTTCTGTGTGCTCATCGCACATGTTACAAAGCAGCCCAGAGGGGTTTATAGTACTGTTCTGTACTGTTCTCAACCTGGGACACACACACACATGCACGCACACACGGAGCTTCAGGCGGTCTGGCAGCTGACCCACTGCTTTGCAGTGTGTTTGGCTCTTGTGTAACAGAGTAGGGGTAAGGCTAGGTTTGACACCCTCACTTTGCATCTCTTCCTTTCTCACTCTCTCCTTTCTTTTTTTGTCTGCCTTCATTTAAAATTCACCTGCTTCTCTTCCAGCCGTTTTAGCTATTCTGCACGGAAGTCAGGATTGGAAAAAAGGTACTTCATACCACAAAATGATACATATTTTGAGCAAAGGGTGAATGATATGGATAAAATCTTCAATCACAGTACGTGTATATGGTAATATCCATACAGTCTACCTTGTGAGAATCCCTTTATAGATACAGTTAAAGGGTTTAAATGGTAATGTCTTTTTTGGCCAATCCAGCAAAATGAAATAACTGTATAATCACGGTGCTTACTTCATCACATTAAGGATAAAATTCTGAAAATCCAATATTGCCATCAGTCCTGGTCATTAATCCACAGCACTGCCTACAATGCTAAAATTAAAGGGAGGGGTACAATGGACACAGTTCCTATTGTCTCATGGGATGTGTCGTAATGCCCAATACCACAGTGTGCTGCATGTTTCCATAGGTGGTTATCAGTATACTTAACCATTATGTTTATTATTTTTTATACTTAATGGATGCCACATTGGCATGTTTTTGACATTTTGCTTCCCAGTTGATCAGTTGTCTGTTCATAAGGATTTAGCAAACCTATACCATCTAGGGATCTTATGTGGAGTATCATTTTTTGTAAAAGATTAATCACTACATAACACTCCTTGCAGTGATTTTTATTTAAGGTAACATGAGGCCAGAGCTTTGTGTGATCCACTGTGTCTGTGTCATAGACCATATAAAGTAACGTCCGTAGCTACCGTGACATCATCCATTGGTTTGTGGATTGCCATTTTGAAGCCTCGAGTTTGGCATTTCAGCCATTGCCATCTTGGTTTTTTAGAGCCAAAGGTGACCTGTAATAATAAGAGGGTTGAGCTGTGGAGGAGCGAGGGGTGGATGTGACTCAGACTGTGGTGACACCTCACAGACCGACTGTCGCTCAAATGGCCAAGCCCTTAAATGAGTAAATGAGTAACTTTAAGCCGTAATAAATTGTAAAGGGATGACTTATATAAAAATTCACCGCCTCAACAGTAGTTTAAATGTTGAAATTAGCTATAGGTATTTTGGTTACAGGGTTGTAAACATGTTTATTTCTGCTGTAAAGTTGGCTATTTCAAGGTGGCAGGTGTATTTGGATTGACTTAATCAAGCCTTAAGTGGCCATGAGAAGGACTGCAGTTTTTTGCACATCCACGTCAACTTCCTTCTTCAGCCCAAGAGGTTGTCGCTTGATCTGATTAAGTGTAACTGATGATGGAAACTCTGAATTTTATAATGACGTTGAATAAGGAAATGTGCACATCATGGCCGCTACCCAATTAACTTATTAAGTCCAGCATCGGTCCGAAATCAATCCAGTGTATTAGACTGTCACTGAATGATAGCTGTCTAATACACGTAAAAGCCAGAGGTGTTGTTTTCCAGTCGTTTGACACAATCTTAAGTAATTTACATATGAGCAGGACTGTGGGAGTTGTGTTAAAAATTGCAACCAAGATGTGAAAATGTACGGATGTCACAGTAAACCAGAAAGAGACCGTTATTAGATCAGGCATATGATGAACTGAAGGCTTTACTTGTAGATAGATACTTGTGATTTTTGCCACATCATAGTATGTGTTTATACTTTCCAGAGGTTCATGAGTAATGGTGGAAGTTAGACTCTTGACGAGCAGGAAGAATTTAAAATCACAACTGTCAGCAGTATAATAAATATCCTGGTTGGTGATTATAAGGGATCATCCAGTGTAAAGCGTAACTCTGCCCCATATGACTTGTTTGATTAGAGACAAAGAAGATGTATGTGTGGGGGCAGGGGCCACAATGTTTCTCACTTTATGGAGCTTTTCTTAATCCCTCTGGGAGCTTCAATTGGATATCTGTGTGTGTGTGTATGTGTTGTTCCAGCTGGGGCGTTGTGTGTTGTGGCATTATGGTGGGGCAGGTCAAGCAGTGTGTGTTGTGGCAGCTCAGGGAGAGCGAGCATCACTGAGCTCTGTACGCACTCTCTCCCTCTCTCTGTTTATGTAAGAACGTGTGAGTGAATAAGAGTCAGTGTGTGTGTTTGTGTGTTTGAGTGTGTGTGTTGGGCCTCAGAGTGACACTATCTGGTTAGCCACAGTGACATGTCAGTCAGGGAGAGAGTTTGTGAATAGGCAGAGCCTGCTGTGTTTCTCTGCATCATCAGTGTCCTCGTCAGCACCGCCGGCTACAAGACTCTTTCCTCTGCAGCGGCAACTCAGCCACAGGACAGCATGTACCCAGATGAGAATGAGACGGTAAGACAGCTTCTTTATCTGTGTGTGTGTGCTGGCAGCAGGGACACTGAAAAATACAGAGACAGTCAGATGCCTACAACTCGCTGTGTTCATACAGCTACGTGCATGTTTTTTTTGCCAAGTCAGCACATCCCTCCACGTATTGTATTGTATCAAAGTGCTGCACAGTAACTAACGCTCATTACAGAGCTTCCTGAGTTGTCGGAAGCACATGGATTCACACAAGCCAGCTGGCATTTATAGCATTTGTTGTATTTGTTGCACTCTGAGAGAATTATCTTTAAATGAAATGCTGTTTGTTTTCAATTTCATTATGCATGCTACTGTATTGCATTCATATTTGGATCCCAGTCATGCAAGCAGAGGGTGTTGATCCCTAAAGTTATAAACACGCACTCAGATTATGTGACTATGCCTTCTCTGCTTTGTGTTTCTGTCCTTCTCTCTCACACACACACAGCAGCTGATCTTGCAGATTGTTCACAAGCTCAGGGCAATGACTTGTGTTTATTACCCATTTGTTCACCACGAATCAATAACATTGATTATCTGAGCCACAGCTACTCTCTAGCCAGAAGAGACAGACGCGGGGGTTCAGTTGTACTCTTTGAGATGCTTGAACTGATGATGGCATGCAACAGGATAGCTCAGAGGATGCGCTAAGCACTTGCCATGCTTCATTACATAAGCCTGGCTACGTAACATTTGTTTGGACAGCTGGCTGTTGAGACGAGCTCGGGGCAGCAGTGATGATGGGAGAGAGGATGAGGAGGAGGTGGGGTAGCAGTCAGGACAATTTATTCTGTGTTATTTTTTGGATTTCAGATTTAATGTAGTTTTATTTTACACAGTTCAGATGACTGATATTTCACATATTGAGTGCACTCAGCAGAATATATATACAGAACAGTACTTAATTTTTCAAAGTCATTGTGAAGTCAATGTAAACTTATCTCTCAGTTAACTTTAGTGTTTTGAAACAGGCAGCGTCAAACAATAAACTGTTCAATTTAAAGGTAAAGTTCTTTTTTTAATAGAAAAACTATGTTTGTTCTAAAAATTTTTGTAATCTCGTCTTCACCTGACATAAATGGCAAAACACGGCAATCCACCTTCTCCCATTTCTTTTATTTTGTCCATTTTATGTTTTGTTACACACCAGAACACAAGCCTGAATTCACAATAGCTTTGAGCTGTATGCCAAAATTCAGTCTCCTAGGGCAAAAACTGTGGCTGCCAAAGGGTGGGGAAGTTTTTATGGACCAACTGACAGACAGAGCGAGCTACAGAGCTGCTGGTTGCAACAAAAAAATAATATTTACAAATTGCCTGTGTACACATTAGCATCTTTAGAAACACTTTACAAAGAAACAAACAAAAAAATTAAAGAAAGCACATCCATATTGCCTCTTGCAAGTTATGGCTACCATCAGATTTTTCTGTAAACTCGTCCCAGTCCTTAATAAATAACAAAATGCTCTTTTTTTAATATAGTTTGTGATGAAACAGGACTCTATCAATCCCCTCCAAACCGCCATGTGTATTTGAGCAGCCACTAAATGACAGAGAGCTGCTTGCACCATATAATCTCTGGTCCAATATAAATAAAGGTTTGCTCGTGGCCCTGCCCATGTGTACTCATGCTTGTCTGGCTGGCGACAGTGTGCGCTATAATTTCCCACTTTCCAGTAGAAAGGACCGTCAGTGCATAGTGCACTTTGCCCCCAGTGAAGTTCAGAGTTAGAGATTATTAACTTGGCATTATGGCAACAAAACTTAGAGTATATCTTACATTTAGCCCAGTTTAAATGTAAAAACAATGCATTATAAAGGAAAGAAAACAATCACAACGTCTAGGTTTTTAAAACATATTTTAAAAATTTCTAGAGCAGTATGTACTTGAGTATTGTCCCTCTTTCAAGAACATGTAGCCTGCTAGCAGTGTATTATTAGGTTTGGGAGAAGTCCAAGAAATTAATGTCTTCCCTTCCAATTGTAAGAAATGTGCTTAAAAGTTTCCAAAAAAATGGAAAATTACATTATTACTCGTACAGCCTGCATATCTTAAGAGCCTCAGTTCCTCACAGCCAGGACTTGAAGCTGTTTTAATGTTGCAAAACTAAGCACTGTTGCACCTTTGCTGTCGTTGCTCCAAGACTTTGCAACTTCTTTCAAAGTCTGACTGAAGCCAACTAACTGCACATTTTTTAGAAGCATCTTAAATGTATTTTTTTCACTGGCATCTTTGATTTTTGGACTGTTATTTGGATCCAAAAAAGTAATTTAAAGGCGTTACACTGGACTTTGAGAAATTGTGATGGGTATTTTTTCTTATTTTTTGACACTTGGTGAACTATTGATTAGCTTAATTGGGAAATTAAGTGAAGATGTAAATAATCATTAACTTGCAGCCCACACAATGCTGACTTACTGATCCACACTTATAGCCGTTTTTATAAATTTGGATTCATTTTACTGAGGTATTATTTGTGTTTAAGTCTTTACTTTCTTCATATGTGACATAGATCATTTAGGTAAGGTAACCAGATAGATAAGATGCCATACCGTTGCTAACATAGGGATAACAATTTCCTTAATTTCCAAGGCCTGGAACATACATGTAATGTAGACATGGGAACCTCTGTAGGAGCCATTTGCGGGCTTAAAATAGGAAATGTGTCCATGTTGGGCAGCCAGGCTGGTTAGCCTTCAATTACAAAGACCTACTTTCTCCCCAGAGTTTACAATGTGTGTCTTATGGACGTTACAAGTTGAAGGATTGATGTCAGTGGGTCACTGCATCTTCAGCAAATTGTTTTTTTTTTTTTAACCCTTTCATTGTACATGTAGCTCAATCATATCGTCCAGGCTGGTTGGTAGAGTGTGGTTACAGTCGGGGCAGAGGTCATAGGATAAAGAACTGGTGTCTAAATGGTAGTAATGTGAACTGGTTGGCGATCAATGACAGGATGATCCCAGCTTAAGCTTTGTTCTAGTTTTGCTGTGTGTGACATACAATGTAGGCGTGTGAAGAGCTCTATTTCTGTTTCTCATTTTTTCCCAATAGTGATTTTATACAGTTTAAATCATGACTCCAGAGGGCTAGGCACTAACACTGTCAGGTTTCATGATGATATATTAACACACCTAATATAAGTTATAAAACCAGAAAAAGAAATGTGTCACTGCATATGTTTTTGGAGACATTTTTTACACAAAACAATAACTCAACAGTGCCTGTACACTGCTATATTCTCTCCAATTATGCTTTATTCTAAATATACATGATTATTAATGTAGAAAAATCAAGCAGCATTATCTTTCAATGTTGTTGATCAACGCTCTGACCACAAGTTGTCCTTGTGGTCAGAGGAAGATTTATTTGTGGTTGAAATGTTTTCAGTCATGTCCATGTAGAACAGAAGTACAGTTGGGAACAAGATAGCACTGTGCTGTAACTTCTTTGTCTTTGTGTGCACGTCATCACACCCCAGCACTTGCAAAAGATTTACAGATGCGCCTCTTGTTGGCAGCCACATATTCTTAGACAGTCAGGTGAAACATTCACCCACTGCCTGATCATCTACTGTTAATCTGCTGTGTTTGTTTCAGACAGAAAGTTGACCTTTTTTCATCTGCATTAATTACTAGAGACTTAGACAGTTCACACTAAAATGATTAAATACACATTTTTCCTCTTACCTGTAGTGCTGTTTATCATCTGGAGTGTTGAACTACACCTGCCAACTCTATCACCACACAGAAGAAAACATACACCTACTCATTGACGACAAACTCATGTAAACATCAGTGCTATCCTCCTCGGCTGAGCTGTAACCTTAGTTAGCCTAGTGGTGCTAGGTGAGGTAGCAGCAGATGCACGCTTTCTTCTGTGTAGTGGTACGGTTGGCAGGTGTAGTTTGGTTGAAAGAAAATAGTTCCTACATTAAACTGCTCACAACAAGATCTGCGAATAACGTTGAGTACCGGGTCATGGTTTCTGGTAAGACACGTTGCTGTTTCAAATGTATTTTTTTGGCGCTCAGAGTACCACAAGCCGAGTGCTATCAACTTTCATTATATTTGAGAGAAGGCAGACATCTCTACGGCCAATATCTCCAATACTCGGCAACTCACACCACATTAATCTAGACTGATAAATAGCACTACGAGTAACAGAAAGAATATGTATTACTGATTTTGGGTTGAAGTGTCCCTTTAAGCATTTGGTGACAAGTTCCGGCTGTCAGGGCTGCTTGGATAACATAATCCACTAAATTGGAGGCTCTCAATCTTTCTGGATGTGGGAATCAACAAGCTGTTCTCATTGAGTTGGTCTTCTTATAAATATCTCCTCCAGACTGCAGCTGCTTTTTTAGTTCAGTTCATCATAATTTCATTCTGCTGGTCTGAACAAACTGATTGGTCTTATCTTAGACTTTTCTATGCTTCTTCATAGCTTAAGGCCTCCTTATTCAGAGTTTAATCTAACATTAGCTAAGACATGTTTAGGCCAGCTCTAGAAGTATTTGTTGAAATGTTCGCTCCACAGCATAATGTGTAGTTTTTAGTGTGGCGTAATACTTGGACGCTTTAACTGCATAGCTACAAGTTCAAACCCTGCTCTACAGCTTTTGTGTTAATTTATCAACCTGTCATTAAACAGCTGTGTAGCCAAGAATGTCTGCCTGCTCTCCATGCATCTGTCTGTAAACCTTGCATACCACAAAGTGAAGAAATCAGCTCCCAAATACACTGTCTGAAACACTGCAATTGAATTGTTCTGATAAAACAAAGAAGAACAAAGATTACGGCACAAGTAGATGGGCCTGCAGAGTCATGCTGGGAAATTAGCTGCACCCTGTCAGCTCTCCGAGGTTTAATGTCAGCTCCTCTCCTGCAGGATAAAAGCTCCTTAACTTCTTGTTTGAACTGTGCCCCTGGGATAATTCCATTTCAGATTAGATTAGTAGATTATTCTAGGAGTCTTGCCTGCCTGTCCCTGTTCCTCCTCCTTTTCCTCTTCCTCCACCCCCTGCCTTTCCATAACTTCCAACACCTGATGTAATGTAGCATTCCACATTATCTGTGTACTTTTGTGTTGTTGTAGTTATCTGAAAAAATGCACTGAAATTCCACAGAGAAAATCCAGTGAGCCCCCTTTGTCTCGTTAAACAGGTTTGTTTTGAGAAAGTTTTTGTACTTTGTTGAGGTTTGCGGTCTGAGAAGCCAGAGACGTGATCCACACTTGTTCATTTGCATTCAAGACCAGAAATACAGGTTCAGGCCCAGTGAACGGCTGGTATTTTGAACAAAGAAAAGCAAGTGTTTTTTTTTTTTGTTTTTTTTCCAAGGACAGTTGGATTTTAGTACGCCTGTTTGAACACAGTCACACTGCTTGCTGTTATCTGTCAGTTCACAAAACCTGCTCTGTGCTGGGCTTTTTGCTTATTCACTGTATTCTGGTAATTTGTAATTGTTTAAGTGCAAGCTGAATCTGATCCTTCGCCTTGCTGCTCTGCTGCACACTGTAATTGTATCAGTGAAGTGTCGAGACTGAGCCACTAAATCTAACCAATATGGAGACCTCTGCAGCTCCTGGCTTTGTTGTTTTATCAGCTTTTTGTGGAGATAAAAATGTATTCATGAAGAAAAAGGCAGCTAAAGAACATGCTTTATCCTGACCCAGAGCATGCTAACATTTTTTCCCTCTAAAGGCCACAGTAAATAATGATAAAAGATGAAAAATTACAGGGCACAAAGGAGGTCTGCACACTGTAGGCTCAAAAATAAATAGCTTTTTTTCTCTTTTTAAGGCAATGTTTTGAGCTGAAAGATCTTGCAGTTAAGTATTTTGCCTTGCTCATACTTGGTCCATCTTCAAAAGATGAAAAATTCCCAAAACAACTGGTAGGAATTTTATGTTTTATTCACCGATGCATCATCATGGCCAGTGTTGGCCCACCCAACTTCTGGTCTATTACAATTTAAGCCTTACATTTACAGTTTTGTCCACCTTCTGGTTAACATTGTACTCGCACAGATAATTTCTGACATCTGGAAATGCAGGCCAACCTACTGCTTCAGCACTGACCAACCCTACTTATTGTAGTTGTGTACACAGTCTTCCTGTGCAATGTGTGCAGTCATCCTACACTCTCACTTTACCCTTAAAATAAAACATAAATAAGCTGTTGTCCTTGCTGGGCGGCACGGTGGTGTGGTGGTTAGCACTGTTGCCTCACAGCAAGAGGGTTCCTGGTTCAGTCCCGGGTGTGGGAGCCCTTCTGTGCGTGTCAGTGTGGGCTTTCTCCAAAGACATGCAGGTCGGTGTGTCACAATGTGAGTGTGAGTGGTTGTCTGTCTATGTATGCTGTATGTTTATGTGTCTATGTGTTAGCCCTGCGATAGTCTGGCGACCTGTCCAGGGTGTACCCTGCCTCAGCTGGGACGACCCTCAAGAGGATAAGCGGTTAGAAGATGGATGGATGTTGTTTTTGCCACAGTCTGTTCTTACCCCTTGGCCTTGAAGACTTTGTTATAGTGATGACAACAAGTTCCCAAAGCTTAGCAGCTGACTTAGTGAATACCAGTGTTATCAGAGGATGGCCAAAACTACAAAAATAAGGTCCTAGTTGTAATAAACTGTCCAGCGTCTACCTCCTAGAAGATCAGCTAAACAGAAGAACTCACTAGTGACTCTTGTCAATTTACCACCCAACAAGATTCTTAGACAACAATGAGAGCTACAAATAATGACTGTTTATGAACAGGACTGCTTGTATAAACATGATTATCAAAGTCAGAAGTACAGGAAGCTGAGATTCTGCAGTTTGAAGTTGTCCCCCTCCAGCCTTACATCTCTCATGGAAAAACATGCACTTATGAAATTGTACTTAGAATTAGTCTTACTGCACCTTTGTCGTGGAGCACACTGTATCTCAGTCATCTACAACAATCCACATAGTGTGATTGGAGTTCAGGTTTCCCAAGTGTGACCAAATATTAAGATCTGTGGTTTCAGTCCCAGAGATAAATTCATCTTTGCTGGGTCTGTAGCACTTACGGACTTATTCATAGACTGTGATAATTTTGAGTTTCATTTACTATTGCTATATTTGTCACTATACCACTTGCTCAAACTCAGTACCACTTACACCCGAGTGCTCCTCTGTGCTACGTGGGCAAATTCTCACTTTTTTGGTTCAGGTTGAAACATGTCTGGGGGGAAATAGCTGTCTGGTGCAGTGTTTCCTCAGAGCTCCCTGTTGAATTATTGTCACTACTGCATCATTTTGTTTTCCTTCTACCTCTCCGCCTCCCTGCGTGCCTATCAGAATGACCTTGCAGGATTTGCATGGTCATTGAAGGAATCGCAGCCAGCAGATTCTATCTCGGGCTCCTCTCTCCATGTTGCTTCATCCCCGGAGCCACTTGATGGAAAACTGCCAGGAGTCATTTTGAAGACAAGCTACAGCAGCTGACAAAGCCTGTGCAATGCAGTTTTCCCCTTTTCTTATTTTGGACCACTTTCCCTGTGCTCCCTACATTTTAATATTTGTTTATCATGGCCGAGGTTGGCTGAATACACACTATTTTAGTGTGTTGGAGGACGTACTAAGACACAATTGTTAAGTCTTTTGTTGGTTACTGAGCTATCCACTGGGAATAGCTGGGATGCAAACTCCTTGTTTACTTGCCCACCTACTGTTTTCATACAAATGATATTATAGTCACAAGTCCACCTCTTCAGTCTCTTAATATTAATCATTGAGAAAAGTCTATGGACTTTCTGCAGACTTTAAAAATACCCCACAGAGTAGAGTGTTTAGAGACCACACTTTAGAAAACCATCCAACATAACCTTGCATACCCATTTGGGATTGATTAATGATATTGAGTTTTTTTGTGTCTGCATCATCATATTCACCCAAATGCACTGTGTATATCCTTTGCAAAAACATTTGCAAAACATTTTTAAAAGTATTATAAATCCACCATTGTTTACACCCATTTTTATGCCTTCGTGCTCACAATAGCCATGGCCGAGGGCATTATGTTTTTGGGTTGTCTGCCCGTCAGTACATCCCATCCTCGTGAATGTGACACCCAAGAAGGCCCTTAAGGGAATTTCTTCAAATTTGGCACAAATACTATATCTACTTGGACTCAACGATGAACTGACTAGTTTTTAGTGGTCATAGGTCAAGGTCACTGTGACCTTGTCTGTCTCATTCTTGTGGACATAATTTCTCAAGAATGCCTTGAGGGAATTTCTTTAAATTTGGCAAAAAGGTTGACGTGGACTTGATTACAAACTCATTAGAATTTGCTGGTGAAAGGTCAGGGTCACTGTGACCTTGCATCCATCTCATTCTCATAAAAATGAAATCTCAAGAACACCTTGAGGGAATTTCTTTAAATTTGACACAAACCTGCACTTGGCCTGAAGAATTAAATGATTAGAATTTTGTGGTCAGAGGTCAAAGGTCAATGTCAGTGTGACCTCAGAAAATATGTTTTTGGCCATAACTCAAAAATTCATAGGCTGATTATGACAGAACTTCACACAAATGTCTAATAAGATAAAATAATTAAGTGATTACATATTATATCCAAAGGGTCAAAGGTCAGCTTCACTGTGACATCATAATGTTCTACATCAAACACTTTTCTGGCCATTATTCAGCATCATAACTCAGGAACAGAAGGGGAGACATTTGGGTGGATGTAAAACTGTATGGATGTAAACTGTAAGAGAAACTAAGGTAATTCTAGTTGTAGCTCATTCTAATTTACTGCTTCTGCTAGTGTGTTGCAACATTTCCTGGCTCATTACAGGCACTTGTAGTTGGGTGAAATAGTGTGAAACCACTTGCAGGAGTGTGTATCTTACCACCTGTCCTACTACAGGTCAGACACTTCACAGGGTACCTTTTGTGTTTTTCTCTATATACAGTTGTAGCTCATACTATTGTTTTGTGTATTTTGTGACATAGATATTTGAGAGATCACATTACTCATTGTCAGGAAATTTGAGGTAACTTGTGTATGATGAAATTATGTTTAGGTTGGATGTCTCCTTTAAATATCGCAGTCTGACACTGGAGTTCAATACTACTTAAACCTTAATCTTTCAGTCTGAAATGTGATTGAACAGATTCTTTGAAGACGACAGTGTTTTGCTTGTCAGCTTAAGTTTTGCACACAAGTTTCTCCCAACTTGAGTCCATAAAGTCCTTTTAAAAGGAGGAGTCGTGACATGCTACAGGCTGAATGAAGGATCATTCATAGCCAGGGGGACCTCTCTTCCTGCCTCTGTCTTCCTCATACCTGCCCTTTACTCTCCTCCTCCTCCATAACGAGGTGCGCTGTCGAGGCATGCGGCTGTGAGGAAACTGGGACACGTGGCCTCTTCTCTGTAGCTGGAGGAGGTGAAAAGCATTTGAGCACACTTATTTTTTTCTTTCTCTCTCTTCACCACATTCTTCAAGGTGTGCAGAGACAAGCCGATACACGATTCCCGGGTGAACAAAAAGAGCGTGAAATGAGCTGTGAAAGCTTTGAGAAAAGAACAGAAAAGAAGAAAGTGACCGGTGGGGAGAAAGAAGGCATTTTAAAGGAGACAATTAGGGTTCTACCGTCTCAAGAGCAGATATTTTGTGCTGATATTCAACAACACTTTCTGTTGCAAAATGATGTGTGTGTTTAGGTTTCTTCACCAGGAGAAAATACAGTAGCATTGGCCTGTTTTTCTAGAGGCAGCTCTCTGCAGCGTCCCATGGTTTAACTGGGATACGTGATGATCAATGAGGCACAGCAGGCTAACCTACATGGACTGAGAAAGATGCAGATTTACTCCACAGAAAAAGGCAAAACTAAGGCATGCAGTGAAATAGGAGCTGTCATTATACCTAGCTGTCCTCTGAACTCTTAAATCATAGTAAGGGTGATTATGCATCAAGTTATTTTGATGTATCTTTGCACTGATTGACTGTAGTTGTACATTATTTCCTCATTACTCACCGCCAATTACTTTGCACTGTTGTTGACCTTGTGAAAAGACTTGAGTGGGAATATTTGGGCACATTGTCAAGCTTAATTACATTCTGAGCTTTTCTAATTGCTGTGTCATTTTGTTGTTGCTTGCTGCTGCTCAGCTTCCCTGAATTGCATTTATTGGCCTCTTTACTTGCTGTACAACAGTGTGTTTAGCTGGTGTTTTGGACCTGAAGGCATGTGGTGTCCTCTTGGTGTTTTTTGTCTTTTTAATTTCATCATGGGTTAACATGGGTTAACAAGTTCTGTATTTTTTGAATCAGGGCCTACACATGTTTTCATTACTGATTAAACTGCGGATTATTTTCTTGTCCACAAAATATCAGAGTATAATGAAAATTGCCTTTAAATACTAAAAAAACAATACTGCACTTCTTCTTAAATGTGACGTGTTTCCTGTTAAAACAGGACAGTGAGGGATCAGTGTTAAATGTAAACCACTGGAAAATTACTGTAGTTATAAAAACAAAATCAGTTTGATTTAAAAGTACAGACAGAAACATGGGATTGTTGATGACCTCATTGTTTGGACTTGTTAGTTGAAGCTACAAATGTAGCATGAGGTCATCGCTGAAGAGTTTTCCAGGAAGTGTGATTGCTCATGTCATGGAATCATGAAGTTTTTTTTAAAGATGGCAGGACATGAACATTCAGTGCTGCTTCTCAGTGTTATGAAATGCATTGGAAGTACAAGATATGAACTGCTGTATCTCATCCCATATTTGTCTGTTGGTCTTCTATATAAAGCACAGTTAGTATAAAATATTTTTGGGTCCACCAGAGGGAATATTCTATATATTTGTCAATCCAGTAACCCAGTTAATCCAATCAGGCCACTGCTGCACTGATCTTTTAAAAAGCGGGCAGTTTGTTATTATTTTCCCACTGAAGTGCAACAGTTTTAGAAATGAAAATTGAAGTTAGGACTTAGCTGATGTGTTTCAGCCCACTGTCCAGACAATTTATACAAAAGTGCAGGGTTGTTTTGAGCTACCAGTTTGGGTAATTAACACCAGCTAAATGAAGATGATTTTATCTACTACTGTAGCTATTTTTAACCAGTGCTACTGCCTGATGCTGTTCTATTCAGAAAAGTTGGGTGGCTATTAAAGTGGTCTAATTTGGTGCTGAATTTTACCAGAGACTGTGGTCAGAAGGTAAACAAATACTTGTTTTCATCCATGTTTCAATACAGATCTGTTTAGTGAAAGCACATTTATGACTCAAACTAAGTCTGTGAGCAAGAAGGGAGAAACATTTAACCCAAAATACCATCAGGGTTAGTGCTATTGTAACACAATCCTCCCTCTTAAGAAACATATTCATCTCACTTACAGTCATCCCTTAATTTCTGGGTTCTGCTATGATTTGTGCTGTGAGTAAAAAGGCCACTTGTGTCATGTCTCAGGCGTGAGTCACTCTTTTCCAGTGCCCACTCATGTGCGAAGTCCACTGTTGCGTCTTTGCCTTGAAAACATGACATTTAGGCTGGTGTTTCCATTATTTTTACAACCATATAAAGCTTTTTTTTGTTTTTGTTAGATTCTGTTTCATGGTTTTAGGGCTTTGAATATATAACTCCCATTCATTTCTATTAACATAATAATATTCTCTGCTTGCTCTCTTTTTTTTTTTTATGTATTTTTCATCTTACATCTCTTTAACTTCCTCCCAGCACATTCAAACAGTGAAATGTTTGTCAGTTATACTCTACTATTAGGGAACTTTATTGGCAACGTTGAGTCATCATATAGTCTGTAGGCTGTGTTAGATGCACCTATAGTCCCTCAGACCGCCTCTGTAATCAGCCCTGCTGGCATTTGACTTGTCACCCACATGTTTGACCTCACAGCCGTTATTAATGCATCGGGGGAAGAATGTGGCTTTTCATGAAGTGGGAAGAAACTGCTGTGGGCACTAGACTAAAGCTGTGATGTTGGGATGGTGTTTTTGTTTGTTGCTGGTGGTTTGCAGACCTCCAGGGGTCCTTGATATTGTTCCATGATGTAGTCTTTAGGAGTGTAATGAATAAGTGATTTTCAGCTTTTCATTGGGGAAGAATGGCTATTCTGTTTATGGCTTGACATTCCCCCTCATTATATCTCCATGGTCAGATAGCAGTTGCTAATTAAAGTCTCAGAGGTCTAGGGTCGTAGTCAGTTATTCAGCTGATTGCTTCTTTCATTTATTGATTACTCATTTTACCTGTAAAACATCAGAAATAGTGAAACATTGGTCAAAACCAAAATAAATTTGTTTTACAATGTGAATTTTATCAGTTAGCTGACTTAATGTTTCAGCTGTATAGTGGTCCTTTTAAAAACCTTGACACGTGAGATATCAGATTATGTGCTTAGGTATTCTCTACATGAAAATGTATCGTATTATGCAACAGCAGAGATTAGTTACATATGATTACAAATTTTGTTTGAACAGCTCACCTTTTTTGTTTGTGTTGTCATGCAGAGTTTTACATCTCTTTGCTCTAATGAAAAGCTGTTGGGCAAAAGGCTGAAGATACAAGGAAGTTAGGGGGGACTGTAGAAGCGTGCTGCTGCTGGAGTGACAGACTTAAGAAATAATGGGGACACTGGTTGACTTTGCAAACAAAAATGGAGGTTAATAATGTTTTGTAAAGCTTAACTTTAAAGATTGGATGTAGTATATAGCCTAAGTAAGAGGTCACTCAGAGTTTTGATTGGTTGTTTGTCACTGTTTTGGATGTAGAGTCTCTTCCTATAAATGATTACAACCCATAGTTTGTGTGAATACTGGGGACATGGCCTATAACATTGACACCTTGTCATGGATGAGACCCCATTATTATTTGAGAAGGGCCAGGCCTAGTAACAGTGAAACAACATTCAGCATTTCTAAAGATGTTTCTCAACTGTGTCTCAGCTGGTGACCTCACTAGGAGCAAACATGTGGCTTTGAATGAATAAAGTCTCCTTAGATAATTACCTCCTTTTATCTTTGTCAGTCACACTGTGCAGAGCTCAGTGCATCACGGTTGTGTTGTGTCCCTGTTTGCTGGGTTAATGGGCATATAGCCTCATTCATGTCCATGAATGGACATCCAGCACATTTGAACTGATGGCCTTAAAGGACCCGTGTCTATGTTTGAAGGAATAATACTCAGTTCTGTTCCTCCCCACTGGGTTTGGTCTTAACCCATTCAGTGTTGCCCAGCTGGGTCAGGCTGCTCAACAGTGACGCTGTGTCTGTTGTAATGTGATCTGACAGGATGAGCAGAGAAGAAAACTAATGTGTTCAACCCAATGCTCAGTACAGTGTTAGGTGTTTTTTAAAGGAACAACATGCAATATGTTTACTGTATTAAATGATGAAATGACCATGATATGTCATCTGAGATAAAGGAAACATGCTAGGTTGAAATACCAGCTTCTCTGACAAACATGCTACAGCCAGTATGTTCTCCTTTGAAATTTCCATTCTGTTGCAGAATGTGTTTTGTGTTGGCCTGTGTGATCCTGCCTACTGCCCATTTCAACACCCGGATTGCCAGATACAAAACAAACTGGCACGCAAACACAGCATGCTGCAGCTATGGAAGCGAGCATACGAACTGGATCAACAGTGATAACGTTAGATTCTACCTGACCTAAAAATCCTCGACATCTTTCAAAAATGACCAGAGACCTGCTGAAACATGGATAAATATTGGAGATGCATTGGAAGATGAAGACAGCTTAGAGCCCAGAAGGATTTTAAGACAGATACACAATTGTCGGGCAGTACCTGACTCAGAATTATGTCATCAAAATCTGATTTGGCTGTTCAATATGAGTATTTGATCATTCGTTTCTTTTTTCCATAGAGACTTTTAGCAGAAAGCACCAATTTTAGACCCTACAACATTATTGGAATAATTAACTTTATTCATTTATCAAACATTACATGAGCTGTAAAGCTCAAGAAAGTATCAGCCATCCAATATACAGAAGGGAATGTCTCGTATGTTAATAACTTTAAATTAATTTTATAAACAAATTTCTGTGAGGCTGCACATTCAAGCAGTTTGGTTACAGCTAAATGAAGTGACCAACCACCAGTGCTTTGTGAATTAGAATAAAGAAGACAGATTTTTTACCAACAGGAAACAGAATAGGCCAAAACAGGAGGTGGACAAGGGAAAGATATTGAACTCTGATTCTCAGCTCAGATGATACAAACAGACGCTGCGTCCAAAATTGCATACTATGCACTAAATACCCAAGATATGTAGTATCGTTAAAAATACTTTTGTGTACATAAACATTAGTATGTATCTTTTCAGATGCTCTGAGCTGTAATTACTCCACCACTTCCTGAGATTGCCAGTTGAAAATACATAACCATGGTAACCCATGCCAACTTCAGCTCTACCAGCATCTGCAAACATGATGAACGTCTGGAGTTTTTGGTTGTCATCACATCTGTTTATCATATTGTCTGACACCTTTATTGCCAGATAATAATTAAATGAGGTACATGCTAACATTAAAATGATAAAAAGGTGATGCTGTGCAGGTAAAATGTTTATGTGTGTACCTAATTTCATGGCACACAATCAAAATAGTTTGTCAGATATTTCAGTCTGGATCAAAGGGGTGGAGTAACAGACATCTTTGAATCCATGCTACTAGCATAGCTAACAAAAAGCCCAAACCATATTGCACCCATAACACAGCTCAATAATCATGTAATTCGTCATCCATCTGTAATGGTACCCCCATCACAATACTTCATATTGTGTTTCCCTAATTGTACATCAGGTAGCAGACTCATGACCAAAGCTATAAACCTCTAGAGAGGTATACTAAGATTTCAGACATACTAAAAAATCTCACATACTCTTGTAGCATACTAAATAGCATGTTTGTATGGAGTTTCAGATGCAGTCCAACACTGCAAACCACCCATCAGCAGCCTAGAACTCAACAAGCCTTTTTAAATTTAAAGCACCTTGTAGTATAATAAACAGCCTGAATGTATTGTGGCAACGCTGGTTATGATCAGATACATTTGCGTATTAACACATGCTCCCAACAAGTTGCTGGACACAAAGAGATACAAAAATGTCTCTGGGAGATTTAACATTAGACTTCCAGTAAGATGAAAGTGACTATGACTATGATGTCTTAAAACTGTTACAACAGTACATGGAGAAGGAGTATTTGCCAAGCTTTAACTCCGACAGTGAAGATTCAGAGTTGAGTTTGATTCTCAACTATATCGACAGTGTTTTGGAAACACCATCCTCTTCTTTATTATCTTCTGCCCCATCACAAGGGGATGGGCCAAGGTCTTACACTGACGATTCTGTCCTGAGCAGCATTCCAAATTTTGTTCAGCTGTATGAAGAAGTCTTCACCACATCTTCCTCCAGTTCGTCTGCTGACTCAGGCGATGCAGACAGAGAGATGTCTGATACAGACGATACGAACTATTTACAGGAAGGAGTTACAGAGACCCAGCTGTGACGCTGTAAAAAATCTAATGAACAACTGCATTGTTATTTGAGGATTTCACATTTCTAACATCCAGTGCCGTCTAACACTTGTTTCAGAAGTGTTACAGTGGTTTCTGTCTTGGAATCCTTCGCCTGTCTATCCAGCTCAATAAAACTCCGCAGTGCTGCATTGATTTAGTTAAACTTATTTCATCAGAAAAGTTTAAAAGATGTTGGAATCAAAAAATTGAGTGTGATTAAAACCAATAGTATGTTTAGAACGGAAATTTTGTAGAAAATCTTTCTAGCCGCAGCTATATATTATCTGACTACAGTTACTTTTGTTAAGATATACAGTGTACTGAATGGAACTGAAATGCCACGGTCCTTGTTTTAGAAGTCAGTGTCTGATTGGAAAATAATGCTGTTGTGAGTAGACTCCAGGCTGTGTGTTCCCACTTGTGTTCTCTAATGTGCTGCTGAATTGGAAATGAACTGCATGTGCCCTGTCTGCCACAGAGGGATTACAACACACACGCACACACATACGCAGCCATCTGCCTCACCACTATCAAATCAAATCAGAGGTCTGGTTTGTCAAATTAGGCAGACAAAGGTTAAACGGCGTCTGACAGTAAGTTAAATGCTTACAAAAGTCTGTTGTCACTCGCTTCAGATGTGTAGCTTAGGTCAGACTGTGCCATGAGAGACTGATCTCTTTGCTGGTGGTTATAGTGGTGCAGTGTGGTGATGTACAGTGTTCCAGTAAAGTGTAAAAGGCTGAGGGAAAGGAGTGGACAGGTGCACCAGGCTGCAGGTGTTCTCTGTCACTGTCTCCTCTGCACTGTAACCCACAGTTTCCTATTTCATATTTAGTGGGAAATGTTAGGCATGCTGTATGGGCTGTTGTGTTGACATCCACTGCTGCTGACAGTGAGGAGTAAATATTATTGTGGTTGTAAACTCTCTCACCCCCGCTTCTTGCACTGTCTGTGACATTTTCTTATTCGTCACTTTGCCCATGAAAATATATCCTGACAGAAATACATTCAAAAGTTTAAAAAATGCATGTGTTTATAAGTAGGCCAATACTTGCAGAGGGATGATACCTCACAGTCCCTGTTAAGCAATGCTTTCAGCCTGTATCGCTTTGTATCTCCTCATATTCTTTCATAACAGGTTGTATATGTCAGTGATCCTTGAGCAGCTCAACCAAAGTGATGTTTCCTAATTTAATTTTGATCGTCTGTCGAGGTCTAACGAGGTGAAACTGCAGTATTTCACATAAAATGGTAAATATTTGATAAAAGCTTGAAATCAAATATCTAGTTAAGGATCTCACCCCCCCCCCCCCCCTTTTAATTTCTTCTTATTGCACCAATAATTCATTAGTCAGAACAGGACATAAATGTTACTTTTTACCCTGCTTACATTTTGGTTTTCTAGGTCATCTTGCTGGCTCAAACTCAGACACTGAAGAGCAGCTGTACATTAGTGGGGTTTGTGACCAGAATGTCAGTGGTTCAAATCCCCAGACCAGCTGGGATAAATCTGGTCAGAAAGTAAATGAAAACTGCATTGAACACAGAGCTGCACTGATGAAGTTTCTCAGCAGCAAACAGTAGAAACAGTAGAAAGGTCCCTCTTTTATGTCTAAGAGTGTGTAACTTCATGAACTTGAAACAGGGCACTGCTGAAGAAAATTTGTGCAACGTCCCAAGATAAATAAACATGTTTAAATAAAGACACACATTAAATTGGGTCTTTCCACCCAGCACTCAATTTAATACCTGTGGTGTGGCAGAGGATAAACAGATTCAGATAACCAGCGCTCAGGTCTCCAGGAGGAGGTTGAGACTGAGCCTGGCATTAATCGAGGAGCAGGAGTTCCTATCTTCCTCCTCCTCAGCTCTGTTGGTGCAACAGAGCCGGATTGAGATAACAGGCGTCGGGATGTAAACCTCTGTCAGTGCTGATTTAGATACTGTCTGAAAGGCTGTTGTGATGTGGTCGGCCATTTATTTCTAAGAGATACAACCAAACTGGCAGCAGATAGGCTAATCCCTGCTGAGTTTGAGGCTTTTCTTTTGTGAAAGTGAGAAAGTTATCTTTCTAATTTGGATTATTCTGTTGTTGTAACTTGCACTGAAGGATTTCAGTCTTCTGTTTTGGGCTTTTGAAAATTTACTCTTTTCTTAGCCAGTGAAAAAATGACACTTTAAAGATGCATTTTCTACCTAGCAACAGGGCTCAATATTTCTGCATTGGATAATAACATTAAATCCTCCACAGAGCCCAAAGTGGAGTCAAAAGCCACACACAGCTTGCATCTTTCTAAGTCACATTATATTGCATTATGTGTTCTGAGCAGTGACCGCACCTGTCCCCCTGTCTTACATAATCACCTACACACGCACACACATATATATTTTTATACATATATACACGCCAGCTGTCCTTAGTGGATCCCTCCAGACTCCAGCCAACCACCACGCTAGGAGAATTAGCGTCATTAGCTGCGACCAGCCAGGTAGATGGAATTAGAGGATTAATCATTCGGTGGAGGCTGTCAGCTGCCTCGCTGCTCCGCGTTCCCTCAAGCTGGTTCTGCTGTGTGGCCTCAAAAAACAACGTCACTACAGAACTGATCATACGTTTAAGGCTGAGTCAACTCTGAGAATGTTACACAGCCATTTTTAGACCATTAAAAAGTCTTTACCACTGTAGGAAAAGTGTTAAGCCTAGAGAGGGGAAGTGTGTCACTGAGCAACACTGAACTCCTTCCCACTCACTTGTTTTAAATCTCTGTGGTTTAAAAATGTCAGTAAGGTGTCTGAAAACCAAGAGTCTTTCTGTAAAATTAGATTCTCTGCACGAAAAGGGTGACTGTGGGTTTAGGCATCGTGCCTCAGCCTGCAGGGAACACCCCTCTTCCCCCTGTGGAGAGGACAGAGCAGCAACCAGACAGCTGCTTTTCAAGACAGACAAGCATATGGTCATATACTTTACAAGCGAAAAAAAACATGTTAACATCTGGAAAAGTTCATTCTCTCCTCCATTTGGGCAGTGCCAACTCTAATCACTTTTCACTTTCTGTGTCATGCATTCCAGTCCAGTGTGTAAAGTCCTAACAGAGACTCATACACTGTAGAAGATGTGACGAACTGCTTTGAAATCAAAGAGGTAAACAGGAAATTCTAATTTAGTTTCACATGGTTTTTGGTTCATTATTAAGAGGAATCAGACCAACTTTGCCCCTGCATGAGTAAACTCAGCCCCGAGTTGAACCTGGCTCAGCTCTTGCCACAGTATAATGTAACACCATCTGGCCAACGCCCGTAGATTTACAGTACTTTGTTACATTAAGGCCACATTTTTACTGTTTACTCTCCCATTGCAATGAAAGATAAACTTGAAACACTCTAGATTAGTTGAACCCTCCCTCATAATATTTTTATAAGCCTTCAAACCAGTAGGCTTATTATTCACACTGTACTTCCTGGATTGTACTCCATTGTCTGAAACAGCATGCCTTCCTCCACATGGCCATGTTTTGTTTTTTAATCCAAGGCTGTTTTCAGTCTGAACACCCTCTAAAACACGTGGAGCTCCACCGTGGGTCACTGTTGTAACACTGGATTTATGAAGTAATGTGGGCCAGTCAGTTAATGTGCTTATATCTTCAACAAACTCCTGCTTAGAGACAATTAAAAACGAGAGACTGTGAGACCAGCAGCTGTTTTTTTCCCTCGTGGATGTTATTTCTAATCAGATCAAGCTGCGTCACAAAGTGCTATAAATGCTCGACAATTAATCTCAGTGATACATAACCAAATGAACATCGTTGAGCAACTTCTCTGCGTTCCTTCCTGCATTGCTCTCTTCGTTGCTTTCTCTCCCCCTCCTGCTGTGTCTTACATTTGACCTATTTGCAGCTCGTGTAGAGACACGAGTAGATCAGAGATAGATTCGGAACAAGACCAGGTTTCCTCTGTGGACCTACCTCTCTGACAGACTCCAGTGATGTTACACTCAGGCAAGATTATGTAAAAGAGGGCACCGTACATCACTTCTCTCTGATCTGTTACAGTGTAGATCCTTAAACAACAAAGAAACTCCCTGCTCTCCAAACAGATCTTATAAAACATGTCATATAATATCACAAAGAAGCCTAAACTGTACCAGACAACCTGTCAGCCTGTTAGGTTAAACTACCTGAATGTATTTGTTGTCAATCACAGGCAAGTTGGTGCATCTGCTAATATGGACATGGTCAATTTTGGCAGCAAAGACACGAGTCAACTTGGAACTGAAACAATTGGTCGATTAATTGGTACACTGGAAGGATGGAAAACAAACTGACAGCAGTTTTGATAATGGAATATATTGTTAGTAATATATCAAGCACAAAACGTCAGCTTCTCAAATGTGAAGACTTGTTGCTTTTCTGTGTTTTATATTATCGTAAATTAAATGTTTTGGGGGTTTCGACGATTGGCTGTCTCAAAGCTTATGAGCATTTTAAAAAATTTCAAACCTTTTTCACTGTAGACTGAATGATTATTAAATAATAGGTTAAATGATAATAAAAATGATAAGTTGCAGCTAGGGCTAAATTTTTGTGTAATTAATTGCTATTATACAGTAGAAACTGTATTGTTATAACCTGCACAAAGCCGTTATTATTAGTCAAATACCAATGTTGATGATGGCTGCTTTTTTGTCAAATAAAAAGATAAACCAGTATCAGTGCCCAGAATATATTCTGAAAAGCTTTTTCTTATCTATGCAATATTGGTATGTATATAATGTAAGTCAAATATTTTTCAAATTGAAATGTATCCAATTGAGACTCTTCTGAATAAAAATGTGATCGATTGTGGAGATCAGTGCCAGTATCCAGCCTATCCAGCCCTAGTTGTCGCTCTATATCAGTGGTAACCATCACTAGTGGAGATTTTATTCTGTATTTAGAAATAAAAACTAAAAATTTTATATAATAACATCATATTTTTGTTTTGTTTTCTGATCTAAAATGCCCTTAGAACTTTTTTGATATATTGCACATTAACCAAGATTACCTGATTTAAAATATTCTTCTTGTTCCTTTTTGTTTTTATTTTCAATTTACTCCTTTCTTGCAATATTCAAAAGCACTCTCTCAGTTTGTGTATGAATTAATGTGTGAATGAATGAACGTTGTCTTGAAGTGTTATGTGCCTTAGCTAGTTTCCTTGTTTAAATATGGATGTAGCTGCCTGTGAAGTGTCCTGTGGTCACCGCTTCCTGTCTCTGATATTCAAGAGGTCACTCAGGGCTCAAACTTACCTCAGGCTATTCACTGTGTTTTGCCTGCATTGCATTGTCTCCTCTTCTCTCCTGTTGAATGTAATTGCTTTGGAGTTGCATAATTGCCTTGGGTGGTGCCAGTGTTTCAATGCCTTTTTGTGTTGACTTGCAGTGTGTTTGTCCACCATTTCTTCTCTATTATTTATTTCAGCCAGATTTCGTGAGATTACCTCAGACCAGACTGAATGGGACACCAGGCCGTAATGGACATATATGTTTCTAAGCTTGAGGTTTATAGGGGTCTCTGAAGGATATCCTTTAGCTTAAGCCACTCAGTCATGTTACTGTTTTATCTTTTTGTGCTCCTGGATAATTATTCATATACAGGATGTTCATTACTGTCTGGAACTTCTTCTCTTTCTCTTATGTTCTCATTGCTTCCCCCCACAGCATAGATATGTGTTGGAGAAATGAAGACAAATAGACTTAAGTTAAAAATAAAATTGCAGGCCTGGAAACTTAACATATCAAAATAGCAATCAAACAGCTAATAAATTAGAAAACCTCAGAGGCTTTTTGAATGTGATAGTATCTGTGTTTTAATCTTACCCGGAAAGAAAGCCTGGCCATTTTCCATGTACACAGCTCCACTTTGATAATACCTCTTTTCTTCCTGTTTCGATCAGGCTCCGTCACACTCTCCTGACTGGTTTCGCTGGTCATTTCTCCCACATCAGGCAATTAATGCAGCACCTAGCACTATTATACTAGTAACTGCCTCCACTGCAAACTGGTATGTGATGTGGGAATGAGACGGCAGTCATTTAACAGAACTATCTGCGCAGTCACACTGTTTTCAGCTCAGAAAGAAGGAAGTTAAATTCATTCAAAATTACTTTGAATGCTTTGAAAGGTCAGACTAAATTAAAACTTTTGCCCAATTATGAATTAAGCTATTTGGCTTTTTTAGTGAGGTGTCTGTGTTTCTTGTTGTCCACTAAGCTAAAGGTGGCTCTCCAAAGCTCCCCAAATTATGAGAGCTTTCCTTGGCAGACAAACTGGGATGTATAAGGTGTGTGCACAGTAGATTGCACATTTTGTACCTTGTGGGAATGCTGTCCAGATCATAATCAAAAGGTGGCTGACTATATGGACTATATAAGATAAAACCTGTGAGGGAAAAAGTCAGCTTTATGAGGGGGTGTTGCCAGAGAGGGAAATATTAAGAAACATTTCCTACTCATGTTATGCGATATATGTCATTTGGTGGCCTCTCATTAAAGAACTGCAGTGGCACTTTGCCCCAGTGAAACTAAACACTGAATGGACGAGGAAGTAGAAGAGAGGTAGGCGTTCACATTTATACATGTGCTAACTTGCACAAGTTTGTATACTAGTCGAACTCACGCGCGTACATGTTGGCAGCAAGTGTGTGTATGTTTACTAGTGTGTATGTTTTGAGGCCCTGCTCCCTGCAGGTATGTGGCAGAGCAGGTTCATCAGTGTCGAACAGGAGAAGGGGAGGAGGGAGGAGGTGAACATGTGGAGCCCCACCTCCACCTCCTCTATCACTAACCAATGCCTTTTCAGACTTCACAAGTTTGTTGTCAGGCTGCCACCTAAAGGACATTGACGCCTGCACCTCTGCACAACTGTGACCCTCTCTTTGGTGTTTCAGGTGTCAAGGAAACGGAGAAAGAGTAATTTTAGTAGTTTGGTATCAGCTGAAGAGTTTTAACGTGTTGTCTGTGGAATGAATACACAGCTTTAGTTTTTAAGAATGCATGTTGTCATATACTGTAGTCTTTTTAAAGTTATGATGTCCCTGGTTTGTTTGATCGTGAGCTAGTTTACATAAAACTCATCAACAGACCCATTAAGTCTCCAGTCAGATCATTGTAATTTGAATATCTTTTTGTGTTTTAATTACCAGTCAGACAAAGAAAGCAATCAGAAGTTAAACCAAATGACCTAACACCACCGACCCATCCACTGAAACCGCAACTGAAAGGAACAGTGAAAGGACCCGGCTTTGCTCTGCTTTTAATAGAGCAAGCCAGCAGTTTTACTGAACTTCATGTTAATCGGGACAACAGCTTTGCATAAAATGAACACAGCGTTCTGAATCTCACACCAGACTAGTCCAAATATAAACTCTGTGATGCTAAAGCATCTGCAGTCATTTCTGTCTAATATTAGCTGCGATGCATTCAGTGCCTGAAGCCTTAGTTTTCTCCCATTTCTCTCTCTCCTTCTCTTCTTCTTCTCTCTGGCTGTGATGTGGTTTATCTCCAGCTGAAGAACACTGGACCAGTTGATTATTATTCCACTGCAGAGCTGCAGGCAGCACCGATAAGACTATGCAGGTCTCCTATCTGGAACTGGTAGCGTCACTCTCCATTCCCTCTTATTCTCTACCCATTAACTCCTGCTCTAGCCTGAAATAGGAAATTAGGAGTGAGTGCTGAGCTGCAATCAGAACCGTTATTTGGCTGCTGCAGTGTGCTGTGCTCTCAGACTCAGTGCTTCTTACTGCAGACTGTACAGTAGGTGTGTGGTTGCAGCTGACTTCTGAGGCCATGTTTTGTTTTTTGAGGCTTTCTGGTCAGTATTGTTATCAGTCATATCAGCTCAGTTTGAGGTCATCAACAAATGATTATCTTTTCTCCACACAACCAGATTTTGGGATTATTCTTATTTATGTTCAAAAAAAGGTTCCCGCACACTGTATCGCTCTCATTCATCAATTTATTTAGGTGACGTTTCGGTCAGTGTGACCTTCATCAGACATATATGTGTCTGATGAAGGTCACACTGACCGAAACGTCACCTAAATAAATTGATGAATGAGAGCGATACAGTGTGCGGGAACCTTTTTTTTGAACACGTTTTTGGCTACGCCCACTTCCTACGCACCTGTGAATCATCAGGTGTGCTGAGACTCTGCATTCAGCCTTATTCTTATTTATAAAATGACAGAAAATAGAAAGAAATTTGTCTTATAGTTCCCCAAAGCCCAAAGCGCTGTCTTTAAATAGCTTGAGTAGTTCGGCCAACAGGCCCAAACCCAAAAACACTTAACTTGTTTATATTAATTAATATTACAAAGAGTAAAACTGCAAATCCTCACAATAGAGAAGCGAAAACTAGATAATGTTTGACCTTTTTGTTTGATAAATGATTTTAACAGTTAATCCATTATTAAAAGTTAATTTTCTGTCAGTTCATCAACCCAGAAACACAAGATACTTTAACAGTACTAGAGATGTGAAGTCGATTCACGTCCTGGACTCAAATTAGATGCAAGTCACAAATTTAATGACTTTAGACTCGACAAAATCTAAAAAAAAAGACTTGCAACTCGACTTGGAATTTAACACCAGTGACTCATGAGTCTTTTGACTTGAAAATACTTCCCCCAAGCCCAATGATTAAATAGTATATTATTTAAAAAGTGTGCTATGAATCTATTCATCTCCCCTCCTTTCCTGAACGAACTAACATCAACACTATTTATTCCCAACAAGTTGCCACTTAATTCCTCAGATCCACTTTGTTTGGACCAATCAGACAGCATTCACTCAAGCTGCAGGACAGAACTACGAACAACTAACGTGAAGTTAGTGAGTGCTAGTGCACAAAAACTGAAGTCAACAAAAACCAAATTGCAGTAGGCAAATGTGTTTGTCAAAAAATTACAGACTGAGGCGCAACAACATCCAACAAACATGTTTTAGGAAATAAGAACAATTTTTTGAAAGCATTCATGATTTGTGTAAATTCAACATAATATTACTCTGTTGTTAAAATGGCACCACATCTGGTGAAGAGTGCATTATGACTTGTTTAAGACTCGAAACTCAAAGTTTGGGTATTGATTGGGACTTGAGTACAAAGACTTGAGACTTGTGACTTTAAAACGATGACTTGGTCCCGCCTCTGGGTTATATGATAACTGTCAGCTTCAATTATTTCAGTTTTGTTTGTGAAAGTCCTGGCTTTTTATGTCAGTTTGGTACAGATATCAACACCATTAGCGTTAGAAAACTTCACTGTGATGAAAAATCTGAGCAAATTCAAAATGCTTTGTCACTACGGTTGGGAACAAAATGCCACTCTGTTGTTGCTGAATTCATTTACATTGAAGTGGCAATTGATTTAAGATGCTGAATGTATCAGGGATCTATGAAGCTCGATCTTAAGTTTTCACTCAACATTAGCAGCTCATGCAGCTACAACATGTTAGGCTCAGGTATTTGATTTGATTTTTTACTGAGATGCTCCTTGAAAGTTGTATTTTTCTTGTCTCTTCACATTTTTACATTTATACTCGGGCTTGTACTTATGACTTTTTATCAAAGCACTCCATATTTTCTAAAATTCAAGATTAAATCAGGAGAGTTTTACGTCTCTCCAACTGCCCAACACCTCACATAACCTAAGTAGAAAAAGATCAAGGCTTTTAATTTCGTATCCCTGCTGGATGCCCACAGTAACTCCTGCCACTTCTCGCCTCTGAAGTACATGATAACACTTGTATGCCAGGCAACCTCGACTAAAGCGTGGTGTACTTTCAAAGAGAGCAGCTCCCTCAATGTTAGAGGTCAACCTCTTAATGTCCCACTGTGGTTCAGTGGTTTTAGAGCTCAGTATTGATTAGGTGGTCAGTCTGTTCACACCAGATGTCCAGCACCAGCTGCGCAGGAATATACCGCTGCTATAATTGAGTCAAGAAGACACCCTGTGCATTTTTAATGAGCCAACCTGGCAGTGCAGCCTTTGGTTACATAATGAGTGCTGTTATTTGACATAGCCAGCATTGCTGCTGTCATTGGAAGACACAAGTGCAGTTTTAGCGGTTGTTATGGTCAGGCTTTACATGAATGGAGATGGTTTCGCAACCTTGTGGCTTATAAAACCATTTCTAAACGTTTCCTCAGTCTGACAATACAGCTACTTCTTGAAATTGCTGTTAAGTTGCCATTTGAGGACACGAGACATTTATTTGACCGCGAAAAACACAATATTCTCCTTGCACTCTGCTGTATCTAAACCCTTCTTAAACTTTTTTTCCGTGTCATCTTCAACTTTTTTTCTCTTGCATGAAAGGGAGCAGACAGCCTAATATTACTGTACATCTGAGCAGCCAACACTAAATACTGATAGCTGATCTTCTTGGGTGCTCCAGTGCTTAACACCCCACAAATCCACACGACGCTGTTGTAGGTAAATTGGTAAAAAAAATGTTTCCTGTGTAGCTCTGCTGGGGAAACACCTTTAAACACTTTTATGGAAAGTTTATTGAATTTCCTGAAGTTTAATTTCAGAACAGCCTTTGGAGGAAAATGTGGTTTTGTGGCCGCCACTCAAGTAGGATACTACCTGACTGGCATTTTATAACAGTCTATTGACTACTGGACTTCCCCTTTGACAGGTCCATGCACTAAATCACGTGTTCACTCAGCGTTATAGAGGAAGACCACAGAGCAGTGTCACCAGTGAGCAGTGCGTGCAAGGCACAATATTTAGCAGGGACGATGGCAATTATCCGTTTGAGGAGAAGCTTTATTCGAGCTTTCTCAATACATGAAGAGGATGATGTGTTTACAAGTTGCTCGCCACCAGAGGTAATATTTTATATATACTCATTTGAGCATAACTTAATTGTTAAGCTGCAACTTGCTTCACAGTCTACAGTTTTTGCACAATAGTGTTACAGAGCTTTTCTGGTAAAAGAAGGCTTTTTAGGAAGTCTAGTGCTTTGCTTAATGGTCCGATGGTAAAACTTACAAAGAAAGCTTCCCTGTTTTGCCTTTGACATTTTGATAAAAATCTTGCATCTCAGGTTTTCTCAGGTGCAGGAAAACTTTGGTAAATTATGAAATATATATATATTATATATAATATATGCCCTTTCCACCTTTATTTTGCTGTGCTGTGGTACTGTATTGAACAGCACACCTCTCAGTCTTCATTTAGTCCACTGAATATTCGATTCTTCTGGGTACCTCCAGCTGTTTGCCCAGCTCCTGCATATTTCATCCCTATTGATCCCTGTGCAATAAAAACATCACAGAGCCGGTGTTAGGAGGCCTCGGGGCACTGGCATTATTTATGGCTCTCTCTGTGCCCTGTCGCTCTGAAGCCAGGCAGCGTCTTTGTAATGCCAGCATGAAATAATCATGACAAGCAGCCCATTGACTGGATCAGTCGCGCGTCAGGGTTTTTGAAGAAGGATGCTCTGTCATTAGAGGCAGCATGCTGGCCGCACTACAGCTGTGGAAATGTTGTACTTTGACTTCAACTTTAAAATCAATAGGGCTGTAATTCATACCCACATTCACCACCTTAACTAACTCTTTGTCAGCCCACAATATTTTCGATGATTTGGACATCTGCTAAAGTGACACTTACAATGTGTCTTCCATCTTACTAGCAATACCATGATAAACATTTAGTGTGTGGTTGGTCAGGTTTCCAATCCTGCTTAAAAGGAAAATGTTTGCAGTGTAGCGGTCTGCAGAGACTTCTTCTGATTGAAAATCTAATCTAAAACATTCAGCATCTTAAGAGCAATTTGAATATTTTTGCTCCAAATTAAAATATAATTTATCTTAAAAAGTAATGGCAAAAAAGTAGTCATAGTTTGCTCTCAGTCAGTACTCAAGGCATTCATTTTATCAAAATGGTTATTCTTATCAATAGAGATGATATTCAGCAATCAGTTGACAGAAAGTACATTTGCAACTAATTTGATAATCAGTTAGTTGTTTGATTCTTTGTCAAGCAAAAATGCCGAAACATTTGATGGTTCCAGCTTCTCAAATATGATGATATATTGATTGCTCTTATCTTATATCAAAGTGAACTGTGAAGTGATTGCTTTTTTGATTGTTAGTCAGACAAATTAAGGACCTTGGGCTTCAGAAAATCGTGATTCGGTCTTGATAAACAATTAAAAACTTACATATGAAGTCATTCGGCAGACACATTGTTAATGAAATTAACCATTACTTGCAGACCTACATATTGTTAGAATCAAGAGAACTGTGGGGATTATTTTCTTTCTCTGTGTATGAATTTTGTTGTTTATTTATGAGTTCTGTTTTAGGTTAAATCACTTTTTTTCAAAGCTAATATTCATGGTGACCCACAGATTTATAACGTGCCTTCATAGCTACCATTTTAGTCTCCAAAATAAATTGAAAATGTAATAGTGCAATTTTTATGTACAATTTTGTAGATCTGCATTTAATGGAATACTTGTATATCTTTTGGTTTTATCCTAAGAGTTCCACAATTCTCTTTGTTCGCAGATGAACCTGGACAAACCGCCTTACCAGTGCGTGTTGGTAGTCAGTTTTACTTCCTTATTTCTACCTGACATTGGTCACTGCCACTCTCAGTTATATAACAACAGCGTTTCCTTCCCCTCTTTCCTCCCCTTCATTCAGTGTTCTGCTTCGCTGTGGTCAACAATGGCCATGTCAGCTTCAACTACAGAGAGTTATTTCACATTTCAGCCATTTCCTTTATTATCCAATGTCACTCAATGTTCAGCACCAACACTGCAAAGATTAAGTGATTGACTCCATGTGGAGCTCAGTAGGAACATGGCATTAACAGTGTGGGGGTGAGGTGTTTGATGTGCGCTCAGGGGGTGTTTTTAGATAAAATTCTCCGCCAGCTTGCATGTGCAGCTGTTGATTTACACTGAAAGCTGTGAATTTCTGACATCATGCTCTGTCGAGGAACTTTTCCCTGATTATATAACAGACTTAAATGCATTCACAGATGACTCACATTTCCACTCTCACACTCTTTTCTCCCCATCAGACGGTATCTTCGTCAGGCCACGGCCGCTCTGAGTCGCCTGTCTACACCAACCTCCAGGAACTGAAGATCACCCAGACCAACCTGCCCCCTTTTCCCTCCGGGTCCCCACTCCATGTGCTCGGCGACTGGGAGACCTACAAGGACCAGAATGGCAGGCACTTCTACTACAATCGTTCCACCCAGGAGAGGACCTGGAAGCCGCCCCGAGCCAGGGACACCAGCATTGGGAGTTCCAGAGGAGAGAGCCACAGCACAGGAGAGAGCTCCGAGGTACGAATCATGTACTTTACAGATGGACGAAACACCTACTTACACACATTATTGTTATCTATCTCAATGAAGAATTTCCAGTGATCGCACTCATTGTCCTGAATAACAAGTGGTAGTTAAGTTAGTCTGTGGTCACTTAACAATGACTGGTAACTCTTGAGAGTTTGGGAGAAAACATTCCCTCAGAGCAAGTTGAGATCACGTGTCACCCACTGGGCTGAAAAGCACTATTTAAAAGCAGATACCCTTAAAGGTGGGGCGAGAGGTTGTCATCAAAGTGAGAGGGCGAGGGGGGATTATTATGCTACAGGTAGTTGTTGGTATAAGGCATAAAAATAAAGCCACAGAAATACAAACATTGCTTTAACAAGTAGCACACAGATGGCCACGTTTCACACCTTCTCTCCATGACTGCAAACACAGATGCAGTCAGTGCAGCTCAGATGTAAACACTAACAGGGAAGGAAGTAGGAATTTTAGAAATGTAGAGTCAAAAGTTTGTGACACGCTTGGTTCCCTGTCATTTCACACATGTAAACACCTGGTGAATCACTGAAGAATGCAGGTGTGACTGGGACAAGGTTCATAACAAACACACTGTCAGGAGAGTTGTTTAAAAGGCAGTAAGGTGGCATTTAACCTCTACTTGAAGGTCAAAATTCATCCTTAGATTCAGTTTATTCAGAATCCTTATTTTATGTAAATAAATTAAAAGTACTTGTCCCTTTTGGTCATAGTTTAATATGCTGTGCCTGCCCCCTTGACTCCAATAGAATTGACACTGAACTCTGGCTCCTCAAACACTGTCACTGGCGTCATGACTGTTTCTTCTTTTATATTTTCTCTGCACTAAACTAATTGACAATTTGCAATGGTGTTGTCACTCTAAATTCAAACTGGTTCGCTCAAGCATAGAAAACAAGAACTCACTCACACAGTTGCCAAAACATACTCAGTCAGATCATCATCAGTCAGACAAATATTAAACAGAGAACAAATACGGCAAGTCAGTGCTTCATCACATATTGAAAGTGGCTTGTGTTTAACAATGCAGTACATGCAGACAGAGCGAAGCATCTGCAAAATTGTTCTTCCAGCACTGACAGGTTGTTAGTAAAGACAAAAACATCTTAGAGAGAACTTTTTTTCAGACAGGAAGCTCGATTAAACACTGATTCACTAGAATAATTGAAAAACTATGATTTAAAAAAACACATGCAGTCTTTTGTAGCTGAAATGATGACAGTTTTGATTTATTTGATGAACAGTGAATGACTATGTGTTTTTTATGAGACACGCTCACACAAACAGGCACACTCTGTGTCATAGCAGATTAGCCTGAATCATTAGGGAGTCGCCTCTGAATCGAGTCATCCTCTGTTTCATTAAATATCTGTACCACACTGCCACCTACAGGCACAAAGCAATCACTGTCACTTTAATTACTCTGTGTCACACTGCAGCAGCTACCTTCAGATTTACGCCATACTATCCAAAATCAAGCATGGATATGAGTGATGTTTGGTTCTCTGGTGGGTGTTCTGCTCCTCTGTGCTGTATTTAAGTGGTGTTGGGTAGTTCCTGATGATTTACTGGTTCTGGGTGCATGACTGTCTTTTTCTCCCCCAATAACTCCATGGTGAAAGATGCCCTCTGTTTTCTCTTTGCACTGATGGTAGACCACCCCTCTCTCGCTCTCGCCGTCTTTCCTCCCCTTCCTCTCGCTCTCCATCGGTCGACTCCAGCCTCTGTCGTCGGAGGACACCTGCTTCAGTACCTACTCTAGCCAGTCAGACAGTCAGTATGGCTCGCCGCCACGTGGCTGGTCGGAGGAGATGGACGAGCACGGTCACACGCTGTACGTCAGCGACTATACTAATGAGAAGGTACAGGCTGCACAGGCTGATCTGCTGTCTTTTTATTATGGTGATTTCTGGGAATGCATGTGGGAGCTCTTTTTGGGTTGATTTATGGTATATTTCCCCCTACAGCACACAACTCAAATGTTTCCTCCACAACCATGCAGCATGAAAATGTGTACCACTACTAGAGAAAGGATGAGGATATCAAACTGTTTCCTGCAGTTTCCCTCACAAGACACTGACTGCCATTTTCTCTTTATCCAGAAATAGTTGTAATCACGCATACACATCGAAAAAATTGATTTATTGTATAGACTTACAGCACAGGACTTTCCACAGCATTACAATCTATTTGCAACATTTCATCTGAACAACACTAAAAGTTAAAGGTACAGTTCACCCCATATCAAAAATACATGTTTCTCTTCTTACCTGTAGTGCTATTTATCAACACAGATTGTTTTGGTGTGAGCTGCTAAATGTTGGAGATATCACCTGTAGAAATGTCTGCCTTCTCTCACATATAATGGAGCTAGATGACACTCGATTTGTGGTGCTCAAAGCGTCAAAAAATACATTTGAAAAACATAACAGCAATGTCTCTTTCCAGAAGTCATCACTCATGATAATTCACGGACCTTGTTGTGAGCAGTTTCATATAGGAACTATTTTCTTTTCATCAAACTACATCCACCAACCGTATCATGCATGCATCTACTACTGGACTAAATGAACCTCACCTTGCACCACTGAGCTACCGTACGTTATCATGGTCATGGTGGCTGCGTTCATTATTTTTACAGTCTATGGCTGCCACAAGCATGAGCCTCTCGTCCTGCTGCGTGATGATACAGTTGGCGGGTGTACTTTGGTAGAAAGAAAATAGTTCCTACATCAAACTGCTCACGACAAGGTCTGTGGATTATCTTGAGTAATGATGTCTGGAAATAGACATATCTGTCAATTTTTTAGATGTGTTTTTGGTGCTTTGAGCACCACAAGCCGAGTGCCATCTAGTTCCATTATAGTGGAGAGAGTGCAGACATCTCTGTTGCCATCATCCCCAACTCACCTTAAAACAATCTAGACTGATAAATAGCGTATTTTTGATTTAGTGGTGAACTGTACCATTACGTTTGTTTTGCTGTTCTTGCACAAATATTTGGGTAGCATCAGGAATCACACAAATGAGTCTTGTGTGTCTCCTGTTTGTCGTCACCAGTGGTTAAAACACGTTGATGAGCAGGGCAGACCGTATTACTACAGTGCAGATGGTTCAAGGTCAGAATGGGAGCTGCCAAAGGTAAGACTATGTAGCAATCCTTTATCAAATGTATACAGTTCAAAATGATATGTATGGATAACACTAAAGTTTGAACTGCTATACCCAAAAGTAAGGGCCCACCAGAAGTTTCAACCTTAATTTAAGTTACTCTTTTTATCAGATTATCAGCCCCAAACCACAAAGAGACAACTGTCAATGATATGAAACGAGGCGAGTAAGAGAGACACCTCACATTGTAAAACCTGAAACCTGCAAATGTTTGGCATTCTGCTTAATAGATTACCAAAATAATTAGTGGATCATCAAAGTGGTCGACAGTTTTTTGTCAAAATTCAAGCAATGAAATGCAGCATTCTTCAGATGAAGAGCTGTAGTGTGATATGTTAGTTCATAGCTATAATATTTGGCGTTATTTCAGTAGGTTGGTTCTATGCACAGATTTCTGTTTATGGGGTGCTGTGCTTATATCATAGCTGCTGCTCCACCTTGTTATTAAGATGAATGTTCAGTTGTAACTGAGGATAAATACTTCTTATATTCAGGTTTGCATGAGGTAAAATTAACAGTACATTGATACAGTATGAATCCTTGTTCCCCTCCAGTACAACCACTCCCCTCCTCAGCTGTCTGGAGACGCTCCAAAGAGTCGCAGTCTGGACAGGAGACAAGTGGAGCCTATCGTTCTCACCAAGTGGAGACACAGCACTTATGTCCAAGATCCCAATGACAAGGTCTGACACCTAAATCTGCAAACTAATTTAAACACCTAATTTCACTGCCAACAAAAAAATCTCCAGTGAAAATTTCAACAGAAGAGTAAATTTTATAATCCGGTTCTTTACCACCTGACAGTTGTGCTTATGTGTGGACTGTACAGAATGAGTTTGTTCTGAACGGAGCTGGTATCTGATGTGTACACTGGTGAGATGTATTATTACGAGTCCAGAGATTCAGGTGTAGACTGATTGCTTTTCAGCGGCTGTTAAAAACCAGGCGTTTTCGCGCAGGCTCTGCCCGTCTCCACCCGTACAAACACCAAGTCAGTAGCCTGTCGGGCCGACCAATCAGCGGCTTGTTCCCTAATCCAACCAGACAATTAGGGTGCATGATAATAATCAGACAATAGGAGTAATCATTGCATCCCCATCTTCATGTGAAATTGTTTTCGCCTGATTCCCTGAGTTGATTGAGTTCATTTCAATCATTCCACCAAGAAACTGAACTCTCAATCATGAACTTGATGAACTATTGAGCGTTTGGCTGCAATGATACAGAAATGATTTGTCTTCAAAAAATGCTGAAGATGAAGTAGTTTGTGGTAGCAGCATGGGCACCGTGATAAATACCTGCCTTCACATCTAATTAATAATCCACTTGTGCCTCCTGGACATCACACAGGTACTCGACACACTTTGCAGAATCATAATCTCACTGCTAATTGCCATCACACTCCTTCAGCTGTCTGTGTCCTCTTAACCTCTCATCATCGTCTCATTAACCTTCTGTTGTTAGCCCATGTGACAGTGTGTTTTTTCATCCCCGTCTCCTCACTAGGACGCTCCTCTGGGCCCCAAGCCCCCCTCTCCTGACTCTGACTCCTGCCCTTCGTCTCCCAAGCCCCCCGCCTCTGTTAGTACTCACCCCTCACCTCACATCCTCACCATTCACTCCACTCTGTCCTGCAGGGTTTGACTTGGTCACTGGTTGTAGGCAGTTACACATGTTGTACCGTACTGCAGGGTTTCTACACAGGTGTGGAAAATCTGAAATAAACAGAGGAAAGGATTTTCCTCCAGTGTTACAATTAGCTTTGTCATTTGATCGTACACAGCCTGATTTGTTACAGTAAAGATGTTCACCTTTATACAGCAGGAGAGTAAGCCTGTGTAGAATCCCTGTTAGCAAGCAGTGCTGATGGTTAATGTTACTGAAGTCGTAATAAGTCGTTGGGTTTGTTCCTGGGTGCATTGATTGCCCCAGAAATTGCCCTGTGTGGTAAAATGTTAATCCAAAAATCACCAGCTAAATGCTAGACAAGCAGTTTTGATAAGAATTCATGTTTTTTACTTTTATCTTCTTTATATTTATTTGAATCTGATGTAACTGTCTTGTGTTTAGTCACTTGTTTTTCTTGAGTTGAAATAATGTTTTTCCTTCAAGCTGAAAGCTGTGATTGTTGTGGTGGCGGGGTGTTTTATGGTGGTGGTGGTGGTGGCTGTGTTTTACAAAGGAGTGACACACTGTTATTGTTTACCGATACTTAGTTTTGACAGAAGCTTTCTTTCCCGTCATCCTGCTGAGGTTCTTAATCACAGTGATTGATGTGTATGTAACCTGCTTTTTTTTCTGCTTTTTTCTCTCAAGCCATCTGAAAAGTGTGGCATTCTAAATGTGACAAAGATCACCGAGCACGGCAAGAAAGTACGGTGAGTAGTACGGACTAAAACTAGACCACTGTTGACATTATACTGTATGATGCAGAGATAGTCTTAAAGGTACTCTGTGAAGATTTTGACCTCCAGTAGCGCTTCTCCACAGGGTAACTTACAGCTAAATTTATTTGTGTAGTACTTTTTATTTGTCCCTATTTATGTTCCAATAGTTCCAATCGAGTGTTGCAGGAATGAGTCGTAAAACTCGGCGATTAGTTAGCATTTTTGCGCTTTATTTTTGGTTAGATGCCTAAAATAAGGTGTGTGAAGCTTAAGAAGCTTAAGATATTTTCCCGTTTACTTTTACAACATATAATGCATTAGTAAATACCCTACTTTTTAAGCTTTATGTGTCTTAAAAAATACGATTGCTAACAAGTGGCTAACCGAGACCACAGAGCATCATCTCACCGAACACGGCTTTACAGTCTCATTGTGATGGTTATGTTGAAGTCATGCAACTGTGGTGTAGTTTGTTTATAGCCTAACATTAGCTTTTTACTTCTGGTCATCGCATTTACACTCAAGTCATAAAAGTGGTGTTGATTTATGAAGATTATTTTTCTGAACAAAACATGTCAGTATCATAAACATTTGTCGCCACAGAGCTTTTTTTTCAATAATCAAAATCCAATGGAAAAATCCAAATAGGCTTTTTGTCAAGGGAACCACGGCGACACTAATTTCAGTGTTGGCTTACAAAAATAAGTCAGCATCATCCCTGCAACATCTATTATAATAATGATAGAAAGAAAAGTTTTTATAAAAATAAAAGCATCATCACTATGTGTCTGGCCAACCTTGTTCCATGAATGTGAAGAGTGTGTATTTTAACTGGAGGGATAAGAGTCATTCTCTTCCTGTTGCGCTGCCTAACTGCTGAACAGGTCTGGGTATCTTTGAAAATTTCAGTACCAATATCAATATAATACCTCAGTTTAAGTGCCAATGCCAAAGTATAATTTTTGGGATATCTCCTGTTAGGAATATAAAACAGTTTTGTACAAACCCTTTTTTCCTATTTAATAAAATTAGACAAAATTACAAATATGTATCAGTGTGAAATTTGTCCCAATACAAAGCAGTTTTAAAATTACAGTGCCTGACTAAATAATTTGATCACTAAGAAACTGACCAAATTTTTTATACTTTGCAATTACTATCTGAAAAGAATAGAGGTTTGATGCTTCCCCTAACGCTGAATAGTGGGGAGGTCTTTAGAGACCTCAGAGATTTGATCCAAAATGTACTGAAGCACACGGCCTTCATTAGAGTGCTTAAAAACGTTAGTCCTCCTCTGTTGCTTATAACTTAAAGTCTGTGAGCTCCATCATACTTTGGACCAAATCACTGAAGTCTCTCTTGATACAAGAGTGCCCTATTCTGAGAGCAGCAGGCAGATGAAGCACGTTGAACCTCGTCCTTCACCTAGTGGGAAGGTCTCTGCACTTTTACTTTTGAGTACTGTCACAGTGTTTGTGAACTGTGTGTTGCAGGAAAAACTGGACGTCTTCCTGGACAGTGCTCCAAGGATCCACGTTGCTATTTGCCAAAGGCCAAGGAGGCGGGACCAGCTGGGTTAGTGACAGGATCCTTTTCACACCAACACAGCAAGATCCTGAGTAGACAGAAGTGTATAGAAATAATCACTGTTCATTCACATGATTAGATGTAAAGCTTTGCCTTTTTTAATGCTGCAGGGTTCAGTTTTTCTGCCCACAGGGCCTAAAATTTTATTTTGTTCAGTGGTTTGTCAGGTCACTGGACGGGAGTTGGGGTTGAATTTTCTCTCTTCTAGATGTTTCCTTTTCCTTCTCTTTCCATGCCTCCATCTCTTTACCTTTGGCTCCATCCCCCCTCCCCATCCTCCTTGTCTTCATCCCCCTCCATCCCCTCCATGCAGCCATACTACCACAGTGACTCCTTCCCTGAATTTCTCCTGTCACTGTTGAGTAACTGGAAGCCGTCTGCTAAGAAACGTCCTGCCGTCTCCTATGGCTGCTCTGGGCTTGACAGAGCCTCCTCTGTATGTGCTTCCTCCTTCCTTTTGTGTGCTTCTGTCTCTGTCTCCTCCTCTGCATGCCACCTCCCTCCTTTCTGTCATGACCCCAACCCCTCTGTGTGTTATTAGTCACTGGCATGGGGCAAAGATTAGGGACAATATTACTGCGTCAGTATTTGCTAGATTGTGACTCTGTGACTTGACTTGACTTTAAATAGGCACATTTATTATACATCATAGGTCATTAGGTGTGTTATTGCCTCAAAGGGCAGGATGGAGTTTGTGAGGTTAAATCAGAGATGTTTTCTTGGAAATGTAGAAGTTGTGAAGTTCATGGAGATCTGTGGAGGATTATGTTCGGATTTTAGTTGCGTGTGATGGACCCATTTGCTTATGTGAAACTAAAGTTTTTGCAAAGTTTTCTGTGCAGTTAATGAGCTCTCATGGTAAAAGAAATGGTAATGAAGTTTGATTGTGTCATTAGGTCATTTTCCCTGATTTTAAGAATTTAAATCCAGCATGCAAATGCATCAAATAATATATCCTTTACTTTCATTCAAAATCAGAAAGATACAATAAAGAAAATATGCATGTCTTTTGGTTAGTTTTGATAATTACATTTTCAGAGGTTTCTTTGGTGTGGCAATTGTCAGACAAACAGCAGCGCTCCATAACAACAAAACCAACAATCCAAAATCACTAACAAAATAGAAGTGACACAAATAACACTTGACAATCTTATTTAATAGAGCTAAACTGTTAAAGGGCTGCACAGGAAGGTGTAGCTTAAAATCAGAAAAGTGAATCCACTCTTTGAATCTTAATCTTTATTATCCAAGAACCATATATTTTCTCATCTACAAACATTGTTGCATGTTTTAACGGTCAAGACTAGAAATGAACAGGCCCTCTTGTGTGTTAATCTGCCCTCCTTTGACTCATTTTCTCTCTCTGTCCAGTTTGGAGGCGGTCAGTCCAAACCAGAGTTCACTGTGGATCTGAGGGGTGGCTCGGTGGAGTGGGCTTCTAAGGACAAGTCCAGCAAGAAGCATGTGATAGAGGTGGGGAGGAGTTCCTCCATATCTTCCTTGATTTGAATCTATATGGGTTTCTTGTATAATTATAAAAAGCACTGAAGAGTCTTAAATACCAACAGAAAATCCTTCAGATTTGTATAATGACATGTTAGCCACTGGTTCACCTGAGTACTCCTTTATGAAGCAGTTTGTCACTGAAAACTAACTGTTATGATGAACTAACTTTATGATCTTACCATCTAATGGAGAACACACAAGAAAACAAACTATAAGACGGTTTAAAATATACTAAATCAAAGCATATTGATGATTGATACTGACAACTTTGTGTCTCTCTCCTGGTTGTAGGTGAAGACTCGACAAGGCACGGAGCTACTGATCCAATCAGAAAACGACAGCCTTGTCAGTGACTGGTACCGAGCACTGCAGGACACCATCAGCACTCATGTGAGGACCCAACACCTTCACCCAGTCCCAAAACATCTGCCTCCTGCCAGTGTTGCCAGATGAGACAAAAAGTAGCCCAAATTATCACAACCCACCCAAAACAGTTTTTTCATCCACCCAGTTAAATTAAACAGCAGCGTGACTTGGTGAAAAATGGCCCAATCTGGCAACCCTGGCATCTGTTTGCACTTGGTATAAAGATTAGTTTAGAAACGTGAATGTCCACAATGAGACGATTTATTGTTCATCTTAAAATAATGCACTAGTAAAAAGCGTTTAGGGTTTGACTTTGTGCCAACTTATAAACAGAGCTGCCTTTGCCGCGGGTAACCGTAGATTGTTCACTTGTAAACTGTAGTGCAATAAATACAGTACAAATATTTTGTGTTTGCAGGTCAAATAATCAGTAGTTATGTTTAATTTCCCTTAAATGCAAGACACCCTGCTAAAACACTTAAGAGTAAACCTAACTAAAACTCAACTCACGTTGAAAATTAAGACTAAATTGAATCAATTTTTTTTTGGGAAACTGTATAAATTTGACAGTAGTTTGTAAAATAACCCTGGACGTGAAGATGTCGTTTGTTTTCAGGTCAACTCACTTAATAATCGACAGATCAAGTTTGTTGCTTTCCTGCTCTGTGAGTCCAAAGGTTCAGCAGATAGAGGCTTTTACAACCTGTATCTTATATCTGTGTGTGTGTTTGTGTGTGTCTCAGGCCTGGGAATCTGATGAGGCCATTGAAGAGGACATGCCGGAGTCACCTGGTGTGGAGAAACACGACAAGGAGAAAGAACACAGAGACTCAAAGAAAGGCCGAGGTCTGTGCGCTGTTTTATGTGTTGAACAGATGTATGAACACATACCATGTTGGTGGGAGTTTAAAAGTAAAATACCAAATAAACATTTTGGTCAAACTGATATTAAATAATCAAAAGTCAGAGATTTCAGAGTTTAATTGATTTGTAAAAAAGCATATATGGTAGCAGGGTGAGTGAAGCGGGTGCATGCTGTTCATTGAAAGCATGAAGTGTCATATGTCATGTGCCCTACCTGCACTATAAAACAACTGCATATCAGTTTCATTTCCTCCTAACACTGAGTGCCTGTCATGCCAATCAGTGTGTTGAGACAAGCGGTGGACAACACTGTCCTGTCCCATTTCTCTTCTGCAGCCATGAAGACCTCCGCCAGCATGGACGCCTCCGACAACAAGAAGACCAGACACAAGCTGAAGAAGTTCCTGACCCGCCGTCCCACCCTGCAGGCCGTCAGAGACAAGGGATACATCAAAGGTACAAGAGAGCGATGGGTTCCACTCAGAAGTTTTCTCATATTTGTAAAAAAGGTTCAGTGTCTCTGCCTTTCTAAGAGCTCCTGGGATATTATGGATTTAGAAAAGTTATTAGAGGCAGCGAAGAGTTTGATTAATTCTTTCGGGAAATCCTGAAATGTCAAGTTAGTTTTGTTATCAGATTACCGTAATGAAATATAAGAGAAAGTATTTTAGGTTGATGCTGTACATTTGTGGTATAAGCTGCTGTTGTCTAACTACAGAGAGATAACATGATTTTATCTTTTGCATATTTTAGTGTATATTTGCACATTGTCTTTCTGTCTGTGTTTTAAATATCTTAATAGTTTCTTGACATTTATCATAAAGTATACACACCAAAACTGTATAAATACATTGGTTTAAGAGCTTCTTAACATAAATCCACTTACTCTAACCTTAATTATATCCTGTTTTTATATTTAATATAATCCAATGAGCCAGTTTGCTCACAGGAATAAAAAAAGTTTATGTTCTATAACTTTATAATAATTGACAAGGAAAAGTTACAGTGATTTTATGTTTCTGTTTCATGATCATTTCAGCCTACATGGCCTTTCTTTTATCTCTAATAGACACAGGGAGGTGTCGATGAAATGCATGCTGCAACAAAATAAGGACTTTGGACACTTTTATGACTGTGGTTTTTATCTCTCCATGTCTTCAGATCAGGTTTTCGGCTGCAGTCTGTCCAGTTTGTGTCACAGGGAGAGCGGCACAGTACCAATCTTTGTCAAGATGTGCATTGACCATGTGGAGAACAATGGTGGGTTCATATGTGTCACGGTGCCAGACCTGTGTTTAGAAGGAAATGATAATTATTGTAGCTGCAGTAAATGAAGGGTGGGTTTACTGTCTCGAGATAACACGGGTCATGTCACATAGGGTGGGTGTGGACTGTTATGGTTCTCTACTGTTGCTCGAAGCAAAAAATCAAACCATAAGAATAATTTGCAGATACGACTGAACTGATTAATGTTTTCCTCCCATGATCCCCTGCAGGTCTGTGTTTAGACGGGCTGTACAGAGTTAGTGGCAACCTGGCTATCATACAGAAACTACGCTTTGCTGTCAATCATGGTAAGTTGCTGCTTCCTGGAAACACACAGAGAACAATGTGAAAAGGTTATTTAGAATATTCTGATTTGTATTTCTGCAGTACTTTTTCTTTTGGTCAAAGAAGAAGTGTCTGTGGACAACTCTGACTGAAATGTTTGTGTGTGTCCAGATGAGAAGGTGAACCTGGCAGACGCAAAGTGGGAGGACATCCATGTGACCACTGGAGCTTTAAAGATGTACTTCAGAGAGCTGCCTGAGCCTCTCTTCACTTACGCTCTCTTCCATGACTTTGTCAGCGCCATCAGTACGTGATACACACAGCTGTACCACACATGTAGCTATTTATTCATGTATTTATTTGCTCTCTAAAGTGAATGTGTTGTCTGTATTTTTGCTAAAGTTAGCCTTTATACACAGACAGTTTGGACTCACTAGATTTCACAGTGGTATTAACCACCATTTTGCTGACATTCTTATTGTCATCAATCTTAGATATTAAGCATTTTTTCCCAGGAGTTCCTTATTGAGAGATTTTTGTTACATATTTTGTTGCTCACTTGGAGAATGTAAATTGAATGCATTGATATTTTCCAATAGTGAAACTTTTGATTTGAGCGTTTATTCTTTTTTACTGTCCAGTTGGAAATAAAAATCAAATTACTGAGTTTGGAAACCTAACAGAAACTTGCATGGACCTTTTAAGACCCCAAACCCCACATAGAAAACCACAAGTACCAGTAACTTAGCCATAAACCACTAGCATCAAGGTGCACTTTGTCCAACATTGCAACAGTGACACAATAGAAGAACACATGTTTATTTTTGATGAATCCAGGCTGTTCACATCAGACATTGATGAATGTTGTGTGTTTCTCTTCTGCAGAGATTCCAGACTACAAACAGAGAGTTCAGTCCATCAAAGATCTGGTCAGACAGCTGCCCAAACCTAACCACGATACCATGCAGGCTCTCTTCAAACACCTCAGGAAGTAAGAAACACAGTGTTTTACTGATGTCTTTTTTCCCCATTTAAGAAACAAAAACATCAAGAATAGGTACCTTTCAATGTAAATAGAGATTAAGGGCTGCAGCAATTGACAGAGGATTATTTTAATTGTTTATCAATGTTTATTTTTGTCTACAATATGTCAGGTAACAGTGAATAATGTCCATTTTATTAAGTCCAAAGTGACCTCTGCAAATGTAGAAATACTTCAAATATTAAAAATTTCAAACATATGTGCAGAGAAGATCAACAAATTCTCCTAACTAAAGCAGGAACTAGATCATGTTTGCCAGTGTTACTTGCCCAATTTGGTTTTGGTTATGATTAATCAATGACTAACAGTACAGTCTGTCGGAAGCCAAACACTGAAAAATATTATCGTCAGCACATAAATTAAAGGTCCTCCACTGTACCAGCCAGCTGTGGTGGAAAGTAACCAAGCACATTTACTCTAGTACTTTACTCAAGTACTATTTTGAGGTACTTACTTTAGTATTTCTATTTTATGCTACTTTGCAGGGAAATAAACATTAATTCAATACCTGTAGTTACTTTGTAGATTTAGATTATTGATACAAAATATGCTCTATAAGATAAGTGTAAGACAAGACTTTATTGATCCTGACAGAAATTCACAAGCTACCCAGCACTCTGTAATGTAATTCAAAACGACTCCATCTTTACCAGCTGCCACATACAAGTGACATACACATACATTTTAGTTTTGGTTCTTTAGGTTTATGCTAATGCTCTTATCTTTTTACTTCGGTAGAATATTGAACCAAGACTTTTACTTGTAACTGAGTATTTCGACACTGTGGTACTGCCACCTACATATCTGGAGTACCAGCCAGTAGTCTGTTTACTTGATGCCATTTTTCTGTTTTCAGCGTTTGTCTCTACTCATTACTGATGCTGAAGTGCCTCTGTGTATGTCTTGATTAATATTCTGCAGCACATTCTAAATGAATTACAAACCTGGGCCCTGTTTCCCAGAGCCCTTGTAGCACTACGTGCATCGTAAGTTGTATCTTAAGGTCTCCCTTAAGCTTACGGGCTGTTTCCCAGAGTCTCCTTAGTTACGACATATCTGCTTAAAGGTATAGCTCCGTTCATCTTGTCACAGTTTTAAGTTTATTAGGCCAAAATTATGCTTTTTAAAGGGACAGTTGCTATATAATTCACATCTAGACTCCTTGCGCAAATTACATCATTAACAAAATTAACTTCATGAAAAATAATAATGAATATTGAATATTATGAATATGTAGGTTTATTTATTTATTTATTGATCCATTCATTTATTTAATGGAGCTAACTAACTGAAGATGTTTTTTCTGACGAGGCTACAGGCTGTACCACTATATACTGAATATCTGACAGATACTTGACAAATTGATCAAATTGAAGTCTAATGAGGCCGGCTGGAAACTAATCAAGCACACAGCACCAGCTATATAGGCGATCAAGCGTGTCGTCTCTGCTTGCTTCATTGTAGACAAGATTATGGCTGCATTACAGCTGCACTACATCAATCAACTGAACCAAAGGCGTCCGCGTAACCATTTGGTTCATGTTAATCATTTTATGAGGACAAACTTCAGTCCGCTTGATGTCCTCTCAGACAGCGCCATCCTGTCCAAATACCGGCTGCCACGTGAGGAGATCCTGAATCTGCTTGTACTTGTGTCCCCGCACTTTTCCAGCACTACCAAGTGCAACTTCGCCCTCAGCCCAGAGGTACAGCCTCTGGCGGCTTTGCGTTTCTATGCATTGATTAGTTTTTTGGAGGTGGTGAGGGACAGATTCAGGCTGAGTGAGGCATCGGTTTCATTGAGTGACCACTGTCTTTGTGCGTCTAGCACAAGACTACACAAAGATGCCTGCCTATTGTGTGACAACAACAGATTTGCAGTCTGTACGTTGACAGAAGTGATGTTGGAAAACTTATATGTAAGACACAAAGTGGCATTGAAGTGCAATGATGGAAAAAGAGAGACAAATATATATATATATATATATATATGTGCTGTGCCAAGATGCTCGTCTGGAGGGAAATTTAGTTTTAAAGCGCTGCTTTTAAAAATACCTGTGTATGTGTGGCTTCAAATACGTGAGCAGATGATAATATAGTCATTTATTTACCTTTATATGAGATCAATTGATGCGTGCAGCATTGATTAATACACTTTCAGCACCGTGGTGAAGGACAGCTCCAACTAACGATGTACCTTAGCAGCTCTCCTTATGAGCACCCACTAAGGGACAGTATGGGAAACACTCGTAGGAAAAGAAGTTCCTTAGCTAAGGTATATCTGAGAGACCTTCGTAGAGCGCTAAGGTTCATCGAAACTGGGAAACGGGGCCCTGATTGTATAAATAACACAGCATTCTGGAGCAGATTGACGTACAGTAGAGTATTTCTGTTCTTGTCAGGGTTCATTTCCATTTCATTTTCCTTCAGAGTGTTTATATTTGACACCGTCTTACTCTCCCTCGTTCCTCCAGGGTGATCGACTACGGTGAGGAAAACCGTATGACCACCCAGAGCGTAGCCATCGTGTTCGGCCCCACGCTGCTGCGGCCTGAAACTGAGAGCTGGAACATTGCGGTCCACATGGTCTACCAGAACCAGATAGTGGAGCTGATACTGCTGGAGTACGAGAACATTTTCGGCAGGTAGAAGGAGACGCTGGAGGATGAGGCTCTTGTTTTTCTCTCTTCCTCTCACAATGCAGAGCTCCTCCTAACCCAGCAAGGCCCTGCCAAAAACACCCCAGCCTGGCCTGGCTTGGCTTAGCTTGGCTCGGTCCGGCCCGGGCCCGGGGCGGCTTCTCTTCATCTCAAACCAAACTGCGGTCACTGGCTTCTCCACTTGTACAACCTCTGGACCAAAGCCACACAAACATGTCATGAACCAACCAACGCGTAGATGTAACTAACTAGCGACCAAAAAAGTTTAGACTCTGCACTTTTCAGTATCTCTTTTTCTCCTGCAGCTGCATTTGTGCCACTTTACTGCAAAGGTGACGTCCTTCTGTCCCGACACTGGATTCCTAAAACTAATACAGGGGCCAAACAAGCCTCTACTACTGCACAGACTGAGACTGAGACCAAAGCAGAGGAATGGGCCTCAGTAGCTTCTGAATAAAGAAAAGGCGTCAGTATTGGAGGTTGGAGAATGTACTGTACTGTATATCCTATGACCTGTATAGACTCATCACTCCTGTATGAACCACACTGGGGAACTAACAGAAGAAACCAAACTGCTGTGCTTGGCTTTAGACATTTAGACACCAAGAGAGGAAACAAGGGATGATATGGAGGTCTTTTATTTAGGAAATATATGTTGTTTAAAAACATTTTCTCCCATTCACTTTCCCTATATTTTAAATGTTTTGTCCTCCTTTCTACCTCTTTCCATCTCTGTCTAAATCTGGCTCTCCTTCCTTTTTCCCTAATGAAATACTGGACCGGGGTCCTCTGAACACATTAGAGGTTGTCACTCTGTAATATTATCTGCACGCCACCTCCTCCATTTGGCTTTAAGAACAAATCATCTTGCAGCAGTCAGAGCTTGAAACAGAAACAAATGGTACTCAGCTGTGTCTTTCCTCGACTCATGGATATCAGATCTTAAGGCAAACGGCCTTTGAACATGTCTCCACTGATAAATCTGTACAGTGTTCATGTGTGTGCATGTGAATGAGGGTGGGGTGGATGGATGAATGGATTTAATGACAATATATTGTACAAATAGTAAATATAAATATGTATGCCTGGAATGTTAAGAATATGAATCGAGGGAGAAATCACTATTTTGTGATCATTGTGTAACCAACAGATGTGAGGAATAAAGTTATGAACTGGGGATGTGGAGGTTTACCTGTGTGTCAGGTGAATGGAAGATTGGCAAATGTAACTTTGGAGAGTAACTGTTGGCTTCATCAAACTGGAATAAAGACCTCTAATACGAGATGTTTCCAAAGGAGATATTCTTTACACTGTTTTTATTGTTCATGATTTCAGACTCTGATCTGATTGTGTATTATTAACTTTCTGCATCTGTTTCCAGTATCTAACCGATTTAAGCCCGTAATTAAAAAATAAGGGGTCCTTCAGTTCAAAACGAAAAAGATAAATTACGGTTTTGTGATACAAAGCCAAAAATTTAAGTCAAAATTAGTCAGAACTAAATCAAATATATTTGATTTATTATTGCTATTGATTTAGAAAGTCAAAATTTTACTTATGTTCAGTATATTTTAGTTGATAACCTTTTCATTTTGACTCGTAAGTCTAAAGTCTTAGTGTCACATTGACTTTCTGTTTGTTAATTACTCTCATATTTAACTTCCCATGCCATAACGTCAATTTATACAGTCTAAATTTTGACATACTTTTGATGGTCTATGCAAATTTAATTAATTTATGTAAATATATCATAATAATAATCATTTTATGCACCCTATAAGGAATATATAATGTTGCTATTGTTTATATTATTGTGAAGAAAACTCTGTTACAACTCTACAACACTTTTTATAGCTAAAATTTACATGATTAATTTACCATGAACTCAGCTCTGAGAGGGGTGGTGAGTAAATTATTTAGCCTACTGATTTTAATGGCACATCCTAACTCCATTTTGTGCCGGGCTAAGACAGCAGGCACAGCAGAGTCCTCACTCGTAAGCAGCCTTAATTAAGGTTATTAAATACACCTGTGGTTCCTGTGCTAATGAGCTCCACCTGTGGAGAGGATACTTTTCTTCCTCTGCCTTAAATAGCATGTTTGTAGCTAGCGCAATTAGCTTAACCTGCTAGCTAAGCGGCTGCTTAGGGAGTCTCGTATTAGCAGCGTTGTTTGTTATGTAGTAAATATACAGATACACCGTGGCTTGGTGTATTTAGCGGCTGCAGACGTTTCTTTGGACATTTTAATACATTTTTGTTGCATTTTTGTAGTTGTGAATCCAAGCTAACTGTTAGCAGCTAACGGTTAGCTAACGTTAGCCAACTACAACTACCTTCCCCCAAGAAGCAATCTACACTATAAACCTTCTGGAGACACATTTTGACCCTGCAAGAGGTGAGTATCTGATTATATTTAAATGTTTGAGCTTGCAATTGAAAAATTAAGTTGTAGTTTTTGACTGTGTTAACAACAAACTGATTTCTGCATCAATTTCCAATTTAAAACTTAAGAAAGCACATTCTGTCTAGGGAAAACATCAAAGTTGCTTCATACTTAATGTACTGTTGTGAAGGCTCACTAAACCACAAGGTTCAGTGATGCTCATATTTAAATTAAGAGTTTAAATCAAGATTTTTTTCTGTCTAGCTACGTAAAAGTTCAGGTGGAGTAATATTACATGTATACTGTTATGACACCAACATTTCTGCATCAGTTTCCAACATCCAGCTACACTGATCGAAAATTGAAATGCAAAACATTTGTTTTTGCTCCCATTTTCACAGGTTTATATTTAACATGTAAGACTTCTTTATGTGTTTAATAGATCTATAGCTCTCTAATTTGGACAAAAATTTGTTAAATCTGTCAGTAAGCACATCTCCTTTTTCAAAATAATCCATCATCCTGACGGGTGTGGCATATCAAGATGCTAATTCAGCTGCATTATTACTACACAGGTGTGCCTTAGGCTGGTTGCCCTACAAAGTGCAATTTGATCACACAACAAATTGCCACTGATGTTGCAAGTTTTGAGGGAGTGTGCCATTGGCATGCTGACTGCAGGAATGTCCACCAGAGCTGCTGCCTGGTGTTGTTTTCGTGAATTTCGCAGTACATCCAACCAATCTTACAACGGCAGACTAGGTGTATCCACACCAACCCAGGACCTCCACATCCTGCAAGATTGTCTGAGATCAGCTACCAAACAGCTAACGCAAAAACAAGTTTCACACAACCAAGGAATTTCTGCACAAACTGTCATCGTAACCAACTTGTGCTTTTGTGAGGCTGGTTGGGTATACTGCCAAATCCATGGAAACAACACTGGAGATGTTTTATGGTAGTGAAATGAAGATTCATTTCACGGGCAACAGCTCTGGTGGACATTCCTGCAGTCAGAATCCCTATGGCACACTCTCTCAAAATATCTGTGGCAGATCTTTAACTTAAACCTGTGAAAAATGGGAGCAAAAATGAAAGTGTCACTTTTAAATTCCCATTCAGTATAATGGGAGCACATTGTCACAGGACAGTCTAAAAAAAGATGTTGAAGTTTGTTGTAAAAAGGTGCTAAGTCCAAACAATTTAATGAAGAGTAACTTTAGAGTAAAGCTAAATAAAACGTAGTAGTTTTATTGTTGCTAGGAATGAATAAAATAGTGATAGAAACATAGAAAACTAAAGAGAGATAAAAACGAACAAGACATTAAATTTTAAAAACCAACAAATACAGATGAGGAAATGTGTGTGAAAATTTGTTTTTAAATGTGAATTACTGTAATATTTCATCACTCAACTAAAGTAAGTGATGCTAATAGACACTAACAGTCTGAATTACCACACTGTTTTCCTGCATGGCACTAAAATTCATATCACAAGGAGCAAACTGTTCACCATTTTTAATGTGAGCTCTAAAAAAACATTGATAGGTCATACAACAATTTTCAAGGGGTGATTGCAATCAAAAATCACATGAAAGGCAAATCACAAAGTCAACTTTTGCAATGCAGATGCTCAAAAAGGCAGAACGATTGATTCAGATGAGATTTCAACGTTTGGTCTGGGATAAACCTCGATAACGGATTCTTTTATCAGAGATTTCCTGGTGTTAGATGGTAAAAGCAAAACATTCAGCACAGGGCAAAAGCTGTCTTTCATTCTGCTGCGGAAATATCTTCCATTTTGGAGAAATTGCCAATATTTTGACTTTCCTACCTGCTGTTTTCAGGTCTCTGATTTCTCATCTGATTGCTGTGGTGCATCAGATCCACAGAAACATTAATATCTGCACTTCAAGAAATGCACATCAGATCTGCTATCCAAGTGTTTGCTCTCCGGCAGGCTTTAGGATTCCCTTTACACGCTGATTAGTTTTATAATTCAAAACCTCTAAACAACATTAGTTCTGAGGGGGAGTTATCTGCTTAAAGCTAAAGCTACCAACTTCCTCAACTGTACAATCTCCCGTCACAGCACTGTGGCAAGCACATGTGTGAAATAACATGTAGAGGTCAGAAAGATCCGTGCAGCCCAGACACTGTGATGTTACTGATATGACATGATGTGCAGGCCTCTACAGATGTCTAGTTCAAAACCGCAGCAAGCTTTTCATGTCAGGAACCCTGCTTCAGACCACAGATCAACATTTGATAAGATGTTTTCCACAGAAACACCAACTGAAAAGATTTTTCTTGTTAGATGCAACTTTATAGGCGGCTGGACTTATCATCAAAGTAGGCTTTGTACAGTCTCTCAGCATGCTATCCACTAGGGAAAAAATAAGTAGTTATAATGATCATAACAGTGATTGATGTTGTCACCCCCCTCTGTTCTCAGTCAGATTGTATGATGTCTGTTCATACTGTAATCAGTGTGAGAGAACCAGGGAAGACAACCAGGGAGACAATGTTGCCTTGATTTCTTGTTTGCTGGTGTTTGAAATTAGGGATCAGACAAATTCCCACCACGTCGGGGCCCAGCAAAGAGATCTACTAATGCATACTCATACACAAAACACTAAAAGAAATTAAAATGAAACTATTTGCTTCAATAACACTATAATGAATCATTTTGGGGTAAAATGACGAAATTAACAGAGCAGTGACTTGAAGTCTAATATGTTTTATTTGTTCAAATTTTGAAATATCTCTCCCAACTAAATCAAATGGGGTTTATTGATTTTTGTTTGGTGCTCAGAGTGAGAGCTGTGGATTATCTCGAGCACACTGTAGACACATTGGATCTTTTGAGTGTTGTGTCGCTGTCCAAGGTGCTGATCCTGGTACCCCTGATGCAAAGAGACACTGACCCGTATCATGTGTTAGTAGGTAGGTGTCTCAACTAGTGTGCATGCTTTTTAAAGTTGCTGTATTCAATATTATTATAGACTGCCAAAGAATTGGATGACTACCTACATATGAAGTTCTGGCAGTCATGTGGATACCACCTGACATATTCCACCCACTCAAACACCGTTGCAGACCAAGTACCCCCCTCATGGCAACAGTACTTCCCATTGGCAGTGGCCCCCCAGCAGGATGTAATGCAGCATGCCACACAACAAAAACTGTTTAGAAATGGCCTGTGGAGCGTGACAAAAAGCTCAAGGTGTCAACCTGGCTTCTAAATTTCCCAGGTCCTAATCTGCTCAAGGATTTTTGTGATGTGCACAGATGTGCCCCTAATCCAAGATGGGGCCTCCTTGGATTGGACGTGGCTCTGACCTGTCGAGTCATGGACACAGGATCTCTGGGAGTGTCCTGTGGTGTCTGGCACCAGGGCGTTGGCGGCAGATCCATTAAGTCTAGTGGGTTGTGAGGTGGGTTAATGGCATGTGCCTCAGATGCTCATTCAGATTGGGATCAGGGGAATTTGGAGGCCAGGTTGACACTTTGAGGTCCTTGTCACATTCCTTGGGCCATTCTTGATGTTTGCAGTGTGGCATGGTGTATTATCCTGCTGGAGGGGGGGTACTTGGTCTGCAACGGTGTTTGAGTGGGTGGAACATGTCAGGTGGGATCCACATGAATGCCAGAACCAGAGGTTTCCTAGCAGAACAAAAAAAAAAATCAAATTTATTCACTTCCCCTGTCAGTAGTTATGTTTTAGCTGATCGGTGTATATCATCATCAACTGACTCAGTTTTCCTCAGCTCTGTGAAGTGTTTCAGTGTCCTCGGCTTTTTTTTTCCAACCACCTTTTGTTTCAATTTCAGTGTTTTTTTTTTGTTTTGTTTTTTTATCAACAAAAGCTCTTAAAGCTGACTTTAGGCCACCCTCCCAGCACCAAACTGCAGATAAACAAAGTTAACAATTGAACACATTGTAGCATTTAGATATTTTGTTGCCCCTAAGTGGTCAATACAGGTTTAGATAACTCATTTGCAATGGATAACAACTGGTGTTCACAACATAATATCTTGTTCCCACAAAATTCTTCCATATTTGAGGTACGCAATTGTTTTTCTATATTTTTAAGACTGATTCTAAAAATAAAAGTCAAACCAAAGTTAACTGCTGTTATCTCACAGGTCTGCATGGTCTCACAACATTGGACCTTGATTTATCCAAGGAAAGCATTCTGCTGAGCCTGCATGGTCCTATTTAGGACTGACCTACTTTAAATTGCTCCAGTTACACCTGATAGATGAGGTCAGGACAACCACTGTTCCTGTGGTAGTCACTGACTGAATACACAAATTTAACTGTATTTTCCAATGACTTTAACCTGAAGAAGGTCAAGGTAAGCGTAATCCAGTTAAGGTACATGAAGTTTTAAATTTTAGTTGCAGTACTGAAGGGCATATTATACACTAAACTGTGGCGTGTTACCAAACATGGGTTGCTGGACACTGGGGCCGGGCTGTGGGAGTGGAAAGCAAATTTCCTCACATTATCAATTACCTCACTCTAATCAATTAAAATATCTCGGTAGTCAAAGAAATGCCAACAACAACATAAAAAAGGCCAATCTGATGTCGTTACATTGCTCTTTTTGTTCAACCAACAGTCCTCAACACAAAGGGCTGTGCCTTACATCCAGCGCAAGGCGCACAGCGCAGCTCAAATGTCATTGGGAGTTTCAGACCGACACAGTTGTCATTTTCATGGCATGCTGTGTCAGTAGCAAATGTACTTGTGCCCATCTGTGAGCCCATGGGTGTGTAGGTCTTCAAATGAGGTGTGGTCAGGCCTGTTGATGTTGTATTGCTCTCTTGAGGCAGCAGAAAGCTGTTGCACTATTGACCAATAAAATCTAGCTTAAAGTCAATGGCAAAGTATTTTACTGTTATTTAAAGGGCACATTATTCTGATGGTAAGATGTGCTAATGTAGGGGGGTTCACAGTGTGCATTCACTCTGCTGTTACACACACGGAGACATGTGAAGAGGTCGTGGGTGGGTGAAATGATACATCATTAATGAGAAAAATATTGGAACATACAACATATGTAATTAAATGTATACCGTTCTTTAAAATGTGAACACAGCTGAGCTGCTGAGCTGCTGCTCCTCAGCAGAATCCCCGTTGAAAAAAGACACTGTGTGCATTTCCGCATGAGGAGCAGCATAATCTACTTCTATTTCTTTGTTAAGTTTATTACTATAGTTTTTTGTTTTGCTGCTTAAATGCCCCATGATATTTGCTGCAGTGACATTATTGCTCTTATTACATACTGTCAGCAGAAAACTGCTCACTTCTCCAGTCTCCCAGATGTCCCATGTAAATAGCAGTGTGTCATGTGCAGGCACACCTGGCTTTTAAAGGGAATGGGAGATGACACTTTGATTTATTGAATTTGTGTTACACCCAAAGCACACCTGTAATTAATGCAACCCCTTTGCCCACTGTGGTTTGCTTTGTGCCAAGACTATGTGCTGTTAAACAAGCGCCATGCACTTTAGACCATAAGCAATGTGCGTACACTCTTTAAACAGGGCCCAAATGTATTAAATTTACAATTATTTAAAAGCAGCAAATCTTCACATTTGAGAGACTAAAATCAGCAAAAGTTTGGCTGTTTGGAGGAATAGCTCAGTTTCATAGCTTGTAAGAAAAATTATTCAATAAGCAACCAATGAAAAAAGCGTTGTATTATTGCAGGTCATGTAATATAATCTCAAATAGAACAAGCTGGGGATCCAGACCTCAGGCACTGATGAGGGAACTTTATGATGACTTTTCGTCTGAGAATTCGAACACTGACCTTGCAGTCCCCCCTCTGAATTATAATCAACTTAAATTTGAAAGTTAATATCAGTACTCTGTGAACTCAGGCTGTACAGAACGAGGAGATTCCTCTGTTAAATTAAAATTACACGGTAGCTGTTGCTGCCACGGTTGGTCCTTCAGAGAGTGGCTGTCGTGGCGGCACCCCAGGCCTAGTGTCAGACTCCGTCAGCGGGGACAATCATTAGCTGCCTCCCCAAGGAGCCGCTCCCTCCTCAGCATCCGCTCCACTTCACCCTCAGCCCTTTGTGGCTCCTGCTGATAAGGCCAGGCTAATATGTGCTCAGTCGCCGGCTGCATGGGAAATGATAAACACAGGCTGAGCTGCTGTCCACTCCATCTGGACAATAGGAACTGGAATCTAACTCCAAAAATGCAATTGGATTTAATCTTGAACACAATCTCTAAATCATGTTTTGGTTATGCTTAATAGTTTTTTTCTGATGTTATCTGAGACTGTAATTAACAACACTTTTAGTAAACATTTTTCCATTTGTTTGCACCAGTTCGTGAAGTTACATTTGTTGATTGAATAATATACATTTTATTGATTAATTTGTTGATTTTTTTTGAGGAGTAATTTATTGTGTAGACTATAAAAGGTATGTCACCATTTCCCAAAGGTCTTTAGATTTGGCACAAATGTCCACTTGGGCTCAGTGATGAACTGATTAGATATTGGTGGTCAAAGGTCAAGGTCACTGTGAGCTAGTCTGTCTCATTCTGATGATCGCGATATCTCAAAAACACCTTAAGGGATTTTCCTCAAACTTTGCACAACTGCCCACTTGGAGTCAAGGATAAACTGATTAGATATTGGTAGTCAAAGGTCAAGGTCACTGTGACCTCACAAAATATGTTTTTGGCCACTCTAAAATTCATATACTAATCATGACAAAATTTCACATAAGTGACTAATAGGATAAAATGATGACGTGATGACATTTTATAACCTAAAGGTCACAGGTCAACTTCACTGTGACATCATTAAGTTCTGCAGAAACACTTTTCTGGCCATTTTTCAACATCATAACTCAGGAACAGAAGGGGAGACATTTGAACAGATACTGTCATTGATTGTATAGATCTTTAGAATTGGTAGCTTCTTCGCAGCCACACCTTTATTTGAAGCATTGTCTACTGTCATAGCAACGTATGCATCTGGACAGACATGGATGTAAACGGCATCTGTAACTTGACTGGTTCGTGGAGGCATACAACTGCAAAGTAGAATCAAATTCTGTGGGATCACTGTTCATTACGCTCATGAAGTTATTTTTTTGTATGACTGTCTTGACCACTGAGAACAGCCCTTGGTTACCTCCCAAATAAATTTGCCACATAATGTTAGCTGTAGTCGCTGTATAGGTAGTCAACTCATCTAATGCTAATGGTAACTTAGAAAGTTAATATAATGTTATTTATAGAATGTTATAGATAGATTTTTATCGGCAGTGGTGGTTGTTTAACAACAAAAACAATAACTCCCATGATTCCAAGCTGCCTCACGACGTCATCAAAGTCTTAGGTTATTGTTTTGATTGAGAGACCCCTTAGCTGCAGATATTACATATTGTGCATTTAACTTCATGTTTACCACATCTCCACATACAATTTTGTTTGATTTAAAAGGCTCACGTATTTTCTTAACGAGATGCCTGATACAAGATTTTTCTACATTAATTTAGATTTCATTAAACAGCCGAGTGACAACTGGCCTCAGAGGATGATGAGGCGTGACCATTCGAAGATGGATGGGGAGACATGAGGAGCATTAACGATGGTGGACACTGACAGGTCAACCCACACACACACACACACACACACACACACAAACACGCACACACTTGTATGTAGTCTTTTATCTTTTCTCTGAGTGTTTGAGTGTGTGTGACCACCTCTAAGAAACTCCCTTCCCGTCCACACACATGTAAATCCAGACAAGACCTCCTGTGTGTCTCTCGCTACCAGTTCTGCATGGCAATTACAATCTCCTCAGTCATTTAAACACAAACACACACTCACTTAAGAGGCTGTCAGGGTTCCTCTCTGACTCCTGCTAGCAGCGCTGCATGATGATTACATTCCCCACAGTCATTTCTGTTGCCAATAGCGGCACACCGCTCTGCTCTTAACCTAGACTCTATGCTTACAGCCAGGTGGGCCGAGTGTGTCGACTTGCTCTTCACTTTCCTCTGAGGCTCAAGTGAATCTAAACCAGAGAGGGAGGCTTTACATGCAGCACAGCCACTTCACGCTGTGTAGCTTTGGTATATTGAGCTTTTCTTGAAGAGGTTTTTTAGTTTCGTCAGTAAGCTCCCATCAAAGGAGGTACGCTTATAGAAAGCCTAAATAAAAAAGGAAAAGCTGAAACAGATCGTTGTGGTGTTGGCGGCTAAAAATGGTGTAGAATGAACAGATGAGTTTGGTGAGTGGGTAACTTTTCTGGACTAGGGGAAAGTTTTACAAATTTCAAAGATTGGCTTATTGATTCATGATACAAAAGAAAGAACTGACCTTCTTTACAGTTTGAGGTGTCACCTTGGTATACACACTCACAGACCACTTTATTAGGTACACCTGCTCAACTGCTTGTTAATGTAAATAGCTAATTAACCAATCATGTGGCAGCAACTAAATGCATTTAGGCATGTAGACTTGGTCAAGACGACCTGATGAAGTTCAAACTGAGCATCAGAATGGGGAAGAAAGGTGATTTAAGTGACTTTGAACGTGACGTGTTTGTTGGTGCCAGACGGGCTGGTCTCAGTTTTTCAGAAACTACTGGTCTACTACTTTTCATGTGCAACCATGTTTCGGGTTTACAGAGGATGGTCCTAAAAAGGGAAAATATCCAGTTCTGTGGGCAAAAATGCCTTGTTGATGCCAGAGGTCAGAGGAGAATGGCCAGACTGGTTCAAGATGATAGAAAGGCAACAGTAACTCAAATAACCACTCCTTTCAACCAAGGTACACAGAAGACCATCTCTGTATGAACAACACATTGAACCTTGAAGCAGATGGGCTACAGCAGCAGAAGACCACACCGGGTGCCACTCCTGTCAGCTAACAACAGGAAACTGAGGCTACAACAGAGCTCATCCAAATGTGACAATAGAGGATTGGAAAAACGTTGCCTGGTCTGATGAGTCTTGATTTCTGCTGCAACATTCAGATGGTAGGGTCAGAATTTGGTATAAACATCATGAAAGCATGGATCCATCCTGCCTGGTGGTGGTGGTGTAACGGTGTGTGGGATATTTTCTTGGCACACTTTGGGCCCCTACATACCAATTCAGCATTGTTTAAATGCCACAGCCTACCTGACCGTTTCCACACCTTTATGACCACAGTGTACCCGTCTTCTGATGGCTACTTCCAGCAGGATAACACACCATGTCACAAAGCTCAAATCATCTCAAACTGGTTTCTTGAACATGACAATGAGTTCACTGTACTCCAGTGGCCTCCACAGTCACCAGATCTCAGTCCAACAGAGCACCTTTGGGTTGTAGTGGAACGGGAGATTCACTTCATGGATGTGCAGCGGAGAAATCTGCAGCAACTGTGTAATGCTATCATGTCAATATGGACCAAATGTTTCCAGCACCTTGTTGAATCTATGCCACAAAAATTTAAGGCAGTTCTGAAGGCAAAAGGGGTCCAACCCGGCACTAGCAAGGTGTACCTAATAAAATGGCCAAAGTCTATGGGGGAAATGGTTTTAGGCGGCAAAGGATTGTTGTTGTTTTGCACCTTAAGTAAGTAACTTTATTTATAAAGAACCTTCAATAGCAAAACATCACATAATTCTTCAGAAAAGAAATAAGGCAACCTACAGAAATGTGGACATAATCACAAACCTAGGAAAAACCAAACATCATAAAACAAAGATTAGCCTGTATAAAATACGAAATAATGGAAAATACAACTGGGACAAATTGGTAGCAAGGCTGACTCACTATACTGCATCAAGCTCTGTCGGTACATATTTGTTTTTTAAGGGTAAATTGTGTTGTAGACTTATTCTGTCCAACAGTTCTTTCTCTCTATTTATGTAATGTTTCCCAATTGTTGTCTGTAATTATATGTTTATTAAAAAATCACACTTCAATAATGTTCAATCAGTTAATTAGTTAGTGTTTGATTTTTACATCATAGACAGCTTGTAGTTGCCTAAACATACCCAGACCTTAACTATAGATGTAGCCAGCCAGAAAACACTCATGTGAACTGCTTTCAGAACAGTCAAGTTTGTTGTTTTGGAAAGCGCCAGCAAAAAAGTAATTTTGTTGTTCAGGTATGAGGACATGTTTACTCTGTAAAACCCAGGGACCTTCTGACCGCGTAGCTGAAGCCGAACTGGATTGCTTGAAAAACATCACAACTACAGCTACCTTTGGAATCACAGCTCTTGGCTGGCTTTTGTCTCCACATGGCTTTGAGCTTCAATGGTTACTGCAGGCTGTGAGAGAGATCTCTATTAAGATTGACCTGAGTGACAAAAGCTGGAGGTAGCTAAAAAATCCCTCTCTGGTTGGCAGTGTAAGCCAGTCACTACAGAAAGAAAAACCAGCTAACCAGCAGGATAAAATCTGCCAGGAAGCTGCTCAGTCTCTCAGAACACTGCTCTGAATTTCTACCATTTTTTTTTTTTTTTAATCGGAGACAGGGCTGTAGAGTGTCTCCTTATCTGTCAGAATGAGCTGAAAACTCATCCTGTCAAAAATATATTTTACACCCCACTCCATCCTAACCAGATTTTCTCCCTTTACTGCTCTCCTCTCGCAGAAAGACCCAAAGTGTTGATGTGTGAGCTGGTGTGCTCGAGGGTGATATCTATCGCTACCTTTAAATGGCAAATATCATGATGTATTTGGGAAATGGCACTCAAGTGATTTAAGCTGTGAGAAATGAAAAGTCAAAAATGCCAAATTTTCTTCATGTCAGTATTTTGGAGCGGGAGAAGAGCAGAAAACAAGAGTAGTTAAAACATAAAAAACCAACAGTGAACTAAACTCCCACCCCTCTGTGGATGTTCTACGCTGCTCCATCATCAGTCATTTTCTAATGTATTTGAAGCTAAGCATCACTGAGCAGATGGCCCGACTCATTTGGCACTAACTAACTCCAAAATGAGAGATCTACTCTTTGGGGTAAAGTGACACCTACTTCACAAGTTGATTGATTGTCTGAAGCTCCCAATTTGGACAGAATTTAAGTCTGTGGGGCTGGTTCAGTGATTCTAATATGGGATATGCTGAACAGATACACTACTGTATGTGTGATTGTCCTTTTTTACCCCTGCATCAATAAGAGACCTGTAGACCTGCTGTTTTTGTTTTGTTTGTAGGTCCTGCTGTATTTAAACACTTCAGTTTTTAAGTGAAACTTGAGAGGCCACTGCTGACGAGGGTTAAGCTTTACCAAAAAGAGAAACAAGAAGTTTGTGCCTCCACGATGTTTGGGTGCCTTGTTTTAATTCCCTTACCACTCAGAGCAAAGGTGCCAGTTTTCTCTTGACATTTTGGTTTGATGACTGACAGCAAAATGGCAATGTTACCAAGTTAATGAGATTTATCCAGAAAGGCCAATCTGCTGATCCACAGCGACGCTGTGACATTTCTCTCGCTGCAGATTGATCGATAAGTGGCCAGACCTTCCCCACAGGCTAAACATTAAAACAAAAACACAGAAAAAGAATCGACTTTAAATGAAATCTCTGACTGGAACAAAACAAAAAACTTTTTCTCATGCACAACAGATTGGGTTAAACATTTGCAATATTCTAAAATATGGAGGACCTGTTAACAAATAGCATTGTAATTACATCGGAACAGAACATGTGCTTTAAACATTATGCTACCCAAAACTGTTGGAGGCATCTTTTTTTTGCTTAAAATCAGATTGTGAAGGTGGTCAAAGCAACTTTACAAATCACCAAAAAAATGGACATCCCATATAGCTTGGAAAAATAAATCTTACTAAAAACATCTCAAACAAGTTAGTGTTTGATGAAATCAGTTCTTTTGCCTTTAGATAAATAAGGGCTTTTATTTTGTATATGAACAGATTTGTGTTATATATGCAGCCAAGGAACATAAACATATTTATAGTTTGCTAAATAAGCAACCAGCCGCCAGCTTTAGATCTACGCTAACAATTGCAACCCCAGCAAAACATAATTTAGCTACCTGCTCACTGTCCCATCTGTGGGTTTTTTGGGTAGTTTCCTAGTATGCCTGTGTAAATGTCTTCCTTCAAAGGAGTACTTCACCCCCCAAATGTATTTATATATCAGTAATTCACACCATGTCACGTTGAATTTGTGAACGAAACGTGCCTCTGGTGAATGAAGAATCATAAACAGATTGGCAGTTTGTTTGTATATTGTGTGACTTTGGTGAATTTGAACCAACCTTTTTAAAACGGCAACGTTACACAGTAACTCTTGGGGCAGTGGTAAGCCAGCGGCTCCTGTGTTCAGCGAGGTAGAATTACTGTCTTTGTCACTGTGATCTGGCTTTGAAAAGAGCATAGATAAGTTTCACTTTTAGTTCATTTCACCATCTCTGTCTGTTTGGGAAGAACTGAGCATACAACTGGATAAATGAGACCTGGATTATACTGCATGAGCTGTGTGAGAGAGAAATGTTTTGATGTAGTTGTGCTGTTGTTAAATGAAGTTGCCTTTGACTTCAACTCATCAAGCATTTTCCTCTGTTTTGGTTTCTTTGTTCACCAGTGGAGGCATGCGGGAAAAACTTAAACTGAAGAAACAATCAGATCTTTTCAGCTCATTTATTGAAGTTGCGTCATGAACAGAGATGACATGAAAAACTTTCTAGAAAAACATGAAAACATTTGATACACTTCCAATTTTTTAAATGTTTTAAACCCCAACAAACTGAACTGCTCTGTTGTTTGGATGACACATTTTTATAAACATCTGCTGGCTGTAGTGGTGACACAGATCAGTAGTGAAAGTCACAGAGTCAGATCTACGCCAGCATTGTGTGTGTATGTGTGTGTGTTTGTCAGGCATTAATCCAAAAACTGTTTCTCCAACTTGCCTGAGGGTGCAGCTGTCTCCATCAAGGGCAAATGGAAGCAAATAATAGAGCAGATTAGCATAAAGTGTCAAGAAACAGCTCAGGGATTTGTCGCCACACTTCTGCTGCACACTGTCTCCAGTAAATGTATTCACTGCACAAAAAAACACGAGGAAAAACATGTCCTCCTAAACTTGGGGCGTCAAGGCTGAATAGTTGTTTTGCTTTTCCTCTGTATTTTGTTTTTTAAGACACTGAAAGCAGCCAAACCTTCATCTGAAATCATTAAATAAATCCTGCATATCGTCGCAGCATCTGCTAACACAGCATGCTTGGTTAGATCAGTGAGCTTCCTGCTCCGCAGGGAAACTGTCGAACAAAAGCAGGAAGAACGGCACGTTGTGATTTCACATGCTCGGTTAAGTTTGACCAGCGTGTCGGCTTCGAGCGTCGTCGTCTTGCCTGATTACTCCCAACAAGTTCCACTTCTCCAGTACATTTGCTGTCAACAAGTTACAGTGGAAAACATCACACGCTTTGATTTCTGAAGTCATTTGCATAATAGCTGCCCTCTCGGGCACCATGAGCCTCTTGAGGGAAAAAAATGCTTATATTTTTCTATTTTTTACACTATCCAGGATCTCAGACTTTGTGCTGCAGGACACAGATTGTAATATTTCTCTAAGCGTAATGCTGCAGTGCAGTTGTCTAATTGCCACGGTAATATCTAAAACAAATAAACAACAACTTGGGTATCAGGAAACAGATGAGATACAAAAAAGGTCTTTGTCTGTTCCCTGTGAGAATAGAGGAGGCGTGTTGGCAGGAAGTGGAGGTGTTCGTGTTTGCTGAGCTGCTTTGGAAGAAATAGACGATGTTTTCTCCATGTTTCCGTCACTAATCGCTGTTTAACTGAAATCTGCCAGAGCAACACAACGGTCCTAGAAATCACAACAGAGTGAATAAAAGTGGGGGAATCCTTCTGCTCTGTGAAATACAAGTTAACAGGTTTAGCTGTGGAGCAGAGAATAATGCCGGGATGCTGCAGGATTGGAGGGAGAGAAATAAAAAGAGCAGCTGAGATACTGAGAGAGAGACGGGCAGTCATTCTGAGTTATGTAAATTTCCAGAAGCTGGTTCCAGTCATCGTTCCCATTGTAGATTGTGGTGTAATTGTGCTGCTGTTTGCTGCTGATAAACCTTTGGAAGAGTCCGGTCTCCACTGGATTCTATCAGGAGGCCGTCAGACAGAAAGTTTTGGCTCAACCAGGCAGCCAGGAGGGTTTCTGGTAGCAGCAGTTTCTCCTCTTTGTCTCTCTGCACCGACAAGATGACACAGCATGTGAAGAGAAGACAGAGGCAGCAGACAGAGACAGATATCAACACCTCAGTGTCATCATACGTACATGCAGCTCGCTGAACGTCTCTTATCTGCAGCAGCTCACAGTACTGAGAGTGCATGGACTCTGAGTTTAGACGGTCCCGGTGGAAATAAAACCACTGACTGTGGAGGAGATGCTCCACTGGTGGAGCTTCACAGGACTTCTGTGTCCGTTTCTCTGCAGTCAGTGGCTCCATCAAACACTTTCCTGACAGTTTGCTCTCCGGTCACTTAAAGTTTTAACACCGAAGTCTGCATGGAGGCAGTGCTGGAAAGAGTTTAGAAACTTGAATCAGTTTAATATCAGTTGTAATATTCATTTGATCCTCCAGCTGAACTGAGTGTACTGAATAATGAGTGTCACTGACAGAATCAGCAGATTAACTTGCTGCTGAGCAAAAGCTATAATTTATAATATGTTACATCCTGGTTTAAAGTGTACTGAAAGACCCTGAAACAGAAATAATCACGATGCAATTAATCTGTAACGGAGGTAGAATCCTATAATAAACAGTGTTTACATCCACCCAGTTGGTACTGAGCTGAATATATCCAGCGTATCAAGGAACAAACTGATTTTGCTTAAAATCTGAGTGAACTGAGGACAGTTAGAGGCAACGCTGTAATGTCATGATGTTGTGAAAGGTGATGAGATAGCTTAATGATCTGCATATTCATGAGCGTTTGAGTGGCAAAAGAAGAACTAATAGTCATCAGTGATAACCATTATTCAAAGCAAATCTTAGTCTTATTGGCCATTATTAAGATGGATTCTAATGCTGAGGAAAGCAATCATCAGTGAAGGAAGAAGTATTCAGATCCCTTACTGAGGTTAAAGTACCAATACCACACTGTGAAAATACTGAACTACAGATAAAAATCTTGCTCGTCAAAACCTTAGTAAAAGCGTGCGCTATCAGCAAAATGTACTTTAAGTATCGAAGTACTCACTGTGCAGTGTCTCTGCCAGTGTTTTAATATTACGTATGATGTTTCTGGATAATTACTACTAATGCATTTATGTACATGTTGCATTTAAATCCTGTAGATATTCAAAGTATAACTCCTTTATACACTTTTTGGTTCTTTACATCAGTGCATTATACTCTGTAACAGGTGTGTCAAACTCATTTTAGTTCATGTCCCACAAACAGCCCAATTTGATCTCAGATGGGTTGGACCTAGTTTTACGTGAAGCAGGCAAGGCATTAGGCTCGTTCGAGATGAGCCAGGCCTGCGCAGATTCGATCACCGGTGATCGGCGCACAGTGCATGCCGGTTAGTTTTGTGTCCGACTTCACCCTGACTTGCTCTGATGTATTACAAAAGTGGACGGCGATAAAATCGCGAGAGCGAGGCGGCCACAGTTTTTAGAGCCAGGTGCTGCAGTTGCTCTCCACCGACTGCACCGCCTGGCTCTCACCTGATCTAACAGCTGATTGGTTTAGATGTCAACTCAACAATATGACGTTAATTTTTGTTGAATTTTAGATATTTGAATTTTATTTGTCCTATCTGAAAGTTTATTCTCTTACCGGAATACATGTTGTGTGGCTAATGGAGACTGAGAACGAACCTGTATACAAGTATAATTGACATCATATTGGACAGGATGTGAGTGTTTCTGTGACTTCCTGTACGGACTGAAGGCTGCTGGAAACTGTCAGGAAACTGTCTGACTTGATCGCGGCTATTTGTCACCACCTCCTGCTGCGGCCGCCTGCTCTCGTCTACTTTCCATGCGAGGCGCAGTTCATCTCGAACGAGCCTATTGTATAACTTGCTCCTGAAACCTGGCACCTCTTAGTCTAGCCTTCTAGTGCAGTGGCTCACAACTGGTGGGTCTTGGTCCAAAAGTGGGTCGCAGCTCCATTCTGAGTGGACCACAAGTGGCTCGCAAACGCGTCATGTTTTAAAAAAAAAAACTCACTTTATTTTTAAGTACAGTGCATTTCCGGCAAAAAGCTTGTATTTTGAGGTGTCTTTTGAGGTGTTTCCTGCTGTAGAGTGAGTGACTAACAGACAGCTACTGACAGAGACAGTAAACTGGCTCCATGAGTATGACTCTGAATATATTAAACTGTGTAGACCTTGAATTAGTGACTAAGGAAAAATGTGGACCCCAGGGCTGGACCAGTTGGGAACCGCTGATCTGGTGGGCCAGATTGGACCCTTTGGTGGGCAGGCTCTGCTCCACGGGCCGTATGTTTGACACCCCTACGCTATAAAATCCTATATTTGTAGACAACATATAGAAGCATTTTAGTCTGAAGTATATAGCATGTAGTTTAAGTATGAAGTTGCATAAAACGGAAATACTTGAGTAAATTACAAGTACCTTAAATTCTTACTTAAGTTGTGCATGAGGTAAAATGTGACCTGTGAGTCCATCTGAATGGGAAGGATGATCACACCAAACCAGGAATCACATGCTTGAATATGTTAGTAGTGGTGAACTGCAGTGAATTTAATGGGATGTGAAGAGAATATTCCTGAGCCAAAAGTAATATAACCACACCTTCGGGTCAATGAGTGCAACAATAAAGCAATGAGATTAACAAGACCTAAGACAAAACATAATCAGTATTCTCTTCAGCCCTTTATACATTCAGTCACATTTAATCCAGTCTGCTTTAATCATTAGTTTTAAAAGAAAATCCTTCTCACTAAATGCTTCCTTTCTGTTTGCTCAGGCGTAGTGTGGAGGACAGAGCTGTTTGATGACTTTAAGCCACTCGGAGTGAGGATTATAATCATTCCGCGGGACTGTCAGAAAAAAAAAAGTCTCTCTGAAGCAGAAGCACCAACAATGTCAGACTTCACTTTAATGTTTAAGTATGAATACTTCCATTTACTTGCAGTAATATCACAGACTTCATTCTTTGTTGTGGTGATATACAAGTATACTGACACAGCTGATGACTGTCAATACCACTTACTTACCTGTAGCTATGAATTATAAATGATCTGTGGAGGGTCCCCAAAATGGTATGCTTAAGTTCTGCTGTTACACATTGTCCTGTTTCTGTCACTATGACATGAACACAGTGAGGTGATAAATGGGATAAAGCATTAGAACTCACAGCTGCTGCAGATGCACCTGCCTCTCACTACTTATTAACCTGATAACTGTCATTAGGGAAAACCATCGGCAACTAATGAGACATCTGTGCGCTAAACTATTAAATAATAAACAGCAGCTTTTACAGATGAAGAGGAAAGCTCCAAAACAAACTTGTTGTGCCTGTGGATGTCTGGCTCTCTGAGGACTCTTTATCTGCTGCCGCTGAATGCTAATGGAAAACAAAAACCCCTCATAAGCTTTGTTTCAAATTCTCCCAAACACAACAAGTCCAAGGTCATTTCATCACAGCAACAACAACAGGAGGTGTTTTTGTCCAGTGGGAGTTGGACTTGTTCAGTGACTGGAGCTCGCTGATGTAGACGGCCATCCTTGGCTAAACTGAACAATTTCGGATGAACAGTGAGCTCTGATAAAAGTGAAGCTTTAACAACTCTGACTAGATTTAAAGACAGGCACTTAGCATTCATAGCGCTATGTGTCGCTTTGATGATAAGGGGAATATTCAGAACAAAAGATCACTTTAATCAATATTCAATACACTTTGGGAACCCTAGTTGTAGTCGAAAGCTGTAAATCCTTTATGAGCCACAACAATATGAAACAGAGTCTGTAGCTGTGAAGAACAGGAGGAGGACAGTAACATATCCCAGACCTGCTGTCTGCCTAAAGGAAGCCAGAGGCGTGTTACCGCTTCTCGCAGGGCAAAATCATTAACTTATTATTACATAATGTGTGTTATTATATGCATTTTTCAACTGCATCATTTCATATTTTAAATCTTATAACCAGAGAACTGTGAATCCCAGATAGCCAGAGTGGCCCAGTTCCGCCACAGCCAGCTACTGGACTCATGGCAGACTTGGCAGACTTGTCCAGTTCGCTAAAGGCAGTCTAAGTGCTGCTAATCAGATTTCCTAAAATCTAGTTGAATGTGTGTAGGTTTTGGGAGTGAAAAATCTTGAGGGATTTTCCTTGTGTTTACAGTATGTTGATTAAACAATAATCTGACAAGCTAGTGAGAACTGGGCATCTTTCCTCCAGAAATAGGTTAGATCAACAGATGAATTGTGTGACACTGACACATGTTCATGGACTAGTGTTGAAAAGATTCATAGGTTTGTACATTTTTAATTCCTGCACTCATGTTAGTCACTGTACATCTAATGGCAACACTTTATTTTATGGGTCCCATTATTAGAAATCATTTCCTAATAATGGAACTAATATTTAGCAATACATCCAGTAGGGTTGCATACCACTTGCATTTGAGCTGGTACTGGTTCTGGTACCTGTAATTCGGTATTGATACCCAACGGTACCTTTTTTTCAGTACTTTCCTGTCTCTGTAATGACGAAAATGTCAAGGTCAATATAGAAGACTAAAACGCAATCTCATTCCTCTGCTCTTTTCTAATCTCAACCGGAGCTAAACGTCTGTCTGTTTGTGTGTCTATGTATGGCCCCATTTCCACCAAAAATTTTAGGTATAATACCTTCGGAACCAAAAGTAATCCATTTGAACGTGTACCTAGACCCTAGCGTTTCCACTCTTAAATGTAGGCGGGGCTGTTTTCACTTGCTGTGCCGTCCAGCTTTCACTGTAGTTCCTCTTCACCAGTGATACAGAGGAATGTCTACACCTCATCATCGTCTAAGGAACAGAGTTGGCACACTGACATTTTTAAAACAAAAAAGAATGGGCTGGAATAAGTGTCTCTCTCCATGGGATATTCAAAAATAGCAGGTGTGTGCATTGACTCCTTGTTAAGCAAGAGCAGGGGTTTAGTGTTTCAAACGATGCTCTGCTAGAATATATGCTGGTTGAAATACATAAACACTTTTTAAACTCTTAAAGATCCAGTTGTTGCTGAAGCATATGTCACTCAACAGAGACATTAAAAACAAATGGAATGTTCATATTAACATTTAAGGTGTGCTGGTTGATTCTAGTCATCAACTCATGCACCTTAAAAGTTGCTGGTAGCTGTTGGCTGTTTTTTCTCAATCTATAGCTGCTGCTAGAATCAGCAAAACATCCTTTCATTTTGTAGTTATAGTTTACTGGTGTATAAAAAAACTTGCTACAGTATGAACAGTGGTAACATAACCTCCAAAACCAGCCATATCTCCCCCCCTGATGGTTCTCTATAGACCAATCAACAGACTGCAGTGTTTCTAGCTCTTTCTTTTAGTACTAGGTTAGTGTGCTAGGTACCCCAGCAGAGGGTTGACGAAAATGGGGACTGCTGAATTGGTACCATCCACAGCTTTTCACAATGAAAACCGACAAATAACTGTTCTAATGTGTACCAAACTGAACTGAACTGGACAGCTTGGTGGAAACGGGGCCTCTGTGTTTGTGTATGAGTGTCTGCTTGTCTAGCAGTGATATCAGGCTATTACTAAAATAATACGCTATGGAAAAGAAAATGGTCCAGATGCCAAAACTATTGCAGCACGTCGCTACTGCAGCAATAGTTTTGGCTCACTGGGAAACCGATGGAGTGACTGCAGAACTCCGTGGCTGGCTTCCTGGCTTTTGGGCTCTTTGGCCTGCAAGAGGGAGTACATTTCAAGATATATAAAGACATTTTCTGATAAGGTTTAATTGGAGTTTTAATTCTTATAAGCACATATCTCAGAACATAAAAATCAAAACTCAACACGGTCCCAATTTTCCTATAATTACAACTAAATTACATCAGCTCTTTGCCAGAAATTTCCTTAAAATGTAGGAAATATTTTCCTGTAAAGTTACCGAGTTGTCTGTGGTCAACATGAAGAATGGTCCACTTATTTTTGTCATGAGAAAATGAACATCTCTCCTACATTACATAATTTGCAGACATTTCAATTGCACCATCAGTCAATTTAATTGTTGACTTTCATATCCTGCATTCATATAAAACAGTAAAACCAGGAGTAACACTGCAAACAGTGATGCAAGTAATGTGGGAGCAGGAGCTTATACACAATGCAAATGGACTACAGCAGAGTATATTATCATTTCATGCATAAACATTCACTGTGTGTCTCCTGGATTGTATTTGTTCCTAGAAAGTGTTGAGAACAGACCCAGCTGAGCCTGCATGCTGTGTGAATTCCTGGCTGGTTTTACACCTCTGTGCTCAACATTTTAATGATGAGCCTTCTGCTCATGGAGAGTTACTGTTGACTGTGCTTAAAAAGAGAAGCAGAGGTCTCTTAGTGCCAGACATCAGAGACAGAGGCTCTAAGGGATTTTTTTGTTTTCCTCATAGCAGACACAGTAATTGCTTTCTTCATTCTGGCAATCCTGGCATCTTTTTAGGCTATTTCATAGTTTTGCCTCTATGTAAATTATCTGCTCTGGTTTTTAGTATGCACATTGTTTCCAAATCAGCCTCCTTCATGGCAGAGTGAGACTGCTATTTGGTCTGGGGCAGTTTTTATCATCTTTCTGCTTGGCTGGTGTTAGACTATGTGAGCTGATGAGCCTTTACAGCCAGTACAAGCCTTTAACTACAAGGAACAATACGTTTCAGTGGTTACATTGTGCAGCTTCTTGGTAATGACAAAAAAGTACCGACTAAATTGAAAGAAGAAATCTTGTGCTACATTAAATGTAATTTTTACATTGAGGTTATGAACGTGTAGCTGGTATTCTGTAAGAGAAAACATCTCAACTGCCAAACCACAAGTCCAGTTAACAGAACGGCACAGCACTGGCCTGTCTGATGTGTGTGGTCAACATTTTTGTCGGGTTTGTGTCTGGTGCTTCTATGTCTGCCGGATGTTTGGTGATATCTTCCTGGCAGTAAGATAGCTTCCTGTTATCATGAGGTTCAGACTCGCGCAGTTTCACCTCTGTGAACAACTTTATTGTTTTGATTTCACCCCAGTTTTATCTTTTTTATTATTTGTTTGACTCCGGTCTGTCCCACAGTGTTTATAGCCTCGCTGAAGAACCACAACAATCACTGCTAAGTCACTGGTTCCGCTCTGTTTCCATGGTAACCACATAAAGGCCATTAGCCGGGTCCAAAGGAGACAGGACCTTTTCCTCTTCCTCTCTGTGGCTGCTTATTATTTCAGCTGAGGTGGAGATTGGCTTCATCATCAGCATCACCATATTGCATCATGTCTTTAACTTTAGGTTGGTCCTACTTGAACTCAGACTGTGAAACTCAAAGCTTGACCTCCACAGGGCTTCGCCTGTGTTTGAGTTAACTCTGGTAACACACATGCATTTCTACTTTGCTTAGAGATCATCTTTTTGTTTCTTATTTAAGTGTTGTTGAAATAGTTCTACTTGGACTAGTGCTAAATTACAATCATTGTTGTTTTCAGTTGTGAGAAACTAAATGCACTCTGTCTTCAAATTTATTTACATTTATGTGTATCTTAGTTACTTCTGTTGTACAGTTACAGTGGCATGCAAAAGTTTGGGCGCCCTTGGTCAAAATGTCTTTTACTGTGAATAGTAGAAAGTAGAAAATAAACAGTTCTCCTAAAGGCATGAAGTTAAAGATGAAACATGCTTTTCAACATTTTCAGCAAGATTATAGAGTATTATTTTTGTTGTGTGCAACGATAGAGTAAAAATAGGAAAGAAGCACCATGCAAAAGTTTGTGCACCCCAAGACATTTGACTACTCAGACAACTTTTAACATGGTCTCAGACCTTAATTAGCTTGTTCAGAATCATCATTAGGAAAGGCCAGATGATGCAAATTTCAAAGCTTTATGAATACTCTGACTCCTGAAACCTTGTCCCAACAGTCAGCAGCCATGGGCTCCTTTAAACAGCTGCCTACATTTTGAAAACTAAAATAACTGATGGCCACAAACAAGGAGAACGCTATAAGAAGATAATAAAGTGTTTACAGGTAGCTATTTCTGCAGCTTGTTTATGTAATTAAGAAATGGAAGTTAGCAGGACCTGTCATAGTCTGTTGCGGTCTGGACAACCGAGGAAACTTTCTTAGAGAGCTGCTTGTAGGATTGTTAGAAAGGAAAATCAAAACCCCCGTTTGACTGCAAAAGACCTGCAGGAAGCTTCAGCAGACTCTGGAGTGACGGTGCACTGTTCTATTGTGCAGCGACACCTGTACAAATATGACCTTAATGGAAGAGTCATCAGATGAAAACCTTTTCTGCATCCTCACCACAAAATTCAGCGTCAGAAGTTTGCAGAGGGACATCGAAACAAGCCTGATGCTTTTTGGAAAAAGTCCTGTGGACTGAGGTTAAAATACAACTTTTGGACACAATGAGCAAAGGTATGTTTGGAGAAAAAGGGTGCAGATTTGAAAAGACATGGGTGGATCGATCATGCTTTAGGCTTGTGTTGCAGCCAGTGGCACGGGAAACATTTCACAGGTAGAAGGAAGAAAGGATTCAGTTAAGTTCCAGCAAATTCTGGAGACAAACATCACATCATCTGTAAAAAAGCTGAAGATGAGGAGAAGACCCAACTTTTGCATGCATAGAAAATGGCATCAATGAAATTCTTTTTTATATGTATATATATGTATTTTAAATGATTAGGGATATATTTTAATGTGAGTAGTTGAACAACTATGGTGGCCAATGTGAAAACGCGTATGGCCCTATCTAGAGCCAGCGTTTGATTTGTCCCCTCTGAGCTACTGTCGTAACAATGCGGGGGACTATTCGAAGGTAACGAAAACACAACTATTTGAAGGTTTAGGTGATTGAACACTAATGAAATACAGTCATGAATATTATATTACATTTCTACCAATCAGTGCCCTACACACTGCTCCTCTAATACCCCACAAAGAAAAACTGACTACATTCATCGCAGAAAACAAACTTTAACTGGCTTCATAGTGAGAGTATGCACATCATTAGCATTGCAAAAGGACTACATCTTCAAATAAAAGCTCTGCCTACAGAAAAAGTTATATCACTGAAAAATGTACATAAACTTTGTAGTAATCAACCACAGAAAATGTAACCAAACTTTCTCTATTCACTCTAATGATTAACCTTTAAGAGAGGAACTACCTACCTAAGTATAAACTAGTGAGTACAAGATGATATTTCGTTATCAATGACTGCGATGCCCCAAAGTCAGAACATTCACTGTGGCTGTCTGAACAGCCACACAGACTCACAGTTAAGGCAGTTCTCTGTGGAGTTTGTTTCCTACTGGGAATACATGTTCTACAAAATGTATGCACTCCCAGTATGCAGAGAAACTTTGGATGAAAGCATCCACTAAACAGTCCTAAAAAAAAAAAAAGCTGTTCTTTATTTTCCTCCGGCACCATTTTCGAACTCAATTTACCCCCTAAGGAGATTTAACACATGAAAAAATAATTAAAGCATGTGAAAAAGAAAAAGCAAGAGGAGGGTAAGGAGAGAATGAGAAAATTAAGGAAATGAGAGCAGAAGACAAAAGGGCAGACGCTGAGGGGGAGGAGTGCACAGCAGGGGGTGAGGAGCAGAGAAGAAGAGGCATGTTGACTCCAGCCCTCTCATTATAAAGGTCATTAGTGGTTCCTCTCCTCTGGCGGCTGATTAATAACATCATTTAGATCAAAAGGCCGCTTAACTCAAGACCTCCGAATTATAGTTTAGAGAAAATAAGGTCATCAGAGAGAGGCATAGAGTTGTGAGGCAGCTCTCCCACTGCAGTCAACACAACTTCCTGTCTGTAGTCTGCAGTGACATGATTTTTAAACATGGGGGATGTTAATTAACAGGAGTCTTTGTTAAACTCTAAAGCTTCAAAACTGAACAAGTGTTTGTTTAGAAAGCAGCTGACTGCTCTTAACTGCACTCAATATGGAGAAACAACAGACAGGAAGTGTTTTAATCTCTTTGTGTCATCTGAGCTGGAACCAGCCACTAATGAAGAAACATCTAAAACAAGTCAGACTGATTCTCACCTCACTTTAGTTTGATTATTTATCCAGTCCCACCTTTTTCCTCTCGTCCCTCTGTCTTAACTTCATAAAGCTGGCAGCACATTTGACGCTCTCTCTCACATCCAGCGGTACACCTGGCTCAGTTTAAGTTTTAATCTCCCCTCTCGGCAGTCTTCATTATGTGTGTAATTGTCCTGTTTCTTTAGTGGCTGACTTTGCCTGCAGCTCAGAGAGCAGAACAGAGCTGCAGCCGGGTTGTTAATGACAGCAGAGAAGAGCCACAGTGTCAGACCGAAGGTTCAGGAGACTCACCAACAAACTGTTACCCGCTTCATTTATCACATCAGACTAAAACGAAACAATGTCTTCACAGCCTGGTGATGTTTTTATATGTGGAAATATGTGACAGTATATGCAGCCGTCACTCATACTGAGAAAATGATGCGCAACGTTATTAAAAAAAGCCCAGGTCATAAAAGATGCTGCAGTCTTATGTTAGGTAAGTGCTGGCAAACAATCAGGCTCTGACTACTTAAATTACTTGGGTTTAAAGAGGTGGAAAGTAACTTCTGACAACTGCCCTCAGAGATGATTCTCGAGCTAAAGTTTAAACTGAAAAAAACTTTAAACTGGATCTGTTCCACCGAAATCACAAGGTTACTTTTTCTTTGAAGTTTCGCTCGCAGATCGTTTCATTAACAATCTGACTCTGTCCAGGTAAAACTACACAGAACTGCTGCTGCTTTGTAATGAAACGGCAACTGCAGAGAGTCTGCAGAGACGAGAGCTCTCCTCCTCCACATTTACAATATCGCCAGGCAGCGCGCTGCAGGCATCCTGCTGCGCCGATCTGAGACAGAGATCAAGGTAGAGCGGGAGAGAGAAAAAGACGGAAAGACCGGGATAGAGACAGGCTGGTTCAGACAGAGGAGAGATAGAAAGGCAGTGTGTTACAGCAGGTGGAGAGAAACCTCTCTCATTGTATTAACACTGACAGTACAGCTCTGCCTTCACTCCACATCTGAGATTCTCACCTCTCCCTGTGCTCCGTTTAACGCCTCAACAGTTATGAAATCATTAATTAAGCCTGTATCACATCTACTCCCACAGAGCCCAGTGTGTGTGTAGGTGTGTGTGTGTGTGTATGTGTGCGTGTGAGGTCGGCAGGCAGCTACCTCCTGCTTTTCAAATGCAAATATAAAGAAGAGAAGTCATCGTGTTGTTCTGCGGTGTTAACTTCTCCACAGGGAAAGTGTCTCTACTAAATTAAACAGGACAGGGATCCAACATCTGCATGAAAACAAAAACTCTTTGATTGATTACCTGCAAAGAATGAAGGTTACTCTCTTGTCTTGTTGTGTTAAACTGGATGACAGTTCATAGCTTTTCTATTTTCATTAATGCTTTGTCAGGGGAATGAATGGGAGCTTCTCTTTGACTTCAGGGAGGCAGGTTGTCATCAATAGTAGAAGTCAGTTCATGCTCGTAAACATTTACTGTGGCCTTGGATTTGTTGAGTTTTAAAGTTGTGGCTTAGAAACCTTCAGGGCTTCACAAGATCGCTTACTGTTCAGGAGAAAACAGGTTGCAGTTGGTGGAATTTAAAAAAAAAAGTATATATGCTACATGTTTCTTGTTTTGATCATTTCTTGCAAACCAACAGTACTATACATGTTGTTTCAAGTCCATCTACTGATCGCTTCTACAGGTCAGAAATCCTGCTATGATGCCATAGTAGCAACTAGAGTATTGTTGCCTCATCAACGTATTATACAGTTACATGAAAATTGGCCTGCAGTATATTCAGTATAGTCCAAAGGGAAATTAAAGCTGTGAGCTCCTTGCATGTAAAGTATGAATATATATTAAGTCTTTAAAGGCCTATAAATAAACACAACCGAAGCTGTAATCTCTCCGCACACACCAGGCTCTGAGCATGACAAGTTCTGCCTCTCTGCATGTTAGCTTACAGCCACTCTCATGTTCATTTATCCTTCATGCACCTCTCTTTATGTACGCACATCTGACGCACTAGAAAATCTGGACTTTTTGTGAGCAAGAAGCTCCAGTTTTTTACGCTGTAAAAGAGACAAGAAGCATCAGTTTGCCTTGTTTGTATTTAACTAACTGAGCGCCTGACACTTGCTACGTTATGTTTTTCTGTTGCTACAAAAACACCCTGACAGCTTAAGATACAGTGGAATCTTCTCTCAGCAACTTTTTTACACTGAGCTGTCAGACTCAACACCCGATGGATTAAAAAACATCGCTTAGCAACAAGGAACTATTTTTTCTCAGTGGCGGACCAAAGATAAAAGTCTGAAAACAAACAGAAACTTTTCTCTTTGTTGAGACTTCAAACAATAATCAGCAGCATCACAGCAGTACCAGTATGTCGCAGTACACACAGCTTTCAGTCTCATGTATTATTTCTGAAGAGCTTACCCAATAATATATAATATAATCAACAATATTTATTTTGGTGCATACAACAGTATTTGTTGTACTTTGGATGTTCTTAAATTTTTAAGAGAGAAAGATTGTGTTCTTTTTTTGATGGAAATTTAGATGTGGATTTTTGTGATGCACTTCCTGCCAGTGTTGTATTTAAGACCACGAAACTGAGACAGTCATGACTAGGGATGCACGCGATAAGATGTCTAAACGACAGCACCAGAAATATTAGTCGGTTAAACCAATTAGTGTTTTATTCATATACAAGGCCGCCTAACTGTCATGCAGCCGCCTGCCACTAGTAGGGGCTACAGAGCCGTCAGACAACAGTCCCTCTTCCTGCGGTAATGCTCGAGTAGAATGGAGTTTTAAAACAGAATGGTGGGAAATTGGAGAGATGTCCTCTCGCAAAACTAGCGCAGTTTGTCAGTACTTTGATCAAGAAAATGAATTCAGCAGCAATTGATCTTTTTTGAGATGTTATATTATTTGTTAACTTTACGTGTTTACATTCATACTGCACGGTGCAAAATGCCTCTCATTTCAGCTGAAATTTAACTATAAATTAAATGTTTTATTAACTTTAATGTGAATTGCTATTATTTCTGTCGGATAATCTGCAAGGTTCAATGTGCCCCACATTTCAGGGGCGGTTTATTTATTTTAGATGTTAATTTAGTGGTTAACTTTTGACTGCGTTGCCGTCATGTCCACATTCATACAGCATGGTACAAAGTGTCTCGTACTTCAGCAGCATTTAAAATCTGACATGGTTGTTGAAGATTGTGATTAAAGGCTTAAAGTGCACACAATGTTTTTTGGGACAATGTTTCAAATACTTAACAAATTGTGCTAAATTTTGACTGTTTTCTGAGTGTTTTCCTTTTTTAGACTAGTCAACAAGTCTTAACTAAAATTTTTGTTTAGTCGACAGGGAAATTAGTCGCCAGGAACATCCCCAGTCATGACCAAGACCAGAGGGTTTCAAGATCAACAAGACTTGGAGGGGTCGAGACTGAGTCAAGACTAAGACCAGACTAATGAGTCCCACACTGCGTCACACACTTATGATAAAATGTAGAACATGAAAACTATAGACACTACTCAAACTGATCTGAAAGATCCACATTTCCATAAAAACACTCACAGAAAACATGAAAAGATTCCTCTTCATTCACCTCTTTTATTGACATTCTGTATATGTGTGTGTATGTATAAGTGCACTGTGAGAAATATGTTGATAAAATATTTTAACAGAGGTGAAATATACGTGTGGGAATCAAGCTTTTTTTTTTTTTTCAAATACAGACACTAAAGAGCTGAAATCAACTTAACCATAATCTTTATTAATTTAACTTTGATTGACAGGTGGTAATGCACCAAGACAGACACAATACTTTTTGGTGACAAACACTGAATGAAAATAAAACTTGGTTACAAGAAAACTCCACAGGATTCCTTTTATGATAAAGAAAAATTCTCTATGTGCTGTTCTCTCAGATCAACGGAAAACAGTCAGTAAATTATATTTATAGTTAATTATAGTTATGTTAATGTGTTTGTACACACCTGAAAAAAGACAGACGTGTTCTCAGCTCCTACACTAAGCTGCTAAAGTGCTTAAAAGCGCAAGCTCATAGTAACTTGTGGAGAGAGTCAACTGCAGTTCAGAACATGAGCGTGAATGTCAAGTCAAGCTGCTGTGCTTTTGTAGAGAGCACTGGGTAAAAACTACCATTACTAGAAGACGGAGAGCCATGTGGAGTGAGAATACTGTGGCTGAATATAGCAGAGTGTGTTAGGTAAAGTGATAATAGTTTGATGACGCAGAGAGAGCCAGGGAAAGGTGTGAGCTAAAGCACCATTACAATTCAGCACAGACTGAACCTGCTAACCTCCATTTCAAAGCCGTATAATGCCGGGCTGCAGAGACTCGTGTGTGTTAATCTACCAAGAGATGATGATGATGATGATGATAACAGTGGTGATAATGAGGAGAGGAAATCTTCCCAATCAGAGACTACTTTAGAAAAGAAGCTCAAGCAGTTGTGTTTTTTCGGTGATTCCGACAAAATGCGGGATTTTGTCCCTAAAATGTAATCAGTGCTCAGTTTGGAAAGCTTTGATTGGTCACACATCTGAAAGCTTTGATTGGCTCAGCATCTAAAGCGACACAGAGCCTCCTGTGTCTCTGAAGACGGATACTGAATGCTAAACTGACTCAAAATCACACCAACATCCATCCATCAAGAAAGGAGAAATATTTTAGAAATGGGAACACATTCAAGTATTTTTTATTATCATCTTTGTGGGCGAAGATGACAGTTTACAACTAAGGAATACATCAACCAGGCCATTAGCAGCTGTGACAAACGTTTGTCTTTAATCTGTGTCAAGGCTTTGTCACCACTTAGTAAATGGACACAGAAGGATTTAGTTAAATTGTCTTTCATTGATACACATCATGCAAGTCTAGTTGGACAAAATGATCCTGTCTAGGGCAAAGTAATAGTGAACCAACAACAATACAACAACTTCAAAATAATAACAAACAGAACATTTATTAGACTTTAGATTTAAATTTTATATTTTAGTTTAAATAAACATAAAGGAGCAAGCATGCTCTTGTCAAATAAAGGACAAGAAAATCAAGAAAATGGCAAATAATAATCAAAAACTGCCACTTTGTTGAAAATATAATGGAATACTTTAGAATTTAATATGCAACTTTTTACTAATCTCTCAAATAAATTTACAAAACACAGTCTAAATCTAAACACAGAGGACTGTCCGATTTGGTTGAAAGGGACAAAAAGCTTGTAACTGGACCTTTGAGCTCAGACAGCAAAAAGCAGCAATAAAACATTAAACATAGGCTAAGACCAAATAAAACAAACTGTGTCATAAAAGTAAATAAATAATACATTTGATGAGAGGAGAATAGAAACTAGACATACAACAGAAGTACTGTATAAAAACCTTGATGTATCTAAGTATATTTTGAGGAGTGTTTTAAAGGAAGACATTGAGTTTGCCAACCTAAGTTCCTCAGGTAAGGAGTTCTACAGCTGTGGGGCTCTAACAGAAAATGCCCGTTTTCCTTTTGTAACGAGGCGGGTTGTAGGAACAGTTAGGAGATTGTTACCTGAGGAGCTCAGGCAGCAAAAGTTTAAAATCAATTTTATACTTAACAGGTAGCCAGTGTAGCATCGCAAGGGTGGGAGTTATATGGTCTTGTCTCTTGGAATTAGTTAAAAGTCTGGTAGCCGAACAAGCTGGAGACAAGAAATGGCCTTTTGGCTGAGCCCTGAGTACAACGAATTACAAGTAGTCCAGACGTGATGAGATAAAAGCATGAATGAGTTTTTCAGGGTCTGCTTGAGATAAAAAGGGTTTTACTTTTGCAATGTTTCTAATTTGATGGAAGCAGGATTGCACGACTGGTTATTTGTATGTCGTAACAGAGCTCAGAGTCAAAGGTTGCGGGTAGAATGCTTTGCATTGGAGGACGGGCTCCCAAGTTTCGTTTTTAAGTCAGAGGTCAGGTTTGGGGGTCCAAGAAAAGGACCTCAGATCTGGACTCTTTGAGCTTGAGGAAATTTTGTGACATCCAGGACTTAACATCTGAGAGACGAGCCATAACATGAGAGAGACTGTCACTACCAGTCAGAGGAACATAAAGTTTACTCAGAGATTATCATGGAGAAAGCAGCGATGTTGCTGCTATGCACATATGAAGGCCCTGACACACCAGTGTTGGACTGTCAGTGAGTGTATGTGAATGTGAAGGCAGTCGCAAACAGCTGATAAGCCTTCGTCGCTCTCCTCAAACATGTCTGTCTCTGTTGCGGTCTCTCCTGAAGACACCAACTGTAATATCTTCTAACAAGGCTAGACAGGGCATCTTAACGCCTGCTTGGAGGTTAATCTGAATTGTTTATATACCCTGCATGCCTATTAATAGTCTACCAATTAACCAGTTGGCTACAATGAACCTATGCACAGTTTCTATCAAATAAAATCTGGGACACTTTGTTTTCATCGTTGAAGTTTGTAATTTATAACGATGAGGACCAAAGGATGTAAATGTCATAGTTATTTAATAAATTTAACCAATGCATTAGTAAATTAACAGATTTAAATATTGTCTATTAAAGCCTTTTTAGCGGAGCCTTTTGTCATGTGTGCATATGTATGGTCTGAGATAGTTCTAACTTTGTTCGCAGAGTACGAACAAGTTCAGATAAGAAAATTAGAGGAATCCCTGATTTGACGAAAACATTTGTGCCCATGGTTCAAGCACAGATTTGTGTGTATACAATGGTCGTGAATGAGGTCCATTGTTCCCAAAGATCAAGAATTAACTTAAATGCTCAGACATAAAACAGTCGTATATTGTCAGTTTATTGTCCTGCACACTGAGTGCAGTCTGGTGTCCAGACAGCGTCAGATCTCAGGTTCTTTCAGACCGACACAATGAATGCCTTGCTCCTGGGCTCATCTGCAGCTCATCAGAGGATTAAGTGACTTAGATTTGACCTTGATAAATGTGAAAGAGAGATGGAATAAATGAATTTGTGTGATCTCCCCGAGGAGCTCCATTCACCATCTGAACACACAGCCCCAGTGTCCCGTCTGCTTGCTCTTTTATTTCCACACCTGGAAGGCTGATGTGTCGGACAAAAACAACCTTTTATCTCTCCTTCTGCCTCCTCTCTTTCTCTGTTGCTCTTTCATTCAGTCCGTGTTCGAATTCGTTACATCAAAGTTGGCAGAATACTGTGAATATCTCTTTTCTTTGTTCCCTCTCACTGTCTGTCTCCTCTTATTACCTTACACCCTGCACTCCATCACTTTAACTTCCTCTGCCTCTGTTGCTTGCTCCCATTTGAAATCCATTTCAGTACCTGACAGCTGAATGTCTCTGTCGTTTCCTTGAGGTCAGTTATATCATGACTGGGGACTTAGTAGAAAGAGTTTTCCATTGACATCTACGGTACCAAAAATAGCCATCATTGGAACATGTAGACCAGTAAAAACAAATTATCGTGTTAGGGTTTGGATCGTCTGTTTTTATAACATTTTGTTGTAATTGTCTGACAGTTGCCACGGGCACACAATGAATTTCCAAAAGGACACTAAACTAATTAAGTGACTTGAAAGGATGTAATCTGTCTCTCTCCCAAATAAAATGCATCACAGCACAGTGGTGTGTTAACAAATCTTTCTACTGCTGTTTTTATATGGGGACACATCCAGGTTAAAGAGAAAATCATGGCCTTTCGAAAATAAAAGAAAATGACTTTTGGTGATGTTAAAGTACATTTTTGCACACAGGACTGAGCCACAAAATTGGGTAATGATTTCAAAATTGTAAGGACCGCTGTATTCAGCCAGAGTGAGGCATGAGCAAGCGGGGAGTGCCGCTGGATGGATTTTGTTTGAGTTAATAATTCCTGATTTCAAAACTTAATTTTAAGTTTTCTTAGTTTAAAACTTTAAGAAAATGTCTCATCGACATTACTTTGGCATCAAGGCCCATCCTTGACTTGAATTAAAAACATTTTAATGTGGGATTTTTTCATGCATCTGATCTAATGACACAGGAGGGAAAAACACTCTGATACATATCCCAACGTTCTTTTAATCAGTGGAAATATCTGAAAGTAGCAGTAATACCAGGTATGGCTCAATTAACACGTCTTTCAACCCTCAGTGCCAAAACCGCCTCAGCAATTAACACGCTTTCCTTCAGTTACCTCAAAAGCAATTTAGTTTCTTTTGTCACATATCAGCCTTTGGATGGAGCTGAAACGAACTGATTGGATTTAGTTTACAAGGATGTCTTTGTGTGTTTTGCTTTAGCTCATTTTAGGAAGGTGGCGACTAAAGAGGACCTTAGTTTTATCAAAGGTCAGTGAACAGGATGTGATGACCTGCCTGGACCTGACCTCTGATATCAGGGAAGAGGATTCCCATGAGATTAGGCATTGAAACACACACAGAAATCATTAAGCTCTTATTAGCTGCATCGCTAAAAGCTGTACACATCAATAGCAGGTCTGGGCTTTGTGCCATACAGCCTCTTTAAACCTACGACACACTGGCTGATATTTAGGATTTACAGCAGGAATTTACCTCTCAAAGGACGTAAATCACCAGCCTGAAGATGTGTGAAGGCAAAGCGTCCACAAACGAGATAATTGTTGTGTGTTAGCGAGGCCTCAGAGAAGACATTGATGGGAGTCGAGGCGTTGATAATTCTTTCAGGTACAGGCTTTGGTTCGCTGTGATCTCAGTATTTTTATCTCCCTCATTCATATTCAAGACGAGACACTCAGACTGTGTCAAATGGATGATAATTACACAGAGCTGAGAGAGTCTTACTTAAACAGCCAATGTGATGTGACTGAGTGTAGTCCAGCTCCGCTGATGGGAGGACTGGTTGGACACCAACAGCCCACAATCCTCCACTGTTTCATTACAGACTACCATTAGCAGTTCCAGATGAGGCTGTGAGCCAATCATCTTTTTGATTCTGTACATTTCACCAGATATAATATGAAGCATCACTTTATTTTTACTGTTGATGAAATTAATGAAGCTCTGTTGACTGTTTGCAGAGCCCCTCCCTGAAACAGTGATCATCCAGACACAGCCTAGCAACCATAACTTGGTGCCTCAAACTTTGGATTTCTCAACACGAGAAGAGAGATGTGTGTGCACGTCTGCCTTTCCAAGACCAAAAATATGAGCTAAAGTGTAAGAGGTGGATTGGTGTGTTTGTCTGATCTCAAGGCACTACAATGCCGCTAACATTAGCATGCCTAGCTAAGTAGCCTATTACTTACAGTTGTAACACAGCGTCAAATCCAAGGCCAAAGCATAGCCGATCATTAGCTACCTACATTATTTTGTGGGGTTATAACTTCCTGTCTTGAAGCTGCATCCTGCTCTTAAAGGGAAACGTTGGTCATTTTTCTGTGCCCTGTTAGCCCTCATTTTTGTGTCTAAGTGACCAATCAGAACAACAACTTTTTAAATTGGCCCAGTTTTGAGAGAGAATGCTCCAGCCATAGCGGCAAAACAGGCTGCAACATAATCCCTGTGGGGAGTTGTGCACCGTCAATTTATGTGCATTTAAAGTGCTTGTTTTTGACGCTGACAGGCTCAAATTGTTATTTGCTGTCTTCCTCAATACTGGACCAATTTAAAAATGTGTTGTCCCCATTAGTCACATTGACACAACACATTGGAAAAGAGGATCCAGGTTCCAAAACAGTGAAGTTAACTTTTTAACTGGATTTTGGGAAGTTTGGGTCTTTGGGAAGGCAGCCTAAACTGAGACAGTAGATTGTATTCTTCCTCTTACACATGAAAAGTTGAATTAATAACCAATAAAGCACAAAATTACTCAAGTCAACACACTCAGGTTTTGCTGCTACAGCCTTACTTGGTCTTGTATGATCAGTAGCTTATAGTGGTCAGTGTTTGCTAATGTTGGCGTGTTTGAGGTAGATATTGCTGTATAGCTGACTGGGTTGCAAACAACACTTGTGAATAACTTCCTGTAAAAATGTCGGTGAAGGTTCTCAGTCATCCAGGTCATGGTAATCATAAGCGCTATATCGTAGGCAACTGGACTTGCTTGCATTTCTTGAAGACGTTTTGCCTCTCATCCAAGAGGCTTCTTCAGTTCACAAGAAGCTTCTGTCACTCTGTCTTTGCATGGTGCCATTAGCTAAACCACAGAGCCTATCACAAGCTGCTGAATATCAAGAAAACCAAAACGTTATCCCAGCCCATCCCTCAGGCTTGGGCAGTGTCTGTTTTTCCAGACTTTCACACCTTCCTGACATTTCACCGGGGTATATGACGATATTTGCTGGTGATAGAAGTTATTGTAGCATTGTTGACGTCTTCTAGCCTACAGTGTTTTGTGTCTAATATGCAGTTAGCCTACTTAGCCAAGCCTTGCTGGGTTTAAATACTTATGGCCCTTGTGTAATGAATAGATAGGAAATAAGCAACATTCTTCTATTTTTTTTCTCACTGGAGGACTCTTGTTGCTGCAGTGCATAACAACACGTCAGGGAACAGAGATGATAGGCGGGTAGGGATGCACTTTAAGGTGTGAATGGAGTTTTGACACCCTTTTTAGCCACAACTGTCTTGTTGAAAGAAGTGCAAACAGCTTTTTCCCATGTTGGCTGGCTCAATAAAAAATTCAATAAAAAATTGTGATGCCCGCACAGTCTTCTTTACCTTTGCATTGAAGACAACAACAAGAAGGTCGATGTTTCGGTCTCAAAGACCTTTCTCAAGACAGCGCTCACAAAGTGACACAGTGCTTACATATAACACTACACTACACACTACACACTACATATGGTTCACAGCTAGGTAGGAGGTGTGTCCACAATCATCTGCAACAACTCATCAAATCAAGGTCATCATGACCCAGCAACTTCATACAACTTCTGTGATACCTGACACCAAGGAAAATATTCTTTACTTTTAGTCAGAAGCAAAACAAAAACAAAACAAATAGACAAAAGATGTGCATAATACCACTGAAAATGCCATAAACCAAGGATATTCAAGGTTTCAAAAAGATAGGAATTCTATTCAAACAAAACAATCATGAAATGGAGTATTCAGATAAAACAGTACTTAAAAATGTATACATACACATTTGAAAGACCAACTCTTATTAAACCCACACAAATGGAAAAGTAATCTCTGAAGTAAAAATGTCCAGGTCCATGTTAGAAACTTGATAACAGATGTTAGTATTGTTTCACAGGACATTCTACTGTATAAGAACACCCTGAGATCCAGGTCCTCATTCATTCCTAAAGGTGTGAGTGTCCCTAGTTTGGTCATTCAGTAACCTTTACGTTTCAGGAGAGCTTCCTTCAAGCTGCCTTCTCGTTGGGAAATGGTTACCCTCTCAACACCAGTATACCAGTATGAATTAACAGAATGTTTCATCCGTACAAAGTGAAGGGCAACAGGACTGTCTTTATTCACAGTTCGAATGACTGAACAGTTCTCTGCCATTCTGTTTTTTAAGTATCTGGTTGTCATGCCAACGTATACTTTACCACAAGGACACTTTATGAGGTTTATGACCCCAGTGACAGTACAGGATATAGTGTCCTGGATTTTATGCTCTTTTCCTGTCATGGGGTGAGAAAAGGAAGAGCACTGGGATACATGTTGGCGTCGTGCACACATTTGAAATTTCCCTGTGGTAATGGGGACAACAGCTGGGTGACAAGCACTGTGTCACTTTGTGAGTGTTACGTGTTGAGAATGGTCTTCGAGACCGAAACATCGACCTTTTTAGATAAAGCAATGGTGAAGGCAATGCCAGGGACGCCTGGCAAGGCGTTAAAACACTGGCTGGCCTCCCCAACAACTCACCATCATTAAATACGGGGACAAGAGACCCCGTCAACATGGCAGAGGACCTTAATCAATTCTACTGCAGGTTTGACCAGTCTGACTTCTCACAGGAGAGGAAGGAGCTAATAGCTGAGCTCACTCTAATGACACCCACCCAAGTAAACCTGGAGCTGCAACAGGTAGAGGTAGAGCTCATGCTAAAGAGGATGAAACCAAACAAAGCACCAGGACCTGACCAGATCTGTGGGCGGCTGCTGAAGTCCTGCTGTAGTCAGCTGGCTGGTGTTTTTTGCCATCTCTTCAACCGCTCCCTGTCTGAACATTCAATCCCGTCACTCTGGAAATCCTCCATTATCTGTCCTGTAGCCAAAAAGAGCAATCCCACCTGCGATAATGACTATCGGCCAGTAGCATTAACATCTCTGGTAATGAAAGGCTTTGAAAGGCTTATTCTTTCCCAGCTTCGGGAGGAGGTCAGTGTGCATGCTGACCCCCTTCAGTTTGCATACAAACAACACAGGGGTGTGGATGATGCTGTACTGACGTTGCTGCATGGTGCTTATACTCATCTCGAGAAGCCCAAGTCATTCATCAGACTGGTGTTTGTGGACTTCTCAAGCGCCTTTAACACTGTGCAACCTCACCTGATGGGACGTAAGCTACTTCAGATGGATGTCAACCCGCACTTGATCCTCTGGATCCTCTCTTTCCTGACCGACAGACAACAGAGGGTCAGAGTCAATGGTCACCTCAGCTCATCCAAATCTGTTTCCACAGGAGCCCCACAGGGCTCTGTAATCTCACCTGTTTTGTTCACTCTGTACACTGATGACTGTAGGAGCACTAACCCAGGCATAACATACATTAAATATTCTGATGACACTGTGATCATGGACACCACAAACACACCTGGACAACTACAGTCTGAGATGGACATTTTTGCAGAGTGGTGCAGGCGGAACTGCCTTGATCTCAACTCTTCAAAAACTAAGGAAGTGGTTGTCGACTTCCGCAATAACCCCACCATCATCCCCACTCTGTCAGTCAACAACCAGCTGATAGAGAGGGTTGAATCATACAGATACCTCGGGACAATAATTGATCACAGGCTCACCTTCCAATCAAATAGTGAAACCATCTTTTCCAAATGTCAGCAGCGTCTCTTCTTCTTGAGAAAGCTTCGCAGACTCCAGGTTCATCAGTCAGTCTTGACAGCTTATTACAAATGCTTCATTGAATCTGTAATCACCTTCAACATATCAGCCTGGTTCGGTTCACTATCTAACATCCATCGCAACCCACTAAACAAAATCATAACAATGAGCAGTAAAATAATCGGACTGGAGCAGGAATCACTCATCAACATTTACAACAGAAGAGTTAAACTAAAAGGTACACACATAGCCTCAGACATCACTCACACACTGCATAGCCACTACAGTCTGCTACCTTCAGGCCAGAGATACAGATCACTTGCATTCAGGACTAAGAGAGCCATGTCAAGCTTTGTACCCACATCCATCCGGCTCATGAACGCCTGACTCATGTGTGTATACGTGTATGTATGTGTACATGTAATTTGTATGCATATACATGTACATGACTCATGAATGCCTGACTTATGCACATGGTTGTTTACACCACTTTTTTTAACTTGACAATGGATTGCTTTTATTTATTTATTTATTATCTGCCTATGTATGTGTATATGTATGTATATATGTATGTATATATATGTATGTGTATGTGTATGTATGTATGTGTGTATGTGTGTGTATATATATATATATATATTTACTTATGTATTTATTTATTTACTTATTTTAACATTTGTTTTATCATTACCTATTCATCATGTATCTATTGTGCTGGCAAGCTTTCTTCTTTCTTCTATCCAATTGTGATGGTTAATTGTTGGTATTTGTTGAGGCATGTGGTATATTGTGTTGTGTTGCTGGGTATGTGACCTGTACACGCACTGATGCTCTGCACAAATGAAGTTCCTAACGGATAAATAAAGTTCTTTGAAGTTTGAAGTTGAAGTTGAAGTTGAAGAACTGTATGCAGCAATTCCCTGTACCACTAAGTAAGGAGGAGGTGTGCAAGTTATTTTTGACTCATGTTGGCTGGCTCACCTGTATTATTGGGACCAAAATACTCCCAAACAGGGGCAGAGGCTTTTTTCCTTTTTAACTAGTCCTGTAACATTATCCCCACCACTAGCAGCTGCCATCTTTGTGAGCTCAGCTGCCTGTTTCACCAGTAGAGAGTGACCTCTGGTGGTGCATGCTGTGCACTACAATACATCGTCTGAATACGGTATCTCTGTATCACTTTAACAGAAAGAGAAATGTTTGTGTTTTTGATGGTAATGAAACTCAAACCTGCGGAATTTCTAATTATCCTGGTATACCATAATACTTCGATACCACCAAAGCCTACTTACCCTCACTTCTTGTGCCTGCTTTTTGTTTTTTGTTTTCTGAGTTGCAGGTCAAGAGGAATACGCTCTGCAGTGATGACTTATTAAAAAAACAAAACTTAGGTCTCAGAGTTTAATTTAAGAATTATGAATTCAGAGCTTTACAAACTTAGCAGTTTGTTAATTCACTCTCTGTTTAATCCAACTTGGCACAGCGCTTATTTCCAAGAGGCCCAGGGTTCATGAGAGGCCAGAGTTTATTTCAGAATCACATGAATTATTTTCTAATGGCTGTAAACAGCATTCATTTAATCACAATTAAGATTCTGAACTGCTGAATGTCAACATAACAGTGTCAGTTTTCATTTTAATATTTATTCATCACACAAAGAAACTGACGATGTGGTGTGAGATTGTGTTCTCTCTCTTTTGTGGGGTCAGGGCATTAATTAATTCTACCATGACAAAAAGGGAATATTAAGCATCTAATTAGTCCTGGCAGAACGTAAATGAGTGTTGCTATGAATAAATGACCTGCTGAATCACGGCTGCTATTTTACACCTTTGAGGAGAATTAAAATGCATTTGCAGGTTTCACCTTTAGAGACAGAGAGAGGGATAATATAGAGGGAAGATATAAAAGAAGAAGACCAGTTCCACACCTTTATGGTCTTGTTAAAGCTGTTCTCTCTCCTCTTCTCAGATTACCATATTACCACATTATTTGCCTTCCTGGCCCTAAAGGAGAAATTATCCATTAACCCTTTGAACCTGCAGCCACTGAAGCACAAACAGCTCCACTCTGATTCAGTAGAGTCATTAGCGTCTTCATTAATTCTTCACACTCAGCAGTCTGGCTCCTGTAGACAACTATTCAAACAGCCGTGGACTAAACAAGCACGTCTTCAGTTACTGAGAAAAAGCTCATTACTGCAGAGTGAATCAGTTCTTCAGCATGGAGAGGAAGTCACAATTCAAATGAAGCTGTGCAGGTCAAACATTACGAGGCTGAACCAACAGATGATTGGTGACATTTTGATGGTGAGCGCCAGGACTGTCCTGAGCTCTGAGAAGTGTTTCAGCTCACAGATAAAAATGCTGAATTATCGTATAATTGCTTGACCTTTGCTGCTGATGGGAAATGAGGTGTTTAACTTACTCTGTGATGGTCTGAGCATTAGTGTCAGCGTAGATCGAGTCTCACTTATGACGGGACTGAGGAGGACTTAAAGGGGTCCAGAAGGAGGTGTTGATGTTTGAAGAGCATCAGGTTTTTTGATAAGGTTTTATTAAACCTTGTTCACTTTGACGGTACATCTGCTACAAGGTATCAATTGGACTGTAATCTCAAGCTCTGTTACTTGTTGTCTTGGCAGTAATGAATTGTCCAGTTCAGAACAGACAGTTATTTTATGATGTTGTGCGTGATTTAAAAGTCCTCAGATCAACATGTTTAATATTAAAGGCCACAATGGAACAAAGAAGTAGCATGTGAGCTACTGTCTTCAGTGCAGTTCACTGTTAAATAGACAGTTTCCTCAGTCTTTTGTTGGCTTTGTCGCACCGGTTAGGACAGGACAAATTATACCTTTACCCAGTGATTGTACATAATTTTCTAGAATACTGTAGCTCCTCCACCCAACGTCAAAACGATCAGTCAAACTCGCCAAAAGTGCTGTAACTAAAAACACTTGTTAAAAAGAATGCAAAAGGTGAGACGGGTCAGTTGCAGTAGCCTATGTTAGGTAATAGAGACAGAGCACAATTAAGTCCCGTCCACACCGGAGGGAAAAACAATTAGTCGCTCTTCACTGACTTTATATTGCAGGAGGAGGCGCACATTAATAATACTCCAGCACTGCAACATGCTCATGTTTAACACAAACAATGCGTAATGTGACTGCAGTTGGTTCGGATCGAGGTCGGAACACATTCTCACCACAAACAAATCGCACCAGAGATCACCTCTTCTAGAAAGTCTTGGTCCGGTTGTTTTGGTGTACACCAGAGTATGAATGCTGTGTTCGCACCTGCCCAAAGAAACCACACTTAGGGGGCAGATGAACGTGAGTTTGATTGAACCAAACAGGGCAGGTGTGAAAGCACCCTAACCTGTGCAAGGTCTGGTTTTGATCTTTGTTAGGTTAAATGATGATCTTATATCAAAGTATTTTACTCCCGTCTATTCAGAAGAATAATTTCTCCAAGATAAGCAAGGTAAGGAGAAGAGCCACTGAAATAGACTGACAATATTGACTTTGTCAATATAGCTTATCCCCTCTGGTAGATATAGGGTGCTAGAATAATCATTTATAATCCTTTGACATGCTGAAATCTTATGTTTTTAGCAAGCTACAGACATTTTGTTAGCGTTTCAGCCCTTACATGTTGGAGTGCTGGTTGTTTTCCCCTCTGGTGGGCGTTGTTTTGCGTGACATGTTGTGGTCTGCATCGGATGTCATAGTCGTTCAGCCTGTAATTTAGCTAAAAATAACCCTGTTTTCAGCAACTTGTCAACTATGTTACGCTATGTTATGTTATGCTATGATGTTTTTTCTTTCTCAGGCGTTAGTGGAGATCAATTCAGAGCCAAAAAAGAAATAAATAGTGGACTTACATTCATCAGGTGATGAGAAACACAATTCCAATGGGATCAGAATTTTCCTTATGTCTGTTGGATGTCTGAGTAAGAAATTGTTTGCTATGACTTCATAAAGCCATTTTACGTCCAAGGTGAGATTTTCTCTTCTGACTTGGATCATGGTGAGGATGATAAATCTGATTACCGCATTGGCATCAACTTTTGTCCTGTAACAAGCTGCTGGTGGAAACAACTGATGCTCAGAACTTTTGTGATGGAAGCTGACTGCTGCATGGAAATGTCCTCACCTGTTGTGGAATTGAGGTCAAAACTCAAGGTTTGTTTTCTTGGCGAATGCAATAACGCCCAGTAATATCTTTCCTCCATCTCGCTCTCTCGTAATAGATGTTTACATGGGAGGAGAAATAGTTTGCTCAGATCAGCGGCTGCTGTCAGCAGGAGATTGGTGGAGGAGAAACTAGTGTCAGCTGTGACAGGAAGGAGCCCTGCAGAAGAAATGACCAGCACTGACAGGAAGAAAGAAGAGATAGAAGAGCTGATGAGAGACAGATAGACAGATGGAGACAGACGGCCAGGAAGAGGACAGCATAGACACAGTGAGTGAGGAAAAGAGGCAGAGGAGGAAATGACATATGTGAAGGAGAAAATTCATCTAAATGGAGAATGTAGCCTGAGGCAGCGCTAAATGCATTAAGAGTTAGTGAAGAGCAGGAAATTATGTTCTTACCAAAGAGTGTGAAGCAGGTTATTAGACATGAATAATTGTCCAAATGTATATGTGGGCAATTTGCTCTTTATAGGTTTGGTCCCTGAAACCAGAACGGCAGTACTGCAGTATTTGAGAAAATGACTCAGACAACCCTGTGATACAAAACACTCAGACCAGTCAGATTTCAGCCCCCTCTAATCCCTCCTCTGATTTTAAGTCAGTTTCCCAGCCATGAGGAGCTTATGTGGCTCTTGAAGTGCTTTGTCAGGTATGAGAAAATTACATCAAGCATCTTCAAGTACCTTAACAGAAAGCCTGTGTTACTTTAGTTACATTATGGGAAGTGTCTCTTTTTTATTCTTACCCAAACTAGGGAATGTAACAGAATGGTTGTGTTGCAGAGTATTGCATCAGTGACACCTGTCGCACAAACCAGAGTGGATTGGAACTGTCAAGGTAACATTTACTCACACAGTGTGGTGAAAAACAAGCAGAAGTTGAGTCTTTTTCCAAGTTAAACATAAAGCCTCTTTCCCACTAGACCAAAAAAACACTAACACCCGCTGACATCTGGCCTTTGTCTTTAGTGGGAAAGGTTACAATTGGCCCTCATCCCCGTGAAAAATTAAGTGGGATTTATAGTTTTGCAGCAGAGCCTACGACATAGCCTACACACGTCGCCTACGCTGTTGTGAGCATTTATACTTTACAGTGGTGTGTCTGTGTCACTCTGCAGTTACACCTCCAAAACACTAGTCGACGGCAGAGGTTTCCGTGAAGTGCTGTAAAGTTTGGTTGATTCAAAACACAACCAAAACACACATTAAACATTGCTTAATAGCAATAATTTCAAGCACAAGTACACAAATCAGTTTCACTAGTTTCACTCGCAGCATTCACAGACAAAGCACTTGTCTTTATCTGGACACATTTTCCCCAGAAATACAACATGCTAATGTTATTAGCTCAAGCCTATAGCATTTTACATTAAATTAGCCTAGCAGCTACAGTAGGAGTCTTATCCTCTTCTCATATGAAACCAGGGACAACAGCAACATATAACAAAGTTAACGGTACATAATTCGGCTCCATTACAACTCAAATGGTTCACCGACAAAACAACTGTCATGCTAAACACATTTTCCAAACAAATATAACATGCTAATGTTGGTAGCATTAGCCTATGGCATTTTACATTGTATGAATTAGCCTAGCGACGAGCGGAAATTTCCTCTGCTCATATGAAGCCAGGATAGATCCCCAAGTATAAATCTCTGAAGGATAAATCACACGCAAGACTTAAAATGCCATTTCTGTGGACGCTTTATTATCTACACAATTTATTGTTTCTTATCTGTGAAATAAAAGTAAATAAAAGCTTCATTTCCACTGAGGGAAATGGTTTCAGCTTACAAAAATAGACAGGAGGTCTGCGTCGCTGCGACTTGTAGTTAAATTTCAGGGGAGGTGCACGTCAGGCTACGGCATAGGTTACAGCATAGGCTCCATGTTGATGCAGAGCCTACGCCGTAGCTATGGTGTTGATTCAACGCAGAAGTATAAATTCGGCAGAACTCTGCAGTAGTCACAGGTATTTAACGGCTCCAGCTCTGATCAGCTTCAATCAGCAGTGATGGAAATACAACACCTGGGTGGATGGGCTAATTGTAGCTCCTTTGCTGGCTGCCACAAAATTCTGTCCATCTCCATCCAAGCAGCACTCAAACATCGTTAAAAATTTAGCTTGCAGACACTGAGAGAGACCACTGTAACATTTTAATTGGCCACTATACTGCTTTCCGCTGTTTACTAACCTGTTCCTGTTGAACTCAACACACCAGACAAGAAGAAGAAAAAAACAGAAAGACATACTTCCTTGCTGCAGAGCTGTGTTAGTGTGGGAAAGTATTCTATTGCCTATTTTTAATGTTTTTCCCTGCATTTCAAAAACCTGCACACATACGCTAATTTCGGTGGGAAAAGGGTATAAAACACCTTTATTAAATACTTCCTTGCACACACTGCAGCACCCCTTCTCCTGTTTACTTCTTGAATCATTTATACATGCAGTTATGCAGACACACTGGAAAAACAACAAGCAATATCTTCACAACAAGAACATTGCCAATCCCTCTCCCTTGCTGTCTGGGCATAGGTGAGTCCTACTGTTTTATTGGTCCAACTTGAGGCAAATTCTGTTGTGACTGTGTCTTTAGTCTTTCAGCATTTCAGTCCACTGAACAAGCAGGCAGGGTTTTGCTGGCTTGTTCAAGTCACATCATGAACATTCTATATATAACAGGGGTCAAGCGTGCGACTTTCCACCTACTGCCTTAACCGAGTTCCTTCGTCTGAACCTGGACTTTCAGTTGTGCCATCATGTTGTCCACTAATCTGTGGTCAGTCCTCTCTGCTATTAGCTGCTTCACTTCTTGGTGTCGTCCAGATCCATCCATGTTCTCAGAGCATCCAGTAACTTGTATACTGTCACTCTGTTGTAATAGCAGGTTTAGTCTGCTGACCCTTTTCTCATCATTTCACACCACTGAGACAGTGTGTCTCTTTTAGCAGCGTTTTGTTCCAGATGAGAGGAGCTGTCAGTCACAGCTGACGGGTCAGAGATGCTCAGGGGTTGAAGCCTCCCATTGTGAGGCTCAGGGTCTAATATCACGCTTCACAACACTCCTCAGGGATCCCCAAAAATCAGTCAGTTGGTTGTAAAAACAGTGAGGTCACTTTAGAGCGAGAAAGTCAGAGAGCAACAAAATCAAAAACTCAATGTAAGTGATCTGTAACCCTCTGAATAAATACACCAAAATCTTTAAAAAAAAAAAAAATAGCACTGTAAAACATAAAACCGACTGTGTGTTGAATGAGCAGATATCTACAAGTAAGAGCTGTCATCATGGTTTCATTATTTAAAATAAATATTTAAGGACACAAGAATGGCCGTGTGATGCCAGCAGGTTACATATCAAGGGTTATCTTCAACTTGTTTGTTACATAAAATGGCTAAATTTATATCCAGTGCATCAACATTAATGTAAAAATTCAGAAACAGCTGTAAAAGACAACATGGAGATGTTTTATTCCAGGAGATAAATTGGAGACCTTAGTGTGTGGGAAAGAAACGCGCTTAATTCCTTAAGCATGTAGGCAGTAAACAAACTGAGGTGTGCTTAGTTTTTGGACTTTTATAGAAAAGTGCCTATGTGCTGAAGTTCCTCCTCTTTTCGGAGCTTTTTGGGGCTTTAAGTGGTTTCCTGAGTTTTGCCAAATCAGACCTCTTGTCAGTGTGTTTCCAGATTGTGAGAAGAGTCTCAGCAGGAGGAGTTGGTGCTTTTTCCTGCCTTGCTGTGATAGTTCAATCACTTCTCCCCTCTGGCTTCTTTCCTTTGGCCTTCACTCCTCTTTTTCTGCTCCAGGTTATTCTGACATTTCTGCTTCAAGGTTTAATTTACACTGTTCTTTGCTCTATGCAACATGTTCATTTCTTAATTACCATAATTTAATATAGTGGAAATTACTGCAATTTCTCTGAAATTACAAAGCAATCAGCGCTGCCAGTACAGGGAGAATTACTGTCTGGTTTAAATTAAAATTGAAATAATAAACCAGGGAGCACTTCAGCGTTATTAATAATCTATGTTAATTTAATGACCTGCCCAAAATTGTAAACTTAACTCCTGCAGCAGTTTGATGCAGATTAATCTCTGTAACAGCCCAGTTGTCATGTTAGACAGCTCAGAAAGCAGCTTCAGGATCTCATCTGTTGTTTTATCCCTGCAGATGTCAGACAAGACATTCTCACTCAAACTCTCTGAATCTCCTCACAGGATCTCTCTGCTCACAGTGTCTGTCGACAGCCTTTTAGTTTACAAGAGCACCGACAGTTTAGATGGCATTTGGCAGCATGTTGCATTTCAGAGTGAAGAGCAGCATTCACAGGCACATAAAAAATGTGACCTTCAGGTTCTGCAGTGATAATAGGAAAACTGCTGCACCTCCAGGTGCTACAGTGTCATCTATAAAGACTGTACAGACAATTTAGAGCTGTTTGTGATGCAGAGGAACCTACATGATATATTTTCTGAGCTCTGGCTGTATCAAGGTTAATGCTAGAATGGATGGTCCGGAGGGACTGTCAGAACATCTGTGTTCTATAAGTGTTAATTTTGACCCCTTTGATTACAGCCACAAAGCTTTTCTGACATCACTGCATCTCAGCAAAATGTGTTTAGTCCACAGCTCCACATCCAGGTGTATGTGGACACTAGAGGAAAGCCGATAGACGGCCCACGACCATGGGCACGGAGCCCGCCGACTTTCCACCCTCCTTCTGGTTCTCTGGCGGAGGAGCAGAGCACAGCCTGGGTCAGTGGGGCTTGCTGGAGGCTGCTTAGGGGCTATGGGATAGAGCCAGGCAACCGAGAGCCAAGCCAGGGGTTCGTACCCACGGCCGAGTGCCCGCTGCCGGCTGTTCTCCAGTGTCTGGGAACCCCTGGATGTGGAGCTGTTGACTTTGTCTTTTTTTTTTTTTTCAGCAATTTTGTGCCCCTGCTTTCTAAATGTTTGTTCGTTATGATGGGACGAACAACATTTCGCACTATTGCCAATCACAGCAAAGCTAGACCATCAATTTTAGCATCAACCCTGAATCAGTCAGGTTTAGGGCAACTTTTGAGCTGACTGGAGTTGAGGTATGTAAATGTTACTTATAACAACTTCTCATCAGCATACTTTTGCAGTGTATTGTGCTTGCAAAGTTTAAAATATGACTTTGACTCGTCACTTACAACCGAATCTACTGTTGTAATACAGTGACAATATAAACTATGTGTCAGTCTACATGGCACATTGCATGGACTGTCTGCATCCTAACACATGGCCCCAGTAAACTGTACCCAGATATCAGCAATTATATTTCAAATACAAAGTGATCGTAATGGATAGAAACAATGGCCGGAGTGCTGTGAGAGCAAGGACCTAATGTTGTATCCACCACCAAGATGGCCTCTTTGTGGAGAAGGATCTTTGAAACACTGGCTAGTGTGTCTCTGACAGAACCTTTAGAAATTCCTCAGCCAGTTTGCTGAGGGTCTCTCCTCTGGACTCCCTGCTGAAGACGTCTTTGGTGCTCAGCAGGTTGAATTCGGGCTGTTTGAAAAGTGCTTCATGAATAGAGTTTGCAGAGGAGCTCCCTGACCAGCAAATGCAACACAGAAGCCTACAGCAGCTTAATTTATTCCAAATTCCCCTGAAAAGTTAAAGGCACATTTGCATGCAATTTTTTCATCACCTCCATAGTTGTGTTAGCTCATGAATGTAGGATCTGACAGAAAGTAATCATACACTGAGTCACACATAGAGTTTATGGTACTGTCTATGACCAATTATTAGAAGAGGTATAAGAAGTTTTATTATTATTTATTGCATCTTTATTCCTTCACAGTAATAATAAAGTTGCTACAATCCTACGGGGCTGTTAGCGCTGTTAAAAGGCACGAGTGCATGTGACCGATATAGTTTCACCATGTTTACAGAACAAACTGCATCCTTGGGGTTGACATTTTTCCTGGATCAGATTTTCATGATTTTCCATCTGAATCTGGATGTTCAATTGTGCCATCATGTTGTCCACTGATCTGTGGTCAGTTCTCAGTCCTGTTAGCAGGTTCAGGTTTAGTCCAAATCCGTCAATGTTGTTCAGTAGTCTGTAGACAGTCACTCTGTTCTAATACCAGGTTTAGTCTGCTGACCCTCTCCTCATCATTTCACACCACTGAGTCAGAGCCTCTCTTTTAGCAGTGTTTTGTTCCAGATGAGAGGAGCTGTCAGTCACAGTTGATGGGTCGGAGATGCTCAATGGTTGTTGGGGCTCTGAAGCCTCCCATTGTGAAGCTCAGGGTCTAATATCACGCTTCACAACACTCCTCAGGAATCCCCAAAACTCAGTAATTCAAACAGTCAGTTGTACAGACCGGTATTCAGAACAAGCTGTGAGGTCAGTTTAGAATCAGAGGGTCTGAAAGCAACAAAAAATCACAGGTAAATGATGTGTTAATCTGTAAATGAAACACCAGTGGCTGGCTGCTGTATAGATAGAGTCGGTGTGTGGTCATAGTTAGCAGGCATGGTGAGTGTGAAGTCAGCAAGGGGTCCTTTCTCAGTCCTTTCCCCCAGCCTTTTTTCTTTAAACTCACTCAAGAAACACTCACATTTATAAATATGATTAATTAAACTTACACTTAATGTATAATGCTATGATATAATAGACAAGCACTTACGTTTTGATGATGTGCTTTAACATTATCATGCAGGGATTTGCAACCTCCAGAACAACAAATCGTTTGAGACTCATAGCATTTTTATCAGTAGCTTAACATTGTAACACTGTTTGGATAAAGTGTTCGATTCTTTTTGTTGAACCAGAACCAACCCTGATATCACCAATTCACCAGACTCCATTTAAATAAATAGTATTTTTAATGTGTATAGAGCCAGCATATTTTTATATCTAACTGGATGAATTGAGAGTTTATTTCAACCAAACCAGAGCTGTTGATTGTTAAAACAGCTGAAAGACAAACCAAGACAGTTTTTTGTGAGTTTTATTTTGTTTCTGTCAACTTTGAGCAAAGTGTTTTATGATGATGAAATTTCTGTATATTTAAATGGAGTCTGGTGGATTTTGGGATTGTAGGCCCGTTTGTGGTTAAACAAAAGATCTTATTCTTAACCAAAAGGTCTATCTCTGTAGGGATCCTTTCAATAATATTGTCAGACACTTAATAATCACAGCATGTTGATGGCAAAAACAAGCACTGCTGGTAATAGCCATACTCGGAGGCATTGTGCTTTCGGGTTTTTGGTCTGTTCTTCCATCCGTCTGTCCATTCTGCTCTCATGAACACAATATTTTAAGAAAGCCTAGAGGGAATTTCTCCACATTTGGCACAAATGATAAATTGGACTCAACAATGAACTGATTAGACTTTGGTGGTCCAAGGTCAAGATCAGTGTGACCTTGCATCTGTCTCATTCTTGTGAAAGCGAATTCTCACAAATGCCTTGAAGGAATTTCTTCAGATTTGGCTCAAACATTTACTTAGATCCAACAATGAGCAGATTCAATTTTGGTGGTCAAAGGTCAAGGTCAAGGTCACTGTGACCTTGCATCTGTTTCATTCTTGTGAACATGACATCTCAAGAACACCTTGAGGGAATTTCTTCAAATTTGGATCAAACATTTACTTAGATCCAACAATGAGCAGATTCAATTTTGGTGGTCAAAGGTCAAGGTCACTGTGACCTCACAAAACATGTTTTTGGCTATAACTCAAGAGTTCTTACAGTAATTATTACTAATTGTGTGAAATACATTTTACAGAAATGTCTAATAGAATAAAATGATGAAAAGAAGTGATGACATTTATATCCAAAGGTGAACTTCACTGTGACATCATTATATTCTACATAAAACACTTTTCTGGCCATTATTCAATGTCATAACTTGGGAACAGAAGGGGAGACATTTGGTCAGATACTGAATTGGTGACACTGATCTTGAAACTGGGGGACAAGCTGTGTGTGAAGCATCCGTCTTTTCACAGACATGGATGTAAACTGTAGGACAAATATGAATGGTGCATGAGGCATACAACAGCAGGATGGTAATTTTGGTTTCTGGAAGTCTTCAATCTTTTATCAGAATTGCAACTCAAATAAATAAATAAATAAACAGCCCACCAAAAACTTTATACCTCTGAAACAATTTGACAATTTTTAGAAACAGGTTGGTTGGATAAATTCAATAATGAAGGTTGTTGGCACAGTCAGTCACTCAACCCATCAGTCAGTCTGTCACTTGGTGCTTTAGAGAGTCAGTAAGTGGAAAATCACCTGTCAGTCGCTCCAGAGGGTTCTGGTTTCCCACTAACAGACTTACTGTAGTCAGGCTTTTGGCAGGAATTCTTCCCAACAACAGAAAGATATTTTAGTCCTGTACGAGCTTCGGGTTATATCCTGAGGTTTAATCTTCACGTATGCCTTCTTAAATTACATTGTACCCTGCCCCTTCACCAATCACTGAGGGTAACTGAACACGTGTAATTACAGCAGTATATTTCACCCTGCTTCTATTAACCTCAGTCCATTTCTCTCCTCTTTCTGTCAGATTTAACAGCAGGTAAACTGTTTCTCTTATCTGTCTCGCTGTCCTCAGTGAAATTACTGCAGTGTCTTGTTCTCTGTTGAAAATATCTGCAGGCAAATACTGCTTCACTGCTGCTATCTCTCCATTTCTCTCTTTCTGAGTGAATCGCAATAAACAAGATGGTTGTTCCATCCTTTATTCACTTGAAAAGACAGAGATAATCTGCAGTAACAGCATGATAGTTTCACAGCATGTTCTCAGATACATACAGGTCAGCTATCTCAGGCTGAAAGCATAAACTTTATATTAAAAAACTAAATAAGTGTCAGTGAGTGGGGCTTTCTGTTGAGTTTGTGCCACTTAAAACTCAATTCAGGGTCTGATTTTCCTCTGTACCAGCAGAAATGAAAGGAATAGGCACGGCGAGAGATAAGCTTTTGGATCAACATGATATTTCAACCATTTACCGGACACTCTGTCAACACGTCTCTCTGCCTGATGCGAGATAAACAGTAATTGTATATCCTTCGTATATTTGAGAAAGCTTAAGGAGCTCTGATGTCTCTTATCTTAAAAAGAGACATTTCCACTTCTGAGGCTGTTCAGTGTGTCAGGGAGATAAATCGAACACAGCTTCATAGGTTCAGATAATTCACATTATTTTCATGTATATTTTTGCTCCTGCCTGACATTGTGTGAATAAATCTGGCCGTAGTGAAGTGAATAGAGATCTGAAACACAACTTTCACAAAGAAAGAAAGAACATTTCCATTTCTGAGGCTGTTCAACTTAATCAGATTCACTTCAAAAAGTGGAGACATTTCACGCTTTATTCAGACGTTTTTCTGTCTAAGACTTTCTGAATACATTCAGTCACCATTAAAGAGACAGCAAAGCAAAGAGGAAAATCCCCTGTAAGTTAAATTTTCCGCTACTGTTATTTCCATTATGACCGTGTATGCTCCTCACTCATCATTTTAACTTCAGCGCTGGTACAGAAAGTCAAGGATGAAAACCAAGTGTCACATTTATGCTTTTATATCCAAAGTGTGACACATGAATGATATTCTACACAAGGGGTAAGGAGGTGTAGGCAGAAGTTTGGCACACAGTAAGAGTAACTTCACTTGCTATGATATTAGTTAATTTCTTCTTCTTATAAAAAGTTTTTTTTCCAAGATTCTGAGTAATGCATGACCAAACGTGTGAGGGATCTATGGTATGAAAGCAGACCAAAAATCTTCGTAAAGCTGGCTGAATGCTCTGGTGAACATGATTGTGAATCAGTCAGTAGACATTTACAGAGGTGAGGTCAGTGGTGGAGGGTTCATTCATTTAATTTCAGGTCATTGCGCGGACCTGCAGGGGCCTTTTAAATATCAGATAAAATGTGTTCATGGGACGACTTTTCAGATGGGGATTTTGTGAAAGTGGAGGAGGGTTGTGTGAGCTTGTAATGTGAGCAGTGCCAATAAAATTGATTGTAATGTAATGTTTAACAGAGTAGTGACACGGACAGTGAGGAGGAGGACTCTGGAGAAAGTGGACCAATAAAGCCATCACTCAGAAAGCCCCCCCCCCCAACTTTCAGAGCAGTACAGAGGGACCTGGCAGGTGCTGAGCACAGAGGTGAGGCCCCCTGCTATAGATTTAATCCTCTAGTTCCCGGCTTCTTTTCACGCTGCTTTCTTTGGATGGTTTTGGTGACAATGACAGCTGCAGTACTTGAATTTAATGTTGTATTTTAGTCATTGCAATACTTTAGACTAGCTGTAACAGCAGGGCTGGTATTATTTTCTCCTTGTCACTATGTGTGTTTGTGTGTGTGTGTGTGTGTGTGTGTGTGTGTGTGTGTGTGTGTGTTGGTGTGTCATCATGGCAAAACGTGGTCCCGGAGGCACCTATCATAGCAGGAACTACCCCAGAAGCGGTTTTGAATACTTTGCCAGGTGTTTACATGTCTGTCTGTTTGTGGACAGATTTTGTCACATGATAGCATCACAACGGTGCCAGATACAGTCACAAAACTTTACAGGTGTGTAGTTGAGATTACAATGAACTCTGAAGATAGGTGTGGTCAAGGCGAGGGTGCAGAGGGCAGAGGGATAGGAAGTTTAGGTTGTGAATTGCTGTATCGCAGCTGGAGTGATCCCTTTGCAAGATGTCTAGTCCTTATTTCATAATTCATTAACTGCTCTCTGTTGGGCCAAATTGCCCCTCTGGGACATTAAACCTTTACTCCTACTGGTTCTGCAGTTGATGAGCCTCCCTGGGTACCAGCAGGTTTCATCTGTGGGCTCCTAGATTTTTATCTGACTGGGTTTGGGTTAACTTAAAGCCCCCGATCCGAGGGTGTTGCTGGTGGTTCCCAGGCTCATCCTCCAGAGTCCCTGCTGCAGGCTGCCCCTGCAGTCATCCAGCTGGTTTGATAAAACTACTTTGTCAGTCTGCTCCCTCATTATCCAGCTGCTCTGCTCTCGCCTCAGGTTTGTCTCTTTTTTTCTCTTTGTTGCAAGTATTTTAGAATAGTTGGTGTCAACTAATAAGATATTGGAAAGAAATGAAGCTCCATTGAAATGAATAATTTGATCTTCCCCTGACTCTGCTGGCTGACCAGCCATCCGTCCCTCAGTCTGTCTGGCCTGTCTGCACATCACGTTAGCCAGCCAGTGCTCTGGGAGCCATTTGGTCACATTTTCTCTTTTTCTTCTCTGCACTACAACAAAGTTATACTGATACTGAGGACAAATGCAGTTTAGCAGCAGTGACTTAAATGAGTAAACCAATATCCATTCAGTAACACCACATTGCGACAAAAAATCTGTCCGAGTAAATCCACATTGAACTCTTGCGCATGAGTAATTTATGAACTACATCATTAATGTCCTCACCATAATTCTGGGCTCAAAGAAATTTCCCTTAAAAAAATTTAATGAAGGAGGTGAATTGAAATTCTATTTTCAGGTTTAATGAAACCCTCTTTTCCTCTATTCCTTTAATGAGGCCATTAATGCACAAAAAGCTCTGGTGGAATCCATTTACACTCTGGTTATCTACAGAGCTCTGATTGATGAGTTGATTAGTTTCCTCCCAGCGCTCTTCAAAATGAAAATTTGATACTCCCTTTAGAGTATCACGTGTCGTGGATTTGCATATTTGGATTGTTTAACTACTATACAAAGCGCAATACATATGAATTAGTAAATATATACCTATACTCTCAGCCAAAGTAAAATCCATATGTGTTCCAGTAAACTGCAAAGAGATGATCAATGGGTTAGCAGGAAGGTAATTGTCTCAGTGTAATCAATTGATGTATGTCTTACTGACTGAGTTCAATACAGTAATTGCAGCTATTTTTGACTTGGCAACATCAATCACAATTATTTTGCTGCAGAAAAACTTGTTGCACCATTTCCACTTTTCATTATTGCCTCAAGATAATGAAAACAGAGGCAAAAAATAGAGGAAAGTGTAATATGCCATTTACTCTTTAAAGTTATGATCTCTGAGATGTCTGTCCTTTTCACTCGTGTTATTTTGATGTCTCTTGTTGACTTTTAGAGGGCAGAGTCAGTAGTGCAGAGCTGCTGTCTGCTGCGGTGTAATCCAGCAGTAAGCGTATTAATTCCTGGCAGAGAAAAGCTGCGGTGAACCGACCAACAACTCGACCGTCTGAAGCTTCCAGGAGGCTGCTGCCAGTCTGATCAGCTTTGTTCCAAAACAACAAAAAACCTGAGTTGCCCTGAAAGAGAAACCAATAGGATTAGTGAAGCTGCTGTCTGTAGTTGTCTAACATCAGTGTTTCAAGGATAAAACAGAGGAAAAGTTATACTGAGCTCACTTTTAATGCCATTTAGATCTCCTTTCTCGTCTGGCCTGGTTTCATCAATCCAGGATTATAAAAAAAAAAAAACCCTGCAGGCTGTTTTTAGCCGTTATTGAACCAGACGTGTAAAAAAAAAAATGAAAGTAAAATTAAAAAATCATATCTATAGCATTAGAAGGAGTTGCTCCAAGGTGCGGGAAAGTCAGATAAGATAACTCAGTCACACACACAGTTGGGTCAGGTTCACCTTCATCCAGCAATCTGAGCAGAAGGGGCTCAGTGCCTGACTTAAAGGCTCTAACTGCAATTAGTCTTTTTCACGTTTAATTTCTGTTCAGGTTAAACAAATAAGACATGGAGCCCTATTTTTGTGATATAAAGTAGGATTTAAACTAAAATAGTGTTGGATTGATGCGATCGTACAAACACGGTATTTATTTCTGTAATCATTGGTAAAATTAAATAAAAAAACTCACACCATCTGCCTTTGGCTTCAGATTTGTGTTGCTGTGTGTTCATGTTGTGCTGCTCTGCACCGTCCAGACAACGTGATTTGAAGAAGAACATGAAGAAATATCTTTTCATTTGCTCCCCTGTAATTGGCTCAGCTGTTTCAGAGCGATGAGACGAGTGATGTGACTGGCTGGAAGTGAATTATTATTTTATTCAGTTTACATTTTTGCTTCACCCTTTTGCCCTTTGCTGTGCTGCACATACATCAACTAAAATAGCAGGAGCGCTTGAAGACACCCACACATTCTGTACACCTAAAACCTGCCGCTTTGCTTAGTTTAAAATATAGCCGGTAACGTGTTAATTGGTAAGCTTTAGCGGTGTTGGTAGGCAGCTCCCAGTATTTATTTTAGGATAATTGCCTCCTGGATCAAACTTCATAGTCCAAACGCAGACATGAGAGTGTATCCATTATATCCAACTTCTGCGAAGACAGCAAATAAACTCAATTTGTCTCAAAATGGCGAACTACTTCAAGGCAACTTTTTTGGCCAGACAGTGTCTGCCTTCTCTTAAAAAGAGCTGGATAAAACTTGTCCAGACTTCTCAAAGACTCCTCTATCCTAGTGGTACTTAAAAGAGTCCTTGGAGTGTTACAGTAAAGATGTTTTTTGTTCACAAATGTTCACTTGGACTTGAACTAATTACATTTTGGTGGTCAAAGGTCAAGGTCCCCATGACCTTGCATCCATCGCATTCTCGGGAATCTTAAGAACGCCTTGAGAGAATTTCCTTAAATTTGGTGCAAACATCCACTTTGAGTCAAGGATGAAATGATTAGAATATGATGGTCAAAGGTGAAGGTCCACTGTGTCCTCATGTGTCGCATTCTGGTAAATGTGATACCTTGAGCAGCTTGAGGGAAGTACTTCAAATTTGGCGCAAACATCTACTTGGATTCAACAATAAACTGATTTGATTTTGGTGCTCATAAGTCAAAGTCACTCTTACCTTGCCTTATCTCTAAGGCTGAGCCCACAGAGGAAACCCATTTAGGCTGCTTGTATCCGCAATCTCATTCTTTCGGTCACTACCCAGAGCTCATGACCATAGGTGAAGGTTGGGGCGTAGATGGACCAGTAAAACGAAAGCTTCGCCTTCCGGCTCTGCTCCCTCTTCAACACAACGGTCCGGTGCAGTGCCCGCACCAAACCGCCAATCCATCGCACGCTATTTTATGTACAACACATTTATTTTTTCCATTCGTCAAACAAGAGTAAAAATTGATAATGTGAAAATGTTAAACTGTTGCCACGGACACAACAGGGATATTATTCTTATAATACTGACCTCCAAAAACATAGATTTAGTGTTTGCAGGGACCAGCAGCGATGAAGACATGCAGCTGCACACAGACAAGTACCTGTCAACTTAACAAAACAAAATTTCTCTCCTCTGTAAGATCAGATGAAGTGCAGCTCACCTGTAGTCCACCCAGCAGAGCCAGGAAGTGCTCCTCCGAGGAAACCTGCTGCTGTCTTAATCATCTGACTGGCAGCCTGCAGGCATTTCACACCATCTGTCAGGTAAGGATTAAACAACGCAGAACTATCCCTACCTGAGGCCCTCTAGCTCTATCTAACAATCTTCCTCTCCACACAAAAGACTGGATCTAGTTTGCAGGGGACTTTTCACGCACTTTTCAGAGATTTTTTTTTGCAGCCATTAATTCTTAGAGAAGTTCATTAAAGCCAGACAGCAGAGGTAATTATATGAGTCGTTAAAGCGCATGGCTGCTAGGTGTTTTTCGTCAATCCTTGATTAATATTACATATTCTTAGATTTAATCTCTTCAGATAGGGACTTGATTAATCATTGATCATTAGAGGATTGATGTCAAATGGACACGAAGGTAATTTGAGTTCTGTTCGTTTGTTTTCAACATATAATTCAATGCTTTTTGTGGCCCAGATGAGTTTATAGTTTATTTCATCTTATGAGAGTCTTATTCCACGGTGTAGAGCAGCGGTGTCAAACTCATTTTAGTTCATGGGTCACACACAGTCTGATTTGATCGCAGGTGGGCCAGACTTGTAAAACCATTGTATAATACCCTATAAATAACCAACACCTCCAAATTTTCCCCTGTTTTTTTCTGTAAAGAAGTACATTTTAAAAATGCTCATCAATTTACAAAGCAGATGACAAACAGCCTGTGATGTCGTCAGAAGAATAAATGCAATTTCAACAGTGTTTCTCAGTTTTTCCACATTGAGTCAGTCTACTACTTACTGTCATTACATGTGCATATTTCTATATATTTCCACTCCTGTGTAGTAATCCTGACATCAACACACCGCGCATAAGTGAAAGAAAAGAACTGTATTCTGGTCAGGGTTGAAAAGCCTCTGAAGCAGCATTTTACTTGGAGAAAGCTCCTCTCTTTTTAAGTTGCTCCCCAAACCTGGCACCTCTTAGCCTTCACAAGTGCATCACTATTATGTGTGCAAGGTGATCCAGTGGGCCGGATCGCACCCTTTGGCGGGCCAGCTCTGGCCCCTGGGTCGTATGTTTGACAGCCCTGGTATAGAGGATCAGCTGTATGCAAATCCAGCAGATTCAGTCATTTTGCTTTTGCCACAAGTTAACGCACCTGCAACCCATTTCGTGTCCCGACTATATTTAAACCCTCAAGGGACCAACTCTAGTTTTGTTTTCATAGAATGCACTGAAACTGGCACAGGTTGAAGAGTTTAACATCTCTACGACCGCTTTAATGCTGACATTGTTTTATTGAAATGTAGCCACGAGTGCATTTTATAAAGTTACTAGAGACTAGACAAACTCTTGTGCTGTTTTTTGAGGGAAGGCAAGAAAGAAACCCAGTTCTGATTGGATTTTTTCTCCAAATTAAATAACTGAGACTTGTTTCTGTGAAGTCGTCATACTGAGATGAATAGATGATGCACATCAATTTAGTACTGAACGATCAAATCCCATTGAGGTAATTATTATTAGTATTAGTATTATTCAGGTGTATCTTATGTTTGCGAAGCAGAACTTCTATTCTTAGTCCAGAGGTTTATTTTTTTGAGCACTGAAATAATCTTAACATTTTCTTCACTTGCTTTTAACACCTTGATTTTAACTGAAAAAAGTAGTTTAAGTTTTAGTTAGTTTTTTTGTTTTAAACTCAAAATCAATGCAGCAAAACCAGATATATCATCTTTATATTCCATGTATTCTTTTTTCTTCTTTCTTCTTCAAACCTGGTACCTACATTATCTACAATGCTACTCAACCCACTCACAGCTGGGTCTGATATCCAGGTGTGCACTGCTACAGCTGCAGTTGCTAATATATCTTTGAGCCGCTAGCTTCAAACAGAGATGAGGAGCGGGCTTCAGAGGTCTGGTCAGCTCACTTTTTTCTAACTTACTCTTTTTGACCACATTAAACACACGGAGTCTTGTGTCAGAGAGTTTAAATGTCTCTGCAACTCTATTCATCAGTTTAACAACACTAATTGAAGGCTACATTAAAGGAGACATGAAACTGGATACGAACTAAATGTGATCTTTATTAAAATTTGTTGGCATCCAACAACATGACTCTGGGACGCTGACGCTCAGTGGGTAACTTTCTCTGCTGCTCTGCCAAAATCAAATGTGTTACATGAATAAATGATTGAAACTGGAAGAAGAAAGAAGGCTAAAATGGGATCAATTGGATCCAAATGGAAATATATTCAAATTTGTCTTCTTTCATTTGTTTACTTGGGAGCAAAACAGGCTTCAATTGGTCTCCGTCTTTGAAAACAGGATGGAAATCATGTTATTTAAAGATATTAGCAGGATTTAAGTGTTTTTAAAGTGGTGCTATTTCTCTGTAATTCAAATATATATTTTGTTGATACAGTAGAAACGCTTTTCAAATCAAGGACAAGGATACTCAAGAACAAATTATTACTTTGAAACTGGAATTGAAATACAGGAACACACACACACTGACACACACTCCCTCCAGCCTGCTCTTCTACCTTGATGTGTTATTGATAAGGCTGCAGGGCAAAACCATGTCCTCTCTGAAGGTCAAACATTAACAGAGGTATAGAGCTTGGAACACTAACGCACACACTGCATTCAGGCTCATCCACCAGCGTGAAACTAAGGCGATCTCCAGAGAACATCGCAGTCCATTTGGCAAGAACATAAAGACTAAGTGTTCCTGTTTGTAGCCAAACAACAATGTAAATATGCCAGCAGGTGTAGGAGTATGTCTAGACTGACTTTGAAATCAAAATCATCTTTGTTGGCCGCATATATTGAACATATACAAGGAATCTGGCTCTGGTTGGATACAAGATACTAGACATAAGAAGTACTCTGTATAGATATTCTGAGGTATACATACACAACCATCTAGACAACAACTGAACAAGAATATACAGTATCTGTATACAGATTTAATCCTTGCTAAAAAATGAATAAACGGGGGTTGTGGACCGGTCATAGTGTAACATGATTTTCTTTTTAGACTGAGATCTTTTAAGATTTTCATAGGCAACAATTGCTTGTCTGTAATAGTTGTGCATATGACAATAAATAAATGACTTGAAACTTATGACGTTATGGCCTTAGATCAGATGTGGATTGTGAGTTGTTCAATGCAGGGTTTTATTCTTGGGTTGTTTAATTAGTAGTACTTTTTAGAGGCCTAAAACTGTGAAAATATCCAGTATTTCACAAGGAAAGAAGCAAAATCAGAAAAAAATATGTTATTGTGATTTTCAGGATAATTCCCAAGCAGGTGTCCATTATCAGGAATTAATGGATGACGAGGGATGGTTGCCTCCTTGGAGTCTGTTATTTGCTGATGTTGGACACCTTCAAGGGCATTATTCGGCACATACCATGGCTACTTGACAAAAAAATAAATAAATAAGAACACTAATTTATTTTTTAATGCATTCTGCAGTCGACATCTAAAGTTTCTCACAAGGCATAACTGAGTTTCCTGGTAACACCTCAGAGTTTGACTGATATTTTGAATTTGACTGATATTTTTTATTTTCATACCGAGCACATGATGTGCCCAACCCTCATGGGTTTACAGGACACGAAAAGTATAGTTGCAGTGGTCCAACATTCCATTACTTTTCATTTCAGACCTACAGTTATTTCAAAGTTTGGACTTAAGCAAAATTCTAACTTCTCTCTCCCAAGCTTGGCAAATAAAATGCAACAAAAATGTTTCCTTCCTCAAGCACAACTCAGGTTTTTCATAGTCATTCACCTAAAAGAAATCAACTTGAATTGATGTAATTTTACTAAAAAACACATCCCTTATGTCCTCTTAAACAGGACAGTAAAACAAAATGAACCTTATTCCCCTAGCTGACACAACAAACAAAGTCTGTCCGCCTCTGGAGTGGCATTAAACCCACTGGTCTTGAGGGCTAATGGTAATGTTCCTGAGTTTAGCAAATACCAGGAACAATTATTACCGCTCTGCAAGGTTCTAATGCAACAGAAACATTGCTCACTACTCCAGTAAATAGGACCAACTTTAGATACAACTTGGCAAAGGGGAATATTTCTAGTACAACTCAGCTCATAGAATGTTTTGGCTCAGCTATGAGCCAGAAAGCTTACGTCATGCCAGCAGGATGCTTACAGGAAGTCAGTAATATTGCATACAGCTGGCAAACAGTGAAAATAATCTGGTGCCTTTTTAGCAAGCTTTCAGACCTGCAACACAAACAAGTTTTTATGTTTTTGTGTTCCAAGACTTATTACAGATAACAGTTCTCGTCATATTTTCTGTATGTATATGTAAACCATCTCACTTGTGCCCACTCATTGCCATAATCTCCCTCACCTCGAATCCAGCATCAGACAGTTTCTGTATGGCGGTGGCCCCCAGGCTGTGGTTGGTGTAAGATGTGTGTGTCCCTGCCTCACTGCACATCCTGGATAACATCTTTGACAGGTGGTTTACTCCCAGGAGAATGGTGGTATACCAAAGGCTGTCCTTCGCAGCCGCTACCCTCCTGGGCTGCAGACACGGGGCTTTTGCATCAGGTGGAATTTTGCTCAGGTATTTTTTTTTCTGGCTTTTTTTCTCTCTCTCCAGAGGGTCTTTATGATTTTTGTTTCTTCACTGAATGTCATTTTGAAATACTTTGCTCCATTCTTGTCACGTTTGAGGATGAATGAGTTAGGTTTGACATCGCGATTCTCCTCTTTGCCCCTTTGTCCAAAGTGCAACTGAATGTCGTACCAGTCCTTGTTCAGTAAACCTTGGGGATTGTCTGGACTTGGTGTTGCAGAATATTGTAAGATGCGCCGGTCTTTAGGTGAAATCACAGGCTGGTGTGTTGTTTTGTCTTTCCCTGCCCTTCTTATCTCTTTAACAACACCTTTGAAAACATTATTAGCTGATATAAATTCTGAGTCCTGCATTGAATTCCATGAACGGCTGACCGGAGGCTCGTTGATGTATCAGTTTAAACCAGCCTGAAACCCGAGGTAACTGCTAATGCTGTAGAGCTTCCCTTTAGTTGTCCTGATGGAACCATAAAACTGTCTCAAGACTGTACCCAGCTCGGTCTTCTCAACGGTCTGAATGTTCAATGCTTGTATTTTTGAGATTTAACCAAGTCTGAAAGAAGTTCTAAGCCCATGGTCTTTTTGCTCTTCTCTAATTTGTCAAGGTCAGCTGATGTCATGTGATCACATCCGGAGGTTTGCATTGACTTCTCCAGTGCTTTTATACTGTATATCAGCATCCATGGAATGCTTCTCGTCCAAATTGCTTGGTCGGAACAATGCAGTGTAACAGAAGTATTTTGTGACTCCTCACATTTTTAAGAAATCCCTGTAATAAATGTTCACTTTGTTTGGACGAAAGGACTAAACAGAAAGAGAAAGATAAATGTTTACATTTACACGACTAAGCGTGGTGTGGATATAGTCTAACAGTACGGTCTAACTCCAGCCTCTAACCCTCCTCCTTCTCCAAACCCACAGAAAGCTGTTGCATTTGTTTCGTGGTAAAGAGCTGTTTTGCTTTGTGAATTCTTTCTAGTAAGCTGTAGACACGACATAACTTAGTGCTATTTGGCTTAAATGAGTATTTAATTAACAGCAGACAGAAGGGCAACCCAATTATTACAGTCCTTTCTACCCACAATGCAGCGCATCAGTATACAGTACACAGAAGAGTTGACTTCTCTTTGAAACTCATTTCTGGCTCCCGGCAGCTTGATCTCTGCTCTGCTCTCAAAGAAACTCTGAGTGCCTTTTCTGTTTTAGCCAACTGGCCGGCCGGTCAGGCAGCAGGCCTCCAACAGCCTGCAGCTGCTGCTGTGAATATAAAGCAGAGTCAGAGTGCATCGATCACTAGCCCGCTCCATCTGGTGTTCAACAAAGAATAAATACGAGCGTGGACAAAAAAAGATGAGGCAGCGGCTCAGAAACAACTCGCATCATGTCAGAGACACTTTGAGCCTTTAATGCTTTAGTTTAGTCCATTATCTACCAATAACTGTTCTACTGAGAGCTCACTGTGGCTTCGACCCACTATAATACATACAGATGATGATTGTACCACTTTCAGACAGAGAATTTAGACTAAGGGTCTGGTCCAGAAAGTGCCACGCCTTTGCAAATTGCCACAAAATATATGGTTTTAGATGTTCAGTGACAAAGGGACTACTCGCTGTAACAGGGCTAGTTGGTGAACTGCTGTCATTGGCGAGCCAGCCACTAACAAACTAGCAAGCTTGGTACACACTTGCTAAAGTTAATCCCAGTATCTCTCAGAGATTCTTTCAGTTTTGTCTGTGCCATGCAGTTTACTGCTGTTCTGCTTTATAGATTTTATGTCAATGTCAGTCAATTCAAAAGTTTCGAGAGCTCAATCACTGACGGGACTGTCTGCAACCATTCCTCTTTTTTGGAGATATAAGATATGATTGCTTCCTCCATTTTGGAGTTTGTAGTTCTCTGGCCTCTCAAAGGTCAGCATTGTCAAGACTGCTTCCTTGTCAACACTTTCTCACTCCCAACTCATCAAATACCGACGCTTGGTCAGTGGCCCTACACATCAAAATATGACACGCTAGGTACCCCTCCCGTATCAGTTTTAGATGACGAGGGACAACATGTCAATTTACGCTCGTAACATGCATTGTCTTTTCAGAATAAACGTATGTTTTCATAGGAAATGAATCCTTTTCAAAATGAACTCTAAGTGTAGGAAAAAAATGTTTTTAGGTTTCCTTTCAGGTTTAGGCAACAAAAGCACATGGTTGGGTTTAGAAAAAAAAAATCATAGTTTTGCTTTAAATAAGTACAGTAGTTAGTGACATAATGTAAGCTCACTTGATATGCATCACGTGACATATGTCACTAGCATAGTGTGCTACACATACTATCACATTACGTTGTTTACTAAAAGACTGTGATTGACCTTTGGTTTCAGACCAGCAGCGGGCTCCTGAGTTGAGTTTGACCCACCCACCATATGTGGACATTCTCGCTCTTCATACTGCGGTAGTTACCCGGAACATCACAAAATGCCCCCTCCTATTGTGTCTCATTCCGTGGCTAAGAGTCTCTCTGTGCATCGGTATCTGACACCAGGGGCCATTGACCAAGGGTCAGTAATTGACAAGTTGGGAGTAGGACCGGATTGCCCTTGCTTGGTCAAGAGCTCAAATTCATAGTTCAGTGTTAACCAGAATTTAACTTGGTCCAAATAATAATAATGATAATAATGATAATACAACCTCCATCCATGCTGTCTATATGTTAGAGCTATCTTGACTTTTAGAAATATGACATCAGCGGGATTAGACAGGCTATTATGGTGAACTGACTTAAATGAATAGCATCTATTTCTATCAGTATTTATACAGAGAATCACACAGAATTACTTTCAAATCCTGAGTCAGTGTTTTCTCAAATACTCACACTGTTAGTACAAAAATATTCAGCTTTCCCTAATTATGCATGAAAAAATGTTCCCAAATTTGACGTTAAAGACAGTATGAAGCGTGTGAAAATGAACTGAGCAAACTAAATGGAGATGCTTTAGCCAGAGATTAAAGTTGCAGCGGGGATGAATTTATAATCACAATCATCCACATAGCTCTCTTATAGTATCGCTCACTTAGTTTCAGTTTTATTCACATTCAAACAGCACACTCAACAGCCTCTCTCTCTCTCAGCTCATTCTCATGCTGCTCTCCTTTCCGTTTTTCAAAAGTCCATTCAGCGTCTGTTTGGCTGTTTTGGAAGTTACCATGGCAAAGGGAAAAAAAACACTCAATTGTTGATGATGTGGTGCAGAAGTAACGTGTTGCCTCTCCACAGGGATCACCGGTTCAAAATATAACGACAGCTTAGACTGGCTAACGCTGCGGTTTAATGGTGAAGGACCCTTTGGGAGTCAATGGCTGAATGAGTGCTCAATCAAATAAAAGCATGTTTTTATGGAAGTATATTGACCACAAAAGATTAGAGAGAGCACGAAACTAAAGAGAGCTAAGTCCACTGGGCACAGACTCAAAGTAAGAGCAGAGTGTCACCAGTTCCAATTTCACCTGGAAGTGCAGGGTCATCCTGTTAGGCACTTTCTTTTACTTGCGTCCCATTGTTATTTACCAAGAAATAGTCACAACACATTCATATGCTGATCAAAGTGTTACTTACCACACGTTGTCATTTTTACATTCTGTATGTGTATGGATAAACAAATTTGACACAATGAGTTAATTAGTTTGTTACAGAGGTGCTGGCGGTGTCACAATGTAGTGAATGCAAGGAACAAGGATAGGATGCAAATGTAGATGAGGCAGGCAGACAGGATCAGTGATTTATTGATAGTATAAAGGCTTACACTCAGGCCACACTGCCTGCCTGAGCAGCGTGTGACGGCTACCCCACTGAACTGCTGCTGCTCGCACACTTGCAGTGTTCACACAGACAGAGTTGTTGCTGGGGTGCTGCTGCACAGCTGCCTGCTGCTGTAACTACTGTATTTCTAAGATGAAAAGCCAATGCGCCACTCTTTTATGGAGCTGTGCAAGCTACTGCATTGTCCAGAACATGGTCATGCAAAGTCACAATAAAAAGCCTCCCGTTAACAAATTAAGGGATTCTGTCACAGAAACGTTGTCAGAGGACTTTTATTTTGAAACAAAAACAGGTGAAGTGGAGTAAAGCAGAAATGTTTTGTAGTGAGAGGTGGTATAATGTCAATATGATTATCAAAAGACCATTTTCAAAGTGTTTTTGCTGAAAAGTGTGTGTCATGCAGAAAAAATAGGCAAGCCTCTTGTTCTCTCCAAAAGCAAAACAGAACACATGGCAAAGAAGCAGCTTTGATGGTCTGGCAGCGACTAAGAATTTTCCTAGCCGACCCAACAGTCGCGATTTAGGGCCATTCGTCGACTAGTCGCCTGCATGTTTACAATATTCATTTAATTATTAAATGATGTATTTTGGGCGGGGCAATACAATGGTTTGAGTTTAAGGTGTGAGAAAGCATAGTATCAGTAACATTGTTAACACTGTGCTACATTACAGAGAAATACAAAACCGTACATAGGCCTATATTTTATCTACAAGTGCATGTCACACACTGAGGGAGCCGTCTGTTAATGACACTGTTGGCAAAGCAGTAGTGATTGTACTCAGTGGCTAATGAGCATGTAGCTGCTTACATGTTTACGTCATGTTTGTAGTCGATGAATGCTAGGCAAATGTTTGCCTGCAGAGTTTACATATGACCTTGGGTTCATCCTTCAGCTTCTCAAAATGATCCCACACTTTGGATTTCCTGCCCGACATGTTACTACTGTTTTTTTTGTTTTGTTTTGTTTTTTTCAGCAACCAACTAATGACCTTTCTGGTCGACTAACATTTGGGGTAGCCCTACAGTATATGCGAACTGAGAAGCTGATGAGGGAATAAGATGCAGGTGGGGAAGGCCAGGCAACTGCAGAGCAGGTGAGGGAAGTGAGAACAGCTGTGTAGATGGGTTTAGCAGTCAGGTGATGGGGAAAGTAGGAAAGTCCAGGGGCATGTGGTGGTTGGATAGAACATGACAATGAAGGCGCAGTCACTGGACACAGAAGTGTGTTGATTTGTCAGGTGTTGCACAAGCAGTCTGGAGCAGTCGCCTGAGGGCCTGATGCATGCGATGTGTAAGCACAAAAATTATGCGTTGCCTTTTCCCCACACATAAACTGATATTTATAAAAGACGAATGTGCAGTGAAAATGTGTACCCTTCATCCTTCTGACCAGGCGTACACACAGTTCTAGCTGAGGTAGCTTCGGATGATGTGAGAAGGACGAGATGAAATATAAGCTGATAGAAGAGTAACATTGTTTTTATGTTGTTTGCCAATTTCACTTATTATAAAATGTCAAGCAAAGATGCATTTATGAAGTTCATTTTAAATTATTTATGAGCAATGAATTTCATCATTATTTTTGTTTACATTAATCTCCCTGTTAATGGTCTTTTGATTTCATTGTTGTGAAGCACTCTGTAAAGTCAGTGTCAGCATGAGCACTATGAATGAATCATTGATCATCCGTCTGATGTCTAATAATGATAATTGAGATTTTTCTGTGATAGTGGTTTGCAGAAATGTGATGAATTAGTGGTTACGGACACTACAAATTGCCACAGTAGTGCATAATGAGAGAACTTTGCCAATACATCGCAGTCAGTGAAATTGCGCTTTTGTCACCGTATTTCTCACTCACAGGTGTAATGAGTAGTGGAGGGGCAAAGTATTGATATGCAGACAGATGTTTCAGGGCGTTTCTACATCCATTTGGAAATGAGGCTTGTGTATGTGTGCTCAGCACCACAATGATCAAGATTTATAAAACAGAATCAGGTGTATGCACGGCTTGATAAATCTGACGTAAAGAATGCGCATGCATATCTCTGCCTTTATGCATACACACAGTTTAACTCGTGGTTTTTATGCATGTGGCCCCAGGTGGATGGATGGAAAATGGCAATGAAGGACGCCTGGGGAATAAGGAACATGGTCTGTTTTTTACCTTGGACTGCCAGTATTATATCCCCCTGCTTCCAGTCTTAACACTGACCTAACCACATTCTGGCTGAAGCTCCATATTTATCGCACAGACATGTGAGTGCCATGGGTCTTCTCATCTGATGAGGCAAATGTTGATACTGACAGCCAGTAGTTGTCAGGCTTTAACTTGGCTGAGCCACTCACACTACTAGCCACGATGAATATTTCCCTGCATGCTCTCAATGGTTTATTACAGCACAGATAAGTCCATGCTGTCATCATGGTTTGATTTCCTTCTGCTGCCAAAATCTCCAAACTGACAAGAGGAAAAGTTACACTGTCCAACAAATTAGCTCCATCCAGGTTTGACTGGCTAACATCAGAGAGAAACTTCAACTTCAAAAGCCAGTCTGTGCTTGTAAATGTGGGAGGCTGAGTGGCGCTATCGTGTCATACAGACGCTTTTTATGAGCACTTTTTTGGATACGATGCACAAGGCTTCCTTTAATGTCTATGTGCGACGCACAGGGCTTTCAGCTAACTCTGATGTAAACTCCACCACAGGAATATTTGACACTCAGAACAACCAACGTAAAGACCAAGAAAGTCAGCATAGGATGGCAATCAGGGTGGATTGAGGGGTCAGACAAATACAGGTCTTTCACCTGGGAGGCCACTGTTATTGTCTCATGTGAAACCAAAAGTCAACATTGAGTTATTTGAACTTGTGACTTTATAGTTACGTGACATACATCAGTTAACATTACATATTAACCTATGTACATGAGTTAAGTTCTGAACAAGCTGTTTTGGTATTTTTTTTACCCAAATCATGTTTTTTTCTAAACCTTACCAAGAAGTTCATCTCAAAAAGACACTGTTAATTTAACGACCGGAAACTGTGAACACTGAAGTTTGTTTTAAAAACCCTGTATACATGTAACAAGCGAAAATTGACACGTCCAAAACGGACACTAGAGGGGCACCTATACAGCATCATAGACTCTACTAGAGGGCCAATTAACACACTGCTGTATTGGACACACTGGGGATGAGAATGTGTTGGTTAGCCAAAGAGAAACTTTTTGGCTACAGTCTTCTTACTCTTTCAGCTGTACAGTCTTCATTAATACAGAAGACTAATATTGATACAGACTTTACTTATTTCTCCAGCTTGTGGAGTAAAAATCTGTTTTGGTTTCATACTCATTTGTGTAAAAGCACAACACTGTCAGCAAAGACAAATAAATGGCATTTTTTTCTTTGACATGACACAAATTGCTTTCCCCTCATCTCCCACTGTGGCCCAGCTTCACTCATGACTGCCGAGAGTTGTCATCAAACCTTTGAGACGCAGCAACAAGTAATCTTCTTTAAACAAAATTGAAGTAACACCACTCTGGTGTTATTGTCTTTTTAACAGATTTTTTTGTCCTTAACAAAAACATGTTATTTTAACTGTGCTGGGTGAAAGAGCATCAGACCTTTATCCGTTGCTCCTTTTCCTGCTTTTAGATTTCAGTAATTTTTATTTTCCAATTCTCCTTATCTCACTGAGTCTCCTGCTGTGTGTGTCGCTGTTTGTGTTTGACTCTCAGGATTTACGATTAAGTTTCAAATCTTTCCTGTAACCAGAGGCCCGTTGTTTCCTCTCGGTGTGTTTTTAACGTATCTCAGGTTTGCAGTTTTAAAATCTCTCACCCATCTGATTTGAACATTAAACAGCCAGCTGGTTTCTCTGTGTGAGGTATGTCTGCGGGCCACCGAGGTGTGTGACGCTCATGTTGAGAGTGTGTGTGTTATAGCGTGGTGTGATCCCTTGTTTCTCTCAGACTCTGGCTTCAGTGATATCTGATTCCCCCGCTGTGTTTGCTCTCAACAGGTTTTTTATCATCTGATTCCCCTGCTGTCTATACTCTCAGTAGGTTTTCATTATCAGATTCCCCTGCTGACTCTCTCTGCACGTCTTTCCCTCTCCTCTCTGTTTTCAAGGCTTGTTCTTGACCATCCACTGAATATAACCAAAAGCTTCTCTCAACATAAATGTATTCAGTTAATAATCAGTGCTGGAGCTGACCTGTCGAACATGACACCATAACCTCGTCCCCAGGCAGTTCTGTGTTACACAAATTGGTCTGAAACTCCTGCTGTGTATTGATTCCTCTTTGCTGACCCACCTGTTGTAATTATAATCAGTAACACAGTCACTCTTGACATCCAAGGCCGGTAGCCAAGTTTCCATTCAACTGTAGTCAGATTTTAAAGGCAGCATATCAGTATTTGCTATAAAGATGTAGTGGAGTAATGGCAGTGTTGGGCTTGTTACACTAGAAATGCAATATATTACTCATTACTCTTTTCAAAAGTAATTATATTACTTAGCTGATTACTCCCTGCCAATAGTAATTCATTACACTACTACTTCATTACTGCTTATCTCCCTAAAACTGAGATACTTGCCTCTATGTGAATATCAGGGTAATCGCAGTTCAGTGTAGCTAATGCTAGATAGCTTCTATTTACCTGGAAGGCTTTCTGTTGACTGTGACTAGTATTTTCCAAAAGCTCTGCCCGAAAGATGGAGTCACTCAAGGAGCAACACTACATCTACAACATATCCAGCCACAAGCTTCATCACCTCTGTAGCTGCACCTGTCCACGGTTAAAATCCAGTTTTGGTTGTTTAGCCAGTGCAGGCAACCTCCGCAGCCAAGGAGGGCACACCTTTGGTGGGGTGTATTTCCTAGAGCTTCATGTTGTTGTGTTGTCAGTCGTAGTAGCCGAGGTGTTTCAAATCGGAGGTTTGGGGATGTCTTCTTTGCAGTGAAAAAAGTTTTAGTCCAACTACCTGCAGCAACAGTGTTCTTGTCACCTTTCCTCCTGACAAAAATCAAAGTAATGGCAATATTTCCAGCCGCTAAGGATAGCATTTCCAACTAGCTTGCTGCTTTATGAGGTGCCACGATGATTACGAAAATGAGTCCTCTAATGTGATTGTTGTATTTCAAGTCAGTAGTGATGTGATAACAAAAGTAACGTTGTAACGTGTTGTTCGGTTTTGGAGTAATTGTAATGTTATTACTGAAAATTAATAAGTTACACTATAGGTACTGGAAAAAGTCATATTATTACCATAAGGCGTTACTAGTAACTAGTGTAACTGCCTAACACTGGTTGGAATCCAGATTTTTCTTTGTTTTGTTGTGGTAAGCCAGTCTGGCTTAGTCGTGCATGTTAGTGCATGTGTGTTTTCCACTGGCTAGGTCTGCGCTCATACACTGGTTATCAGGATATCAGAACAGTGTTGTCACAGAAGCATCGCGGCTTCCCTCCAGTTCCCTCTTGGTTAACATTGTTAGCTCTGTCAACACTTTTGCTGTTGTTAAGTGGTGTTGACAGAGTTAGCACTGCTAGCTGCTAGCTGGGATCACATGGCCAAAAAATATTGTTTTTGAAATCAGTATACTCACATTGCCATTCTGATTACATAGGTTAATAACTATAAAGAAAAAAAATATTTGGAGGAGCACTCACCGGAGCCTTAAAGGGAACAGAAGACTAACTTAATTCATTTTCATACCCTCTGACTGAAAGCCGAATATTATAACATGCATCCTGTACGCTGCACATAATGTACAACACTGACAGCCACTCAGAGCAGTGCATTCATTTGACACAGTGCAATTCCTATTTGATTGTTAATACATATGATGACAATAAGAAGAAGCTTTATTTATTTATTTGTATGGTAATTTGTATATAAATAAAGACCGGAAGGTATCTTGAGAACTAATTTGTAATTTAACAATGAAAGAGGACTGTTTTGATGGGGGTTTAGAACATTGTCAAGCATTTATTTGTTAAAATAAACAAGAAGTAACCAAATCTTCTAAAAACAATGTCTTCTTGCTGGTCCCATTGGTTTTCTCCTCATCTGCTTGGCTGTTTTGCAACACCTGATGTTCCTCACAAATTTAACTGAAAGACAGAGAGACAGACAGAAAATTAATATTAGTATATAGTTAAACTTAAATAGAAATATACGAATGACAGCATCACTTCTTTTCTTCAAAATCTCTTTCCCAGTACGTGTGTGATTTGTCCTGAGAAGCAGACTCAAATGAGCTGTAGAGATCGTAAAGCTCTCTAACTCTATTGATCATGACTGAATGATAGTTATACTGATGATAACCCACATTAAAAAATGCACAACAACCAACTCTACTGACCCCCCTGGCTCTAAAGTGAGCCATTAAATTGTCTGATAGCAGCCCAGGTTATTATTATGATTGTCTACTTACACTGCGGGATGCCAGGAGTGTCTCCAATCACGTCTCGTAACTCGATTTCTTTCAGCCTGATGTTAAGCTCACACATTTCGTCTTCCTCGCTCCATGAGGCTGAACCGGGATCCTCTGCTGTCACCCTGAAGATCTCAAGAGGCCGGTAATCAGGCACTGCCAAACAGCCCGATGCCGTCCAGGTTGCTTTAGCTTCAACCTGCTGAGTGGTTGAGCTGTTATGATTGGCGCCAGCTTTGCAGTCCTTGTTAGAAGAGTCTGTAGAGGAACTGCTGATCAGAAAGTTCAGATGTCTTGGTTTAGGGTCAAGAAGTGCCCAGGTTTTCTTGTTTTCTGCTGTTTTGTCATGAATGGAGGGGAAATATCTGGCAGCAGCCATTTTGCTCAGAGAGTGCAGCATGTTTTGTTTAGATTCAAACCAGAGTGGCATCATTGACAGTTGTAGAACCAGGAAAGGTTGTAGGTTCAGTGTCACATAATGCAGTCTGAATAAAAATAACTAAATAAATAATGTAGTCTGCACTCTGTAAGCAAGGATGATCAAATATACATAGTAGCCTAGAGGTATAGTTTGACATTTTGGGAAAATATGCTTGTTTGCATTCTTGCTGAGAGTTTGATGAGGAGATTTTTACCACTCTTGCTTTTGTGCAGTAAATATGAAGCTACAGCCAGTAGCTGGTGCAGTGATTTCCTGAAGCTGGTTGCACCAGCTGCTCATATGTGTCAATTTAAGAAATATTTTTATGTTTTATGCATCACTACATTAAAATGAATTGTGAACACAAATTAGTTTTTGTAGAAACTAGTTAGTAGTTACTACATTTTCACACCCAGTAAGTGCCAGGTATAACTGTGATGCAGCAAACTGACCTGAATGAAAAAACTAACATCAGATTGCTTATGTATGACAGCCTAGTCACCAGAAGAAAATGTTGGCATTGTACGTTTTTGCAAACCACAATTCATACACTAAACATTCACCATTTTAAAAGTGATGTAGTGTATGAGCTGACTTTGTCATCGGAAAGTTAAGGGGTTGGTGATGGCCTGACACCGAGCCAAGATGCCTGCCAAGCTGCAGACCCACTGTTCAAGACTAACAAATAACAAAACTGTTTGTTTTTTAAGGAGTCATTGCTGCTTTTGTAGTGACTTTTTAGCCCCAAAACATGGGTGTTTTTTAGCGACCTGTGGCTGTTTTTCCAGCTGGGATAGTGCATGAAAAGTGGTTGTTGTTTACCAAGACCTCCTTGTATTTCCTGCTGGGATTGTGCCCCCAATTGTGGGTATTTTAAGGCAAACCATGATCAATTCCTAATCATAGTGCAGGAATTTTTGTTTCTTAACATAACCATACAATAATCCTGGTGTTACTGAAGGTTCAATGCATCTGCTACATAAAAATTTAATGTATCCATGGTTTGCAAAAACATACAATGCCAATGTTTTTTTCAGCCGATTCCATTGTGTACGTCATGCACATATTCTTTGTAGTTTATAGGCCACCTTACTCCACACTGTGACCTTTTGCACATCCCACAGTCAATAGTTTGCATTCCTGCACAAAACCGTACAGTTCATCTACTTTAAAAAACGTATACAGTGTTTTTAGGCATTTCTCACATCTTTAATATTTTCTATAGTAGATTTTTCTATAATCTATTCGGTCTATGTCCTTTGGCTTTTGCACTCTGAATCGTTATACCAAGACAAATTTGTTTATGCAAACCTACTGGGCAATAAAACTTTCTGACCTGAAACATACAAAATGCTGTATATAATCATTTATATCTTTTATATCTTAAATGACAGCAGACTCTGTTAAAGGCTGTATAAATTATTTTAAATTGAGAGATTTGCAAATAGTACAGATTTTATAAATGGGCCAATATAAAGATACTTCAATAAATCTTTCAAAAGTTGCCAATTATTTTCAAATGTTTTCATGTAATGTTTAAATGCTAAATTCAGAGCGTATGAGTTGTCTGGACATGGTTCTCAATGTGGAGGTGGCAGACCTGTTGTCTAGCAACTAATAGTGCTTCATAAACAGTGCTAAACAACAGCAACAGTGCTGACAGAGCTAAAAGTGCTAACTGGAAGGTGGGCATTATGCTCCCATGACAACATCGTCCCTCTGTCAGTGGTAATCACAATATAAGCGCAGTGTAGAGCAGCGGTGATTAGCTAGCCAGTGCGATACACACATGCACAAACATTCACGTGCGTGACTGGACCGTCTTACCACAACAAACCACAGAGAAGCTCAGATTACAGCACACATGGTGGGAGCATGACTTCATTCTCTGCTCAGGTTGCTATTATTCCACTATGTTAATGCTCTGAATGTCACATACAGAGCCTTTAAGGAAAACTAACAAGGCAGCTCTTGCAAGAGAGTTAGAGAAATCAGCATCAGCAGTTGAAGATATTGGAGAACATTCTGCATGCATCATTGATGAAATGAGCCTTGCTCTGAGACTGAAAGGTGATAGCAAGATTTTTGGAGAGACTGCTGGTTCTGTGCTGAACCTAGCGTTGCACAAAGGAGGAAACAGTAAGTGCATTGTGGTGTTTGATTTGATTGATCGAGAATGCTGAGAGATGGAGTCATGGTTCAGCAGGATGGACAACTGATAAAGGTATGCTTATAAAAAATATAGTAAATAAAAGTTTACCATCTTGCTCAAATAATAAGATAGTATGAATATATATATATAGGAAATATCTGGACATTTGGGCTCTTCACTGAAATGGGTGAGAAATATCTTTTTCCTTAGTCTTACAGGTATGCTGATGTTAGAGTGGATGAGGTGACCCCCAGCCACAATAGCCAAGTGCATGTGGACAGATCTGCAAGCTTCCAGACTGTTCCTGCATTACCATCAAACTAAAGTGCACAACATTGTGCCAGCTGCAGGCCTGCAGCAATCAGAGGGAAGAGGAGAAGGATGTAGAAGTTGTTGTCAAACTGGTTGACGATGATCATAATGAGGATGATGATGATGATGCATAAACAGAAAATGAATACTTGAGAAAGGATATTAGTATGCAACCCAGCTGCTAGGATAAATGTTGGCTTTGTATGTTTCTGCAAACCACGAATACATGACATTGAACAGGTGGTTGAAGCCGTATGTTTCTTTACGTTTCAGCAACACTGTAGCTAACGCAGTAAGGTTTAGGCACAAAAACCACTTGGTTATGGTTAGGGAAAAAAAATGTTTTGGCTTAAAATGCCCAGTTTGGTTGGCACAGTCCTGGCTGGAAACACAGCAACTGTCTGTAAAAAATACCTGCCTTTTGTTGCATCAACCTGGCAGGAAAGCTGCGATGTCTTAGTTAAAAACATCAGCTTTTTATGGCATCATCAGTAATGGAAACCCAGCAATGACTTGCTGAAAAACAACCAGTTTGGTTGTTTGTTGGTCTAGTGCATTGGTCTGCAGCTTGGCCAATGTCTCATGTTGGTGTCACACCATCCACCATCCCCTCCACCTCCTGATGACAAAGTCAGTGCATATACTACGTCTCTACATCTATGTTGATATGATATGTATGAATCGTACAAATGGAATGTATTTACAGTTTGCAGAAAGAGCCCAGTCTCACTCTGAAGTCGTTGAAATCTGGCGCTTGGGCAGTGACTTGTGCGTCAGAAACCAACAAAAAAGGCGTCTTTAGCGTCATCATAATACATGGCTAGTTGCCTTTATAGTTCAACAGCGCCCAGTGGCGACAAGGACGAAAGTTAAGGCGCCAAAAGTCTGACTGGGGCAGGCAGGAGGGGTAGTGAATGGTTCCAACAAACACCAACTTTCACCCGAGAGAGCAGTGTTCTCGTACCGTAAGATTCTAAAGCCGAACCCTGTTCTTTTTTCCTAAACCTAGCCATGTGTTTTTGATGTTGAAGGGAAAAAAGTCAATTTGTGGTGTTGTAGTGCTTTTATTTTGAAAGAGACTGTATGTAAACGTTAAATTTCCTGTGAAAACATGAGTGTATTTTGAAAGAAGACAATGCATGTAGCGGGCAGAACTTGACACGGTGTCCCAGAACATCAACAGCCAATGCACCCAGGGTACTTTGCACGTCATATGTGGACATGGAAAGTCCATGACCAAACGTCAGTATGTGACGAGGTAGGGGTGAGAATGTATTGGCAGACGTATGCCAACATTTTCCTCTGATAACTGGGCTGTAGTATGAAGGTATAATATGAAGTTTTGATGATGATGATGATAATGATAATGGTCACTAGTGAAGTTGGTGAAAGTTAGAGTTCTTCAAATGTTTTCTATGTGTGACAAGATTTTTCACTCTTTGCATCAACAGTTGGCGTCATTGAAGGTTGATAACTGAATGAACTGCCACTTGGGAAGCGTCATCATGTTGAAATATCTAGAGATATAGACTTTTTCAAAATACCTCACTAGAATTTGTCACCTTGCTTTGTACCAATCAGTCACGATTGTGGTCTGGGTGATGGATTATAAATGTTGACCGATAGCTGGTTAGTTGTCAGCAGCACACTCAGTAGAAGATGAAGTGCAGGACTCAGTTTGGCATTGCAGAGGGTCTTGGAGACCGCTCTTATTCAGCACAGGGACAAAAGAGGGGGCTTTCGGAGGAAAAGGAGGAGGAGGCGCACTGAAGTTGGAGCTGTGACCACATATTTATACCACCTCTCTCTCTCTCTCTCTCTCCCTCCTTCCTTCCTCTCTCCCCTCAGTCGGATTTGAGGAGATCTCTTTTGGAGCTGGAGAGGAGAGGTTGGCCGTCTCTCTCCTCCAGCAGCCGCCGGGCTTCTCTGCAGCCTTCCCGCCGCTTCATCATCATGGATTTTGGGACTAAAAGAGTCGCTGGGATTATCGCTCAGGTCGTCCTGCTTCTCTCCAGCTCGTACGGGACAACCGGAGAAGGTGAGCAGGCTGTGCGCTTTTTTACTTTCCCCGGAGGAGACGGAGCGAGTCCGGGCACCGCAGACCCGGAGGGGCGACTGTAAACGGGGGGTTTCATCCCTCTGTCATACCGCGAGAGAAATTGGAAAGCCTCTGATTTTTGGAATATGCGGTATTTGCGCAGTTTGTCTCATTTAGTTATTATATTAATTTGGGAAAAGTGCAGAGTTTTCTGGCATTTTTTTAAGGGCTGTGCGGTTTTGCGCTTATTGGTTACGCATCAGCGCTCGGTTGTTGAAGAGAAATAAGGAGAATTAAGGCGAAATGTTGTGAATAATAATTCAACATTGGCGTATTTACAAGAAGTCGACCAGTTTTAACACTGATTAAGGTCGTTAATTTTGCAGTAGCTGTTAAGTAGACTATGTCTTGTGTGCAGGATATAACTTTTATGCAACGTCCTCGCCTTATTTATTTTACCATGTTTTAAACACGTGTTTACTGATCTCAGTTCTTCCTGAAAAGCTTTGCATTTTCTGACACTGCTGCAGAGAGAGAGGGTTTGTAATTCACAGAGCTGTGTGTTTGGCAGTGAAAGGTCTCAGCTGTGTGTTTTTATCCTCTGTGGGCTGAAAGAAGCATTATCGCCACTATTAGAAGCCAGTTCATCCACCGTGTGCATAAAACAAGGTTATCTGTTTTCTTTCTGGTTAATTTGGTGCTCAGTGCAGCATGATGAGCATCCTGGGACTCAGCCACGTTTTTGTGCTCTCACACCCCGCCAGAGTGTGAAGGTGTGTGAGAGGAAAAAGAGGCTGAATGCAGGTTGGAGAGGTTTGGCGTGGGACTGAGAGGTTGCTGGTTTGGGTGTGTGAGTTCTGTTAAGGGGAGATAACAGTTTTTCTTTCCTTAAGTGCCACAGAGTCATGTTTGAAATCAACATGAGGCAGTTTCCAGGTCTCAAGCTGTGTGAGTGTGTGAATATGAAGTGGTGCGTTGCTGTTATGCTTCCCTGCCAGAGGAGAGAGGGAGAGAGGAAGGGAAATCCAAGTGGAGAGATGGGGAGAAACAGGATGAAGGGAGGAGAGAGGAGGGCAGTGATGTACGCTGCTATGTAATTGAAACAGATGGCGAAAAAGTCCTTCATCCCTTTACTGTGTTATTCTCGGCCTCCAAGACACAATGATCTCTTGTCCTCATTTTCTGTTCATTTAACCCCATTTGCCTGTTTCATGACTCTCCTGTCTTTGTTGTTAAAGATAATGCCACATGTGCAGAGCAGTTTGCATCCTGTCTCGTCTCTCCTTCTTTCTCCTTTAGTCATCTCTCCTCACACCCACCTGTCTCACACCCTGCAGTTAATACAAACGTATGGTGTGCTGTCAGACCTGTAATCTCCTCAAAGTTTCTAAAAAACAAAAAAGAAGAAGAAAAATGCACAATGAATATTTCCATTTGATGGTATGGTGTGGCCATAAAACATAAATTCTTATGTTTGAATACATGATATACTGTTTGATAGTATGGAATAAAATAAGCTGAAAGGAAACCTAAGGGTAAAACTGGATGTTAATGTCTTTAGGAAACCCCATTTTTCACTTTAGCAAGGATCTTATATCCTTACATGCAGCATGATGATACAAAACGTGTTTTTGAGTCGGATCCTCCTGCTGCAGTTTAATATCACAATCGTCTGCTTTAAAATGGTGAGACACCGAGAGAGACAGATTGCGTCCTCTACAGTTGGTTCCAGACAGATGAAGGAAGGAAAGAGGAGATGAGTGAGGAGGAAAAGAAAGAAGTGTACGAAGACAACATTTTTATAGTATAGCTCCTCATCCATCCTTCCTCTGTCCTTCCTCCATGAAAGAAACATCCACAGTCTCACCAAAATATCTGATTCTCCCTTTTTTCCCTCCTGTTGTGTCTTTTCTGCTCTGTCTGACTCAGATCTGCTGCTAACTTTCGGTCCTCTCTTTTCCGACTCATCTTTCTCTTCCTGTTGTTTCCTGTCAGCCTCCTTCCTCCTCCTTTATCCTCCCGACGCATTTGTCTTTATTTATTTTCATACCCGCAATCTTTTTCTTTCCTCTCTTCTACCTGGATCTCTGCCCTCCTGCTGCTGTGTCGCACTTTCTTCTCTTTTCCATCCTCCTTCTTCCTTTCTAGTCTCTCTACCTATATATGCATATTTTTTCTGCCTGTTTCATGTCCATATCCCTTTCTCTCTCTGCGTGTATTCTCTCTCCCGCAGCTCACTTCCGTCTCACACTGTTGTTTCATCTGAAGGTGTTTATATTTGGTTGCAGCTGATAGGGTCTAGGAATATTTTGTGAAACTGTTCAACTTACAGCCGCTAGCATTTAACATCTTTGTATCTTTAGAATTTGTATGTCAAAGGAAAAATCTCTCCTGAAAGACGAGATCTACTTGTATAGTTTCAATACTTTTTTGACACCATATTTTGAGACTTACGCTTTGGCTTTATTAAAAGCCATTCACTTACCTGCTGGTGTTTTCACATCCTCTGTCTCATCACACCTCTGCCCAGGTTAAAGGTGGGTGGAGCTTCACCAGGTCACCTGAATTCATGTATCAGCAAAAATTATAAAGATGTAGTTTGACCCACCCCATCTTCTTCACCAAAGCCAACAAGGTATTCAGGACAAACACACTCTGTACATGCCCACACTGTCCTGAGAAGAGGTCTTACCAGTGAAAGCACCATGATATTAGCTATTTAACCTAATAAAGCTAATACAGGATCTTGAGGCGCAGCCGAGGGTAGGAAGGGGTCCAGTTTGGGAACCTCAGAATTGTGTTTCCACTTTTGCAGATGATGTGGTTCTGTTGGCTTCATCACACTGTGACCTCCAGCATGCACTGGGGCAGTTTGCAGCCAAGTGTGAAGCAGTCAGGATGAGAGTCAGCACCTCCAAATCTGAGGCCATGGTTCTCTGCCGGAAACCGGTGGATTGCCCCCTCCCGGTTGGGGGAGAGTTACTGCCTTAAGTGAGGGAGTTCAAGCATCTTGGGGTCTTGTTCACGAGTGAAGGTAGAATGGAGTGTGAGATGGATCAGCAGTTTGGTGTGGTGCCTGCAGTGATGTGGGCGCTGCACCGGACTGTGGTGGTGAAGAGGGATCTGAGCCAGAAGGCGAAGCTTTCGATTTACTGGTCTATGTACATCCCAACCCTCACCTATGAGGGTCATGAGCTCAGCCTTAGAGATAGAGTAAGGAGCTTGGACATCTGGAGGGAGCTGGCAGCTCCCTGGGAGTTGGGGTGGTTCGGGCATCTGATGTCATCTGGTGCCAAGGTGCCTTCCGTTAGAGGTGGTCCGGGCACGTCCCACTGGTAGGAGGCCCCAGGGCAGACCCAGGGCATGCTACAGGGATTACATATCTCATCTGGCCTGGGAACTGCTGGAAAGCACTGCTGGGGAGAGTGATGTCTGGGGTGCTTTGCTTGGCCTGCTGCCCCCGTGACCCAGCCCCACATAAGCGGATGAAAATGGATGGATGATGAAATCATATATTTAATGGATTATATCTACTCGATCAAAGATTTTGTGAACAACATCGTGAATCTAATCAGAAATGGGAATCCAGCTTTTCCTAAAAAAAAGTGTATGGATTCACACAGAGGTAATCCCTCTCAATCATTGCTTATGATCCACTGGTAGCGTGTGGCAGTGTATTTTTCTGCAGAGACTCTGCCCTCTCCCTGTATTTTCGTATTTTCTGTGTTAGGGACTCAGGTGATGTCAAGACTTTATAAAAAGGTAGTGGACAGGTGCCAGACCATAAGCAGCAGGTATCCAAGTGGCACAGTGCCAAAAAATGCAAATAAAGCAAGGCAATTTTACTTTCACTGACGTTAGCGAACGTATTTAGAAACAGTAACAGACAATCCTGCACAATATAAGGTTATGGAACGATCGTGGTCGTGGTCTGTTGGTTGGAAGAACAGGGGACTTGTTGCCTTACATCACCTGCTCAGCGTCATGATTACTACAGCCCTTAGAGGGTTTTGTGACTTGAATGTAAAGGTGTCATTTGGGAGCACTAGCTGAAACAACTGAAGCTGTCATTCATTTTTAAAGGACAGTCTCAGTTTGGAGGTGTGCATTTCTGTGCATCGGTGAGCCTCTGAGACCTACAGTTACCCATAACACCCCTCACTGTGTTGCTTTGCAGAGACTTCATATGTATCTTTGCAGACTGATGCAGAGCTGTTTCATTGCCTCCAGCTCCATTAAAGAGGTGGACCCATCACAACTATTTAATGATGATGAGCAAATGTCTGTGATACATTTCTGCCTTTAAATGAAAAAGAAATATATAGAACATGTTTTACAGCCTATTAAATATGTAAAATAGGAAATTACAACATTAGTTTTTCTTTTGCCTTGATCATTCTCTCGCTCTCGCTGTATATTTCTCTCTCTCTGTCTATCTGTTTATCTCGCCTGGTCTGACCCAGCAGCACACTTATCATGCACAGACCATAAACCACAGCAGCATATTAAGTTAGGACTGCAGAGGTGGAGGAATCCCAGCCGCAGGTTTCAGACGGAGCTTTACATTCCCCCCACCCCCTGCAGACAGCTCACTGTTCATAATGGAGGTGGTGCTAAATGACAACAAAGTAGAAATACATATTTAAACAGCCACAGATGGTGCTCCGATGACTTGTTAGCCGGAACAGCGAGAGCGAGTCACTGGTGATGAGATTCAAGGAAGTCAGTGTGTGAAACAAGCTACCCCGCAGGGCTGTAAAGCCACTGCGTGTTTTATCGCCTTCCAATATTACAATATGAAAGAGTGAATGTGTGTTTAGCAGCTGAGAGACTGGCAGCCAAGCGACTAAAATGTAAGCAAAAATGCGCCTTTCAACTGCCTGAAACTGTGGTTTGTAACTATACTCATTTTTACTGCAGGTTAGTTAGGTGTTCAAGGATAAAGGTGTGATGTTCTTTACAGTTTTTTTTTCTCTGAGTAAAAAGCACAGAATGATTCCCTGAAGGTTTGAAAAGGCTATAAACAAATGTGTGTTGTTGTAGTTCAGTGTTGTTGCTTGTTTATCTTTTGTATTTCTCTAGATATTCTATACTAAGCTGAAAATAAGCGGATGACTGGGCGGAAAAAGCTCAGGTGAGCTATATACACAGATGATTGCCTATGTATACAGAATCTGTAGGCAATGGGACAAGATTTTGGTTTTGGAAGTGTTCTGGTTTGCATTTGTAGTCCGAGTAGTATTGACCAATCAGGTTTGAGCGGCAGGTTAACAGCGTGGAGAAGTGGAATGCTTTGGCCAAAATACCATCTCGGAACCCATCGACTATCATCTGACAATGTTTTAGCTTTCTATTAGCTTTTTTTAGATATCTGTTTAAAGAGATCTGAAGAGCTGAAATGACTGACACATGGAAGAGAAAGTCTTGGCCCAGGTAGCCAAGATGCTGGCTGCACCCGATTTCCCACAGAGGTTTCAAAATCGCCAGACCGATAGCCGACGGGTTCCGAGATTGCGGCTCAGATGATTCAACGAGTTGGCCATTCGTTATAGTGTCGATGGTCTGACTTGCAGCTTTTCCTGTCCAAATGTTGATGTGTCCTTGAGCAAGACTGAGCCTTGAATTCCTCCTAATGAGTCCAAGCATCTGCTGAATTTAACACAATGTAATGTAAAAACAAGTGCATGCCTGTTGTGTTTTGGTAATGACTGTGCTTTCTGAGAAAGATGGAAAGTATATCTCTTTGTTGAATTAATGTTTTATAAAAGTGAATTATTCAAGGACTAATTATTGCAACATGCTGAATATCACAAAGTGATGACATCTAACCTGGTACAAGTCAACCCTGAGGCTTTGACTTCTGTCAGTCTGCTGACGAATGCAGGTTTAGTTAACCAAGTTTAATTTACCTTTCAAGACCTTTTTAATACCATATAGGACACAATTTAATGCATATTTCACAATCATCCAAGCTAAAATATGAAAGTATGATGGAAAATTAGTGGAGATGATATGGACTGGACTTCTTTTCTGTTCCTTTTTATCAGTACCTCCCAGTCGTGTATTATGAATATTGCTAATATTAAATTAATGTGGCCTGGACCTGGATAAGCAGCAGATGCAACGGGTAGATAAATTAAGCAATAACAAATGATGAATTTCATTTTAATCTTTGCTAAAACTGAAACCTAGTTACTGTAGCTGACAGTAGTGACGGTGTTTCCTACAGGTCTGATGGTGCTGACTGACACTCTACGAAATCCTTTGAAACCTATCAGACACAACCTACTGACCCATTTTTTAGTGTATAAATGTTAATTGAAGACATTTTAATAGCTTCTGAGGCCTTTTTTGCGGAAACTAAATCAAATCAATTTTCACACTTCTCAAGACCACCTTTTCAAGAAGAGTTCTCGTAGACCCTCTGCTCATCTTCTCTTAGCGTGCATTTAAAATGTTTTAACGGGGATTTTAGCAGTCAAAGATTTTGTGTTATGAGATTAAAATTGTGGAATTGAAAATGAGTCTGAAAAAAAGCAGAAGTGTTCAGCAGACCTTCCCTGAATAACAATAACAGCACCATTAGACGGTTCTTTCATTAGAGACAGTTATGTTTTTTCTTTCTTTCTCTGTTTATTGGTTCTCTGCTGTGTCTCTAATTGTGCCCTCAGAAAGTTTTGTTGTCTTATAACTTGTTTTGTTCTGATTTATTTCACGGTTCCTCCGAGCACTGCAGTGCTGTGAATTCATGTCTGTATTAATTACTGGATTTAATTAGCTTTGCTGTATTGTTAGCTGGTGGTTTCCCTCAGATGCCTTCAGAATTCCTTTTGATTCTTTCACTTCGCTTTTACCCCCTTTGGATTTCAGCTGCTTCTGAACATATAAACTTGGCATGTTCCCAACATGTCAGACTTATTTAGCCTTGCTGTGGTGCAAGCCTTGTTGTTTAGTTGTGTCATAAAAGTGCACTTTAAATGTTTCCATCGTACTTTGCAATGGATATTATATAACTATACAGTAAATTTAGACAAAGAAGATAGCAGTGTCTTTGGCTGTAAGCCTCGTCAAGCTGCAGAGGGCTTTTACTTTTCTTAGCCTTTTACTTTATGTTGATCAGGATATAAACTAAAACAGAACAAAATGTTACACAATACTCCTGCGCTTATGAGGACATCTCTAGCCCCCAGCCACACATGCATTAAAACTGCATCTAAATTTAACTTTAAACCAACTCTAAAGGCCTTTGCACACAAAGTCTGTATTTTTCGTAAGCAGGTTTTTTAAGACATCATCTGATAAACATTGTTACACACAGAAACATGTGTTTTATTGTTAAATTGGTCGCAAAATTCGATTTGCAGTACAAGACAAAATGGAAAGACACACTTCATCCTTTGCTTCTCTCCACTGGAGGTATCGTCCTTTCTGTCGTCACTCTGGCTACCTGAAGGGGCTGAGCTGTCCTCCCTCTCCGACTCCACACTGTCTGGCTCTCTCTCTGTCTGTGTGCAGTCAGCATCCAACTCCTCCATCATCACCCATCTGAAAGAAGGCTGAGTTATGAAATGATTCTGTGCACCTTGCTCCTCTCTCGTGTTGCGGTTGGTCCCGCAGATTACGCCACATTTTCTTCACTGCTTCTTGGTCAAACAGCTCTCTAAAGACTTGTGATGGATGCGAATAAATGTGGAAAATCAAACCTGTTCCGAAAATTTTAATGACAAACAGAATTTGTGGAGTCGGTGTGCAAACATGATCGACACAACATGAGGCGCAACATTTTAATTTCGGATGGACAATACGTACTTGTTGTGAAACGGCTTTTAGAGGGGAATTCCATAGACCCTTAGGGCTGATGTCACAATGATGTCAGTTTGTTAGCTGGACGCAAAACAGCAAGAGGCTGTAGGCTACGTAGGAATCTTAAAATGTCGTCTTGTTGTGCCGTTGGGTGCAGGAATAGAAGGGGTCATGGCTCAAAACATTTTATCACATACTAGCCGCCACTGCCCGTCAACAAAAACAAAGACAACCATGGTTATATGCAACAAGACGAAAGGACTGGACGGAGGTGATCATCAAAAATGCTCACACTTCATATCAGGTTATGGAAAAGTTGTTTCCTGTTGTAGGAATAAATAATGTCATGTGTATTAAGGGTTATTATGTCCACTTAATCAGACATTGGGGAGGTATTAAGAGGTATTAGATTTTTAGAGCATCAGCTAACTTTAGCTTTGATAGCAAAACAAAACTGAGGAAAACCACTCAGGTGTCATCTACTTTGTAAGACTGGCATAGTAATCATCCATCAACTGAGTGAGAGCATACAGGTCGGCCATTCTGGTCCCATTTGTCAGTGTTTACTTATTCAACTAACACTTACAGTCCCGGAGAGTGAGTGACCTGACATGGTGCGTTCATAAATTCAGTCTGACACTCTACACTAAAATGAGAGCGCTGTTGGTGGAGGAAACAGAATCCTCTATTACTACATGAATTAACAAATGGTTAAGTTAATCATATATGTCCAGATTGCTCTCTGCCACTCCGAGAGTGCAGTGCTCTGGATAACCAAACAGTACATTCTGACGTGCTCCGAATTTCCAAACAGTCCAATTTGTGCACTCAGGCACTCAGAATGAACATTTCTGAATCCACCACTCGTATCATCTTCCTCCATTTTCTAAAACAAGCCAACAGAAATTGCTAGCTAGCGCTAGCTAAATTTTGTTGAGAATTGTTTTGCCTCCAGCTGAGCCCCGCCCACCAAAAAAGTCATACTTTTTACTAACAGTAAAAGGGTCTATAGATTTGTGATGATCAAGTGATGTCAATTGAGTCAACATTGGCTGGTGCTAAGATTGCGACTCTGAAAATGAAAACAGAAAATCTGGGAGTATGGTCTTAGAGAGAAGTTAGCGTATCTCTGCTGCAGGTAGCATTTCAAGGCTACATTAGCTGCACACACACACCAAAACCTTAGTCCGACTTGAAAGCGGTCAGGTTGCATTGTGGGTTATGTATCGGCTCAAGATTCTGATAAGGAAAAAATGCATGAAATAAAAAATGTTATTTTTAAACTTTCCATTATCAGATTGAAAATCTCTTCTCTTTTAACTCTCAGAAATGTGAAGAAGTGTGCAAAGACCAACATGTCCTCACTTATAAAAGTGCCCTAAACTCTCAAGGTCTAAAACTCAAATTGGTCCTCTCACAGAATGCAGCACATTTATCTTTCAGCTAGAAAGACTAAACAGTCACTGTTTAGTGCTGGTTCAAAATGAATTACTGTATCTTGGCCCTCAATGAAAACAACAGGCAAACATAAGGCATATTTGACACTGATAGGAAGATACAGCTGCCTGGAGTGAGATGAGACACAAAACCACCAGTGAGAATCAATGAGTACATCTCTAAAATGTTAAATCTTAAGTCACTTATGGTGTTTTCACACCTGTAGTTCATTCGCCCTGGTCCAAATTGGGCCAGTTGTTACAGTGCTGCATATTGCTTTTGTTTTTACACAGCAGTTAGTTTTCTAATTGTTCAGAACTTCCATGTGGGGAAAGTCCAGAAAGCAACACCTCTTCTGCTAACATGCCACTTTCCAATTTCACAATGGAGGGACAATGATGCGTGTTGATTTTGGCCCTGGGCATCATTTATTACAATATTTGCATTTTCACTTTAGGCAAATCATAGTTTTAAATGAGTTGTGGCTGCGACTGGAAAATAATCTGTTGATGAAATGTGGTCGCAGGAGGAGCATATCAAGACAGTTCAGAGGAAGGCGCACATTAATCCTCCTAAACTGTGACATGTTCATCAGCTGAGAATATTTCCTAGGATCCAATAGGTATGCCTGTGGTCTTCAACCCAGCCTACACCTGCTTAGCACTGATGTGAGCAGAGAATGCAAGTATAGGCTCTTTTGTAGATGAAGTTACACAGAAGCATAGCACAGTAGGCTACGAGAGTTGGTGTCAGGGTGAAGCTGACACTACAACTGTGCTGAGCTGCACCAGAGTTCATTATAATATCAACAAGATATAGGTCCAGTTATTTGTGACAGCTGTTGACACCTGCTCAAACAAACCGCACGATGGTGGTGTACACTCCAGGGTTTGATTCAACCGAACTAAACAAGGCAGGTTTGAAGTCACACTTCAATTCCCAGAATGCCTCTCAACCTCTTTCTCAGCAGCTTATTCTCTGGTGTGCAGTTTATGTGTAGGTGGATGGAGCGATGGTGATAAAGTAATGAGCTTCCAGTAGAGAAAAAGTAAGATTGTAGAGAGAGAAAAAGAACAATGCCACAGCGGGCTGTTCCTGGTTGTTCAAATTATAATAAGGCTTTTGAAGAGGCTCCTTTAGGTGCAAAATTGGTCTCCCACATCTTCTGTGATGAATTTCTCTGTGTGTGATTGCTGAACATTGGTGCAAAATTGAGACTCTTGAAAGAAGCTCTTGCTGTTTAATTGTGTGGAGCAAAACTTAAAACTGTTGTTGCTGACGTATTTGAATACTGAATCGTTTCACATCTTTGCCCATTTCCTGTCATTGCATTTAGAAATATTTAAGTGTTTTGTTGATATATTAATTATTACAAGTGGAAATTGTACCTTTAGTCTCTTCCAGTTGCAAAGAACACTTGTCATCATACTGCGTGAAGATTTTAAGGGCATCCAGGAGACAAAGCAACACTGGCATTCATTTATAGTTGTGTTTCTGTCCGCCTGATGAATCTAAGTCTAACATTCAGTCTCTACCTCTGTTTCTGGGACCGTATTCACAAAGCTTCCTACATGTAGTACAGAAAGTTGCTCTTTGTGATGAAATTCTAAGAAAAATCTTAGAAGTGACGTTCTCTTTGAATTTCCACTTAAAGTTTAGAATAGGTCTTTGTAAAGCTAAAAGTTATTCACAGACTCTAAAAGAACTCCTCAGGTGAAAAGCTGTTAGGAGCAGAGAGGAGGATTTTCAAGAGGCTGAAGACTTCCTTTAGCAGAGGAGAAAATGGAGTAAAGATATTCCTAAAATGCTGGATGACTGAGTAAATGAAATGCTACACATTAGATGGTACAGGGATAATATTTGTGGTCAATCTCATTAGGGGTACACACACATTTCAAGGCAATAACGCTGCCAGAAATAAAGTAATCACAACACTAAGATATTTGAAAAACTGAAAAAAGGCAACAGTGCAGCAGTGATGACTTGGGTCTGTTTTAACCTTTCATCAGCCAAGTGATCACACTAACAATGACAACACTTTCACAGTCAGCAGTTCATTTCATTTCCACTGGGTGTCCTCACCTTGCAGGCTCACCAAAGGGCGTGTCTGTGACAACCAATCACATCTGTTTAAAGTAAGCATCACACTTAGCAACAAGATCAACCACACCTCCATAGTAAGGTAAAAGTTTCTCACTTCCTCACTCAGAGTTATTCTGAAAACTTTCCTAAATTACTCTTAAGCTAGGACTCCATACTGAAATAATTCAGGCTAAGTTAGGAGGTTAGCTGCCAAATGCTTCACTGTGTTCAGACAGCTAGTCGCTAACTGTGTCTAACTGCTAACTGAGGGTAAACCAAAAAAATAAAGTTGTCTTTCGGAAAACCAAAACGAGTTAAAAGATGCCAAAATGCTAAAATAATATGTCTGTAAGTTCTTCGTGAGTTCATCAATAGGCATGTTCAGAAATACCAGAAATAGGATACCAGAAATTTGTTATCACTACAAGTAGCAATGAAATTCCATGATTCTTGATACCCATTTTGATACCTCGGTAAAAACAAAAACAAACAATAAATTCTATGTACTTAAACATACACTCTTTCGTTAAAAAGAAAGTTTCAAATTCATTTAAAATTGTATTATTAATCCTCGAAGCAAAGCAAAATGCTAGTCTAAGTGGGTTCATGATTTTCATATTTTAATTTATAGCCGACAGGGTATTAACATACTTCTCATCCATTGTTGTTATTCAGCACTTATAAGATGTGACCGGCAGCCTTTGTGGTTGGCTGTTTGTCCCGTCCCTCCTCCACTGAGATTGGATGTTGGGGTACAAATTAACAGTGACAAGTGCAGGCTTTACCCGATTTTTCAACTCTCAGCAACTACAAAAAAATATGCAAACGTGCAACGTTCAGCGACTTGTCATGCTGCTGGCGTTTGTAGCGTAATGTAAATTTGTAGCGCTCCCATTGCGAAGACTTAAGAAAACATGCAGGCCTCAGGAGACAGGAAATGCTTTTCTTTTGACGAGTCAAGGTGGAGCTGGAGCTGCTGGAGTTTTACATCCACGGTGTTGGAGCCACAGTAACATTCTTTGTATTTTTGATTCATGTTTAGCTAATGAAGACTTGATGTGAATAGATGCAGTTTTGTTGTTTGCACACAGGGTGGCGCACTAGAATAGGTAACACGGGTAGGTAAGGTGCAGGTGATAAGCAGCAGGTGTGTGACAGGGTAAGCAAACAGTTTTTTGACCGTAAAATGTGGCAGCATGAATGGTTTGTAGCATGGAAACTAAAATTGATGAATGGAAACTTGGGAATTTAACAGCTTACGAGTCAGCCACAGGTTAGTGTCCATTCAGTGGTTAAGTGGAAACCTACCTGAGATTAGCATCCAATACTTTACCTGTGGGAGTTGAGCATGTTAAAATAAATGGGTCATCGCACTCGAAGAAACCTCGGATGAAGTGGACATTGGTTTTACTGTTGTTGCCTAGAACATGCGTCTGAAAAGTTCTTCGACTTGGAACCGAGATATGGATCCTCGTGACATCCTTATGCATCAGCACAAGCAACTCTTTTCACATTAAACATACTGTAGTCACTGGACCTGTTGTTAATATAATATTATTGTCTTGTGGAGCTTTGAGCCTTGGTCTTTTTCCTCTTCAGTCTTGCACCAAACTGTACCCTGAAGAAAACTGAATAAAACACTCAGGAAACAATTAATTCAGCCCATCGATCTTCACAGAGACGCCACATTTTTCTACAGCTGTTATATCACGCCATCAAATTTTTATTAGAATTACAATGAGGCTACTATTACTCATGTAAGGTTTGTAAGAACCCTTGGGGTGATTTCATTAAACAGATGTACATAGATAAGTAAGTTGATATTGACAGAGGAGGATCAGGATGGATCGATAAGGAGAAGACTTGTGTTCTCCCTGTGAGACAGAAAAAAAGAGTGAGATGATGAGAGGATATTAAACTTTAATACTCCCTGTGGGGGGAATAGGTCACTGACTCTTGGCATAAGAAAAACAATCCATACAAATCTAATAGATAAAAATATAACAAATCCAAAACTGCACCAGAAGTGGTGTCTGGTTGTTATTAGTTGTCAAAGATGGGGGAGGACTGTGCCTTGAGACTGTGTTTGCAGCCTGCTTACCTGATTAGATAAATACAAGCGCAGTAATAATAATTATTTAGCTGAGTTGAGGATGAATCAATTTTTAGCAGATTAACAATGACCTCTTTAAAGGTGAAGCATAAGCTGACAAACAGACAAACACATTACAACATTCAAGAAAGTAAATTACAGTTGAGGTTTTGGATCGGGAGGACAGATAAATGAAAAGAATTGTCATGAGAGGCTGCAGAGAGCCAAATTAAAACCTTATCACCTTGATGGAAAAGCTTTTGTACCCGGAGGAGAATCTGCCATTTAAAAGCCATAACCAAAAACAAACAAAGCTCCCTGAAACCAATAAGTTGTCCTTCAACCATTTATTCCCCAAAGAGCCCACCTATAGTGCATCATTCACTTAATAATCGTCCACGCCGACTTTTCTCTCCACATTTCATTTGTTTCCAGTGCCAGGGGCAAGGTCTGGCTGAAGCTGTTTATCAGAGTGAATTGAAGGAGCTAAAATACGTCCTGAGAGGTTTGATATTTGTGTTTCTTCACTCTCAGTAATTCAGCATCTGAGCAGCGAGGCCTAAATCACTTAGGTAAGTGGAGCTGCTTTTCATCCCTATTTCATAGAGACACTATATATTCAGTATATCAAGTGTGACAAATCAAAACTGAACAGTGAAATACTAACTCCTAAACAGCAGTGATTAAACAATATAAATTAAGGGAACGGTGCTGCACAAAATCATCAGCATTTTGTTGCTTCCTTGTTGGCCACGTACCGTACAGACAGCATTCAGGAAGCAGACACTAATTTGTCATCAATATTTCTCCAGAACTTGTATGATTTGTGTTCTTTAGTTCACCATTTAAATGTCTCCCTTGTGTCTTAAACAGAATATAGACTAAAAAAAAAGAGTTTTTGCATCTCTGTCAGCCAAGCTCAGCTCTCACCATCTAATTCTGAATTGTCTCTGCCATACAATGAGATACAGTATTATTGGTGAAAGGCCTCCAAACTGTCCTCCCCTGCCAGCATGACTCCTGGACACCAAACAGTACACTGGTTGTCTGTCTGTGGTCTGTCTGTGGTCAGTCCAGATAGAAGTGAAGCTATTTGGAGGTAAAACTTCCAAAGATAAACTCAGGCGACACCTCATTTCACCACCTATGATGTCACCTTTCATCTACAAATTAAGTTAATTGAAGTCAACTCTGTTAGTTAACATATAAACAGAGAGAAAATCTCTGTTTGACAGTACAAAGATATTTTAAAAGAGAGAAGTTGCATTATTTCTTTAGGTCATATTCATGTAGGAACAGGTGCAGTCTGCTCCGCCGTTCTTGTTAGGGCCAGTCTTTTTTTCCCCCAATCCTGGCATTATATACCCTTTGTTAACACCAGATGTCGTCACACGTGTATCCTTCCCCCATCTTCTCCAAGTCTGTCGCGAGCTCTCTCTACCAGCTTGATATGGGCCGTTTCAGTGCATTTACCATGAGTGTCAGTATATGAGTGCACAACCATTGTAGCATCGCCTGATTTGACCACGGAAATGCAGGTGATTGCTGGCCTGACCTCGGTTATTTTTAGAACAGGCCCTGTGGGCAACTCATTGGTTCCCTACAGGCAACCAGGCGCCCATGAGCACTGTGTTAACCCATAATAAGGCATACAATGTTTGATAGTCAGCCCAGCAATAAAAATTATTTGTTAAATATTTACTTAGTATAAACATAGTGTGCTACTGTGGAAAGGGTTCTGTTAAAACACTGCTGACTGTTTTGCATCATTTTAATTAATTCTGAAAAGCAGGCTGTTAGAGCAAATTCAGGCCTGCGTCCACATAGCATCTATTTTTAATAGTTCCCCCTTGAGAAAAAGCGATTCCCCAATCATTTTCCAGAGGACCCAGGCTTTCTGCTTTGAGTGCTTCTAGTTGAAAATCTTTTCAGAAAGGTGCTGGTGTTGTCACTGTTGCTTTTTAGCTGCTGTCTATCCCGAGCTCTATGAAAAGTCAGACGTAATCACAACAAGAGCAAAAAGGCCCATTTGTAGGAGCAGATCAGCCGCATGTTGAATGTTGCTGGTGAGTGTTGTGCTTTTGTCACTGTACACATTGTAAGCTGGTTGTTTTGTAACCATCCCATGTTGTTACTTTAGCTTACGAGCTAACGTTAATGTCAAGATATTGTTGTCATAGAAACAAAACACACAGAAAAAGTGGAAATAGACAGTTATTTTCCTCTAACTTATCATCATGAAGTAAATACTTGTTATGCAGTCTAACTGCTACAGAATAACGACACCATCAGTGTTTACACTGGTTCCCAATAAGCCTCACTCTCACTGTGCAGTTCGATCTGCCACTGGTGTGACTGGAAAAATGAAGGCTTGATATATGGCTCAAAGGAAGTGTGTCAAAAACTGCACAGCTGAAACAGGAACTTTGGTTTTCCCAGTAGTATCAAAGTAACTGTGAAAACTCTACTCAGCAAAAGAAAAAGAGCTCCATTCTTTGCACTGATGAAAGTGATTTGGTTATCTCTGTGACAACAGCACCAACAATAATACCACTTGGAAACACTGGTAGGGAAATGTTAAAAAGTTGTCTGTTTCCTCTTCACTGCTACTGTAGTTGAATATATACAAAATAATTACAGTTTAGAGAGCAATCAAAATATCAGTCAGAAAAAAAAGCCATTTTCACAGTCGTCATCTTCAAGTATACTTTCTTTCTCTCGCTCTGAGTCTCATCAGTCTTCCCTGAGGTTTTTATCTCCCCTCTGAGCTGATTTAGAGCCACTGGAGTGTGGGTTATAATCATAGCCTAATGACAGATAATCTGAAGAACACTAAATGACTTTAATCCCAGCCTAATGACAGATAATACCACTGCACTCCCACAGTGTGTGTGTATGCGTATTTGCATTTTCACCCTCGTCCCTGGGTGTTTAAATGATGTTGACTCACTGGTTCCTCTGAGTCACCACTTTCCCAGTCCGGCCCCAAGTTTTAAACTTCCAGCTAATGAAATTTAAACTTTGTGAAGTACTGCCTAAAAGTCAAATTTAAAAAGCTTTTTGTGAGTCAGATGAAATTCATTCATATTCAAACAGCTTCTGCCCTGTTGTCCTGTGATTAAACTGCATGAGGGCTGACATGATGGACAGGTAATCATAGTATTGGCTTTGAACTTGGTGACCAGTGTCTCAGCTAATTAGGCTATAAGATCTGCTGGTTTGGTTATTTACATGCTCAGAGTTGAAGGAACAGTTTGATTATTCGGCTGCTGCAGGCTGTGGAGGGATTTAATATGAGTTACAGTAAATTATTGAAATGCTGGAGGCTGAATGGCGAATTCAGGGGTGTTATTGCTCACCCATTGAAGGCTATTCATTGCCTTAAGAAAGAGCTGGTTATTTAAGCTGTGGAGGCTCCAGGGGAATATTAGGGGTGCTTGATTAAATCTCTGAGCTCATGAAGTATCTTTCATCTTCTCCAGGATTAATCTGGTGAAGAAAATGCTGAGAATGGAGAGTGTGAACCAGAGCTTATTCCAGGTGTGGGCTTGTCTCATGGGAATGTATTGTTTTTTAGTGAACTGCTTGTTCGCAATGAGAAGAACAAAGCCATTGCACTTTGGTATGGCAAACTTCCCAGCTATCCTCCCAGTCCTTTATGATTCATGAGAGGGCAGCATCAGCAAGAGCCTGGATGAGGAAAAAGGAAAGTAGCTGAGGATAAACCACTTTCATATTTCTTCTTTAGTGTCATTTATGGAAATGTGTGCAGGCAAAGTGGAGCCATGAATGGGATCTGATGAAGTCAAGGTTACTGAACGGATGTGGAGCCACCAGTCATGAATCTGGATTTATTAACCCAGGAACAGGTAGTTAAGTGAGGCGCTAACGGAGGACTGCAGTCCATCCATTTGATATTGGGACCCGCTGGACTGCTGTATTTGTTCAAGGCTGTCCCCAGAAGAAGTCTGGCTCCCCCAAAAATGAAACCATTTATCAAATGGAGCTGGCGTCATCACAGATGACTTGCTGTCGCCTCAGATATCAGCTTTCATCTGCTGAGGTCATGATACTCTGTCACTCTGAGACAATGGACTCAAACAACAAATGGATTTTTCACTTACAACTCTATTTGCACCAGCGGGTACATTAGTTATGACTGTCGTAATTGGATATTTTACTGGGGACATTAAACTTACCAACTGTAACTGCATTAGTTACCAAGGTCACCGTGCTCTTTCAGTCTCTATTACAGCGTCTGACTGGACAGATTGTCCACACAGAGGAAACTATTTGCTGCAGTTGGATCAAACACATCATGTTATTCCAAACAATGATTTATGAGGAGCTTGAATGTCTTTACATCAAACTGTCAGTTAGATAGCTTATATGCAAAGTTGGAACTTTGGCCTGAGGGTGGCGCTAGAGAGAAGATATGCTGCTGTAATCACTGCCATGAGGACTTATCGCCCGAGGACCATAAATATCTCCAGCAGCCTTGATGAAAGTCTATTAGTTTCCTGTATTTTGAATTAATTATTATACGAAAGAGTGGAATGTCAAAAATGAAAAGGTGGAGCACTTTCCAAAACCCAAGTTGCAAAGTTGTTCACACAAGGAATCTTAATAAAATCTACAAATTAAAAAGATTTTATGATTAAATTAAGTTGAAGAATAAGATTAAAAATGAGGATAAATGATTTCAAAGATGTTTCTGATGTCTTTAAAGTCACGGCAAGTGCCCATCCAGAGCTTTTTTACTGTAGATGTCATCTTTTTTGTGTAAAGGCAGAAATCTTGGCCTGACGGTGGCACAAGAAGGAACATCAGGGAGTCTTAAAGATAAGATAAGCCTTATTGATCTCCAGCGGGGAAATCGATTGTTGCAGCAGCACAAAGACAGACATAAAACAGATAAATAGAGGAAGCAGAAGAAAGAAATAATCAATAAATAATAATAAGAAGATTGTTAGAAATGATTCTCTAGTGACTTCAAATATTCTCTGCAAAGTTAATAGCAATCTAGTCATCAGGGATTTTCCCCTGTATGTTAACACTAGATAAGAAGTCAGTGTACTTCAAAGGACCAGTTAGAAATTAAATCGTTGGTATGACATGTTGACTGACAAAAAGCAAAAGTTTTTATACTTTTACTGACAGGCAACACTCAAAGAGGAAATTAAAAGTTGACTGTTACAGAGAGGGGGACAAAGACTGGTAAGACCATCCTGATCCAGATTCTGCTCTGCTCTCTGTATCCGTCTGGTCTTGGTGCTGCCCCTAACACTTTCAGTGGGCAGGAGCACTCGCCCTGACAGAGAAAGCCCTTCAGCCAATCAGCGTAACAAAACACTGGGGAACATCTTTATAATTACCAACAGAGCCAGTTGATAAATCAAGCTTTTGTTGAATCCAGAGGCGAAAACATCTTTTTTTGCTGAGAAACTCAGCCAGTGCATGCTCTTGTTCTTGTTTACTTATTGTTATTGACTCTGTTTCTGCGATAACTTCACTTATTGCTGTTTGTACTCCACTAATGTCAGAGTTGGCGCTTGTTGCTTCGGGAGCCACCATTACTATTCTACAAGCTGCAGCCTGCGTTTTACGTCATCAGCTACAACGCAGTCCCTGATTGGCTGCTTACGTTATCAACTATGGTGTAGATCCCCATCATCAGGATGGTCTTACCAGGCTAGACGGGAGAAGCAGTATTGTTTGAATACGTGTGGTATTTAGGACTGTACTCGACTCTGAATTATGTCATTTAATACAAATTTTTGACAATTCTTTTTTTTTTCCCCCATATAAAGTTTTACACAGCTCAGCGGGATGTTCAGTGTGACAGCGGCATTTGTGTAATATACTGAACAAGCTAACAGTGCTAACCACGGATTAGAAATGTTCAATAACATTTTATTCTGACACTATCAAATAAACGGCAGAGATTGTGGCGTATTAAGTAACTGAGGGCTGTAAATTCACCACTTTCAAGCAGATGAGAGAAAACAAAGTTATCTCAGAGCCTTAGCCGATATTTATAATATTGCTAACTAAACTTAGCAGCACGTCACAGAAACTCCGCAGCCGACTAGTGTTTTGGAGGTGTAACTGCAGATTGACACAGACACACCACCGCACAAGTGTAAATGCTCACAGCGGCGTAGGCGATGTGCATAGCCGCTGCATCGTGTCTACAGCCATCTGTACCAAAGAGTAGCATGGACGTCAAGAGCGCTCACTCTGCAGCAAAATCTGGGGACCAGAGTATCCCCAGAAGTACATTGCACCATACACTGACTATCAAAATAAATAGATAAATAAAAATGACTGCTTCAAGACTGACTTCAAAGCCTGGCTCCTTTCTCATCTTCAGATACCTGACCAGTTGCTGCATGAAGTGCGTATGAATGGCAGATTGCATTGTTGGACATGGCCCCTCAATGTCTGACAGATGCCGGGGAAAGGGGTTTCTGAGGTTGTTTGACCATCAGACAACCACTTCAGTATACTGGCATCTTAAGGTGACTCTCTCAGACCCATCAGAAGTGAGGGTGAGGAGTGTTAGTGGTGACGGACTTGTAGGTCTTGAGGCTAAAAATGTTGGACCTAAAAAAGAACGGTTTTAGGAAAAAGGAAAAAGGGAACATCATGAAGAATTTCTGGTTTTGATGAAAATGTGAGGCCACCAGTGAGCCCTCAGCAGGCTTTTTCGTAAATACATCCGTCCCTCATTACCAACCGTGTTTGTCCACCTTGTGCTACCATCATAACGCGAGTTGGACATCACCACTGTCTCTGTAAGCCCTAGACATATAGACAGCCTTTGAACTATAGGGCTGTTGTGTTGTTTCCATTTGCACGATGCATGTCCTCCAGGGAGCAAACTAGTGTATCTACATCACTTCATACGTCACTGTTCAGGCTCTTAGATGTCCTCTTTACACGCTGATAGATGCTGATCAAAGCCTCTGTTTCCTCTGTTGTGTATTTTTATAAGCCTGATGTCCACAGCGCTGCAGACTGCTGCTCTGTAGCGCCTGCTGATGAGAAGAAGCAGGGCCCGTCAGCTTGTATTAGAGAGGAGGACAGAGCTGAGTCAGTGGCCATTAAAGAAGGAAGTGTAAAGCTGAATTTCAACACAACAAGACAGAGTTTAATCAAAGCTAAGCACTAAGGTGAAAAAGAGGAGGAAGAGGAAGGAGAAGTAGGGCGGACAGTGTGGGGGAGAGGAAAGAAGAGGAGGAAGAGCAATATAAAGTATGAGAGGACAAACTTTAGGGGTCAAAGTCTGCAGGCTGTCCAGTGGTAGTATTCCCTCCGTGTTTCTCACAACTCCAGTGACATTTTCTATTGCCTTTCCATTTCATCCCTCAATGACTTTGCCATGTGTGTGTATGGGCCACCATCTGCTTTCTGGATGCGCCGCCTCACATCTTTGAGATGATTTGACTTCATAAGATGAAGCAGGAGGCAGAGGAGGAGGAGGAAAGGATGACAGGGAGGATAGCAGGTATGAAGGAAAGTGAGGAGCGCAGACAGGGACAGAGGTGAGCGAGAGAGGAGAAAAATAAGGTGAGGAAAGTGGAAGAAGACTGAAGATAGGGTGTGAAGAAAACGGGAGGAAGACAAGCTGAAAGAGGAAGAGGAGGATTAGGGTGAGAGGAGGAATGAGGAAGAGTAGCTAATAGTTTCCCTGTCTGTTACCCTGCTGTGACATTCTCAACAGCCTCTACAATTTCACCCCCGCTGGCTTCTCAGGGAGTGTGTGTGTTCATGTTCAGCCCCCAGAGCACTGACTTTCTGCACGACTGCGCCGCTATAAATATTAATGCCGCGCCAAAAAAGGGAAAGTTTAAGGAACAGCTGCTTCATGATATGGGTTGGTTGTGTCAGTGTCAGTATAGTCTCTTTAAGTAACTATGATGGAATAAACTTCAGTTTGAAGAAAGCTGGATTAAATCTGATCATATCTTATTGTGTGCTCATTGCTGAGGATAGGAACATGAGGGCTGCATCAGACACAGCTTTACAGTGTCATCTACCAAAGCTGCCAGAGTAGATTAAAGCTGCACTAATCAATATTTATTTATTAGCAATGGATCAAACGATCACGTGTAATGTGCAAGGAGTAACTGTAGTGACAAACTCATAGAGAATTATGGGATATATGGAAAGGCTCTGAGCTCTATGGATCATTTAGGTGTCTTTCTATCTCGGAACCCATCAGCTTTTGGTCTGATGACAAATTCCCCTAGGGGGGCAAGGGCCAACATTTCAGGCTAATCTGGTGCAGCAAGTGGATATCTCAGCCAAGACTTCATCCTCCATGCAATCTCTGGAAACAGATTTCCGCATGTAAATGCAGATATATTTGTTATGTGATAGCCGATGGGCTCTGAGATTGAGTTCTGGCCAATTTGTTCTGCTTCTCCACACTCACTGTTAACCAGCCGTTTAAACAGGATTGGTCAATACTACTTGGACTACAAATGAACTAGTAGGGGGTTGTTGCTTGATCTAAAGTGACCAACCATGTGGGTACGACCCCCAACATGCAAGAATCAAGAACATCAACTTCATCAAATATAGTGATCTACTTTAAGTGCTACATTTAGAGACGATAACATATAGAGAATAGATAAAGAGGCTTTTATTAAGTTTCTAATTTTATTTTATTGTCTGAACATCAGTGTTAAACATAATAATTTGGCTGATACCTGATACCAGTGGGTTTTTGTTGTTGTTGTGGTTTATGCTGTTTTTGTTGTCATTATTCCCCCTTATGTTTCAGGGACATAAAACATAAATGAACTGCTCGGCCATTCACCCTTGATTGCACTAACTTTAAATGAGCATAAACTCAACCATACAAATTTATGAAACAACCATTAATATAACCTTTAACATATAAAAACATCTTTTTAAAAGAGCTGCTTCTAAAGCCTTTTTACAATTCCCCCTCTTTAATATCAGTTTGATATTGCTGTGAAAATGTCAACAAAGTCCGCCTTTAAACACCTGCATTTATCATAGTTCTTGCCAAAAACTAAGTTTTACAAGATTAAAGTTGAACACATCATGGTAACGTTACAATGTACATTCACCCAATACTCACTTTTACTGAACAGACTCAATGTGATTTCCATTAGCTGCTACTTGCTGGGTCTGAGATCTGGGTAGCAGTTTACACTATAGGATTATAACTGAAACTACATGATCACCATGAATCAGCAATGGAAAATGGAAAACTGCCCTTTCCATCTTAATGTTATGTTTAAACACTGAAAAATTATGTGTGCGTTCCCATGATATCCTTACAAAAGATAAACCTTAATTTTAACTCTAAAACACACACAGCAGAGCACCAATTGGAGTAAATGTGTGATTAACCAAGCTGTTCGTTTATTCATGTCAAAATAGAATTTTCTGTTTCTTCGAACAGCAGCACTGACCTTTTAGTGTAGAGCGTCAGATTGCATTTTACAAATCCAGCATTTGCAGTGTCTAAAATCACTATATATTTACCAGAGATGTAATGACACATTGATCTGGATCAATCTGGGTTAATGAAATGACCCAATATTATCAATGCAAGGTGGAACCATTGATACTTATCATCATCTTTAATATAAGAATTTACTGTGAAATTCTAATGGCACGTCAGCAAAGTACAAAACAATAAGGATATTAACTAAAATTGTCTCATATCAATCACACACTCCTGAACTGAATCAAAGTGAAATCGTATCATAGCAGACTTTGTGTTGTAGTTGCCCAAAAAAATCAATATAATATTGTATTGTGATGAAACTTGTGATTTAGACCTCTAATATTTACTATAAAGAGCCATACATTTACTACACCCCATTTTGCCGGAGTGTGAAATTATCTCTCAAAGATTGCTACAATGGGGCAAAGTAAGTAGTGACTATGGCATGTACACCACTTCCTTCCAACAGTCCCACAGTTCAATGCTCATTGCAGAGTAGTGAATGGATGAATGAGGGATATGAATCATGCACAGTTTTTGTTATGTCAGAGGAATAATGAAAACCACTACCCAGATGGTAACAGAACTGGACTCAGATCAGTCTGATGCTGCTGCTCAGGGAGCAGAGAGTAGCTGCAGGAACTTTGCAGGTCTTGACCGGTCATATCAAAACAGCTTGATAAATTCTAACCTTCAGAAACAAACAGCAAAGAAATTTAATTTCTGTGAAGTACATTATCAACTTGGAGATAAAATACTTCCAGCTTCAGCAAAAGATTAAATTTAAGACAGGCAGACAATAAATGTGTGTAATACCGGTCTGGAGCTATGCCACCTACAATCCTCTGCTTCCTAACCACCACCATCACCTCCAGCATCTTTCTGACAGGAAGTGGAAAGCCTATTTGGTGTGAAGAGGTTATCTGTTATCTGACGTAAAGGTCTTTTTTTATTCCTGTGAGCTGAAAAGACTGGGGCTTGGACTGGAGTTTCTATTCTGATAGACCTTTCAAGAACAGAGCTCAGAGAAGGATGTGACCAACAAGCTATGACAGAGGATATTCACCACCGTGGCCTACATTTCTGACCAGTGCCCTAATTGGGGTCTGTCATGACTTTTGCCCCAGCTACCCCCAATTACACTGTAAAAGTACTGCATCAACGCTCCACAACTTCTATAAAGGAGAGAAACTTTTATCTTAGTTAGTTGAAGAAGTCTGAGTAGCCTTTGTGTGTGCAGCCTGAGGAAAGCAGAGCTCTGAGTGTTTGATCGGCAGGAGGAGATGGAGAACATCACATTATCTGCAGAGAAGTTTTTTAAAGAGCACTTATCTTCTAATGTCTCCTGAGGGAGGACGGCTGTAAAGTAAAACTAAGTAGATGTGAGTGCGGCTCCTGTTGTGGTTTAGTGAAGGTGTAAAGAGGCAACACGCACACACACACACACACGCACACACACACATAGAGAGTGAGCTCCACAGATGCCTTTGGTCACGACATCCAATTTCTTTTCTTCGGAGCTGATATAAAATGTGTGTTATTGCAGTGCCAGTGCAGTGAGGTCTCCATAGACCAGCTGTTATAGTGAAGGTATAAAGGGGTTGTCTCAGGTGTGATCTTCATAGCATGGCTTTTCCAATGGCTGCAGCTGCCCTCAGGTTACTGGAAAACATGTTTCTCTTCACTTCAGCAATATTTCTTAGATAGAGCTCTTCTTCTTGCCCACAACTGTGGTTTATAGATTAGGGATGTGTGTGCGAAGCCTTTGAATAAACGAGATAAAGAGGTGCAGTATTGGCTTGTGTTGATGAATTGGGCCAGCCACTGGCAGACACAATGTAGATAATACAAGCCACTGAGTATCTGCTCTTTCATTGATTAGTTGATTGATTGTAGAATTAAGAGGCAGTTCAAAGGTGGGTTAGGTAGGTCAGGGCTAGACAATGGTTTTGCCTGTCACCTACTGCAGGGCCTAATGATGGGTCAAAGCATCATTTAACATGAGCTTACATATGAATGTTCACCCAGTGTTTGGCACATTTGACTATGCATTGATAACTAATAAGACCCATATGCAGCCCTTCTGCTTCTAATCTGGCAGGGCTAACACATAGCGCACATCTTTGAGGCAGTATTCAAATATAGATGATATGACAATATTTTGATTATTAAGAGTAATGGTCACATAGCCCCTTTGTGTAGAGTTTTTATATAGCATGCATCAGGCTGTTCTGGTGGCATGGGTTTTTGTAAAGATTGCGACAGTCTACAGCAATGCTTCTTAACCTTTTCCATGTCAAGGACCATCATATTGATACACGTTAGGTCATAGACTCCCGTTAGATAAGATTTTGCGTTAAGGCCTCCAAATGAAAATAATTTAATTACATCTTATTAAGACCAGAATTCTTTAGTTTTCAATTACAGTTCAATCAATCAATTATTTATGTCACATGGAAGCGTACAAGGTACAACTCCAGTAAATTGCCATCCTGTCAGCTCCTTCAACTTGTGCATTGTAATTTAGTCCTTTGCCTCCTCCTACCTTATATTTAGGCTGCTGATTTACAGTTGTCCATGTTTTCAGTGGTTGCTGCATGTGTGTTCATGGCATCCCGTATGGTTCTGGTAATCCATGGATCCTGTTTCTGTTATTTTACAAATGACATCCACTACACTCTCAATGATATCATCGATGACATTGATGTGGTTACAGTTTGTTAACATATTTCAGTGTCAGTAAGACGGCCGCATGGCTGCTCCTCCTGAACAAGGGCAGTGCCGCTTTGCAGCTGCCTTTGAAAGGTGCATAGCTTTGATCCAGAGTGTTTATTCTTCTTGTGGCGCAGGGCAAGCGGGAATGAGACAGCACCTCACATACCAACTGTCACACCAGGAGGTAACCATGGAGGAAGTGACACCTACGATCAGAATATACTCTCATGACTTTCTCACATTGGGCTCACATCTATGGTGAATTAGATAATGAACGTACACTTTTCCCATTTTACTGGGGACCCCTTGGATTTCCCCAAAGGACCACTCGGGGAGAAAAAAGGGGTTAACATATGTAAGTAGATCAGTTGCTTGACAGTCCGCACAATCACCTGATGTATTTAATTGTGGTTAAGCATTAGAAGTGATGCTTAAATTATACACATAATATCACAAAGTCAATGCCTTCACACCACACATGATCCAGTGGACAGATAGATCCTCCTTTCCAGGTGGTCTTTGTACAGTTGCTTGGTCTGCACCAGAGTTTCAATAATAGCGTCCACACACACCTCAACAAACTCCACCAATTCATACAGGAATTCACACCAGGCAGGTTGTGTGTAAGAGCAGCTCAAGCCCAGTCTATTACATAATCCTTGAAATGTATCGTCTGCTTTTCAGTAGAGTCCCAAAACAAATACTCACCAGGAAAAGCCCACCCTGCTGTGATATGATGATATGATAACCCAAATACCAGACAGTACTGTTTCTAGTCTCACGCCACATTATAAGCATGATATTCATGCACTGCTCAACTTTGCACTTCGAAACATATTTAAGCATTGGATTTCTTACTGTCCCTATTAAAAGACAAAAGGTACGGTGTGTTGCTCCGACACTCATTTGCATAAAAGTAGTTTGTAGTGTAAGCTCCTCTGCTGCTGCAATGCAGTGTTTTCAATTTTATGAATCCCCACTGTCCAATTCACTGTTTCATTTTTGAAATAAATTAGATTTGCCGAGGTGCTTTGGATGATGTGAATATCCTTGTGCCGTGTATTTTACTTGAATGACAGAACAAAATTACATTTTGTGCCAAACTGTTTTTTTCCCATGGAGACTTGTTGCTCTACTGCTCTCTATTAAGAGACATTTACAGGCAAATTTATTCAAATTATTTACTTAGTGCAGCCGGTGAATTAGTAGATATTTTATTATACATATCTCCTCCTGGAGCCATTAGTGAGAGTGAAGTAGCCTGCAGCATTCCCTTTAAATCTGCATAATTCTGGCAGTATAATTCACAATGAACGTTTCGGGCTTCAGCAGTGTTTGTTCTTGTTTCTCAGCTGTTTGTTTCAACTCTCTTGTCTGCGTTTGTGTGCGTTAAACCTGGCAGTTTAAAGATGAAGAGATTTTAAACGCTATGGCTCATGGCTGTGTTTGATCACTTCATTTGGTTGATGTCTGTCTCCCACACAGCCACCCACATCGCCGCTCAGTGTGACGAGCCTCAATGAGGAGGAAGATTGTTCTATCCTTTCAAAGGCAGCAGTAGATTGGGGCAGAGTGGTTTATGCATAAGGATGCTGTTTGTATGAATATGTGTGTGGGTTGTATTCTTGCACGTACAGATTGTGCTGTACATAATGAGCTTATTATCTGGTATTTTTGAGCTGGATAAGGGTTGAAGGCCAGGAGGAATCAACATTATGCAGGAGTGTGTTTGACGGCTGGGTGAAGAATTGGAGATGAGTAACAAATATTCCTGTTGTTGTTAGCGGTGAGGAGTGGAAAGTGCTGAGCTGCTCAGTTTGGAGGCTGTCAGACAGTCTTCCAGACAAAGGTGTGTGTTGAGAGAAAGAACAGCAGGGAACTAGTTCTTCAAAGCATGGTAAGACATTAAAGTATAACATAGAAAACAAAATAACAGCTGCTTATCTGCTATTTTCAGGTTTACAGTAATGCATGACATATCCTGACACTTTCTATGATCTTCTCTGCCTCCTGTTCAGAAAAGTATGACAGGTTTCATGTAGGATAGACAGCGATATAGTGTATCCATTTGAATGTGTGATAATTGAACATGCCATAAGTGACTGAATGGGTTGCTTTTTTAGGGGATTCTTCGAAAGTGGTCTTTTTTCTTTCCTGCCAGCCCCTGTGGTCACAGTCTAGGTCATTATGTAACTACTTGGTTATTGTAAAGAAAGATTCCCTTCATGGGTAAAAATACAAAATTGACTGCTGCAGGAAAACAGGACATGAATCCAGCAGTCCACCTAAACATCTTATATAAGACTTTTTGCCGAAGTATAAAAAACATTGTTGTACTCTAACAGACTGCCTTCACTTTACTTTACAGTCAGCATTCATGAGAACAAGAGGTTGCTTGTCAAGAAAATATGACATAGATTGTAGCATAAAAAAAAAAGCTCTTCTGGTGAGGACAGTGATTTACAGTCCAGCATCCTAGCATTGCCTGTCTAACAAGGTTTCCAAAATTGGCAGGACAACATCATTTGTCTGCCCCCTCCATAACTGGTAAAAATCATATTGAATCTGGTTTTGGATGTGACTAAGAATGGCTGCTTCACTTAAGTAAGAGGAGATTCTTCATCATCATGATGACATTATACTCATGTGGTTAAGGTTTGGGAACGATTGCGGCCATGTTTGAAAAACATGTTCAAAAACTTGGGGTGGAGGAGCCCCTCTGTGTGGAGTTTACGAGTTCTCCCCATGTCAGCGTGGGTTTTCTCACATGCAGGTTAGGTTAACTGGGGACTCTGAATTGGCCGTAGGTGTGAATGTGAGCGTGTAGTTGTCTGTCTCTATGTGTCAGCCCTGTGATAGTCTGGCGACCTGTCCAGGTTGTACCCTGCCTCTTGCCCAATGTCAGCTGGGATAGGCTCCAGGGCCTCGCTGACCCCTAACAGGATAAGCGGTTGCTTAAAAATGAATGAATGAATATTCAAAAACTACAGACAATAAAGTTTACTGTACCATACCGTATCGTATCTTATCGTATCTTATCATATCGTGATGTAACTAACTGGTTGGTTTGGCAAATTTGATTAACTTCTTTATTTTCCCATGAAGAACTGCTACACCAAGCGTAATGGGAACCATCCAGGACTGTATCTGTGTAGTGGATGAGACAGTGTTAAAGATGCTATTCTTTCAGATGTAAAACAATACTCAGATGAGGCAGAGGCATTTCACTTGATGTCGAATGATACTTGTCGTTCTTTTTGAGGAAAACTTTTGAAAATTATTTCCCAAACTTGAATTTGTAACTCACAATGCAACTTTTTGTTTTATCTCTGCGCTGTATGAGCGAGCAGTGAGAAAGTAAGATAATGCTGTATCTGACTGTGTTCTGTTTGTAATGCGTTCTTTGTTTGTGTACATCCAGGGAGGAGCAGACTTGAACCCCTTTGGGTCAAACTGGAGGTAGAAATTGTGCGGATTAGTAAAATGAACATTGACGTTTTCTGCTTGAGGATGATTGTTAGTGCTCCGGAGCAAAAACAACCATCGCTGGAGCCTCATTATCCTGCTTACTGCTACATGCTCTGAATGACTAAAGAAGAGGGCATGGCTCACACTGAGAGGCACTGAACTCTGGGTTTGTGGGGCTTATAGAGCTCTGAAGTGCAGGAACTTCTGTGCACTGCTGTTTGTTGAGGTGATGGATGGAGCTCATCGGTATTCAGGGTCCCTGGCTCTGTCATGGACTCTGTGGGTAAAACTGTAAAGAAGCGGACAGTGCAGGTGAATGGTCTGTGGTCTCCCTCTCTGTCTCTGGTAATAGTCTGCCATGTCAGTGTTGATTGAAGACCTCAAACCTCCAGAGGTTTTTAAAAAATCTTTTGAGGCTTTAACTGCTGTCAAACTCTCCATTTGTCCTTTCAGTGAAGTGATAAACTTCACAAAGTATGGATGGATGAACTGGCCGGAGGGTGAGTGATGGGTGTCCAGGAGAATATTTGATTGAAATAAAAAGATATCTCCCATCACTCAAATGTCAACATAATGGTTTCCTGCTCTTGCTGGTCGAGCTTTGTTCGACTTCTCTTCTTTTATTGTTTCACCTGAGGCTGAAACTCTTTTTGTGAGCCAGTATTAGATCAGTTAATGCTGTTATTCTGCAGTTCACTAGAGATAAGACAGCTGTCACTCCCTTTACTCTATTATAAATTGAAAAATAGTCTCATCCCATACTGACATGCTCTTGTCATAAATCTTACTCTTTGGCTTGATTGGAAGTGCTTTTGCCTTGAAGTTAAAAGTATTGTCTAATCGTGTCAGTTGGATTCTGGTTTATTCTTTCGTCAACCTCGATCCAAAAAATAAAAATGTTAGAGGAAAAGTGTTTGTCTCTAAGTTTACCCTCGATTAGAGGTTGAGGCTGACGGAAAAAGAGAGGAAGTGCAGTTTGTTCCGAGCATGAAGGTGCAGTGGTTTAATATTCAGGAGAGCTCTCTGTCCAGCACAGCCAGGGTCAGTGTCGAGGTTCAGTGGCTGCAGAGTCCAGCAGGTATTCAACATTTAGCTCCATTTTCCTCGGAGCTGTCTGTGTTTGTGCTCCACTGGTCACAGTGTCAGGGACGTCAGTGCTTAAATGCCAAAGCTCAGCTGAGGAAAACCGGCCCGGTGTTTTTTAAACTCCTCTGCTCTCTCATGTGCTCTGTTGAGTGTTACCTCAGCGAGGCTGTGCTCTCACCACACATTATCTCCTCAGGGATTACAGCGCTCAGCATTGGAGAGCCGTCCCTCTCATTTCACCTCTTCAGACTACTGTAATTCAGCTGCTTTTCACGCTGAGGGCTCCCGCACCACCCACAGTAACAAGTGTCTGCCAGGTCAAAGCCTGCAGGGATAAAGACTTTCAGGAGGAGCTTCAGTGGACCAAAGAGCTGGAGGCCTTCTGATCACGGCTGAGTAGCTACACCGCATTTAAAACAGTGGGATTAAGTATGTTTGAAGCTCAAAATGGCTCTATTACTAATAATATAATTATTAAAGATTAACTGCAGTGTAAAATCACTGTACATCAAGATGCTCAATGATAACCACTATAACAAACTGTCCTAAATACACATCAGACTCAGTTAATACCTGATGTGTACACTTGTGGGCAACAGAAACAACAACTAACATATTAAAGGATAAGTTCAGTATTTTTCAACCTGGACCCCATTTTTCCATGTTTTTGTGTTTAAGTGATTAGTAGAAACAACCAGCTCTGATGCTGGTTCAGTATTGAGCTAGAAGGCTGCAGCTAGGCGCTCAAAACAGGCTGCAATACAACCATTAAGACATGTTCACACTGTCAATGTATGTCCACTAAAAGTGCTTGGTTTTGCCACTCAGATTGTTATTTTCAGTGTCTGATAACATCATGGAAAGGATCCCGACAGAGATAGATCTTTTTGTCAAAGAGTAAGATCCTTTTTGTTTAACTTGAAACAGCCCCAAAATCACTATCCACAAAACCCACCAGACTCTGTTTAAATAAATAGTGATTGTAACGTGTATAGAACCAGCATATTCTCACACCTGACTAGGTGAATTGAGGTTTTATTTCAACCAAACTGGAGTTGGTGATACTCCAGTTTGGTAAGACAAACCAAGATGGGTTTTGTTAGTTTTTTTTTGTTTGTGCCAACTTTGAGTGAAGTCTGTTCTATGATGATAAAATTACCATTTATTTAAATAGAGTATGGTAGGTTTGGCGATAGCAATATTGGGGCTTTTTCTGCTAAAACAAAAAGCATCTTATTCTTGAACAATGAGGATCTACCTCTTTAGGATTTCTTTCCAGAATGTTGTCAGACACTTAGAATAACAATCGGAGCTCATCAGTGTCATAAACAAGGACTTTTAGTGGGCGTAAATTGCTGGTGTGCATGCTCTGAGTGGTTAGCTTGCAGCTTGTTTCACGAGATCATGGGAAAATAGTGTCCTGGTTGAAAACTACCAAACCTACCCTTTAACTTACAAAGTTATTCTGATCTTCTGGACAATACGCACTCTCCTTTTAGCTCTGTTTTGGTCTCTACCAACTTCTGAATAACTTTTTTTTTTTTCAATAAAAAATTGTCAACAATCAAGAGTGGTGAGACTGAACCAAAACAGTTAAGTTGTGGGCCGTAATGCCAAAACATCCTGTCGTTACTACGTTAAAAGGAAGCCATAACTAAAATTATAGATAACCCAGCAAGGCTGCGCCACTGGACTCTTCGGGGAACCTGTTCTTTATCACTGAGCAGTGACAGCACACTGTTCTTGTTCTTGAGTTCCTTCAGTACTATAATGATACTGAAATATCACAGTTCAGCCAGAAAACGATCAAAAGCTGTGGTGACATCTGTCTAATTAACTTGTGAAAGATTCAGGTTAAAATGCAGCCCTACAAATGGAGTGTTATTCCCTTTTAAAAAGTGAAATCATCTGGCTGTGGTGATATCGAGAGGCAGATGAAGACCTTGTGCTGTTGAGATGAAGTACACTAATGTTGACAGAGTAATCGAAGCTAAAGCCTTGTTGTTGGAGTTGTGGGCTGGGATCGGACTGCAGCGTGAATCATAGTAATTGGCTCTTATCTCAGCGGTGGAGAACAACATCCATTAACAGAGAGGCTTCAGATGGAGGCAGCTTTAGTCTGGCTTTAGCTTACAGTTTGGAGCTTGAGAGGAAAACTGTGAATATGTATTGAATTGATGTTCATGAAACTCTCAGTGTATTTCTGTGCATTTCTCAAAAACCAAACCTTCATTTCCGCTGTGTGTCTGTAACTGTTTAGCATATTGTTTTTCCTTGTTATGCATTTTTTATAAAAGCAACACATCCCCAGCGCTTCAGTTTAAAAAAAAACTGCATTAATTTATAGAAGTCAATTAAAACAAGCCCAATTAACATAAATTATTGCATTATGAATAATATATGACGTTTTTATTGCAGCCAGTCATCCATAAACCATTATAGTGCGAAACATGTGAAGGTTTCCACTGACAACACTGATTCGTCTCCATCAGGATCCAGCCTGTAATGAGCCAGTCAGGACGCCATTTATCTTCACAACATGACATGATTACAACATTCATTTATCCATCTGGACAGAATTACATCATTCATCCATCCACGTTATTACACTGTTCATTTGTCTAATATGGTGCTGTTGCAGCTGAAAGACCTGTTTCCACCTGGGGAACATTAAACCTGCCTCTCAATGCCCTGCTACTCATGCTAATATTCACAGACTCAGCAGGAACTATGATGAAGCTGTAAAAACCTTTTGATATCTTAAAGGCATTTGCCTCTCCGTATTTCTAATTGTCCTATAAAGCCTTTTAAATATTACAGTGGATAAATGCTGAAATGCATGATGGTCAAAATGAATTCCACACTGTATTTTTTGACTGCTGATCATTTTCACCTCTCAGCATCAGTGAGCTCCCGTCCTGTTTTCAATAATTCAACTGTTTTTTTTTCACTCAGGCTAAAAGATGGAGAATAATTATCTCCAGCTGCGTCTGATATTGTGACATCCTCAGCATAGTTTTGTTGACCTCTGCTCTCCGCTGAGTTTTTCACTCTGCAGAAGAGTTCTGATGCTTCTCTTCCTCATCTTTCATTATTTTGGACAATAAAACTATTTAAACTCATGCTAAGAGAGGAGACGTTCCTGTGTCAACCCACTGTTGTGAACTGCTGAGAGACTGGAGCGTAATGTCAAAGCACTGTTTTCACCTAGCTGACATTAAACCAGCAGCTCAATGATAAACCTCCACTTCTCCTCAGCTATTAAGGCTAAAAAATGCAATGCTTCTGGTATTTTACTTTTCTGAACCTCATAAGTGTTGAATAACTCAGGATAAGTGTTGTGGTACTTCGCTTTAACCATCTCCACCACTCTGAGTGTCTTAGTTTTGTCTCTTTCACGCTGGAAAGATGAATGGATGCTGCTGTGAAATGTGAGCAAGTGTAGAAATGCTGTAGTTAAAGGCAGCTTGTTTGAAGGTTAGTCTTTAATTATAAATCTTTGTTTCAAGTACAAAACACTTAAACTGAGGGCAAAGAACAAATCAACTCTTTGGGAAGCTAATAACGGAGTTAAATAGTGTGAATGTGATTTGTGTTATTTACTGAGGCTTCAGTAGGCTGTTTGGGTTGTAATTAGCTTTCAGACCTAACCAAGAGTTTTAAGAGAGAGAGCAACTTTTTAAGTGCAGTGAAAGACTGGTTTTCATTTGTCCCCGTGTATCTTCGCATTTATACGACAGACTTTTGATGAGTTCTCTCTTCCAACAGCTGAGCATGTAATCCTGAAGATAAAAACACCCAAACTAAGTGAACCTTGTGAGCTGTAATGGGGCCGAATTTTGTAACGTTACCTTTGTTAAATGTTGCTGTTGTCCCTGGCTTCATATGAGTGGAGGAAAAGTCAGTTAGCCACTAGGCTAATTTATACAGTGAAAATGCCATAGGCTTGTGCTAAAAACATTAGCATGTTGTATTTTTGGGGAAAATGTGTCTAGATAAAGACAAGTGCTTTGTCTGTGAATGTTGCGAGTTATAGTTAAACAGATTTGTGTACTTGTGTTTGAAATTGTCTCTATTAAGCCATGTTTAATGTGTGTTTCAGAAGCTAATAAAAATACACCACCCATCTATTTTTTGACGGCGCCACAACACACTGCACAGCAGATAGTCACTGTATGTTAAATATAGATACAATGTAATTATAAAGATTGAATGTATTTTTATTAACTTTGTATGTAGGCTACAGCAACAACAAAGTAGGAAATAACAACAATAAACATAACTAACAAAGAAGAAGAAACCAAAATTTAAATACCTACGTACTTACTTATGGTAGTAGCTCAAATCCCAAAATTGGGCAAGCAAAACAGTCCACTTATGAAATGCTCCTGGTGTGATATGATGCCACTTAGCAGACAAAACAAAAGCAGGTTGCAAGGGTGTTCATTCACTCAGTGGTTAGGGCAGAAGCTCCATGTACAAAGGCAATTGCTGCATGCCATTTGCTCTCTCTTTCTCCCTCACACTTAAGTCTTTCCTGTCTAATAAAGGCAAAAAAAAATAAATATCTTAAAAAATAAAACAAGGGTTGCAGCTGGGTCTGGTGGAATTGTCCCTCCCAGCTTCCGTACAGTCAATATGGTGGAGAAGCTAATAAAATGGGGCCTAATTCTTCTCATAATATGCCTTACTTTGGTGTATCATTCCAGTTTTGGGTGTGGAATTATTCTGCAAATTCTCTGGTTCACAATAAGACCAAACTTTTCTATGGATGTCAGTTTTTGAGCCACGACAAAGGCAAAAAAACATGGCCTGCAACAGACTAGGAAAGGCTTGTTTTTAGCCGAGCCTATCTCCAGAATACTTACGGCCCCTACCAGGTGGTTAAGGGGAGTGAGAAGTCAGCGGTCAGTGACGTTACAAAACAGTCAATAAAACAATTTTTCAACAATTTTGAATCACAGCAACCACGAGAGGTCCTTGTACATACAGTCATACATGTGCACATAAAATTAGTCTGGTAGTGTGCAAAATTAGCTGCGGACAGACGGAAAACACGTACACACATTCTCACACACACTCACTCATGCATACACACAACTAAACGCATGAGCCCCTCTAGGCCTACGCCTTCTGGAAATAATAATGAGTAAAAAGACAACAACGACCTTTTCTAATTTAAGGAGTAAGCTACTGTCACCCTCATCCATAAACTACGTAGAGGGGAAACTCCCTTACCGATTTTACACATCAAAGTGTGTTTACAGGTCTTGGGGAGTAATACTGCATAAGTGAACAGAGCGGGAGCTTTGATAAATCAAAGTCTGATAAACTGCCTCAAGTGACAACATCGATTGGTGCTGAAAAATGCAAGTTTGAAATTATTAAAAACAAAAAACTGTGAAGTTAAAATGATGTGATCTTACCAGACCTCAGCCTGCTCGTCATCTCAGCATGAGGCTGGAAGCTACATCAGCCACTACGAGCATAAGACGCCCAGATATCTGACCAAACTGTCAGTCATTGAGTTGCATTGTGGGTATGTGTGAAATAAAAATGATATCTCTGGTTGTGCTGCATCAATTTTGATCCCATTTTATGTTTTTAAACATCCATCATGAGTCATGTTATATTATAGATGTGCAATGCTAAATGGGTGGAGTAATTAGGTTTCAGACTAATTAATAATAATAATAATCATATTGTAAAAAATCTATTATTTATACAGCACCTTTCAAAACAAAGTCATTAAGTGCATTACATCCTTGAAATAGGAACAAAAAACAGTGGGACTGCAATGAAATGAAATCGGACAATCACAAAATTATAATCACAACTTAAAATGGAAATAAAATACCCAAAAGAAATATTTCTATATATATATAGAAATAAAAGAAATATATTATTGTGTGTATATATATATATATATATATATACACACAATAAGACCATAGGAGCTTGAGTTCCTCTAACAGCAATATAACAGGTTCCAGTAGTATAGAGGGCAGGTACATTGACAAAAAAAATGTGTTGATCCTTAAATGCGTGGATATAACAGAGAAAATACTTCTCTACTACTAGAAATAGTTATTTCCAAACAATTTAAGATTCATTTATTCATTCATTTTCCATTCTCGCTTATCTTGTCAGGGGTCACAGGGGGCTGGAGCCCATCCCAGCTGACACTGGGTGAGAGGCAGGGTACACCCTGGACAGGTTGCTAGACTGTCACAGGGCTGACAACCATTCACACTCACATTCACACCTTAAAATGAATTTAGAGTCACCAATTAACCTGCATGTCTTTGGACTGTGGGAGGAAGCCGGAGTAACCAGAGAAAACCCACGCTGACACAGGGAGAACATGCAAACTCAGCACCGAAGGGCTCCCCCACCCTGGGTTTGAACTCCCAACCCTGGCTTCAAACTAGGAACCGTCTTTCAACAATGCTAACCACTGCACCTCCATGCTGCAACAATTTTAGATCAAGCTGTTCAACTATTTTGAAGACATAACTAAGAGTGCTTTTTTCTGCTTTGTGATTGGTTGACAGAGGTGTGTGACAGCGCGCTGGTGTCCAATCTGCCGCCTTCGTCCTTCAGAAGCTCCTCCCAGCTGTCCAGCAGTCACGCACCGGGCTTTGCCAAACTCAACAGGAGAGACGGTAAGGAAGAGTTTGGATACATTAAGTACCTAATTGGGCTGAAATCATATTAATATTGTTATTGTTGTATTAGGATATTAGGGAAAATATTTATATTGCCTGTGTGTTTTTTGAAGAGGGGATGTGAGTTTCTCTTTCAGTCCAATGAAATTTGACATACCTGAGTCTAACAAAAACAGTTAAGAGGAAGCTCGAGGCCAAATCTCTCCTCTGGTACTGACGAGCTGCTCTGCTGCAGCAACTCTCAGAAGAGAAGAGATTTTGTTTAAGCTCAGGACACAGAACACAAAACGTAGCAAACAGGAAAGTTTTTACTGGGTTCACAAAGATAGAGGATCAAAAAAGAGAAAGAACAAGCACTAGCTGCTTTGTCCCATCTTTATTCCCTCTAGATGCTGTTTGTATTGAAGCTTTATGCCAGAAGGATAAATGTGAATGGTGTTTGTGCAACACAAAAAACCCAGCAGGGAGTTCAGTGCTGGATGCTGATGTGAGGCTTTGACGAAATAAAGATCATGGTTTGTTGTGCAGCTTTCTGCAGGGAACGGGCTTCGCTGCTTTATCCCGACATCAAAGCCCAGAATCAGCTCGGAGGGTGAGATGGGTTTAATCTGGATCTGAATGATTCTCACCACCTGGGAAACGAAAGGAAGCAGAGCCTGCTGTACATTGCTCAGTCCTCAGTTTGTTTGATGGTCAGGACTTTAAGCAAACAGTGTTTTTGTCGCAAACTGCTGCCAGTCCGCTCTCTTTGTTTGCTGATCTGTCTTTGATTTCTTTGGCAACAGTGGATTGACAAGGCTCTCTCTTCCGGTACCAGTATGCATCTGTATCACCTGTAGCAGTATACAGCACACTGAATTATATTGAAAGGTCAACTTTTACTTTAAAGTGTAAGTAAAGAGTCTGATTCCCGTCCAAGACTGCCATCATAACAAGACGGAAGAAGTGAAGGTTGCCCTGATACTTTAGGTCATGTAGTTGAGACTGGAAGAGCTCATTTTCCTCGCTGCCCTTTGCTGACACTTGCTGGTCTAAAGCCTGTCTGCTGTAATGTCGCTGACATTTCCTGGTCTTTCATTAACTCTTACAAGAGACAGGCGAGCCAGATGTGTCAGATATGAAAATATATCAAACATACTGTATGTGAAGACCTGCAGTTAAGCACTTAAATGAAAACTCTGACCTTTGGCCGTTTATATATATATCTATATATATCTTTTTTTTTTTTTCAAGAAGTTCTTTACTTCACAGTTGCTGCTACTTTCAGTACCTTGACAACCTTTGGCTTTTTAACCACAAACAAAAGCGTGTGATGGCAGCAATGTCCATCTGCCGGAGGTCTGAGAGAGTGGCCTACCCTTCAGCATATTCTTTATATTTTCCCATGTGGTGTTGTACAAATGCACTGTACGTCCTGAGTAAACAGTCAGATGAGGTTAAACATCTGACATTGGTCCACTTGTTTCTGGCGCCTATGCTGCCTCACTTGGCTGGTAAGCTAGCACGTGAGTCTTTTTACAAAGTCAGCGAACAGCTTTGTCTTTGTTGTAGGGCTGAAACTAACAATGCTCCATTAAGAGTAAGTACAGACAAGGCCACTACAATAAAAAAATAGATATATATTTGAAAGTAAATGAATGGACATTGGGGATGCAGCCATGCACCGTTTCTGCTGTGATGAAATAAAGGATTTACTTTAGACTCTCTCTGACCAATGGCATTATATATTCCAAAAACCAAAAAATGTGACACTGTATCCTAAGATGAGAGCACTATTGTTCAAAGAAATAAAACACTCCGAGAGTGTGGTGCTCTGAATAACCAAATGGTATATCTGAACAGAGCTCCCAAGCTAAAGCTGCCATCTCTGGCAAATTTGTATCTGTTATGATGGACAAATGCATAATTACAGCTTAATTAATAAACAAACTTAATAAACAGATGCACCCTCTGTTTGTTTCGTCTCCATTTTGTGATGGATCAATGTAGCCAGGTGTTAGCTTCATCTAGGGTTAGCTTTAAAATAGCTTCGTCAAATGCTTACACTACAGATAAAAGAGGCAGTGTTGTTTCCTGTAATTTATCACAAGACACTGGCTTACTGCACCCACCATAGGTGACATTGCCACAGCGCATGCCATGCGTAATAACGAAAACCTAACGAATCAACAATGAAATTTGTTTCAGTTGACCCCACCTGTCCAAGAGGCAAGTTCGCTACGTCCTATAAGCTCTCTTAGCTCTTCAGTCTAATAAATAAATAATATAAAGTCACAAAATATGAAGAAAAGTAATATTCATATATCCTTACACCGATTTTCAGAGAAATACAGAGAAATAAAACCACATACTTTCTGAATTTAAGTTTCTCTCCTTCACTGAACTACATTAGCTTAATTACCTAGTTAACTCAAGGTAAATTAGACTTAATTTGAACTCAAGAGAAACAAAATAAAACTCGACCAAACCATCTTAGTTAGTCTTGTCATCTAGTTAGTTAGTTTTGTTTAAATGATCCCATAATACATCAAGTTAGATCTGAAAATATCCTGTTTTTCCCTGCAGTCTCTCTCGGTTGTTGCTGGCCGAGTGTTTACACTCCTATAACGTTATCCCCAGTCGCCATGTCTGTCAGCTCAGCTGCCTGTTCCACCAGTAGAGACTGACCTCTGGTGGGGCGTTCACAATATACAATTTAACCTTAATACAACATTTCTATATGAATTTAATAGAAAGATTAGCACCTGTATTTTTGACAATATTGCAAATCATACCATTGAGATTTTTGTACCCTGGTATACCATAATGTCATGTTACCACCCAAGCTCAGTGTAGAACCTGAAAGGCTTCCACACACTGCTTCTCAGATGCTTTGGTGCTGTGATTATCTGATCAGCACGGCTTGGCTCGCTAGTGCCCTCCTGTATTTTTATTTATTGGCTTAGTTTAGCAATAGGTCAATAGGGTATGCAATAGATCAGGCTGATGGTGAGTTTTAAAAGTACCATCTGCTGGAGAAGCCAAAGTACTTTAAACAGTCTGTTGCACTTAATCTGAATCTGAACAGGTCTTTACATTTTGAATACAATACTTGACTTACACTTAATCTTAAGTTTGAATTTTAAAAGGAAGTCCTGGCCCTGCAGAAGAACTCCTGGAATGTAATGGATTGGTGATATATGGTATGACCATATGATTAACCACTGTGATTTTGCTTCCACAGCAAATAAAATGACAAACAACAACAGTGGTAACATTCATGCATTTTCCTGATCTAGCTCTAGCATGTAAAAAAGCTGTGTGTGTGTCACATTTCCCCCTCAGCCACATTCATGGTGCAGGATCCTGGAGAGCGATTCCAGCTGCTCGCTGAGGAAATCAATGAATAAATGAACATCTCCATCTCATTTCCATCTTCTTCTTCTGCTGCTGCTAACACTCTGCCTCCTTCAGTTGTTCTCTGAGGAGGAGCTTCGCTTTCAATTCATTTACTCACATACTGTGAACAGGGATTATCAGCTTTGGAATACTACCTACACAGCATTTTCACAATTTTGAATCTATACATACATGCAGAATCATCCCGGTCCTATTATGTGAATACGTCGTTTTCAGATAGGGATGAACTGAGATATCATAGCACCACATTTCATGACGCAAAATGTTGCTTTGTATTATATGTGTAGCTGACTTAAATAACAGGTAAATCTAATGAACTGGCTTTCAAATGGGACACGAGAACCTCGTAGAGGGATTTTGTGAATGTTTGGCTGTCTGTGTTCTTCTATGGTACGGTCCTCTTATGAGAGTCTGCCTGTGAGGTTGTACTTTGGCACAGGAGACGTCATTAATGTTTAGCATTTTAGTTATAATGTTAGCATGCTAACATTTTGTAATTAGCAATAAACACAAAGTGCAGCTCTGGCTGACGGAAGTGTCATTGGTTTTGTAAGTATTTGATCATAAACCAATGTATCAGATCATCATCAAATTTTGACTTGATGATGGCACTGCTGCTCAAAGTGCGGCCCACAGGCCAACAATGACCCTCAGAAACATTTTGTGCAGCTCTCAAACAGGGCGCGAAATGTATCATTATATGCTTTATATTTCAGGGTGTCCTACACATTCATTCATACATAGCTGCCTGTCACGACATTAACATTTGCCACCACTTAATAATTTTGTATTTTTGGAGTTGGACTGGTTAGGAGTGCTGTTGGAGTATATATACAGTTTGGTTATTTAGAGCACCACACTCAGAGCACAGTCTGAGCATCAGAATGCCAGGTGCAGTCAAAGTAAAACTAAACTTCATTAATTGATAAAGAATGCTCCATTTCTTAGAACCACAGTGCTGTTATACAAGTTTTGTCTGTTGTTTTTCTAACTTACTCCTGATGGCTGTGTTCCTATGGAAACTGTGCACCCCTTGGTCTTAAGCTTGCTTTCACTTACCTCTGCAGCAGCTACTCTTCTGATCCATCGATCTGATCGATCTGACCACAAACTGATCATCTTATCAGTTCTCCACCCCTGTGACTCAAACGCAACAAGCTGCTACTCAGGAAAGAAAAACCTTATAAAAATTTGCAACTACACTGTGTTCACAAACCCTTAAAAACCAAACCGAATTCAGAGACGAGACACAGAATAATCACAAAGGGACACACACACACACAAAAAAACTCAGAAAGAACATCCCTCTTCCCCCGACATCAGCTACCACCACACATAGATTCTAATTCTTTGAGAAACACTGTATTTCAATTAAAACCAATCAATACTTTCACCAACAATAGGTTATCTTTACTACACTACTAGGGGATTGCATCAAACTGGCCCCCCTAAAGAACATCTGTTAGGTCAGGAATGAAAACTTATAGAAAGCTACTGGTTGCATAGCAACTAATGGCACCTCACGAATGTCGTGGCAATTCTGTTATCAATGCTAGTGCTGTTAGAGTAGAGTAGAGTTAGACATTTTGATGGACAACTGGCAACTTCACTTTTCATGTGCGTCTTTGAGTCATATACTGGCTCCCTTAATTTGCTCTCAGTCTTCAAAACTTTAAGCTCCCCCTGTATTAGGTGAAAAGTCCACACATCACCAAAGCTTTTTCAATTCATCCTGAAGGAGAAAATTTATGCTTCTACAAAATTTAATGGCAATCCATAGTTACTGACATATTTCAATCGGGACCGAAGTAATAGACCGACCACCAGACCATGAGCCCTATCTATATCCGTAACAAGTCCATGAGCATGAAGAAAGTAGGACTTTTTTTTTTAACTTCAGCACAAATAGCGGCCATGAAAAGATAGCACGGCTGACTTTTTTTTTTTTTTTTTTAACACTGCAGCTCTGCCAGAGGGAGACAAAAACCTTGCGTACCATATTTTTACAAAGGCTTTATGAAACCCAGCAGCAGTTTCTCTCTGCAGTGAGACCAGAGGACCTGACATTGTGCTTCAGACTTTGACCTGATGTAGCTGATCACAGTGGAGGCCTGATGGCTCTGAGTCTGACACCAGCAGTGGATAAAAAGCCCTGATAGTCTATTGATTGGAGATGAATGGCCTTTTACCGCAGACCTGAGGATGAATGAACTATTTCCCCTCCTCACTTCTTATCTTTTGTTTCTCCCTGGCTTTCCACCCTTTTTATTCCTCATTTTTCCTTCCTCACTCTTAATTGTCCCTGTCCATCTTCTGTGTTCTGCTGTAACCATTAGTTTCACTCCGTCTGCCGTCACATTTTCATTTTCATTGGTACGAACTAATTTAGCCAGCTCTGTCTTCCTGCCAAATGTTAATAGCAGCCTTCATGTTTAAACCTTTTCTTTCTTCAGTAGGCGACGCTGACAGTTATCAGTGATGCCACTGCAATTATGCTGGAATGGACTTGAAAATGATGATTGTGCCACAGTAATCACTTTCCCAAAGAGTGAGATTTGAAGGTGGAATTAAACTTTAATTGGAACCTGTAAATTGGGACTGACTGTGTAACAACGGCCAACTCATCAGGTATTGACCTCCATATTTAGTTGTCCTCCGTGGCTTCTGAAAAGTTCCACTGTTAACTTTTATGAATGCAGTGTTTCCCTAGTTGTTTTGTTAGCAAGAAACCATTCAAAAGGAATACAATAAATCCCCCAAATTCACACACCTGAACATTAATTTCTTTATAGAAAGACGGCCTTGGGTTCCATACATTATTAAAAATTACAAAACAATCTCATCACAAAGGCCCATTCTGTAGATTCTTGAGCTTTGGATCGACCTTGCAAACAGTTTTGTTACCACAGTAATCACCTCCAGCTTTGAGTTTTTTCAGCATCTTTCAGCTCATTGTTTTGGTTTTCTGGTCTGCAACTTTACAATTCAAGAGACAGTTCACCCCAGAATAAAAACACATATTTTTCCTCTTACCTGTACGGCTATTTATCAGTTGAGGTTGTTTTGGTGTGAGCTGCAGAGTGTTGGAGATATCTGCCATAGAAATGTCTGCCTTCTCTTCAGTATAATAGAACTAGACAGCACTCAGCTTGTGGTGCTCAAAGAAAAAAAAAAAAAATACATTTGAAAAACTCAACAGCAATGACTCTTTCCAGAAATCATGACCCAGTCACTCAAGATAATCCACAGACCTTTCATGCAGGAACTATTGTCTTTCCACCAAACCACATCTGGCAACCATATCACCTTGCAGAAAGAGGTGTGGATCTACCCGTGAATAAGAGGCTTGTGACAGCATCATATATGTAGTTCAATACCTCTAGTTCATCTGACACCACTGAGCTAGCGTTAACATTACTGTCCGGTACTGTTGGTGGGTTTGGTTTGGTGGAAAGAAAGTAGTTTCTACATGAATAAAAAACTGATAACAACAAGGTCTGTGGATTATGTTGAGTAACCGGGTCATATCTTCGACAAAAGAGTAAACGTTAGCAAATATTTGGTGAACATAGTGCAGCATTTAGCAGCTAAAGAGCCAAATGCTTGTGTTTGGTGTTGGTTGAGACCAAAACGTAGCCAAAAGGAGAGTTTGCCATACCATAGTGATCTCAATGTTGTGTCTACAGCATGTTTTTGCTGCCCTCAAGTGGACAAAATCAGTTGATAGGTTTTAGGTGTATTTGTTAATGTTAGGGCATCAATCTGTCTTAATTCAAACTAAATTTTAAATTGAAATACAGGATAATCATACATACTTTGCAGTGATGGCTGTGCCTTTAACAAGTTCTGTAAAAAAAAGAAGATACGTGTGACAGTGTTGCCTGGTTGCCCGGAAAAACAAAGTTTTCTCTCAATGGATATGACAACCATGCTATCCACTTTTCTTTTTTTCTTCTTTTTTGGCACTTCTAGCGAATAAGTACATTAAATATCTTCCTAAGACATACGAAGAACAGTTTCATTGAAGTGTAATTATCTTTAAAGCAAATTGTGCTTGACAAGATTAAATATATTAGATAAAAAATGAATAAGAAAAAAAGAAGATTTAATCATAGTAAAATAATATATTTTGACTTTCTTGAAGTGACCTTTTCGCAGTGTGGCATTTAGAAAAATGTAAATCTCTCCTGCTTCACCTGCAGAGAACCTGCAGTGTTTTCCAGCCTGCTGCTGCTGTCAGTACTGCACTGAGCCCATTAGCTTCCTGTTGGACTCTCTGTCAGACTGACATGTTATCAGGCTGCTGAAATTACCCTCCAGACTTTGTATTCTCATGCAAATGACCAGCGCTTATTCTGGACCTGGCACTTATAACAGTCTGCCTGTAACATGGCTTTCCAGCTGCCTTTGCATCCCTTTAAGCTGCCTGTCTCTCTGTCCTACTTCCTGTCTGTCTCTTCATTTCCTTTCTGCTTCACTGTCCCTCTACCTCCCCTATCTACTTCTCTGAACCTGTCTGATTGTCTGTAGCTGTCTGATGGAATATCAGTACATTATTGATGATGAAACAGTCATTTGTTTAGTTATCCATCCATCTGTTCCCTATAGATAAGTAGCCAGAAACATCCAGGCTCAGTCAGGCTGTCAAGCTTTGCTGTACTTGGCTGCACCTCGTATTATGTCACAATTAACCTCAGACAAAGACTACATTCACTCTCAGCCAGCTAATTCTGGAAACATAATTTTCTCTTTGTTTTGTCCTTCCGTCCCCACGAAGCCTCATTTTTCACACACTTATATGGAGCTCTTCAAATATGCATTCCAACAGAGAAATGCTAGTATAAAAGTTGGGCTGTGCATTGTATTGTTGTTATATGAATGTGGTGATATGAGACTAAATACTGTCTTAGATTTCTGATATCATAAAATGGCATAAGTGTTGTCTTTCCCTGGTGTTAAAGGCTGCATTGCAGTACAACTGATATCATTTTCTGAACATACTGACTGTTCTCGCTGTTCTAACACAGAGTTCTAACTTTTATACTCATCGGCCACTTTATTAGGTACACCTTGCTATTTCTGGGTTGGACCCCCTTTTGCCATCAGAGCTGCCTTAATTCTTTGTGGCATAGATTCAACAAGGTACTGGAAACATTCCTCAGAGAATTTGGTCCATATTGACATGATAGCATCTCACAGTGGCTGCAGATTTGTCGGCTGCACATCCATGATTGGAATCTCCTGTTCCACCACATCTCAAAGGTGCTCTATTAGATTGAGATCTGGTGAATGTGGAGGCCGTTGGAGTACAGTGAACTCACTGTCATGTTCAAGAAACCAGTTTGAGATGGTCCCAACAACCATGCCATGTTCAAAGTCACTTAAATCACCTTTCCTTTCCATCCTGATGCTTGGTTTGAACTTCGGCAGGACGCCTTGACCATGTCTACATGCCTAAATGCATTGAGTTGCTGCCACATGATTGGCTGATTTGTTATTTGCGTTAATGAGCAGTTAAATAGGTGTACTTAATAAAGTAGCAGGTGAGTGTAAAGGCCCTGCACACTCATAGTTCACCCCCTCAGGTGTTTCCTCTGATGTTACCTGTTGAGACCTCTTCTCAAAACAGTAGAGTTGCCAGAACCAGCAAACGCAGAAATCAGCCCAAGTCTAGTCGTGGAAACTGAGAATATCACAGAAACTTCTTGATTAAGGATAAAAAATATTATATTGTGCAGCCGTTGCTTGTTGCAGCACGTTAAATTGTTGTATATTCAACAAATGAAACCAAACAACTGAACGAGATATCAAAACACAGTAAATAAAGTGACGTGTGTCCCTGTAGATCTGCTGTTAGAGTCCCACTGTCTTACTGTCTGCTGATCCTTCGGACAGTGATGATCTCTGCCACTGTTTGGCCATCTGAGCAGTGATGTCACTCCTGACATCCATTATTCTTTACTTTTTTCAATGGGTGGTTAGATCGGGTGTCTAAGCAGACACTGGGGAAGAGAGATCTCTTTGATTCAAAGAGACAGCTGTGACAGAAAGTGTACAGACCATCAGCCATCACCTCACCTCAATTGCATTAGTTTCAGTTATACTGTCGAGGTGGACACAGTAAATCTTTGTAACACCTCTCTGTCTTTGAGCTGTTTCCCTCTCATCTCTTTCTCTTTTCTTCTCCAGTCTCATCTTCACCAGTAAAGGTCAGAGTGTCTGCTCTCCTCTGTTCTCCTGTCACTAGACACGTCTGTTAGTCAAGTGTTTATTAGTTTTGGCCTTTAGCTCTTTAAAGATCAGCCTCCACCAGCCGCCAGACCGACACCGATTCATTTTCACTGCTGAGCTTTTCTCCTCAGCCTGCCGCCCACATTGTTCAGAGGCCCTTCTGACTGCCAGCAAAAGCTGCTGAAGTTCCAACTTTTGCCCTTTTGACCTCATATGACACTCTGGCTTGGAAAATATGCCGTAATATAACCATCTATAATGAACTAATAGGTCAGCGCATAAGTGAGGTTTTCCAACAGGCCTTGATGTCATCACAAAATAACAATTTCAAGAAACAATTTAGGAAAACAGTGTCAGTAGAGATGATGATGATGACAGAAATTTTGTCTCATTTTCTGTTTGTGTGAGGTGTATCTTGGCACACACGAATCAGACAGAGGAGGCCTGAATGCTTCAACACTGTTATCACTCACAAAATTGAAAGCACCATACAGGCTCATAAAATGTAATTGAGTGGATCATCAAAATGGTTCAATTTTGGGAGCATAAAATTGCTTGATAGTTTTATATTTTTTATTTTGAGAGATAAAACCTTTCAGTATCTTGTGTGCATGTGCCCAGTAAATTTTAATGTCAGATTGACATTTACATATTTTCCTATCATGTGTCTGTACAACTGTGAATTTTGGCTTGATGGTGGCGCTAAAGATGACCAAAACATTAGGAATCCTCCTCCTATACTACAGTAAATGCAAATCTGTTCAACAATAGGAACACAAACAGTAGTTTTCAAGATACACTTTCAAGTGTTGGTCTGAATTGAGTTATGATTTGATGATGTCACTAATGGAAAGGTCAGGGAGTCACTCAAATCTTTTAAAATTATATTTAAGAGATTGTGAATATCTACAGACACAGTGGCATGCAAAAGTTTGGGCACCCTTGATCAAAATTTCTTTTACTGTGAATAGTTATTGAAGTAGAAGATAAACTGATCTCCAAAGGGCATGAAGTTAAAGATGAAACATGCTTTTCAACAGTATTATTTTTGTTGTGTACAACGATAGAGTGAAAAAAGGAAAGAAGCACCATGCAAAAGTTTGTGCCTTTTATCAGGGTCTCAGAACTTAATTAGCTTGTTAGGACTATGGCTTGTTCACAATCATCATTAGGAAAGGCCAGATGATGCAAATTTCAAAGCTTTATATATATTTTGACTCCTGAAACCTTGTCCCAACAATCAGCAGCCATGGGTTCCTCTAAACAGCTGCCTAGCACTCTAAAAACTCAAATAACTAGTCACGTTTCCATTACCCCTAGAAATGTGCAAAACCTAAATGTCGCAATAAAAAGCTGGAAATGGAAACACCTATCTTTCGAAAAGCCTCTCAGATATCGCTAAAACATTTTTACGCTCTCATGAGGTGGTTTTTCAGACGTGTCGATATAAAAGTGTATCGCAAAGTGTAATGGAAACACTTTTTTCGCATTTACACATCATCAGGGTCAACGGACATGACATAGGGGGTCACGCAACCAGTTCATTTCGAGGAAGATGGCGCGGTTTGTGTGGACAGAGGAGGAGACGGAGTTATTGTTAACAGTTATTGGTGATAAAAATGTCACAGTCATCTTGCATAGCAAGCAACAAAGAAATTCGGAATGATCAGTGTCCCGAGATGCATAACACTTTCGGCCATCTTCCTCAAAGTGAATTCTCGCAGGACAGACGAGAATTTACGAGAATTACAGCTAGTTCACAAAACACTGTTCAATGGAAACACCTGCAAGTAGCATTTGAACTTTGTCGAAATTTCAGAAATATCGCTTTTATTTTGCGAACGACTGTAATGGAAACGCGACTACTGATGCACACAAAGCAGGAGAAGGCTATAAGAAGATAGCAAAGTGTTTTTAGGTAGCTGTTTCTGCAGTTTGTTTATGTAATTAAGTTAGCAGGACCTGTCAAGGTCTGTTGTGGTCTGGACAATGGAGAAAACTTACTGTGCAGCAACACCTGTAAAAATATAGCCTTCATGGAAGAGTCATCAGATGAAAACCTTTCCTATGTCCTCACCACAAAATTCAGCATCAGAAGTTTGCAGAGGAACAGTTAAAATACAACTTTGTGGACTCAAAGAGCAAAGGTATGTTTGGAGAAAAAGGGTGCAGATTTGAAAAGAACACCCGTCCAACTGTTAAACACGGAGGTGGATTGATCATGCTTTGGGCTTGTGTTGCAGCCAGTGGCACTGGGAACATTTCACATGTAGAGGGGAAGAAAGGATTCAGTTAAATTCCAGCAGATTCTGGAGACAAACATCACACCATCCACAGAAAAGCTGAAGATGGAGAGAGAATAGCTTCTACAACAGGACAATGATCCTAAACACACTTAGAAATCCACAATGGACTACCTCAAGAGTCGCAAGCTTAAGGATAAAGGGTAAAAATCCCCCACACAAGACCTGAAAGACTCTTAGCTGGCTACAAAAGGCATTTAGAAGCTGCGATACTTTCCAGTGTGGGTGTTACCAAGTACTGACCATGCAGGGTGCTCAAACTTTTGCTTCAGGCTGTTTTCTTTTTTTGTGTTTTTTAAATTGTTAAAGATCGAAATTAAAAAGTAATCTTGCTAAACATATTGAAAGAATGTCTTACTTTAACTTCATGCCTTTCTGAGATCAGTTCATCTTCTACTTACCTAACTACTCACAGTAAACAGCTTTGACCAAGGGTGCCCGAACATTGTATGCCACTGTGATTCTGTGACATTCTGGTGAGTATTTTTGGAGATTGTTTTGCTCTGAACCAAAGGGTCAGGTGGACTGAAATGCGTTCGGTTTGACAGTAACCTTCAGAACTTTGTACTCCTGTAGAAACAAAGCAAAGGATGGCCACACAGCTAGCAGGAAGAGAGATTAGACTAAATCAGCAGTTCTGTTGAAAAACTTGATAAAATCTACACAGACTGAATGTCAGTCTGATAAAGCCCCAGTCTGACAACCATGGCACATTAGGAACAAAAGTTTGCGTGGGGTACAGCAATTTGTCATTTCATTCCTTGTAGTGTGTCAAAGTAGAACTCATCAGTCTGCTTTTGAAACATTCTCTGTGATGCTTCAGACGCCATGGTTGTTGACCTCCTGCCAGTTTTAAAGGAGTCATTAACTGAAGGCTACAGTATGATTGGCCGGCGTTCAACTTGTAGTCTAATGTGTCCCTCAGCCAAATCACAGCTGGAATTTAAGGCAACATGATCCCCTAATCTGACAAAGTGACCACGTGGAAAGACATAATTGTTGTAAAGCACATACCCTCTTCTACATTTTGTTATTGCTCTGCAAAATAGGCTTTTTGTCTTTAAAGATTCAGCTGCAGATATAGATCTATTTTGTCTCTTACCAAGACCATGTTAACACATAACAGTTTCTGCTTGTAGCTTCCAGCTTGAACACAATATTTGCTTGCTGCTGTCAGAGAGAGAACAACTGAAATGTCTTTCTCAAAGTCAAGAAGCATTTAAGATGGCTTTCAGTGTGTTTGTGTTTTTTAAGGCTTTTCTAGACCGGCTTTGCATCAATGTGTGTTTGTGTGTGTCTGTGCTCAGCGGGATGCTGTCAGCAGCCTCCTCCTTCAGAATCTGCCCATATGGTGTTTAAGCTCTGAGTCTTCGTTTTGGCCCGACAAAGTATTTTCCTACGCGCACACATACACACACACAAACTGCCTACTTTTTCAGTGTTTGAAATGTCTTTATTGTGCAGCAGCCCATACGATCAACTACAGTTTATCTGTCCAGGCAGACTTCTGTCAACTACCCCCCACATTTACACATGTAATTAGGACACTGTGCACGGTTACACACGCACACACACACACACACACATTACACTACAGCTTTTAAGGATTGGATAAGAAGTAAGACACAATCCTAACAGCATGCTGTACATTTCTGCATTGTATAGAATCCATCAATAAGTGGCTGTAATCCAGTGTTACTAAATATATTGTATCAAAGTCCCTTGTTGTTGCTGTTTTGCATGAGAAAGGTCACTGAAAATGTGCCTATTTCCTCAGTAATTCAACTCTAATCAATCACCTCGTTTTATTTTTTCTGTGGGAAAACATTTCAACCTGATGACCCAGAGCAAAACCAATCAATACATTACAATACACCCCTTAAATTGATGACATTTAATATGAGGAGGGATACAAACAAATCAATGCTTGGCACTACATTATTGTTTATGGGAAACAATATCAGCTTCTCGTGGCTTCTTTCTTTATCTTGCTTCATTTGTCATGAGCTGACGCTGCTTTCAGGCCAACACAGTGACCTGGAATAAACCTGAGGGTTTAAAAAGATATTCCCTCATTTGGTGTTCTGATGATGGCGGTGGAGAACGCTGTGTAACACATCATTAATTCATATAATTTTCATATTTATAAAGTTTACTTCAGGGTGCTGGAAAGGAGGCTCCAACCGACTGTTGAACCTTGGATTCTGAAGGAGCAATGCGGATTCTGTCCTGCTATGGAACAGTGGACCAGCTCTTTACCCTTACAAGGCTGCTGGAGGGGTTGTGAGAGTTTGCCCATCCAGTCTACATGTGCTTAGTGGACTTGGAGAAAGCTTACGACTGCGTCCCTTGTGGGGTCTTGTGGGGGGTATTGCGGGAGTACGGGGTACCGGGGTTGCTGCTACGAGCCTTCTGGTCCCTGTTTGACCAAAGTGAGAGCTGTGCTCACGAGTGAGAGTAGAATGTAGCCTGAGATGGATCAGCGGTTTGGTGTGGCCTCTGCAGTGATGCAGGCACTGCACTGGTCCGTCGTGGTGAAGAGGAAGCTGAGCTGGAAGGCGAAACTTTCGATTTACTAGTACATCTACGTCCCAACCCTCACCTATGGTCATGAGCTCTGGGCAGTGACCGAAAGAATGAGATTGCGGATACAAACAGCCAAAATAAGTTTCCTTCATCGGGTGGCTGGGCTCAGCCTTAGAGAAAGGGTAAGGAGCTCTGGCATACAGAAGGAGCTCAGAGTAGAGCCGCTGCTCCTTCGCATCGAAAGGAGTCAGTTAAGGTGGTTTGGGCATCTGATCAGGATGCCTCCTGGTCGCCTCCCGTTAGAGGTGTTTCGGGCACGTCCCACTGGTAGGAGGCCCCGGGGCAGACCCAGAACACGTTGGAGGAATTACATATCTTATCTGGCCTGGGAATGCCTTGGGGTCCCCCAGGAGGAGCTGGAAAGTGCTGCTAAGGAGAGGGATGACTGTGGTGCTTTGCTCGGCCCTCTGCCCCCGCAACCCAGCCTCGCATAAGCAGATGAAAGTGGATGAATGGATGGATTTTCATATTCATCAAATAATTCAGTTTCCTGTATGGGAACATTTGTGTGTGCTATGGTTTTCAACAAGTTATACATTCAGGTGTCTTTTAATTTGTCACCTGTCCCTATATTAACAGTATACAACATCTTTATTGGCTGTGAATAGGTTGGACTTTATTAATGTCTTTACATAATGGAAAAGCATTTCAGCTTGGTGACATGTGGTCATTTTTACAACCACAAGAATCTTTAAGTCCTTTTTTGTGTGACAGAATATTGGAAAACCTTATTTCAATTGAATATAGTGGAAGTTGAGGTATGGGTTAAGGCACACAGCACAGAATTAGGAACGATTTTTTTAACAGATTTTGGGGGCAGAAATGATTTAACGTTTTTGGAGCTCTATTGCTTTGACAAGCTGAATATCAAATGCTGATTCATTTTGCTTATGAAAGGATAATATATGCATGTGTTTTTCAGATAGATATGAAAAGAAACACATTCCCGATGCCACCGTGGGTCACATAGCAAATGTGAATGATTTAAATTCATCAGGAAAGTTTTTAAAGTGTGATTTATATCCCATCATAGCTTCAAAATGGATTTAAAGGTTTTCGCCGTGGTTCAATCAGTTTTCTTCATTCGGCTTTCATAACAGAAAAATGTGATTTTATTTCAGAATGAAAGGTCACGCAATGCAATTCATTTTTTTCAGCATCTACCAAAGCTTATTTCATCTCCTCTCAGGTAAATGGAAGTTTAATAAATCACTTATGTATGCTGGTTTGTCCCTATCTCTCCCTGCAGGAGCTGGAGGTTGGTCTCCTCTCACCTCAGACAGGTATCAGTGGCTGGAGGTCAGCCTGGGCGAACGGACCAAGATCACCGCTGTCGCTACTCAGGGCCGCTATGGCAGCTCTGATTGGCTGACGTCGTACCTGCTTATGTTTAGCGACACGGGACACAACTGGAAACAGTACAGACAGGAGGACAGCATAGGGGTGAGTTCAAACTGCGTCAAAACAGTGGTGTTAAGACTACAACATATTGCATGTTATTTACATCCCTTTGCATAAGTGACCTTATTTTTACAGCCTTAGCTCCTTTTAGTCCTGCACTGACTCTGTTTCTCCTCAGGGATCCATAAAAATCATATTTTGTTTTGTGTAATTCACATGAAATGATGTAGCGTGGATCAGTGCTGCTGCATGAGGCTCCATCTATCCTGTACAGATAAACTGAGTCATCATGAGTTTATCTCTTCATTTATAATGCATGAAGCAGTGTTGAAGCTCCGCTGACTCTGCAGACCTGTTGAGAAAACACTTTAGCTGCTGATCACGAACATAGAGGCAGTCAAGTGGCCCGATATTGTTTTATTTATATATTTTTGTCTGCTACTCAGTGTCATTTTTGTCTCTCTCTCTCTGTCTTTGACTTTTTAAAAGAGGGAGTAAACATGTTGATTTCATCCGTCACTGCTACTGTAGAAACAAATGTTTAATAGATGTCAAAGAACAGGACTGAATAAAAAATGACAGATTGTGTTTTAGACAACAGCTCATCATTCTCTACCTGTAGGTTGGTACCAATACTTTTCACGGGGAACTGTACTCATGGTTATCAAGCTATTTTACAAAGAGATGCTATTTAAAATAACTTAAAATACTGTAAATAAGGGGTTGTCACAATACCAAAATGTAAAACTTTGATACAGTACTAGCATAAAATAGCGATACTTGATACCTCTTTTGATACCACGACAAAAGAGAAAAAAAAATCCTAGGTACAATAAATATATTTTTTTCTTCAACAAACTTACAAATATTACTAATACAGAAAAAGTCACCGAACACAGGCCTCTGGCTGGAAAAAGTGCTGTAACAGCCACAGGTGTCAGTTTCAATATGAGTAGCAATAATTTTGAGAACCTTAATAGGCTTTATTTTAAGACCTGAAAAGAAGAACGCTCTTGAGTTTGCTCACCTGTTGAATGGACACTTAAACATGTTGCTACACTCTGAGTACTTTACATGCCTCCACTCTGGTGACAGTTGTGGCTGGAGGCATTGTGTTTTCAGGTTGTCCATCCGTCCAACACATTCTCACTTGGACCTCCTTACATATCAGCATTTAGTCATGGACTTTCCACGTCCAGACACAAAGTGAAAGGTACCTTGGGTGCGTTGGATGTTGACGTTCTAGGACACTGTGTGAAGTTCTGCCTGTTACATGCATTGTGTTCTTTCAAAATACACTTCTGTTTTCACAGGAAATTTAAAGTTTACACACAGTCTCTGTCAAAATAAACACACTACGGCGGTATAATATCGCAAATTAATATTTTTTTTGCCTTGAACAACAAAAGCACATGGCTAGGTTTAGGAAAAAAAAACAGGGTTTGGCATTATAATCCACCAGCCTTTCTGGGACTTTCGTCGCCTTAATTTTTGTTCATGTCCCGCCATGTTTCCCCTGACACCACCAAGAACCATTAAATTATAATGGTAACATTAAAGAACGGCTTTTTTCAAGACAGTCTGAGGTCTGCAGCCAGACCCCTCTCGCTTTTTTTGTCAGTGTATTGCGCCGGAAGTCACTGCCCAAGCGCCGGATTTCAACAACATCAGAGTGAGACTGGGTTGGTCCGTCCATCCGTCCCAATCTTGTGAATGCAATATCTCAGAGACACCTTAAAGTAATTTCTCTAAATTTGGCACAAATGTCCACTCAATGATAAACTCATTAGATTTTGATGGTCAAAGATCAAGGTCAGTGTTTTTTGGCCATAAATGAGGAAGTCATGTCGCAGGTTGAAAATACATTTGAAGCATCTATGTTTAAGAATTTGTAGCTTCTTTGCAGCAACAACATTATCTGAAGCATTGCCTCATGTCATGACTACATGTGAGTCTGGACAGACATGGATGTAAATTGTAACTGCTACTTGATTGGTGCATGGAGGCATAAAACCGCTGTTTACTTATTGTGCTTCAAGATTAGCAGGTTATTTTAGTATTTTTCCATCGCTGATCATGAGTAACAACGTGGCAGCAACACGACACAACATGGCCATGAAAGTGAGAAAGCTCAGCTGGTCTCTGTAGAGCTGATTAATGAAGAAATCAGTCAGATGGACAGCAGAGGCAGCGAGGCATCACCTCCCACCTTCTGGTACACACACAACTCTTCTTCAGTGATTTTCCGTTGCACAAGTGTCGTGTTGGTGATGGTACATGGTTCAGTGTACAGCCACAAGAATACTAAGTAGTTTTGAGTAGAAATTAAACACAGTGATGAATCCTGTCAGCTCACAGAGCCAGTTTAAAAATATTTTTACATTTCTTACCTGCATGCTCCCAGTGAGCCTTCTACCACATCAAACAGTGCAGTTAACGTGGAGAAAGTGTAATATTTTCCCACTATTTGCTCGGATATTTATCCAGGGTAAAGCCACATGTGTAACCGTGGTGCAGAGAAGAGGTTTTGATTAAAAGTCGAGCCGAGGCAGTTTCCTCACATGGAGGTAATCCAGCTAATCTCAGCGCTGAGGATCTTCTCTGAGAGAGCAGAAAACGACTCCTCACAGCTTAAAAACATGTTGATCTGACACTTAACATAAACTGAGCACAATCCAATCACATTTCAAAGTGTTTCCCAACTTCTCTGTATTAGTCAGTTGAGCTTACAGAGTCTGTCGGAGGAGAAAGTTGATGGCAAGAACTGCTGGATCAACGTCTACTGGGCTTCTGCTCTTAGCTTAGAGGCCTGAAGAGCAAGGAGGAAATATTCTGCTTTCTCCTTTCCTCTTTGTCTCGGTCCTCCTTTTTTTTCAGAAGCCTGTGGGTGCTTGAAAATATAGCAATCCATCTTTCTTTATCGTCCCTCTCCTCTTTATCGGTTTGTTTCCGTCTGCCTGGAGGGCTGGGGATGAGGACACGAGTGGTGATCTTTTTTACTTTTCCCTGTTCTTCTCAAATTTCCTCTCTCCCTTTTATTTCCTCTTCTCATTTTCTGACGTTACTGCTTATCTCCCTTTCACCATGTGATTTTCCCTCCCTTTCATTTCGTCCCTCTGTCATTTCCCTTTTGATACTCTTTACTGTGTCTCCTCCTTTCTTTTCTTCTACGTCTCTTTATTCCTGTCTTCTATTCACAGTTAATCTCTCTCATCATGTCTTTTTACACTCTCTCTGCTCATCAAAGGCTGCTGTTGAGGAATTCACGTCATCTTTAAATGAGATTCTGTCCTTTCCTCTGAGTCATTTGTTGAGTTGAAGGCCCCGCTGGTTGTGTCGTAGTTTTCCATGTAGTAATAATGCAGATACATAAAGAACAAGTCTCCATTGTGTTTGTATTTTCAGTCTTTTCCAGGTAACAGTAATGCAGACAGTGTGGTTCAGTACAAGCTACAGCAGCCAGCAATCGCTCACTTCCTCCGCCTCATTCCTCTGGACTGGAACCCCAGCGGGAGGATTGGACTCCGACTAGAGACCTATGGGTGTCCTTACAGTAAGTCTTTTCATCTTTATGGGACTGACTAAACTCTTAAGAGCTGTAGCCCAGCTGAATAAACTGTGGACACTGGTAGCACTGGTTTCATTTCAATGACTTGCTGAGTCTGTTTACTCTAGTTCAGGGAAATTTTGTTTGCATGTAGGATTTAACCATGACAAATCCCTGCAACTGAGGAATCAGAGAGAATCATCTCACCAATCGATGTATTACACATTCAGTTTGGTTCAAAAGAAAGGAACACTCACACCAGTTATTGTTTTTGTGGTAACTTACAGATACAAGAAAGATTCGCCAAGTGGCTTTTCTTGAAAGCAGTTCCATTCTTCACTACTAATTTACACTCTCACCTCTGTTTTTAACAGTGAAAACAACACGCATCACACAAAGAAAACTGTGTTAACAGTTTTCTTTGTTCCTCTTGAATTTCCCAGATCACACAACATACTGGCGGTATCAAACCCTGGCATCAACACAATGAATTAAACACACATCCCACAAAAACACATGTCTTACTTTTTCCCCCGCTCTGTTTTTTTAGGGTTACACCGTCCTTCTTATTAGTAATGCCTCCATGGCACATTCACAGTTTTTGTATTTGAGCCAGTGATTATAACATAAGATTAATGGATTCTCATTTAAAAACAAACATCAGTATCACTGCCCTTCTTACTATCGCCTTAAAAACATGCTGTAGTTTTACTTTCTAAATGTTTAAATCTGCCAAAGGTTTAGGTCGAGCATGACTTCACATGCGTTAAATCCTCAGTGATTATGTCTCTTCCTCATCCTCTTTATCCTCTTCAGGACTCGGTTGAAGAGGCAGGTGTTTGTAATATTTTGTCCTCTCAGCTTTGTTCCCTGCGGTGTCTCTGCCCTGATTTCTGTCCTCGCTGCTGTTTGTTTGTAAAAAAAAAAAAAACCACTCATGAATATCAAAACAACTCCACACATTTACATATATGCTCAAATACATTTATCAAACAGTAAATATTAATGTGCAAACATGATTTCCATATGGACTGTCTGTGTCTGGTATCCTCTCCACAGCTGTTAATGTCTCTGTTATTTCTGGTTCCTCCTTTAATGTGAAGTCAGGCTGTGGTCAGACTGGGAGCTTTGAAAGTAAAACGCTTTTGAACACTAATTCCTTTCAAACATGTAATATATAGAAGGAGGTCGCATACGGTAATTTTACTTGTACGGATACACAAGACGGGTTTCAAAAGTTTCTTTCATCATGAAACATTATCTTACAAGTCAGGATCCCTTTTCAGCCGTTTCCCAGTACTGATTTAAATGTTAATCACACTGTAAATATTCTAAAAGTATCTTACTATGATTTCTTTTGTTCTTGAAAAAGAGTCTACAGCCATGGTGGCCATGGTGCACAGTGATCCTTTAAGCGTAATGCTAATGTTAGCATGCTAACATGCATACTATGACAATATACATACATTTGCTAATCAGCACTAAACATGAAGAACAGGTGAGGCTGATGGAAATGTCACTAATTTGCTGGCATTTGTTCACAAAGCAAAGCTAAAAAAATTGGACCTGATGACAGTGCTAGATGGAGAATGAAGAGATTACCAAATGAAATCAAAACATTTCACTTAAAGCAACAAATGCCAATTTCATGGAGGCGCTAAAGAAAATGTCATAGGATCACCAAAGTCAGTTGGCTTCTTCCTCAGGGACCATGAATGGCTGTATATTTTGATTATTTATCACAAAAATAATAACACCCAACACATAGCATTGTAGCAGTTATCACAGTAAGTTAAGTCACATCTTGATTTCATAAGTTACCAGCTTTATGTAGCCTTCAGTTCAATATTTTGAGAGCATGTTGCTTTACTTCCACATGATACCCGCATGTCAGGGTGTTTCCACATTTTGTCGAGGTGGTCTGACTTTGGTCCGCTCCAAGTCTGCGGTGCAGCTCACTTAACCTGTGTAATGTGAACACAAAGCTCTCCAGGTTCACTTTGCTCTTTGCCATTATATTCAGCCCTCTAGATCACAGTGGGACACTTGAAAAAACAGATTGAACCACATCGACCTGTAACGCTTGCAAAGACGCAGGACGAGGAGTAGTTTGGCCCATGGAAGATACTGCACGTCTGTAGATGTGGAATATAGAATACATCAAATAGTAACAGTCTACAGCACACAGAAACACAAAGGGTTTCCTCCAATTTTAAGTCATTATCAGGGGCTTCATAATCACACTGCAGTGCCACATCAAAGTAAAAACAAAAGTATGTCAATATATATGATATATAGGATATAGTGTGAACAGAAAGAGAACTGAGTCCTTTTTCAAATGAACTGACAATGTGAACACAAAAAAATCTGAGTCTCTTTTTTGTTGGTCCACTTTTTGGTGCACTTTAAGAGAGTTTGGTTTGTTTAAAAAGGACTATATGTGAAAACACCCTCAGTGTTACCTTCACTCATGTGGTCAGAAATACTTGAAAACTCTAAATTCCTGAAACATTACGAGGTAACATAGAGGCAACGTAAGACTGGAGCCTCCTGGCACTAATTCATCACATTAGTTCACCAAGTGGAAAGATGATTTATGATAAAAACCATTCTGTGTCCCTTAAAACTGTCTTTGCCGCCGTCCCCTCTGGAAGAAGATGGATTATGAAAAACATTTAAAAGATGGAATTTGATAAATAGCCTGTAGTAGTTTGGAAATATTCTCAAGTTATTTAAGGACACAGTGGATATATATTCAAGTAATATGTTTATCAGCCGACGTGACGGTTGGCAGAGGAGACTTGTGGTTTTCCTGGTGGTAAACTAATGTAGCATGCACAGTGAAATCCTCCTGAGAAAAACAAATGTAATATACTGAAGGGAGGTGATATATAGCTGTTAGCAGCAAACAGTTTACCGCAGTGTGAAAAATGTATTGTGGGTATTAGTCTGCTGTTGAGGCAACACAACAAAACATTTCATAATGTGCCTTGGCAGATTCAAGACATCCACGTTTCCCTAACAGTCACAGGTGTTCACACTTAATCAAATCTGAGGCCAAAGTAAAGGCATACCCAATTAATGTACCTGCCACATGATGTTTCCCTGACATATGACACAGTGTCGGGCGTATTGTTGCACCGGCTACAAGCAGAAGAGTACCAAGTGCTCAAGTTATAAGCCATAAACAAGCACCAATCTATTCTTGGCATAATTATAGTCAGATATTAATATTCTAGGATGAACTGTCATCTAGGATTGAATGGCTTGTTACTATATAGAGTAGTAGAGTGGAGTTAAAGTCATTTTTTTAGCTTTACACACTGAGGATGACTCAGTGCTCTGGAGTCTCATCTTGGTGCTCTGTAATCAGCAGGAAATACACTGTACAATCCAATAAGAGCATTACTGCAAGCAAAGTGGTTGTGTGATTGTGTGCGAGTCCTGGCGTCGGGGAGTCAAAGAGTCGCCAAGTTCATTAAAAAACGTTCAGTCAGAGGAATTAGTTGTACAGCTGAAAAGGAAATTGATGCTGAACTCAGCCGCTGCTTTTTTTCCCAGCAGTTTAGTACTTGCAGTCCATTCTTTACAGCCTACACACCTCCTACACTCAACACACACTGTTCACCTCACCTCACCTTACCTCAGCCCAAATCCCTGGTGAGTAAGCTACACCCTAAGATGAAATTTACTGATCAAAAGTGGGAGACAGATTACAGATCCAGTCCAAAGACTGGATAAAAATAGCCACTATGACGTCACCCATTGATTTGTGGACTTCTGTTTTGAAGCCTCGAGTTTGGCATTTTTACCATCACCATCTTAGATTTTTGGAGCCGGAGGTGATGAAAAGTGATCACCTAACGATAACCCTAACCCTAACGCTAGCTTGGTTAGCACAGTGCACAATATGCACTATGCATTATGTGATAATGACAATGCTTATGCTAATTTTTGTTAGCAAAAGACAGGCTTAAAACCAGCATACACTTACCATAAAAAACTCCTACTCCTTAAAGGGTCTTTTGGTACAACCAAACATTGAACAAAACTTTTTTTAGGCACCCAAACTGTTACAGTGAAACTGTCATGAAGTGAAAGCCCACTGAAATTGCGATAGCTATAGCTATGATTATGGCAACTTTATGTGAATCTAGAGTTCTGGCATGATTATGTAACCTAACCAACTGCCGTATTACCAGCTTGTCAACGAACGGCGCCCACCTGTTGCTCAAAGCGACCACGCCCTCGTTATACATAACAAAGCCTTTTGAGGCTATTCGAAGCCAACTGCAATTTTTGACACTTTAACGTTGGTTTTGTTTTCAACACAGAGGTTGCGGCATGGTTCAGTCTTCTGCTGCAACCAACAGTACCACCGCCACAGACTGAAATTCTGTTCAGATGTAGGAGGATTCTGTGTTTTGTGTTGAATAGTGAGGACATTATTTAAGGAGTTGTGGAATAGACAGTATGTTCCTCCACACTGACAGGCACTGTAAATATAAAACAAATGAAATCATACCGATGTTACTTGTTGAAGGGGGATATGCTCATTGTTAACCTGTTGTTTTGGTGATGTTATTGGTTTATATGTTTCACTTATTTGACTGTTAAATCCTGACTCCTTTCTCTCTGTTTTGTCTTTCAGCCTCTGATGTTGTGAGTTTTGATGGCGGCAGAAGCAGTCTGGTGTACAGGCTGAGTCCCGGGCTGAGGCAGCCATCCAGTGAGATTGTCTCTCTGAAGTTTAAAACCCTGAGGAATTCTGGAACACTGCTGCACGCGGAGGGAGAAGGAGGACTGGGCCTCAGTCTGGAGTTAGAGAGAGGAAAGCTGCTGCTGCTGCTCAGCCAAGGTACAACACATCACATGCATTGTCAAATTCACTGACAAATTCTGATAGGCACTGACGTCCTCTCATACATACAGTACTGATACATTACAGTGGAGTGAAAATATGAGCATTATTGTACTCTGGTATGCAGTACGTCACTTTTACAATTTAATCCTTAAATTAAAAAGAAAATACATTTAATTTGTAAGATAAAATGTCTTTGCTCCTTACAGTGGCTGATACGTCTCAATACGTATGCCAGCATTTAAAGAGGAAGTGCACTGGCACTTGTTTTCTTCCACTTAAAGCACTGGGATAAGCTGTAAATATCCAAACTTTTTCAGTCAGATGAAAACATGTTACAAAGTACAATAAAGACACAGCAACACGCTCCCCAAATATTCTTTTTCACTCTGTTGTCATATACACACAGGCCCGAAATACACATGCATGCACAAAAAGGACCTATACATGCATTAAATAGAGAGATGTCAGAGTGAGGGGATTGCCCATGGACGGGTGCCCCAACCAGCTGGGGGTTCAGTGCTTTGCTTGGGATCACCTCAGCAGTGCCCAGGAGGTGAACTGGCACCTCTCCAGCTACCAGTCCACGCTCTGTATTTTAGTCTGAACGGGGACTTGAGACGGCAACCCTCCGGTTCCCAACCCAAGTCCCTATGGGCTGAGCTACTGCCGCCCCAAGGCAAGCAAACTAGTGAAAAGAGGAAAAACATTTTTAAAGCATAAAATGACTAAATTTAACAGCATTTCCTCTTGGTGCCTTTGAACATGTTCCCAAGAGGATGTTTCATACTAGTTTAAGTGTTTTGAACACAATAAAGCTTCTGTATCTATGTCTTCAACAAAACAGATAATCAAAAGACACATTTTCATTTGGTCGGCCAAGAGAAAAAAAAAAGCTAAAATTTAAAAAAGCCCATCTCCAAATGTAAGAAATAGTCCGAAAAACATAAGAATATGTTGTTGGATTGGTACCTTGGCATCTTTAAAATAAATTAAGGTTCTGTAATACCTCTGAACACTGACATGACATTTCCCTCTGTATCACCCAGCAGGTATTTACTAACCACTACTTTTATGATATTGTGATATTGTGCTATATATGTTAAATTAACCTTTTCTTTCTGATTTTAAGTAAGAAAAAAAACCCTTCAACAGAAGCAGTTTGATCAGCAAGAACACATTTAGTTCCTTGACATGTAATTTATGAGTCACTTTGTGGACTTGTTGGGACAGAACATCTGTATAAGGTGGGGGACAATATAAACCCCTCTGAGATCACTTTAGATTGGTTGTGGTTGGGTGAGATGGACGACACGCACGCTGCAGCCTGATTGGTTTAAATTTTGGCTCTGGCTCTGCTGCTGCATCTCTGTCTAGTTGCTGCCATGATGGATGATTCCCGTTCACTGTAGCATGTGTTCGGGCCAAACTGTGTAAGACTTGATGCATGGCTTACAGTCTGTACAGAGGAAGGTGTGTGTGTGTGTGTGTGTGTGTGTGTGTGTGTGTGTGTGTGTGTGTGTGTGTGGGTGGGGGTGTGTGTGTGTGTGTGTGTGTAAACAGGGTTAAACCAGTGGTTGTCAGGCTGCCATGCTGAATCATCACCATATGGCTCACCTCTCATCAGGAACCCATCTGGCTGCTGAAATCCCTTCTCTATCCATCCATCCATCCATCCATCCAGCCATCCGTCCATCCATCCATCATTTCATCCCTCTTTTGCCCTCTTTTCATTTCACATCTCCCCAAATCATTTCTCCTATTCCCTCTATTACTCTTCCCCTCTGTCATACCCACTGATATATATTTCTCACAAATGCTCTTTATCACAGCATCCTTATCTTCCGCCGTCTATTCCTCTCTCATACGTCTATCCTGCCTTTCATCCGTCTGCACACGCTGCCCTCTGCCTCTTCTCGTTCTGCTCCATCTCCTCTCTCAGAATGCAAACTTGTGAAATAACCTCACCTCAAGAAAAGATGACAGCACATCCTTAAAGAAAATCATGATATTAAGAGCCCTTAAACACTGAGCGCATGTAAAGAATCACCTGTTCAATAGAGACATCTTAGGAGTGTCTGTATCACCATTAAGAGTGGATCACCTTGAAAAACTGTCTCCTTAAAAAGACAGACTGTGTCACCTTCAGGAAAAACACTTTCACTGTAACACTTAACACACCTGTGATTTAAGTAAAAGCTGTTCCCTTTTAAACAGATTCTGTGGCATCTTAAAGAACAACAGTTCCATTTTAAAGACTGTGTCATCTTAAAGAAAGTCTGTGTCACTGTAAAGAGCGACTTCAGCCCAGTGAGAGCAAATTAAACCCATCCATTGAAAAGATGGAAGAGAGATTGGACAGGAGCTCTGTTACTGCCAGCACAGACCAACACTGAGAACAACAAACAGTCTCTCTTGTTCTTCTTCCTCTTCCTCTGTTTTCTTTTATTTCTGTCCCTTTCTACTCCCCTGTGTTTGTTACATGACTCTTTGCTTCTGTTTTCTTCTTTTCTGTTGTAATTACTGTAGTTTGTCCTGGTTTGTCTCCACAGATCTCCTATTGCTACATTTTTTCCACATCAGAGGAGACCACTTGCTTTTTCTTGTCTTCTCTCTTTTTCTCTCTGTCTCTCTCACACACACACACACACACCCTTTTGGTTATCCCCCATTAGCCATCCTTTCTCTTTTCCTCTTTCTCTATTATGTTTCTCTGTCGTTTGTCTAGTGTTGCTGTAATTCCAATATTTTGGGCAGTAACTATACATGTACCTAATTATTTTCCAAATAAATAACACAATTACAATGACCGAACTTTAAATAGGCTCCTTACTTGTTACTTTTGTCTTGATCATAGCAGACAAACAAGCAAGTCCCCAAATTTTTTCCCGGTTATGATCTAAGGTCACCCAGAGTGATGTGTGGCTTAGGTCAGCTGCATTCATTCCTTTTGTCTTGTTTGTGTATGTGTGTGTGTTTGAGAGAGACAGAGAGAGGAGGTGGAAGGTGGACTATTGTACATAATGGTTCTGTAAGATATTTATAACTTAACATTATTCAGAACAGCGCTGGACCCACTGGTCGACCAGCGCGTCATTAGTCACCTGATAGCAGCGCAATAAAAGGCACAAATTAATCACTCAGCATCAGACTGTTACTGCACACAGTGACTCACACTTCAGTCATCTTGAACTTGTTTTCCTGAACATATGGACATTATTTTTCCCTCCCTCAAGATCAAGGACAAATTAAACCTGTAGTGATGAGTTGTAGTCTATGTGAAGAATTTAAATTAATCCTAAGGTTACAAAGAATAAACCTCAGTGTGTGAAAAGCTTTTATTACTTTTATTTCATTAGGCCTATTGTGAGAAGAAATTACTGTCAAATGTCTGAGAAGCAGTGGTTATTTCACTTTACTCTACCAGTAGTAATACAAACTGATTTATGTTGCTTGACTTGAAGGTCTGTCAAGGCTACAGTAAATATGCCTTTTATAACATGTCATGTTTCGTTCTTCCTTTATTACTTTCCATCCTAGTAATAATGTGTACAATCACAGATACACACAGTTCCACAGCTATGTGTGACTTAAAGAGAATTAAAGCAGATATTCAAAAGAACAGCAAAGGGTACATTTCCTAGTAATTAATTACTTTTATACGCAGTAATTGTTGAAGTACATGAATTAAAAGTCTTTTGAGAGAAGTAAAGTAATTTTCACTGCTTTTGGCTATGCCAACATAACATTTTTTTCCTCTTCTATATTTTTTCTAATGAGGCCATTAGCTTTTTTTGTGCCCAGTGTCCTTCAACTTTCTGTGCCCTATGTCCCACTTTATTTCTCCTTCCCTCTGTCTGTCTCTCTGCATGAGTTTTTTAGGTTACAGATTGTATAATTTAGGTCATCTGCTGTGTGCGTTGACCCTGAGCTTATGCATGGTCCGCTCTGCCCTGTTAACACTAACACCTCCAGGTCTGACCCCCTGGAGTAGTTGCAGTTCGCTTTATGAGGCAACACTGAGTAACAGCCCTTCACAGAAACAGCAGCTCTGTCTGCAGCTGAAACAAAACACTAATAGTTAGAAACTAGACGGCAGATAAATCTGTCTTTAGATAATTCACAATGCAAACACTCCTACTCTTATGAAAGCATGTTTTGTCCCTACATGGGGAATATCTTGGTTGCATTTTTTTTGCCTTTGCTCAGCTTTATGAGTGTTTGTCATTTTGTATTTGTACACCATGAGTTTTAAAGCGACCTGATTTTGTAAAGTAGCAATATTATACTTGATATTGAAGCTCGGAGGCAAACGTTGATAATGTAGTGCAGCTAAAGCTTTGTGTTGATGCTCATATCATCATTTTTATTGACATCAGAAGATTCAATTCAAGGAAAAGTCGACTGATGGATTTAGTGAAGACATCAGAAGGCAGCTAGGCACCTCTACTCAGACCATAACGTGTGTGTGTATCACTGAAATTAGCCCATTTTGAACACACTTGACTGTATAGAAAGCTTCAGTGCTTTAAGAAAACTATGTTTGCTGATTCCCTGCTTTCCACATGATGAAACAGGGGTTACCTCATAAGTTTCAGTCACCTACTTTGCTGCACTGCAGGGTAATAATCAGCGGACTCTGCACTGGTAGATAAACCTGCTCCACATATCAAATTACCCCACACAATTTGAAGTACCAATTTAAAATACTGATAAAAAATGCTGCGTTAAAACCTCTAGGAAAAAGTTGCATCAGCGTAGAGAAACCAGAGACCTGGCTGCTGTCTCTATTTTAACTGATGCAGATTGTGACATTTTTTTGTCTCTTTAGTGGAACAATATGCAGGTAAATACAGTGTAGTGGAGTGAACTCTTCAATGTTATGCCAGCTTACATCATCCAAGTCAATATCTCACTCTACTCCCCACTCCACACTTTGCTTTTATGACGTACATAATGATTCTGCTTGATCACCTCTTATGTTTGACACAGACAAAGATACCGTAACTGTGAATTGGACTGTCATCATTTTGTTATCTTGTTTCTGCACTTTGGGTCATGATGCAAAATTGACTCTCTACATTCAAACAATAGAAAAGTGGATGATATTATCTCAATAGCTGTGTCACTTCACCTTTCTCACTCAGTAAAAATAAATATATATAAATAAGAAACACTGAGGCAGCAAAATGGCCCCAAACAAACTCCTCTCTGTGACCCCAGTTGTGGATCATTACAGAGTTTCGGATTTGAGCTGAATATGTGACAGACATGGTGCTTTAAGAGAGTCAGTTTCTGTAATGATTTTGCCTGCCTGTTTTCTGATAAGAGCTGTCAGAGTCTTTTTCCATAGTCCGATTTTGAGCAGCAGTAATAGCATAGCAGACAAGATACAATGAGGTGTTTCTGTCTTGAGGACATGTGTAGAATAATATAGTAATTTAGACTTCAGCACAGACTATGGTGTCGTTTGTAGAGTTTTTTCTCAACATGCTTGCTTGCAATACACTTATAGTCTGTGTTGACCTCTTTACAGCTCTATCAATAGTTTGCGGTATTGCCCATGGGCACATAGTTTAAATTAAATCAAATTTTATTAATAAAAACAGGTCTTAATCATGATAAAGAAAGTTAATATCCGAAAAAGGTAACTAAAAGCTAACGGGGACACTTCTTTTCTGACTGTTTAGCAAGACATCAGTTGAATTTCCTTGAGATATGTCAGTTTGTAGTGGGCCAAATGCACGCCGTACTCTGCTGATCTGTCTTTGCAGATTCTTCAGATCTTGAATATACTTCATTTGAGGTGAGAAATAAAGGATGCAGCTGCAGAATCATGCTTCATTTTATATCTGTAACAGCTAGTTTAACTTAGTTCAGGCAGCAAGTCACATCATTATCACACGTTCTCCTGATTAGTCCAGTATGAAGCAAAAAAGCTCATTATGAGATACAGCCTGGCATTGTGAGTTAAGTAATTATTACTTTGATTGGACCATTTTGTCACAAAAGAAGTTCAACAGCTTTATCAAATATGTGACAAAACTATAGCTTGTGTCAAAAGCATAAAAAAACTGACATCTTAATAACACAGACAACAGTGAATAATTGGAGCAGAGATTCAAAGGAAATGTTTAGTGAAGCGTTTGTATTTTCAAATTCAAAATTATGAAAAACAATAATATTGCTTTTTAAGTGTTTGTCACAATAATGACATGTCGGTTTTCTTACACCACCAAATCTGAGCTGTCGAAAAATATAATTATACAGAATTTATCTGAAGAGTGTGAATGTGAAATTATTGAAGTAAGTAAACAAGTTTGTTACTTTGTGCTCTGTAGCTGAAAAAGTACAGAGTAAACTGACCTTTACAAGAAAGTGCACATATTATTTATACCATATAATAAAATATGAGCTGGGTTAGGCTTCAGCCGCCCCCCCCCCCCGCTGAAATATGCAATATAGCCAGTTACAGAGAGATGAGCCTGAGGGATAAGTAATAAAACATTTTATCAGCTCTACAAGCTTGCAGTGTTTCATTTCTTTCTTTTGTTATTCAGTGCAGAATTAAACTAACAAACGCACTCAGAAACTAACTGTAGTCAGTGATGACGACCTCAAAGTCCTTCATCTCCACTGCTAAAGAGACAAAACTATAAAGAAAATAGGAACCAATGCCTCGTGGGAACAATGAGAGTCAGTTCCATTCTTGATTAAAAACGTTGTTTTCGCTGTCTACTTTTCTCTACTTAGAGCACGGCATATAAAATAACTCTTCTCTTATTCTTTTATTTCTCTGACTATAGTCACTCTCTCATCTCTTCTGCGTGTGTGCGCCTCACTGGAGTTGCAGTACTTCTCGTAATGAACGGATTTGCTCGGCTGAGTAGCATCACGTGAGATGATTTAACACATGCAGCTGGTCTGTGGTCTGCTAAACGGAGTGAAACCGGTGGTTGTCTGTCAAAATGTCCTAATTCTCAGTAATTTATTGGTTATAGATTTAGCTCAAGACAGGATGGCGTCTGGGTCCGGAGCCACAGGATGGAGTGGGATGGCATTTTGGTCATTTTGCCAACAAGTGGGATTGCATTCCCTCGCAACCCCCCTTACACCGCCTACTGGTTCTAAATATGACTATCAGTAGAGGGATTCTCTATTTGTTTGCCCTCTGATCTCTCATATTGATTCCTGCTTTGTCTTTTCAGTCACTCACACAGCTATCAAATCATCCACTTATGAAACCCTCAATCACAAGATCCTCCTTCTCTCTTCTCCACCTCCAACAACACAATAACTGCTCCATTAATCAGTGTCATTTAGTACATCTGATTTGCTTTTAAATCTCTCATATTGATCTCACTGTCTCGCTCTCTCTCTTTCCCTCAAATTACTCATCACAATAGATGTTTTGACAGGACAGACGTCCCCTGTATTATGGGCTCCATAACTTTCTCTGGATGAAGTTGTTTTTTTGTCATCCAAGCTGCAGACAAATAAACCCTCTCACAGAATGGGCTGAGATATCAAAAATAAATTTGTCCATCATCTTCCAAACTGTCTCTGTTTCTCTCTTTGAAGTTGGAATTGTCTCTCCCCAAAGAATATCTAATAAATTTTTAATGGCTGACTGTATTCGGCGCCTTCTCTCAGCAGACATACAAAGTTTCTCTCGCAGGACTTTGGGGGAACAAATCCGCAAATTTCAACCTGCTGGTGCTCATCTATCATTAATTATGTCTCGCTGTGTTTCCTTTGCAGTTTTTCGGCATTATCACATATTTGGCTTCAGTTCTGGGTGCATGTATGCAGATATTCTGTAGTCCCTAATGAGATGAGAGAGGGTGACCTCGGTGTGCTCCTCTCTGTGGGATACTGGGAAAAGTGAAATATTTAGACACAATGCGGAGGCTGCTGTGTTGTAGCTGTCATTTGGCTCGCGTTCCCTTGACACCAGGTCAGATTGTTAGGAGGAAGCAGACGTGCGGGTCAGATAACAAACAACAGACTGTCAGATCAGATAACTAAAGATAGAAAAAGCAGAAAACAACATATCTGAAAAGAAAACAGATTAGCTGCTTAACTGAAGCAGACCTGCTTATTAAGTTACCAAAATAACAGACTTCACACACTGAAAAAAAAAACACTCACAAGTCAAATAACTTCAAGAATACCAATTAAGTTTCTTTTTAACTTGTCCCATTTTATGCATGTTTTTTTTTTTCTTTTCAAATTAAACAGTGGTGATGTGATGATAAGTTTGTCTCTAATTTAAATTTTCGGTATGTGACTAGTCTTTAATAACATTTGTGTCCGTCTGCTTGATCCTCTCCCACCTCCCCTTCCTTTTTTGCCATCACGTCCTTTTTTCCATCCTTTGACATCTGCACTTTTTCTTCTCTTTCTCCTTTTGTTTGACACTTTCCCTCCACCTCACCTTCATCCTCTCTATTCCTGCCTCTTTTTCACTCCTCTTCCCTCCCTTTTCATTCTTGTCATCTGACTTTCCCCTGATCTTCCTCCTAATACTCAATATTTTTCTTCACCCTCTCAACATTTCATGTCCCCCCTCTGTCAAACCCTCATCCTCCCTTTCCTCTTTGGCCTCCTTGACTTTGTCGCCTCCTTCTTCCTCTTCACCTGCTCTTTCTTCTCGCTACTTCTCCATCACTCCTCATTTTACTTCCTATCTGCTCTTTCATTTCCTTCTACTTCTCCTCCTCATCTTTTTCAGGTGGGACTTCAACCTCTGAACCCCGGCTTCTCGCTTCCCTCGGCAGCCTGTTAGACGATCAGCACTGGCACCATTTAGCAATGGAGTGGCGTGGCTCTCACCTCAACCTCACTGTGGACAAACACACAGAGAAGGTTCAAATCCCTGCAGAGTTCAGCCACTGGGACATTGAGCAGGTGGGAGGGGACACACAGAAACACACCTACTTAAACATGCTAAATGCAAGTATGTTTATAAATCAAATATATTTAATTATTGACATTTTGTGTGTGGTTTTGTGTCCATACAGCTGAGTGTGGGGGCAGTCCAGGACCTCGCCTCTAAGAGGAACTTTCATGGCTGCCTGGAAAACCTGCTGTACAACAGCCTCAACCTGATAGAATTAGCCAAACGCAAAGACCACCAAGTTACTGTAGAGGTGAGTATGGACACAACAGGCAACACAAGGTAGCCAAACATTTCATAGGTAACTGTGTTATGAAGTTAGCTTGCTGGTAGCTACACAGTAACACTAACTTAATACATCTTGCTCAAAGGGCGGGTCCATCTACCTTCTATTCCATGCTTTTTAAATGGAAACTCCCCCTCAGCCGTTTGCAGAAAGTACTAACATAGGTTGCAGCACTTCTGTCCTTCTCTCCCTCACCCCGCATACATGCTGCTTGTTGACAGTGTAAGCATATTGAATCGGGAAAGTGTGAGCTTGGAAGATTTAATCTTGGTGTAGGGTGATGGTGCTATTTCAATGAGGTGAAGACACATTGAGATTCAATATAATACTGCATTTATACTGTATACATAGATCCACAGTCAGTGTATTACCTACAGTAGATTGCGCTTGGTACGCTACCAGTTTGAGGCAGACAGGAGTACCAGGGCACAGAAGCTAAGCAGTGTTGCCTGCTGTTGTGGATGCCACAGTAGTTTGGTTCGGAAAGTCACACAGTAAAACACACTAACTAACCAATCAGATGCAGCCGTGGACTAGCAAGTCCTTGTGTTGTGAGAGGTAATTACTGTGTCTGGTGGCTGTGGACTGGGGCAGCTGCAAAATGTATTTTGGCCCTCTGGAAACGGACCACCCAAAAAAAACGGTATCAGTTTAAGCGTATGCTATATTCAGATTATTTTACTGCTTCACCTTGCCATAAGGCAGCCCTTTGTGATGGGGAACTGAAGCCATCATAGTGCCCTCTTTAGAGCTACAAGACTCTATTGACAGAAACAGTAATGTTATCTCACAGTACACTGTGCTGGTCTACCATTGTCTCGATCATCCAGTTTGTTTTTGTTATTGTGTGACTCTTCAGAACCGAACCAATGTGGCGTCCACAGCAGTATGTGGACAACATTGTGCAGAAACCTACATCATGTCATGTGGGATAATGTTTTCAGAAGGGCTTGGAGAAATAGCATTTTGAAACTAAAACAACCAAACCTAGACCACAGTTTGAATTTTTGAATTTAAGTACATGAGGAATACTACTTTAAAGCTTCAGAATGACATCACAAACTAAAATAATGATGATAAAAAAAATAATGGAGTCGCCCTTTACCAGTGTTTGACAATGTTTTATTTAATCAAATTAGTATGTGTAATGTGAAAAGGCTTGCCTGAAATAGCAAAATCACAGATAATTATCAGCCAACTCTGCAACTCCATTGAGCTTTCTAGCTTGGTGTTTTGGTTCAAAGGGATACTTCACTGATTTTCAACCAGCTTGTATCAAAAGAATGTGGGTGGTATGTCTAAAAAAACTGTTAAACTTCCCTCCATCTAACCAGTGTCTAGATATCCTTCCTCGCCCCCCCAGTGAAAGTTGCGCTGGCTCTCAGGCTGTTACTTGAACTACAAGTGGCACTTCCACATTTTCATATTGTCCACCACCCATGCTGTTGCCACGGACACAAAGTAGAAGCATAGTATAGAGCATAGAAGCAGATCAAGACAGACCGGCACCTCTTTTCCTCTCTCTCAGACTGGGACCGAAAGCCATTTACAGTAAAACTAGGCAGTGCTGATTGAATATATATCAACATTATGTTGTTTTTAGAAACATATTTTAGTGCCGTGTTTAGCTGTAATAGTGGGAGGAAATGGGCGCCAAACTATTTCCCTGCATAGAGAAAATGTAGGGCAAAAAAACTGAATCGAACGGTAAAACTAGGCAGCGCTGATCAAATATAAACCAAGATTCTGTTACTGTGTTGCCTGTTTCTCGCCACAAATGTTTTCAGAAGCATGTTTTGAGCATACTGTTTAATAATACAATTTTGTTTCTTGCCAGCCATCCGCCATTTTTTTAAACGGATGTGTTTGTGTTTTGTCACCCACTAGAGGGAGCATTTATTGGCCTGGTGTGGCGCAATGCATTCTGGTACTTGTAGGTTTTCTCCTTCTTGAGCAAAAGCTTCCTTTTTCTCTGCTTTCTCTGGTTCTGTAGCACAAATGTCAAAAGTATTTGCATCTTTCTGCTGCATTGACATCCTGGTTTTATTAAAAGGCCATCATTCCAGCAGTGAAATACTTGTTTAATGAAGCATACTGTTTCTGTTACTGTTCAGACTCAGCACTCTCATAAACCTCATTTCTAACTGCAGCTGACAGCGGAAAAGCTCTGATAAACTAATTGTACACTACCTACCCAGCACCATGCAGCACACTGACAATGTTAACAACCACCTAGTGAAGACATGTGGCCGCTCAAGAGTCAGATACATCCCACCAGATGGGGGTGGTTACTAAACCAGAGGCCAATACTCAATGACAAATGAATGCTAATGTTGCTTCATGTTTGTTAATAGGAAACTGTAACCTTAGGGTTTATAAACAGGAAGCTGTTTGCTAACACCATTTAACAAGACTCACTTTGTTTATATGCTTGTGTGGAATGAAAAGGTCGAAGCCTGAATGACAAATAATCAACACTGCACGTACTCATCATCCTCAGATGTAACGGCATTCATCAGTTAAAAGATAAGCAATTAGCTCAAAAGGCTAGATCCATGGAAAATACCAGCCTGCAAGTCTTTTGTGGCACCGCATAGAGCTGTCTTCTGTTCCTCCCATGTGATGATGACAGATCACGTTAATCATTTGGGGAGAGCTTTGATGTTCAGCTCCTCAAACTCTCTGAGCTCTGAGCTTTTATATCTGAGAGAGAATACAGCATCAATAGCTGGAGTTGCACCACCTAAAATGAAATCTGCTAAATTTGGCCCTCCAAAGGCTGATAGAAAATTCTGCTTGGTGTTATTAGTGACTTATTCATTACAAGAGGTGCTAACAAACACTATGAGGACACAAGTTCCCACCAAAGCTTCACCGGTGCTAACCAATCCCTCATGTGCATAATGGATGAGGTTGTGTCTGTCCGCATGCAGGTGTCTTCATACATGTTAACATCTGCAGAGCACCGCTGGGAAATCATCTGGACGCTGTTGCTGCTGTTAATGAGCTGCTAGCTGGTTAGCAATGCTGACGAGTGCTTAACGAGGACAGTGAGGGATGAGTGGACAAAGGAGAGTAGGCGATAGGTAGACTTTCAGTAATGCTTCTTTGTCTTTTTCATTAGGACCTTTAGATGTTTATACAATCACAATAACTGGACCGAGCTCAGTGGAAAGCAGCTTTGAACCATTTCTAATAAACGGTCTCTCATTACAGCAAAGGACCAGAGAGCAGAGAAGCCAAGATAAAAAAGGTTCAGAGATTCACATGCATGGCTGAAGATCTAATAGAGGCTATTAGTTATAGTCCTTTTTAATACAGAGACCACTTTTGGCCATTCTTAAAGGTATGATAACAAAGTGAAGTCGAGCCTTAAATGATGTGTGTAAGTGTGTGAGAGGGATTTTAGGAGTGCATGTGTGATGGTGAATGGCTTTTGGCAGATTTTATAGCTCACTTTTTACTTTCTATTTTGCAGTGGTGCCGCATCCTCCACCATGTACGTCCATATATCACTTTAACAGCTCTACAAAGGGCTTTTAGATGTCATCTGTGTTTCCGGAGCATTATAAAGATAGCAGGCTGATATTCCCAGCAGAGAGCTGGGACTGTAATATATTACTGCTGCAGCCTTAGCAAAGAACCTGGTGTCATTACCACTACTCAAAACAATGGACCGCAACGAAAAAGTCCATATAATACTGTTCACATACACACCCACCTCCCTCCATGCCTCTGAGCCGGGTGACATTGGGATTTTTCAGTTTGCATCATGGCTTTTATTCTCAAGGAGACTTGCTGATGAGATCAGTGCGACAGAGGTCACATCGACACGCCCTCTGCAACTGATTAATATTCATGTTTCATGTTGTTTTATCTCTCTAGTAATCATTTTTTCTGTCCCGCCTCCTCGCTCTCCTCTGCATGTTTCTCTCTCAGGGCAATGTGACCTTTTCTTGTGCTGAGTCGGTGTCCGTCGCCGTGACGTTCCCCGGCCCGCAGAGCTTCCTCCAGTTGCCAGGGGCAATGCCATCGTCATTGGGGGGACTCTCCCTGGGGTTCCAGTTTAGGACGTGGAACAAGGCGGGGCTTCTGCTCACGTTTGACCTGCCTCTGGAAGGGGGCGTGGTTTGGCTGTACCTGAGCGAGGCCAGACTCTGGCTACAGATCCATAAAGCTGGCAGGGCACTGCTGGAGCTCAGTGCAGGTCAGTCTGACTGTCAGTTAAATCAATTTCTAACCCCTCACCTTTTGTTACCAGTGCCTGAAAGGTATATTTTAGCCTTACCTATAACTAATGTGACCTTTAACCTCCTCATTTTTAATGTCGAAACAACACTGAAAATCTCTCATTTTATTCTGTTTGTAAACTTTGTAATACCTTTTAAAATGCTACACAAATGAAAATGCGTATGATATAACTATGATCCTTATGAAATGTTTTCCCAGGTTCTGCTCTGAATGACGGTCAGTGGCATTCAGTGGAACTGAACTCCAGACGAAGTCGTCTGAGCATTGTTGTAGATGGAGAGGAAGGAGGTGTCGCTCATGCCAGTCACTCTGTCACCACAGGAAGTCAACTCTTCTTTGGTGGTAAGGGTGAAAAAAATGATCTCAGAGTCTGCTGTCAAACTGTAAAAGGTGCCAATCACTGAGCTGTTGCAGTACACAAGTTTTTACAGATATATTTCGTAGGATTTAAAAAAAAAAAACTGACCTGCTAGAAGTGTGTGGTGGTGTAATTCGCATGTATATCCTTCCTGGTCCAGCCCTCTAAGGTCTGGACCAGATGCCAGACAGTAAGCAGCAGACATCCAAGAGGCCCAGCACCAAAAAATGCAAATATAGCAAGGCGAAACACCAAACAAATGTGAATCAGGGGTTGGCTTTTACTTTAACTTTTGCTCTGTTTACAGTAACAGACACTCCTGCATGGTAAACCTTTAACTTTATTGTACTGTACTTGCTTTGATAATACTTTGAATTAGTATTCAGTAGACATTCAAGCAGTAGAACATCTGGGTTGAGCATTGATCAGTATTCAAGAGTCGTTTTGCTTCACATTATTAATGTTCCAGTTAAAATGCATTTTACAGTAGGTCTGGGTCATAAAGCTATATTTCAAATTTTAATTTAATTTTTCCCATTTGAAAGCATATTTACCTGAATGATGAATTTAATATCCATCATTTATAGATTACTTTATTTCTGCCACCTTTTCATTGTCTGGATTTGACTTCATTTCCTTTTTCTTTTGATGTCTGCCAAGGCCCAGTGCAACCTGTCTGAATGTGTTATGTTATTTCTTTCTTTTAATTAGTTTTTCAGCAGTACTTTCAGTTAAAAATAAATTTCATTAAATGTTCTTTTTATATACAAAGAAGCTGCCGCCTTTTCTGACTAAACCTTTAAACTTAAAACTGTAGTTGCAGTAAAAACAGTAATTATGTAGACATTTATTGGCCCTGTATATATGTTAACGTATAATATTTTCCCTAACACATGTGTATTAATATTTAATATTCATTTAACGTACAGCTGGTGTTGTCATTACTCACTTCTAAAGTTGTGAGCGCTCTGAGCCAAATTTAGCTTGTGGCTGTTTTATAATGAAAGTTATAAGTCTGCTTTATCTTTTCCTCTCTTGTCTCTTCTCTCATTTCTCTCTTTACGCTGTCCTTCCATCATCCTGTCCTCCCTTCCTTTCTCTCTCCTTTTCTCTTCCTGTTTTCTTCCCTTGCTTCTTTCTCTCCAGTCTTTTTCTTTCCAGCTGTTTCCCTCTCCTCCACTGACAGCCCTGCTGCATCCTTTTCTTAAATCCTATCACTTTTGTCCTCTCTTTGCTCAGCAGTATTGCAGTCCAGACATGTTCTTTGGCTGCCTTAGGCTTTTTATCATCCCACACATGCACACTCACACATTTACACTATCTCCTTTTCCACATTAAATGGTCTACTAAGGAAAAAAATACCCAGTTTCATTTGATCAAGGCTTGGCTTATATTTGCATTATTCCAGCCACTTAAAAAACACACAGATCACAGCTCAGCTTTCCGTGTGGTAGAACACATTTAGCAAACCGCAATATGTCTTACCCATAAAGAACACTGTACACAATGCACATTAACATCTACCGTAAATGAGTGTGTTTTTAGCCAGTTGATAAACTCACAGTGCATTTCAGCTGTCACAGTGAATGGTTTTCATGCTTTAGCTCTGATGTATCTTCCATTTGTGTGAATATTATCCAAACACTACATTAGCTTCTCCTTTAAGCCCAATAAGCGTTTACTTTAAATCACTGCTGTCACTGTTTTTCTATTGACCTTTGCTTAAAGCCCATCTCTGTCTTTTTTCATTCCTGCTGTCCTGTCAGCCTCCACATTGTTCTTGGCTTTACCTGCTCTCTTTGCTCTCCTGTCCAGGTTGTCCTGCTGAAGAGGACAGTCAGGAATGTAAAAATCCCTTCGACATCTTTCAGGGCTGCATGCGTCACCTCAGTGTGGAGAACCAGCCGGTGGACCTGATAATGGTGCAGCAAAGACTGCTGGGAAATTACAGCCACCTGCAGATCGACATGTGTGGCATCATCGACAGGTCAGATCCACAAAAACTCATCTAACTGGTCTACCACTGATCCATCATTTAGCCCTGTCTGCCATGACTGAGAAACCAATGCAGATATGTTTACCACTGTATTCCCTAGATAAGCAGTCGTGCAGTTTCAGCCATAAAACACACCAGATGTTGTTGCTGATCACACCTCAGTGTTTGCAGCCTTGAGATTTTATCCTTCAGGGAATATGGTTGTGGTCTACCTAAATAAATCAGCACATGTTTACATTGTTTTTCAGGTTCAAGGATTTTTCACCTCAGTTGGGTGTAGTTACTGAGATATGTTTAGTCTCTGTAGGTTGGAGGGTGTGTCAGGGTGAAAGAATACAAACACTACAGTGTTCCAAACAGCCATTACCACACCATACAGCACATTAAATATGTATTCAGTCTTTAAATGTTTTTTTCCACTGAAGTAGCCACAATGCTCTTTCGCTTTTGTTGTAAACAATATTGAATCTTGTTTTACACGTTCAACCTTCAAGAACTTATGACAGTAGACAGTCTTTACATCCAGGGATCAACTCTCCTCTACTAGGAGTTGGATATGAACCCACAAGGTCTTGTGTCAGTTGCACCTTGAGTGCAAGGCCTGTGCCTCGACACCACCTGCTGATCGTGATAATGTCAAATTTTGGGACTGTCCATGCTATGAAAGTGCTTTCAAGGCCAAAACCCAACAATTTAATGAAACAATCTGTTTCAGTGACAGCACTTCACCATGCCTTCAGGCCCTATTTACAAATACAGTAATGTCCAACCTAAATGCAAGCAGCAGTTTTGGGCCCAAGCCAGATTACATTTTTTTCCAGTATATTTCCACCATAATTTTTTTTCTCTTTGATATTAAAACATATAATACAGGCTAAAGTCAACTGCAGTCTGGTTATAGAGGTCTGATAGTGAGGAACCAGAAAAACAAACTTATTTTAAACACATAGTTCAAGATGCCAGTGGCTGTAGGTCCATAAGGCCAGACCCAGCCCAGCTGTTTTGACCAAGTCAAGATGGGCTTCATGATGGCGTTTGTGGTGGGTATGGCCACTGGCGCCATGTTTGGCACTCTTTCCTGTCTTGGGATCGGCATGCGCAGCAGGGAGCCGATAGGAGGAGTGGGGAAGACCATGATACAGAGTGGGGGGACATTCGGCACCTTCATGGCCATCGGTATGGGCATCCGCTGGTGAGGCGGAGGAGGAACAAGATCCTCCTCCACCTCCATACAGTTTGTTCGATGCTGCCGTGCTCTCACCAGCAGTCTAGTTTTGTCAATGAAAGTTCAGTTTTGTCACAAATAAAAAAGAAAATCAACTACAGTTTTTTCAGTGTGAAAACAGACATTTGTGACATGATCTCTGACATGCGCCTCCTCCTACTGAATGTTCAGCACAGCCCGAAAAGTGTGTCGTATGTATTAGATAATGATTATGTAACATTTTTGCTCATAAATGAAACATGGGAGTCAGGATGAGTTGATGGGAACAGAGCCAATATATTATTCATGACTTTACACAAACTATAAGGTCTGCCTTTAAACGAGGAAAAAAAAAAACACTGGGAAATTGGAGCAAAACCACCCTGATTCTCACAGGGAGAATTTTGAGAAATTACAGCCCAGCCCAAACCTGGCAAGTCCAATGACTAAACCACTTGACCATCTTTGTCACAACAATGTTCAGGAGATGGTTTTTGCACATAAATTCTCACCTATAATACCAGGAGTGGGGTTCGAACCCACGTGGGCACTTGCCCATTGGATCTTAAGTCCAACGCCTTAACCACTCGGCCATCCTGGTTACTGGTCTTACAACTTGTATAGTTACAGAGAGCACAATGTCTGCCGTTGTGCTCTGTCTCTGTTGTATGATCCAACTTTATGTGAGACACAACTATTGAGGAAGTGAAATGTAATTTTTCTTTTCTTTGACTTTTTGGCAGAGTCATTTATTTGCGAGGTGAAGCGGTGTGAAGTGTTGAATCCAAGAAAATAAGAAACAAATGCACACAAAGAATCGAAAGCGTGCGTCCACACTCAGAGTATTTCCATTAAGGAACGGAGAATTATTGTTCAGTGGAGACCTGAAGTGTGAAATAACCACTGACAGCCCTGTTTGTTTTATTTCCCCCGATATCTGACAGATCAAGATTTCTCAACAAAAAAATCAACAGTTTTTCTCTCATGTGTTTCTCACTTAAATAATAAGTGTTATTCTCACTTGTGTATCTGCCTTTTCGTCATGATTTGTCAGCTTTGATCGAGCCTGTTTCAGTTAGCACCATGATGATATCAGAAGTGTTAGACGCCATTGTTAAATCAGCAGTCCTCTAATTTATTACTTTCCATTCTCTGAGGACTTTTCATTCTGTTTTCATTCTTACTCCAGCAGCCTTTTGCTAATGCTTAGATTTTATTTAGACATCTACGAAGGGCCTTAAGTTTTCTCTTTTGAGGTGCCATAATAGACTACAGGTGACAGCACCAACCACGAGCCTGTCTTCCAATGTTTCATTTCAGGTTTCATGAAAATAATATTTGTGAACTTTAGTTGGATATCATTTGTGTCATACAGAATAAAATACACTGAAGAAATTTAAAATATAATCTAACAAGACTAAGCGTCTGCAGCCAGGCAAAGGACAGCATTGCTTTGCCCTAAATATTTTGTCATGAACGTATAGTATTAGTATTAGTATTAGACAATTTACCATTTTTGCCTGATGTTGGTGGTAGATGAAGAGTCAGAGGATCACCAAAGTTATTACAGTTCATCCTGAGGGGGGCATGAATGTGTGCACCAAATGCCACAGCAATCCATCCAATGGTTGTCGAGATGTTTCACTTAAAACAACGAATGTCAACCACATGGTGTCACTAGAGGAAAAACTAGGAGATCACCACAGTCAGTAAGATTTATCATCAGAGGATCATGAACGTCTGTAAAAAAAAGTTTTGGGGAAATGGATCCAACAGTTGTAAAAAATGTTTCAGTTTGGGCCAAAGTGATGGTTCAACCCTCTGACAGACTGTCATTGCAAGAGTCAAAACAGAAGATGTTATTATAAAAGATTATAGGAAATATCACAATTTTCTCCTCCATATATGATGGAGAGATGAAGACAGACATGCAAAACAAGAGAGTACTAATAGTTTGTCATTATTTTACATCATGATTTCCATTCTCATCTCTGTGAGAGTAATTTATAGTCATCTTACATCAAGAGAGTAAGTCATGTGGAGCAGAACCAACTGCCTGCTTTCTCAGTGTCACACTAAAAACAGTTAAAGACACACAGTCATTTACCTATATATGCAGTACATATGAATACAGCTACACACAACGGCCACATCCTCATCAGAGAAGGAGAATCTGCTCCAGTGGGTTTAATTAAATATCTTCTTGTTTCTACATTTATTGGATTATTATCCAGCAGAATTCAGTTCTCGCACAGATCTGCTTACTGGAACAGAACAAGGGAAAAATCATGGCTTCCACTGTACTTTCCCTCTTTGTAACTCTGCTGATTAAATTTTGGGTCCATGGGATATAAAGTTTAAAGCAAAATGGAGTTACAGATCCTGCCTTCATACGCTTCTCTTTCCTCAGAGCAGGGTGTTACATCTGTGTTAGTGCGTCAGTGCGCAGACTTAATAGCAGTGCAACCCCATGCAATGAGTACAACACAGAAGCAGCCATGCATTTAATAGACTTGACCCATCAGTCTTGTTGCGGGGCTTGAACTGAATCAACACTCAGGTCTAATTTACTTCAGTTCTAACCCGAGTTCACATTGCAAGTAGCGTGGTCAAAAAGTCAACAGAAGTCCATCATTTTCCTGCAGAGGTGAACAACCTGGGAAATAAGGGTAACAACAACCTTGTCAGACATTGAAAGCTCCCCAGTTTCCTACATGTTTCCCCTGAAATACTGCAGGAAAAAATGGTGGATAGAAAGCTTGATTCTTATATGTTCTCACTTTACGTTTTTGGTACAGATAAATATATAGGTGGAGCTAATACCAGTTTATTTGATTCATCATGTTCTAAATGGTCCAGACATCACAAAGAATACTTGAACTTGTTTGTCTTCCTGAGACCTGAACTTTTGTTTGGTATGCATTTTTAATTTCTCCTAGCTATTTGGGATTGGTAGGACCTGAGAAGTATAAAATACGAAACATTGTCCACAATAATAAAGTCCAAATGTCCTCAGTTGAGACGGTAATAAAGTCTCACTCCCCTCAAATGAGACAACAATAAAGTCCCAATATCTTCGAACAAGACAGTAACAAAGTCCCAATGTCCTCAAACGAGATGATTATAAAGTCCCAACATCCTTCAATGAGCTGATGACACATCAGTTGCACAGGCAGAAAGCCTGCTGAAGTTGGAGGACATCATCAGGAACCAGTGCTTTGGGCGACAGGGACTCGGCTTCACCCATTTCCAACAGTGGGGGAAAGCAGACCCAAGGCAGAGGAGAGACATGAGGTCCAAGTCGAGGTCCAGCAGCTTTAAGAGGAAGGGAGAAGGGCCAGGGCCGTGGAGCTTGAATCACAAGGAGCCTGGACAAAGTGAGACCTACCAAAGCGTAAGATCGCTTGGCCCGAACTCTGGAGCCTTTCCGCATCTCTTTCCTGCTCCATTCAGTGTATGATACTCTTCCAACGCCAACAAACCTGCACAGGTGGGGGATGAGGGAGGACCCACTGTGGAGGCTATGTGGAGAAAGAGGAACGGTGGTGCACATACTGGCTGGGTGCAAGACTGCTCTTAGCCAAGGGAGGTACTGTTGGCACCACGACAAGGTCCTCAGAGCACTGGCTGACATCTTGGAGAAGGAGGGACAGAAAAAGCAGCAAGTCCATGTGAGGCCAACACCATCTATTCAGTTCATAAGGGAGGGGGGAAAAACCACCATCCTCCAAGAAGACCAAGAAGGGCCTCCTGCAGACAGTAGATGAGGGTGGACCTGGGAAGGAAACTACATTTTCCCCAGGTCGTCCCAACATAGTTATATGGTCTGAGGAGGTCAGGAAGATCATCCTGATCAAACTGACGGTCCCTTGGGAGGACCAATGTCTTCCTAAGATGTGTTGAGGCCTCAGAGAGAAAAGCCACAAAGTACCAGGACCTGATCCAACAATGCAGGGACAGAGGATGGCAGGCCTGGCTATTCCCAGTTGAGGTTGGGTGCAGGGGCTTCCCTGCACAGTCCGTGTGGAAGATGCTTACAGCTCTGGGGATAGCAGGAAGGGAGAGAAAGACAGCCGTCCATAGGTTGGGGGAAGCAGCTGAGAGAGCCTCTTGCTGGGTATGGAATAGGAGGGAGGAGTTAAGCTGGGGGCCAGGAGAAGATGGGCAGTGACTGGCCATCACTGCCGACCCGCCAACTGAAGGGCATTGTGGTTGAGAGTTGAATCGCCCAATGACAGTTGGACACCACCTGATGACATCTTCACCTGGCTGAAAGCTGCAGTCATATCTCAAGTGACAGAAGGAGATAGCATCAAGATGTACTCAATAGTAGAGATAAATTCCCAATATTTTCAAATGAGTACTTTCTAGTTAACAGCGTCTTAGTGTGTTACTTTTGCTAAAATTGGTAAAGTTTGTATGGCATATCAAACTACAAACATCATTAATCATAAATAAACAAGTTCAAACCATTAAATATGGTCAGGTTTTTGTGCCAGGGTCGGCTGCAGACTGAATTGGCAATGAAGGTCATTTATCTCCAATAACAACTTATCTAACAAGCTTATTGATAAAAAAAAAACATCCATCCATGACATCCATGCAGGGTTCAACTACTTGGGCACTGGCCGCAGGCGTGCTCACATAATGCAGCTGCTTCCAGGGACTTGGCTTTTAGGCTTTTGAACCTGACTCACTGTGACGTGAACAAGCTGCAGGGGTGACGTAGTATCAGTTTCTGTCTTTCTCTCTGTCTTCAAAGGTACTTTCTCACCCAGATGCACTCTCAGATACAGCTGATTGAACGTGAATTTGTAATTGGTAGTACTGGCGTTATTCAGTCAGTAGCCATAGAAGTACTAAGTTTTGCACACAGCTCTACATTATACCAAACACATCAGCTAAAGCAGAGGCTCACAGTACAACAATTTGATCAATCTGACCGAGCTGATTTTCATTGTAAATGTGGAATTTCTAAAGTAACAAATGATTGAAGGAGCTGTAACTCTGCTGCTCATCTTTTACAGTTACTGTCCAAGCAAGGAATTTATTAGGAACAGAAGTGGGTTTTAAACCTACAAGGACATCTGTTCATTGCGTTTTGAATGCAACGCCTCCTTAAGTCAGCCATCCTGGTGATACGAAATTGGTCATTTGTTCAGACACAACCCACATCGACAGTTTCCTCACAAATGACTTCTCGTGGTTGTGCAAATAATGAGTCAATATTCGCAGGAACACAGAGGGTGTCAGTAGTGGAAAGATGGTGTACTGCTGTGAGACGAAAGGGTTGGAGACGCAAAGTGTGTCATTTTGACACACAAGACCACACTTTTTGTCTCATCTCCCAACAGTCAATTTTACTTAGAACTGACTTTGTTCTGTTTGTTTGCAATGAAAAGGCAACAACAGCGTGAAGCTGTGCAATTTGATTACTTCTTCTGTGCAGTTTTTTACTGACACATCAGCCCAGCTTGACAAGTTGCTGTATTGCTCCCTTTAGGCTACTTGGTTCTGACATTTACAGTTGTCATCCTGGTTTTTATTGCTGCTTTACATTGCACTCCATGGTGATATAAGGGTTTGGGGACACATGTTGGTTACGGATATTAGCTCTGTATCTCATTCACTTCCACTGAAGTTCTTACAAAACTGGCAAATCAAGCCTGTGATTATTGTTTTACTGTGATGTCCTGCTGATCTCAAGAGACACTGATGCACTGTACTTACATACTTTATCACAATATTTAGTAGATTATCGCAGATACATGGTTTTACATTGTTTTTGTAATCATTCTGATCAATGTGTAGAAACGACCTGTATCAGATGTTCCATCATGTTCTTTCCCCAGGTAAATTTGTTGTAAGGTTTATAGCGCTCAGTACTGAAGAAAGTAACTTCAAATGATAGACAAAGATATTACCAGGAGTGGGGTTCGAACCCACGTGGGCATTTGCCCATTGGATCTTAAGTTCAATGCCTTAACCACTCGGCCACTACTACTATTGTGTTTCCTAAAGCGAAAGATATACCACGAGTAGGATTTGAATCCACAAGAACTTGTGTCAGTTGTATTTTGAGTGCAGCACCTTAACCAGCATTGTTAATGAGTTATTCATGGGTACTTGTTTATAAATGTGACTGTAGGATAGATGTTGAAGGCCTAAAATTACCTTTTGTAATTACACATGTGTTGTTACTTTAAGATACTTAAGTGCACCCCCTCAGGTGTTCATGTCTATTGTGCACAAACTCAAAACCTGAGGAAAGTTACAAAGAGTTCAAGGGGTCGACTTGATCTCCGAATACAACCGAGGATTAAAGAACATTCCAGTACCCCAGAGGTCCTGTGTCCGTGCCTAGACAGGTCACAGCCAAGTCTGATCCATGGTGGGGCCTCTCACCTGTCATGGTATGGACTCAGGACCTCTGGGGGTGTTCTGTGGTGGTGGATCCTTGAGTCCTGTAGGTTGCAAGATAGGGAATCAGCATATCCAATGGATGCTCGATCACATTCCTTGGTGGGTGCTGCGTATGAAGTGGCATCTACATGAAAGCCAGGACCCAAGGTTTCCCAGCAAAACATTGCATTGTAACAAGATGATCAATGTTATTCACTTCACCTGTCAGTAGTTTTAATGATGTGGCTGATCGGTGTAAGCTGGTCTTATACAGACTCTGTTCAGTCTATTGTACTTTTATCGCTCTTGTCAGTGCACTAGATTACTCATTTAGGCAAAACTGGGAAACTCATTACAGGCAGAAAAAGATCAGATGTCACTTCTGCCAGACTGAATTTGATTACTGTACCTCAGCACTCATTACAGCCCTGAACCTCTGCTACTCTCACAAACACACACACACACACACACACACACACACTAAATGCATAAAATAAAAGAACTAGGCAGTGCTTTATCTGCAAGGCTCGGGCATACTCTTAAATTAAAGCAGTGTAGAGATAAATGAAGGTAAAAATCACACTGTAGCAGGCAGACAGGCTGCTGAGTCAGCGCTTTTATCTAAATAAAAGGGGAGGCTGCAGATTCTGCACAGTCATCCGTTTTCTCTCCTATATTCCTGCCTGAGTTTGGGCAAACACACACTCAGACATTGTCACATACATTTATATAAGTAAACACACTCTCTAAAACATGTATTTAGGAAAATAAAGACAGGAGAAAAAAATACCACCAAGCTTCACAAATACCAGTGACGTAAAATTGTGTGTGTGTGTCTGTGTGTGTTAGTCTCAAACCTCCCGGAGGTGCCAGCCGGTCTTGCAACAGATGGAAAGCAACCAGTGTGAATAAAAACACTGTTACTCATCGTCTCCTGTTGTCCTCTTTCTGTCTGTCTTTTTCTCAGCAGAATGAGGTCAGAGGATGTTTTTGTGTATCTTACCAGTGACACAATAGAGCAGAGGCTGAGCTGTGTTATTTTAAAGTGTCAGTTTAACATTTATCCATAGTTGTGTTTTTATGTGTATAGGTTTTGAGGTATCAGCAACATGGCTTCAGGGTTGTCGTGACCCGTGCACAGATCTCACCTTAAAACTATTGACACTGTGTTTTATGGATTATCCAAAACTAATTAACAAACGGGGGAAAGATGTAACATTAAAAGTCCTGGTACAGATACGATACAACAATAATACAACAATAAATTTGTCAGACGTAGACTTCCATACTTTGGCTCTGAACCCTGTCATCTGGTCTATTGTGGGCTGGCTACACCATTTGCCTGTACCAGGACTGTCGTGGCTAAGGTTAGCTCTGGTGTCTGTCCTCGCAGCAACATGTTTTGCGTTGAGGTGATATCGTAGGCTGCCATCGGGAAGTTTTTTTTTTTAACGCATTAATTTTTCTGTAATGGAAATTAACGCATTAAAGTCCCAGCCCTAAATATTACATGTGATAACTTACAGAGTTTTAAAAAGTCAAAACCTTTTGTCTCAACAATATGAGTGCAATGGTTAAAAAATCTTTTCTTGTCAAGGGGAAAACCATATGTCAAGAAGATCACTAACCAACAGAGACAATATTAACATACTGTACTCAATCATGTATTGATATGTATTGTATTTCATCCGCTCCGGATAAGCGGATGAAAATGGATGGATGGATGTACTCAATCGAGTGTATAGAGAGTTAACAGAGTGTTAACTGACATCTTATTTAATATAAACCACCTTTGCAGCAGTGTTAGCAATTTAGTTATTTCACATTTAAATTAGTTTTCATTAGGGTTTCGTGTAAATGTTTATAGTCCCTGCAGCTGCATTAATGTGTTTTATTTACTAAGATCAACAAGACTCAGAAGAGAGTCAGGGGCCATATTCACAAACGTCCTGAGAATTCTCTCAGAGACCCCTAACATGGTCATAAAAAATTCTAGCAAGGAGTCCTAGCAGTGAAGTGATTAAGAGAAATTGCCATCGCAACTCAGAGCAGGGAAGGGACTGAAATTCTTTTAAAAAGTGTGATTGGTTGATCAACAAAAAAGCATAAATATAAATGTACTCTTAATGGGCATAGAATGGACAGTGAAACAGATAGGCTCAGTTGTAGAAGTTAGTCTCTATTAAGATATGATGTAACTGGAAATGCTGATATAATATTTCTCCTACCTCTAAGTCTTTCCGCTGTTTTCTTCTTTGCTTAAGAAACTATTCTTAAGCCACTTAAAGGTCCAGTGTGTAGGATTTAGGGGGATATGTCTGAAGAAATTGAATATAATAAAATATGTATGTTTTCTTTAGTTTATAATCATCTGAAAATAAGGATGTTGTGTTATTGTTACCTTAGAATGAGCTGTTTATATGTACATAGGGAGTGGGTCCTCCTCTGTGGAGTCAGCCTTGTTGCACCACCGTGTTTCTACAGTAGCCCAGATCGGGCAAACCAAACACTGGCTGTAGATAGGGCCATTTCCATTTTTGCGTTTTCGCATTTTCACAACAGCCACCGTTGTAAGCAACCCCTCCATATGACTTGCAGCATCAGAAAACCATAGATTTTTTTAACGTAAACTGCTTTATGCAGTGTTTTTACTGGTTCAGATCACTGGGTTCATTTGTTCCGGAGAGGAAGAGACCTGTGCAGATAATTGTACTCCCAGTAAAAAACCTCCTGAATGTCTGGATCCTAACAATGCGTCTCCAACATGCCAAACAGCGTCTTTTCAGCAATTTTTTCAGATTTTTAGCAGCTCAAATGACGATCTGGTTGTTTTGGAGAGGAGACCTCTGCAGATAATCCAGCTCACTGTAAAACCTCCTGAACAATGAACACTGAAGGAGTTCTAATCAGGAGATGTTTCGGCTGGTCGCAATCTGCAGTCCTCACCACTAGACATCACTAAGGGGCTGTACACATAATGCGTCTTTAACTGCCTGAAAAACACGAGGCTGGGCGGTGGGTGCTACACTTCACTTTCAAGAGCGCAGCAGCAGGTTACATCTGAAATCCTGAGTGCAGAGCTGATTGTCTTCAGGGCGCTGTTTGCGTGTAGGTCTTTAATTCGTGGGCCAGGTGTAAAGCTCTGGCAACCCTGCGCTAAAATACTTAAGTTTTCTTCATATTTCTCAGACTGATAATCACAGATGAACAGAAAGATATCTGTCGGCTGTGATTGGTTGCTCCTTGTCACATGACATAATGTGCTCGCTGCTGTGTTCCAAAAGCTGAGCTCAGTTTATCTCAGGGGGCAGACGTTGCACCCTGAAAAATAGGTGCTTGGGAACGTGTGTGCACCGCGACAGTGTCCTCTAGAGATTGAGCACGTTTGCCTTGAGTCTACATTGGAAACAATGAAGTTAAAGGCGCAAAAATGTGGCATGTGTACGGCCCCTGAATCTCCCTAAATCTTACACACTGTTCCCTTAAAAGTTCTCCTCCCTGCTCCTAACAGGTTTTCACCTTAGTAGCTCTCTTAAGGCCTAAAAGGTATTTAAATATCTTTTATCTTTACCACCATATAGTCTTAACTTTAAGGGGAAATTCCTCCAATATGTATTATTCTACAAATTCTCTTAGAATTTTGTCACTAGCAGCAACTCTTTGTACCAGGAAGCTTTGTGAGTACAGCCCCAGGACATAGAAGTAGCTGGTTCACTGAACAGAGTGTTGTCATCCCACCATCCTACTGCAGGTTGCTAAATCAGTTCCCATAACTCTACCTACATGAACAAACAGCTTTGTGAGGAATATGGTTTGTATGCAGTTGGCATGCTCTTCGAATGATGACTGCAAAGGTGCCAACATTTCTTCTGCTGTCCTCCTTCCTGATTATAAACCACCCATTTTTTCTGATTGAAAAAATGATCATAGGCTTCCAGGAATTATATTGTGTGGGTAGAAGCATTTACATGTTTCTGACAGGTCAATGTATAATGTGTGAGCAAGTTGAAATATAAAAATGGATGCTCGTAAATATAAATGCTTTTTCTCCCATTGTTTTTCATTTCAATCCCTGAACGGCCTTGGTCACCTCTATACTTCCACCACATCCAGTATACTATAGATCATCTATATGCAGAGAAAGAAAAACACACCATATAGTGCAATGCGTCTTTGTCTTTCCCAATGTCACTATATCATTTTCAGTGTCAGATGTATTCTCACAATCACTGCCACTCTCCCTCGATTTCTTTTTATCCCTCTCTTCCTCCTCCTCTTCCAGGACTGATGTCATGATGGTTACAGTATTATGATATTTATCTATAAATAACACAGAGCTTCAGTGAAGTCTCCTGGGAGCTGGATTCATTTAAAGAGCTTCTTCAAACAGTCTGGCAGCACTTTAGAAGAGCAGCTCAGTTCAATCAGAGAAGATCTGCTGCTGAGAGGAAGTGCAAGGATATTTTCTATTCAGCAGAAAACTTTTTCCTTTTTATATAAAATGAAAGAAAGATCTAAAGAGAGAAAGTAATGAAATTATGCTTTTGATCTCTCTGAGGAAAGGTGAAAGGTGTTTCAAATGAATATTCTACAGAAGTCATTTTCCATTCAGTGCAAGAAAGTTGTTTTTTTTTTTTTTTTTCAAACCAACCAACAACTTTATAAATACAAAAACGGATATTAAAAATGAAAGACGTTCTTTCTGACGTTCTATTCCTAAAGAACCTTGAAGATCTCCGCTAAAAGGTTTTTCCCTCCGTGAAATGGGAAACTGCATTTCATAAGAGGCTCATTTAGTTTAATGAAGTAGTTTTATCTTTGAAAGTTAGTGAGAGTTTGAAAGCATGGTTCCCTCAATCATCAGCATTTTCGGAAAGATGGAGCTGTTGATGATAAAAAAAGGAGATGATATGTAACTCTAAAGTCAAATTACATTCAGAACCCTTGAAGATTTACTCAATTTTTTTTAAATTTCACATATTTTTCTTCCTCTTCAAACCCTGCCACCTACATCACTCACAATGCAACTCGACTGCTGACAGTTTGATCTGAGATTTGGGTGTGTTGTGGTAGCAGCTAATGAAGACTGAAGTCTCTAGCCTTGATCAGAGATGACAACTTCACACCCCAGCTTGGATTTTAGTCTTCATCCAAAGTGTAAACTGACTCAAGTGACATCACTTGAGGCCATTTATTAGACTTGTGTAGCATTACTCCCACCCATACCTGTAAATACACTTTGTTGACACATGTGATGTGTCCAGACAGTAAAGTTCCACTTTACGGATACATGAGATTGCCTTGATTACTCATTGAAGGAGCTGTATGCAACATTTAGAGGGACTGTCTGCACACGGTTCTCATGGAGGTGGCTTAGCCGGCGGCTGGCAGCTAATAGTGCTAACAGCATGAATGGTGCTAACAGGGGTGGATGCTACACTTTGAAGACAATGCTATTCCATCAGCAGTAACCCCTGTATAAGCGCAGTGCAGAGCAGCGGCCATTACCCAGGTATATACACAGTGGGGCTCACAGGTACTAACATGCACACGTGGCCTGACCGGCTGCCACGTCAATGAGCAGAGAAGCTGGATTACAACACACACTGAGGTAGCATGACTTATTTCCCTGCTCAGGACACCATTACTCCACAAGCCTGTATCTTTACATAGCAATAGTGGTTTGCTGCTATATTAACGCTCTGAATGTCACATACAGCTCCTTTAAACTTCTTGATTACTTGTAGAACAATATGTAGCATAGCCTGGTCTCTGTCATTGTTTTTATTCTGAAGCCTCATGCAAAGAATTGGAGGCAAAACAAGGCCTTGTGGTTAGCAGTTTTGGAGAAGAGTCATTCTCTAGGGCAACAGCAGATTGGTTTGCACCCCAGTAATTGAGCAAATATTGGAGTACTCCGTAAATTCTGTTGATTGTTTCAGTGTTTTTCTTTTCCCTATTAACGTTTACCTTTGTGGTATTCTACATGTAATATATGGATGATTTTATGAACCATGTAAGTGCTTTAATTAAACTTATAATTGCAAAGATACTCTCCCTAATATTTTTACAACACCTTCAGATTAAAAAATCATTACTCTCAACTCACTGTGGATGTTTTATAACCCAACAGAAATCACAGTTGCCGGGGGGAGCTTTTTTCGATTAGGCTTTATGAGAAAATCAGGCAGTGTATCTTTCATTTGGGTATCCATGAACCATGTGTGCAGATGAAGTGTATCCTGGTAAAAAGTCCTTTTTAGTCAGAAGTGAATCAGCTAAAATATAAATGATGATTTCATATAAAAGATTTTCTCTTGATATTAAAAGATAAGAGTAGTGTTTGGTGTCAGCTGCCCTCTTTCTTATTTGGCAGCACATAAAACCACCCTAAACCTTATTAAAATACACTCAAATTGTGCTTCATTTCTCTCTCTCTCTTTCAGGTGTTCTCCCAGTCGTTGTGAACATGGCGGCCGCTGCAGTCAGTCCTGGACCGTCTTCCACTGTAACTGCTCTGAGAGCGGCTACAGTGGAGCGACCTGCCACAGCTGTAAGTCACCTGTCAGTCAAACATCAGCACATGCCCACAAAACCATATAAAGACACAGATAGACAGGGAGAGAGGTGCGACAGGACAGAGGAAATGAAAATTACGACTGAGGCAGTGTGTGAAACAATAATTAAGTTTTTTTTTTTCCTCCTGCATAATTTAAACTCAGAGGCAGAGCAAACAGAGAGATATGAAATGATATGAAACATCTTGTGGTACAAACCCATTAAAACATATTAACACATTAAACAAAGATAATTACATTTACGTTTGTTCATATGGCACATTTTAAATGACAATTCAAAGTGCATCATACATTGTGCAATAAAAACACTAAATGACCAAACAAACTTGTAGCAGTTTTGCCATTCGTTTGATTGAATGAAGGACATATAATTTTCATTATTGTTTTTATTGATGTTATGTAGGCTACAACATTACTTGCATTTACAGTGTGTGTTAGCAGAAGAGTGTGTTTCTTGATTATTTGCTTACACTGTAGCATGAGCGCATTTCTAGGGACAATTGCAATTCTTGAAACCTGGATCATATTTTTGTAGTTTTTGCCATTTTTGTATCGACAAAAAAATTAAATCTTACTCAACAAGTTAATTACTGAGATCTAAGAACGAGGAAACATTGCTACAAAAAAGTTTAGACAGGCAAGAGACATGAGCAGTCAGACGATCCAACACATTTTACTGTAAATAGACCGATCGGTAAACTTATTTGGAAGACAGAAAAATTGTACGATTATTACCCAAACTAAACATCCATCACAGTTTGCGGGTCAATAATATGAGTCAAATTTGACATTTTGAACTGACCGTACTTGTTCATGCTCAGTTTTCCTGTGCAGAGAAGAATTACTGCCAAGTTTAGTTGTGCACTCACTTTGAATTTTAGCTTCAAATAATTAGGTTTAACAGGTTATGCTTATTTGGTCTACAGCCTGACCTTTTGCATTTTCTTGCTTTATTGGATTTTGTTTGGGATGTCACCATGTTCCCAGATCTCAGCGAGTAGTTTGGTGAGTGCCATATTAGTATAAAGAATAGAAATTATGGCCCAAACTACAAAAATAAAACCACTCTCTTAATAAACTAAAATCAGCCTTCAAGGAGACCACTTCCTGTGAGCTATTTATGATAACTGCACCTCCTTTCTATCCAGTGGTTACAGTATGTGAGTGATTTGATGAAGGTTAATGAGACTGTAGCTGTGACTAAACTGCCAAACACTGAATGAATAAATAAAACCTCAGCAGTGAGGTGAGCTTTGGTGAGATCTACCAGTTCTGTACCGACTCCCTCGAGTCAAATCCTTGAAACCAAAAAAGAAGAGTTTCCCACAAGGTTCACCTCTGGTCTCATTTTTATTGCTGACGTTTCTGTGAAAGCCTTTTTCTAACCAGCTGAGGGAATGTGATGAATAAAAGGCCGTTGGCTGTGGAGGAGAAGAGAGATAAACAGGTGAGCAGAGTGTGGGAACCTTCAGATATGGATTTGACTTGAAGGGCTTGATTCTTTGATTGCAGAGGATGCACTGGTGTGTGTGTGTGTGTGTGAGGCAGAGGGAGGAGGGAAGAAGACTTATGGAGACAGAGAGGAAGAGGCAGGGCTGATAAAGGTCTAAAGTTTTATTTATGGAGTCTTTGTACTCCCATCAGTCATTACCGTCCTCTCCACTTGGATTAGTCTTCACTTTATGGGACGCTGCTGCAGAAATAAAACTTCACATGATTCTCTTCACTCTGGTTATGAGACGGTGATTCAGTGGTGGCAGCGCCCATAATCCTCCACAGTGTGTAATCATCATCCCCTCACAGCTCCTGTGTGTGTCTGCCAGCTGATGTGTTGATGTTGATGTGATTCATGTTGAGCTGATCTCATTATTTTCCTCCCAGCTGTGTACGAACAGTCCTGCGAGGCGTACAAACACAACGGCAACACGTCGGGACATTTTTATATCGACGTGGACGGCAGCGGACCAATCAAACCACAGCTGGTCTACTGCAACATGACAGGTGACACACACACACATACACACACACTCCCCCTCCTCGTCCCACCATCACTCAACATTTTTTACGATTAAGATTTACATAATGTTAAATAATGATGCTGCTGTCATCACGCTCTGATCCACTTTATCTTCCATCCCTCATTTTTCTTCTCTGTTCTTCTCATCAGTTTAAAGTGTATAATAAGGTCACTGCTCCATATAATTTGGGTACGTGTGTAAATCTTAATTGGGATAATATTCAGTTTTTGATTTTCTGTCACTCTCTGCTTCTCTGTCTCTCAAATTTAAGTTCAGAGTTGCTTAAATTATGGCAGAGTATACAGTACAGCCCTGTTTATAGTTACACTGAGAAATACAATCACAAGATCAGTAGAGATGCCCCCTGAAAGTCGGAGATTCAAATCATCAGCCGGAGGACCCCTCAGTTGATTGAGAGGTTGCCTGAGCGTTCATCACTTTTACAGTGCTCTTTGGTACAGGCAGCTGCAGACATGGCACAGAGGAGAGGCTTTGCCCCGTAAGGCTCCAAAATATCATTATCTTCTGCCTTCTGCTTGAAAGTGGTGAATTTAAGGCTCACAGCAACGTACAAAATGCAATACAGTCTCTGGCTTTTGTTTGTTATCTAGTATTGGTATAAAAAAAGTTGCTTCTTACTATATTACATGAATGTTACTGTCACACTGATTGTCCCACTGATCCTTGTTCAGATTCTCAAACTCCACAGGGTAAAAAGGGAACAAAGAGTGGAATATTTGTATTGAACAGCCAAATCTGATGCGACTGACAATTCTGAGTTGGGTACAGGCCTACAGATCAGGCAGACGACATAGTTTGGCATTTTGGAAAATACTGTCAACTTAAACAAAACAGTTAGAGTTAAACAAAAAGATTGATACTACTTTCATGTGTGCTCTATAAAAATGGAGCTAGAGCCGGGAGGCAATTAGCTTAGCTTAGCCTAAAGACCGGAAATTTAGGGAAGCAGCCTTTACAGCCTTACTGTCTATAAAGTTAAAGATTACATCTAACAGCACCTCAACACATTATATCTTGTTTGTTCAGTCAATACAACCATTTAAATAAATAGAAAATGTTAATAAGTTAGCTTTAAATGTGCAGGTAGCTGTGTTTTTGAGCTAGTTGTTTACCTCTGTTTCCAGTCTTTGTGCTACTGCTTGTAGCTACAAATTAAATGTAGAAATCTAAGAGTCGTATCACTCTTCTCTAAGAAAAATAATATACCAAAATAGCAAATTATCCCTGTAAGTCTGGGTGCTGGAGAAGCAAATATGACATTGAATGGGTAATGGCCGCTGTTGCAAAGGCAAATGTATGATACAACATATATTCTGTAAATGAGAATGAACAATTACTTAATGCAAATTAATCAATAACAATCAGCAACAATAATCAGTAATCAGTATCTATTTATCCCCCATCAGAGGAGAACACATGGATGGTCATCCAGCACAACAACACAGAGCTGACCAGAGTCCGACCGTCTCCAGGTGGAAACCAGCACTCAGTTCACTTTGACTACTCGACTGAAGAGGAGCAGCTATTGGCCGCCATCAGCCAATCAGAGCACTGCGAACAGGAGCTGTCCTACCACTGCAGGAAGTCCCGCCTCCTCAACACTCCAGGTAAGGGCCTGTTCAGGAAAAGGTCCACTGGATACGTCCTTTTTTTATTTTCTTTATAATTCAGGGCAAAGCCAGGTATTCAAACTAGTAACTTTAAAGGAAAACACACTAAATGACTTTCTTATTTGCTTTCTCAGTCTGAAAAGGTTGATACCACTTAGCATAGCTTAGCACAAACACTGGAAACGGGGATACAGCTAACCTGGCTCGGTTGAAAGGTTATAGAATCTACCAGCACCTTCAAAGCTCACTAATGAACATGTTATATCTTGTTTTTTTTTAATCAAAAAACGGGAGTGTAAAAATTACAGTGTGATGTTTTACAGGGGTTATGTGCCAGACTGTTTCTTTACTGGGTCCAGTTACTTTCTGGAATCTCTGCTGGTTGCATGGCTACTGCTTAAAGCCAAGAAATAATATGGCATAATATGTTTTTGCTTAATTAAATATGTGGCAGTAAGACTTTAGAGGGGCTGACAGGCAGATTTTATTACTGTTGGACAGAGACAGGGTAGCTGCCGTCCCCTGTTTCCAGTCTGTGTGCTAAGCTAAGCTAACCAGCTGCTAACAGCTTTATATTAAATAGAAAGAAAAGCACATTGTGCTGTTTTATATATATTTTGATGCATTTTGTGATTGACTCTGGTAAATGATAGACTATAGATGATTCTTAATTTCTCACAACTTTATATTTTGACAACTTGAATCATGAACTCTCCTGAAGCCAAAACTTCATTTTATTTCATTCTGTTTTTGTGATTATATTTTGAAAGTACATCAAAAATTTTTTAAGAATATTCTCTAATCTGAATCCCTTTAATCTTTCTTGTGAGAGAGCACTCGAGCATTTTTTTCCCCATTTCCCTCAATACCTCTCAAACGCACATTTTAATCAGCTATAAACAAGACCTTGTTTTTAATACACTTGTTGGGTAAAATAAAAGTTAACGTAAGCTTGGTTAAGCCGGCACTCTTCAGCTGGGATTCTTTCTCAACCAGAACGAGCAAAATCATTATGATCTTTGCTGCAGTGTGGTTTCAGGGATTTTCTTCTCTTTCACAGATGATTCAGACAAATTGATCATTCAGGATTTGTTTAATTCCTCCTCCTTTTGTAATGAGTCAGATCAGTGTTTTCTCTGTTAAGTCGTGTGTTTTTGTGCTAGTATTGACTCACAGTGAGTATTAGAGGAAGAGGGAGAATCACTTTGATCACCAAGTTCTATTGAATTTGTCCTGGAAGCAGTTAATCCAACAGTGTACACCTTTATGCAGGTCTATATACAAGAAAAACATCCTTCAGTGTAAAGACACAACACTGGACACATCTGCAAGTGGTACAGCTCTTCAGGTTTGTCAGTCAGTCTGTCCACCACTTTGGTTCAGACTGAAATATGTCAACAACTGTTGAATGGATTGCCATCAAATTTTGTAGAAACATTCATGTCCCCAAAATTGTAAACTGAATTGTAAACTTTGATGATCCTCTGACGTGTCATCTAGCACCATCATCAGTTTTAAATTTGTCCAGTACTTCCCATCAGCTTCAGCTCTGCCAAACATCAGCGTTTTAGCATTGTCATGTTAGCTCAAAGCTCCGCTGTGTTGTTGGCCGACAGTCTTGTTGATGCCATAGACTGTAAAAAATAATGGGTGTAGCTACTGTGATGTCACCCATTGGTTTGTGGACTACCATTTTGAAGTCTCAAGTTTAGCGTTTTGGCTGTCACCATCTTGGTATTTTGGAACCAGAAGTGACCATATTTGGGATAGAGGCTGGAGCTGTGAAGGAGGGAGGAGTGGATCTGACTGAGAAGCTGAGGACTCTATCAGCAAATATCCTGTTATTCAAAGTGTCCGCCTCTTAATTATGCAAAACTGTAAGCTTTGATAAAATGCAAACTGGTGAGTTATATAAAAAGTCATCCCCCCATACAGTGTCATGGATGTTGATATTAGCTACAGAGACCAAAACTGTTTTTTGTACCAGGCTGTAAACATGTTTACTTCTGCTGTAAAGTTGAGCATTTAAACATGGGGGTCTATGGGGATTAACTGGCCTCTGGAGCCAGCCTCAAGTGGCCGTTCAAAGAACTGCAGTTTTTGGCACTTCACGTTGGTTTTATTTTTCAGCCCAAGAGGTCACCGCAGGGTTAATGCAGTATGATATTTATATGTATTTGAGCAGAAAATAATGCTGAAACAATTAGTCAAGTAATTGATTAGTATATAGACAGCAAAAGTAATTAACTACAAATTGGATAAACAGTCAACATTTGAGATACTTTATGAACCATACAGCTACTGATTGCAAAGACACACCCTCAAAGTTTCTCTCTCTGGTGGAACTACATAAAAGAGAAATTTGATTGGTTAAGCAACTTTTTTGGGGGTGGGTAATAAAATGATGGATGAAAATAGTGAAAGTGGTCGAGAAGGAAGAATGGGTAGGGAGATAGAAGTTCCATTATAAACCTCCTGCTGCTCTCTGGGAAAATAAAGAAGTGCTGACTCAACAGAGACCTTTCCAATCACCTTCTCTCACTCCTCTCCACCTACGCACTCTCACAATGCGAAATACATTTTTCACCCTATACTATCATTTCCCTCCATACAAAAACAATATATTCAGTGTTAGGGGTAGCAGCTGGCAAACATCCCCCAGCTTCAAACACTGGATTCATCTTGCGAGACTGAGAGATGGGGGCTCTTTCCATCCAGCACTCAGCTATTTTCTCACAACCCTGTTCATCTCAGGACACAATACGGCTTACAATATTTCCATAGAAAGTGAATCTGTATAACTTTTGTGTCCTGCAAGCATCTTTTGGTTGATTATGGGCGAGGGCAAGAGTCTGCAGTACTGTGCAGTTTTGTGAGTAATGGTCTCAGATAGGGCTGCACAATTAATTGAAATATCAAAATAGCAATATGCCAAAGTGCAATATCCAAATTGCAGGAGCTGCAATTTTTTGATAAAGGTGAAATGTGTCACAACATACCAATATAAATGAAGCACTGTGGTCCTACAGAGATGACCCAGCCTACAAATTATATTCCAGACATAAAGGAACATGCTAGTTTGGTATAAACCCCAGCAAAGATCACATCAGTATCATTTCATTTATTTTTGTTTTATTTTTCAGTAAAAATAAGATGCAAAAATTACCATTTCTAATCAAATTGCAGTACATATCCTGCAGGCCTTTTCTTCAGACCAGTAAAAATAAGATGCATCTCTCTGATAGATTTCTGTTGCTTTAGTTTTAATTTTTAATTTTTTTTTTTTAAAATAAACCCCATATGATTTTGTATTTAGCTGGCCAGTGTGCAGTAAGTAAGTTGCATTCATTACCATATTGTTAAAAGGAACACTCAGTAAAATAACTTCAAAGACAGCAAGAATTCATGATGCTGTCCTCCAAGCTTCATTTTTTAGGCTGAAATGTTTAAGAAGAAAGTTGGAGGGAAATTAGGTGGGGTTTTGTTGTGTTGTTGTTGTTTTGGTTCTTTTTTTTTTCTTGATTTAAAGTTGTTGCATTTTTTTTTTTACTTCCATTTTGCCAGGGGTGGAGAGTAACTAAATATATTTCCTCAAATGCTCCACTTAAGTGCAATTTGAGGTACTTGTACTTTACTGTTTCCATTTGTCAAGATTATGTTTTTGGCCTTTATGAGATAGAACAGTGTAAAATGGGCAGAGAGAGGGAGAGCGGGGAATGACATGCAGCAAGGGGCACAGGCCAGACTCGAACATACATGGGGCCGTACTCGTACATGGGCTGGCACTATCCACTAAGCTACCAACGCCCCGAGTGTTTCCATTCAACTTTAGTTACTTTACAAATTAAGATTATCAGTGTGCAATACAAATCAACTAATAAATTATGATGTATTTAAGATTATACAACCCAGCAATATAAAAAGTAATTAAAATTAGCTCCACTTTTAAATACTAGGATGTACATAATGACATGTTCAATGAAATGACAGTGTATTTGCTTGTGTGTGTGTTTCAGAGGGCTCTCCATTCAGCTGGTGGCTCGGTGGTCCCGGTCCCGGTCGTGTCCAGACGTATTGGGGCGGAGCTCAGCCAGGCAGCCAGCAGTGTGTCTGTGGCCTGCAGGGTGACTGTGTGGACCCACAACACTACTGCAACTGTGATGCTGACCGCATGGAGTGGTACTGAAATTAATAAATATATACAGACATGGTTATTATTATTACTGTATAGGCAAAGATTAGTGCTTGTAGTTTATGTCTTTATTTGGATCACAAGCATAGGCTTAAATCATTCATGATTGATCATGTACACTAAGTTAAAAAACTGTCAGTAGACTGCATTGTTTTAAAGACCTGCATTGTTTGTGGACTTGTTTCTAGTTCGTCTTTTTTTAACTTTTAGTTGCAGTCCATTTAATGACATTAAATCAAACTTGCACACTTGGGGGCTCATAAAACAGGAGCCCACAGTGTTGTGTCAAGTTAATAAGTTAATCAGCACAAGCAAGACATCCTTCAACGACGAAAACACACTGAGCCTGCAAAGTGAAGATGTGACTCTCACTCTGGAGGAGCAGGATGGCTGTTGATCTGGCGACATGATTGGCTGCGATCAGATGAGATCAGAGGAAAATAAAGAAACAAAACTAGCCTATTTGGTTTGAAGTTGTTGCATTATAAAATTCTGCTTGTTTTCACAGAGTTTACAGTAGATGGCAGATTTAAAGGTCGAAACAGATGTGATCATTAATTGGCAATGCTGATCAGATGTAAATTAATCATTGACAAAAACCAAGATTAACTTGGCAGAAATTTGTCCAAAAAGAACAGGATTTCTTGACCATCTGTTATATTTTGACCAATCCTGCTCTCTTCATCACACCATAGTTCCTTCTCTCTGCCATCTCTCAGTCCAAACTGTCAAACTGTTCAATGCTGACACTGTTTTTACAGACCATTCATCAGATCCTCAGAGTGCTGTGAGAATAAGCCGCTCGCTTCCAGTCCGGGAAAATTCTCACCTGACAACAAGATTGACACGTAGATTATCAGAGGCGCATAGAGCTGAACATTGGTGTAAATGGACAGGGCTGCACACTCAGCTGTCCATCGGGAGTGCTTTTTTGGAAAATAGCTGTCACCGAAATTGGCATCGATGGAGTGTTGAGTGTCAGCATGGCAATAATACGATCTGGCTCACCATTAAAATGTCCTCCTGGAAAATTGTCTAAAATGCTGCACATGTTGCGTCAGCTCGTTAAAGTACTGCAGAACAATTTGCTGCCATGTTTCTGTAAACAAATAAGCATAATTATAAGCACCTATGTCAAAGTTCTAATCCAATAATAAGCTATAGATGGTTGATGCTAATACTTCATCATCTCATTGTCCTCCTTTCTCTACTTCCTCTTCTCCTGCAACTTCTATTTCTTTCATTTTAATGGTTCCTTCTCTTCCTTCCTCTCTTCCTTCTCCTCTTTCTCTGCTACTGATACACATCCCTCCTCTGATTCTCCTTTTCCTTCTTCATCTTCATTTTCGTCCCCCTTTTCTACTCTTCCTTCTTCTTTATTGCTTCTCCTCTATCTTGTTTCTTCATCACTTCTCCTTTTTCGTCTTCCTCTTCGCCTTTTAATCTTTTCCTCTTATTCTGCACTCTTCCTCACTTTGGTTTTTCATCTTCTCTCATCCGTCTTCCTCTCCGTCTTCTTCTTCTTTATCTATTCTCTTCCTTTTCCTCTTTCTCCTTATTGACCGTTTCCTCCATTCCTTCTCCTCCATCTCCTTCTCCTTCTCCTCTTCTCCTCCTTCTGCCTTCTTCTCCTTCTTCTTTCCATTCCTCCCCTCAATCACTTCCTTTTCCTCCTCCACTTTTTTATTCTTTATACCTACCTTCCTCCTCCTCCTCCTCCTCCTGCAGGACTGAAGACTCGGGCCTGCTCACCCACGAGGAGAGCCTCCCTGTACGTTCTCTGGTGCTGGGTGACATCCAGAGACCAGGGTCAGAGGCTGCCTACAAGGTGGGACCGCTCCGTTGTCATGGAGACAGTAAGTCCAGTTCTGGTTGCCTGGTTACACATGACGGAGCAATGACGGAAATCTTCCTATTACAGAAAATGCTGTTTCCTGTTTTGTCCGACTGATGGAAGGACTCAAACTAACAAACTTAAATCCACATTCAGCCAAACCAGGCAGTGTTTTTTAATCAAGCAGCAAATGATGACTCTATGTTCCTGAGAGACTAACTCCTCACAGGCCAGCCGTTAATATGGAAATACAGGATTTGGTTTTTAATGTAATAAATGAATTCTCCTGGGTACAGTACCTTAATGTCTAGATGCTAATTATCGTTAGCAGAACTGTTGCTAATGCATATTTCCTTTTAAGTTTTCACACTCTAAAGCTCGCTTCTCATTAAATGCATTACAAGGTAAAACAAAGCGTGCTGTTTCTCTTCAATTATTCGTAATTACAGTCGTTCTATTATCTACCCGAGCAGATAGATAAATAAATGTTTGGCATGATTAATCAAGCAAGACCACACAACAGAAATCATACCCTTGTGTAAGCTCATTATCCGAATGTGTTGCCTCATTTGTTTGCTGCGTGATTTCCATTTAAAGATCTTGACAGTATATTTTCATTTTTTCTCACAGAGAACTTCTGGAATGCTGCGTTCTTTGACAAGGAGACGTCGTACCTCCACTTCCCTACCTTCCATGGAGAGCTGAGCGCAGATATCTCCTTTCTGTTTAAGACCACGGCCTCCTCTGGTGTGTTCCTGGAAAACCTGGGCATCAAAGACTTCATCCGGATCGAACTGAGCTGTGAGTAGGAGCTGGAGGGTGAAGATTTAATCCGGATAAGAGTGATGTGTCAGTGAAACCTGGGAGTCAAAGCCTTAATCTGGATCTGTGTAAAACCCAGAAGTTACCGCCATAATCTGTATCAAACTATCCTGGAGGGAAAATATTGTTTATTTTAGGTTGAACTCAGCTGTCTCTACCTCACTGTCCTGACTTAAACTGTGAACATCATAAAAAGTTTAACAGCTCAGGGAAGCTGGGAAGCCTTTTCACAAATTTTTCGTACCTGGCTGCAGGGATTTGTTCCCATTCAGCCACAAGAGCATTAGTGAAGTCAGCCACCGATGCTGGGTGATAAGACCTGGCTCTCAGTCGGTGTTCTCATCCCAAAGGTGTTGAACGATCAGAGCTCTGTACACGCCAGTCAAGTACTTCAAGTAGTAGTCAAGTAGAGAAAAACATTTTTTATTGGGCTGGCTTACATTGTGATGGGCTGCCACAAAGTTGGAAATACAGTATTGTCTAACATGTCATTGTATACGGTAGCACTGAAGCCCACAAAGACTTGGTTTTATGGTAAATCTTAAATATACAATATGATTAAATAAAGAATAGTTTAAGTTGTGTTTAAGAAAGAAACATCCTAAGTTATTATTTAACACTCAAAAACTCAGCTAATCTGCTTCATCAGGACTTTATTTATGTGGTGTATAGATTTGAGTGAGCTGGAAACAAAAGCAAACCTCTTATCTCTCATCACATTTTGATTCAAATGCTGCATACTTCTGATGCATTACGGTGACGTCACCTATTCCTAAAGCCCTGTTTCCACCAAGCAGTACAGTACAGTTGTTTCCACTGTGAAAAGTTGTGGATGGTACCAATGGATCTGTTCCTTACTGTCCCCATTTTTAGACACCCCTTCTGTTGGGGTACCTAGCACACAGATCTGATACTAAAGGGTGGAGCTGTGAACACTGCAGTCCGTTGATTGGTCAATAGCAGACGGTCACTCTGCTCAGGGCTGAGTTATGGCTGGTGTTTAGGCTCATGTAACCGCTGTTCATACCGTGGAGTTTTATTTGTAGACTGTAACTATAAAATGAAATGATGTTTCGCTGCCTCTCGCAGCAGCTGTACTCGGAGAAAAAATAACTTAATTCACTTGGCTGAGTGGCGACTTTTAAGGTGGAACGTTAACTTGTAATGCTACTGAATGCATGAGCTGAAAATGTGAATCAATAAACACACCTTAAATATTCCATGTGACAACTTTGACCATTACTTTAGTTTTTTATAAGACACACACTTTTAGTGATGAGTGGATCTTCAAGGATTTATATATATTAATTTCAGCTGGGTTATGTGAACGGAATATATTCTAATCCTCACTCGGAGAAAAAAAAAAAGCATCATGGAGCATTGTTCCTGTGGGCTACGGAATGCTAAACCCCTGAGCTTGCATGAGAAGGACTAAATGCACAAACCTCCTATTCTTAAATATCCCATGGAGAGAGACTCTCACTGCAGCCTGTTTTATTTTGTTCTGAAAATGTCGGCGTGCAGCCTCGTTCTGTGGACGATAAACGAGGTGCAGACTTCCATCTGTGTCACCGGTAATGAGGAAATACAGTGAGTGCTGGACGGAGAAGTGAGTGACAACAACCCCGCCCACATTTAAGAGTACAATTTACAGTGAAAACGTTAGGGTCTAGGCACCATGTCTGAAGGGTTACTTTTGGTTCCAAAGGTACTATACCGAAAGTGTTTGGTGGAATCAGGCCTTACCCGACCCACCGTCTATAGAAGTGGTCCAGTAGGAAAAGTTTCACTGTTTGCTACACAAACTTAGCATAAAGACTGGCAGCTAAGGGAAACAACTAGCCAAGAAAAACAATAGAAAGGTCTAAAGTGGCATAATGAACAAGTTGAGTCTTGCGTCTTTAACCCGAATAGAGCAACAAATGTTAAAGTTTTTTGTTAGGTGCTGCAAAATCAGACTAAATCTGAAATGCCTGCACTGACAGGATTAGTTTAGATTCAGTTTATTTTACTTTCCTTAAGGGATGGTTTAGTTTCTGAGAATGAGAGCACAAACACCAACTCTTCTTTGCTTTACTTTAGGTTTCTGTTTTCATTTCTCTGACAATATTTATTGTTTCAGCTGTTTTCTGCATAGCTTTCTAGCTGTAGCCCACAGTGCATATCATTTAGAATATGACAGCAATAACCAAGAGGGTATATTTGACTTTATGGGTACCACAACATCGTTCCTGGGTAGCTGTTATACCTGCACAGCCCTCATTGGTGTGTTGTCATTTAAAATACGGCTGAAATACCCACAGGGGTGTTCTGCACTATGCTTATGGTTATGCGGCTTGGTATGAGATTCGTGTTTATAGTTTGGTTTAGTTTGCCGTTTTTGCATTATGCTGCATTTTGCATTTTCTTTGAAATGGGATTTGAAGGGGGACACAGAGAATCTAATACAGGGACAGTGCTGCACCAACAGCCTCTCTCCTCAGGGAAATCATTGTCAGCGTGGTTGTTCCAGCTCTGAATACTGCTGCTCTGTTGTCGGCTTCCTCAGAGAACAATTTCTAAATGAAGTTACCGTATGATGCCGGGATATTGTTTCATCTTGTTCTCGTGCTCTCAGAATAATACATCCTCTCCTTCCTAAACATGAAGGATGAGACGCCTGTAGTCTCCAAAATCGACTCCTTTTGTTGAAATGAACATGACAGGAATTTTGTGATCTAAGCAGGTCACTTGAAAGGGGGAACAATAGAGAGCCAAAGTTAAATTGTTCTGTTTCTGTGGGAAGAAAACCTCATTCAAAATCTGTAATATCGCTACTAATTTAAAATCCAGCCTTGGAACAGAGACTGTCTCAATAGTCTGTTATGTGGCTCGCCCCACAGTTGGCAGATTTTTGAAAAACAAACTGATGTCTTTGTTTTTTAGATGCCTTTTATGAACACTATTTTCCATAAGTCCCAGATGTTTGTGAGCAAATTATTGGCTTGACAAAAGAAGCGAGTCCATGGCCATGTTTGTAATAACAGCAGAGGACTGACCACTGTAGAAGTTTTTAGACAACAGAGATTAAAGCTATAAAATTGATTAAAACTGACTTTAGGAAAGAGTGTTGGTTAATTTTATGGATATAGATCAAACAAAATTAAGTTGACATACGTACCCACATAGCTGCACTTGTAGTTTTTTTCATGAATGGTGCAGTGGTTAGCATTATCGCCTCACAGCAAGAGGGTTCCTGGTTTGAACCCAGGGTGGGGGTCCAAACCCCAGGGTGGCGGAGCCCGTCTTTGTGGAGTTTGCATGGTCTCCCCGTGTCAGCGTGGGTTTTCTCTGGGTACTCTGGCTTCCTCCCACAGTCCAAAGACATGCAGGTTAATTGGTGACTCTAAATTCAGTGTCAGCTGGGATAGGCTCCACCCCCCCAGGATAAACAGTTACAGAAATGAATAAATGAATAAATGTTGTTTTTCCTCTGTACAAGAAGTAATTGTTGTTAAACTTTGTTAAAATCACAAGGTAAATCAAGGTTTAAATTTCTTGTGGCACCTGCTACAATGGATACAGATTCATCTTAGAATATGAAAAGTAAACTTCAGGATCATGTTTCATTTTTACAGAGAGATAGATGAAAGAAATGTTGCTTGAGATATTGCACTGAGTCACAGAAGTAAGTGGAGAATGAAATGAGCCAGACTGCTGTATGACGGTATTAGAGTTACTTGATTTTGTATCAATGCGGTAAACCATCTCCATCCATTCAGTTCACTGAATTAGCCATCAGAAGACATTTCCGGCAAGTCATTTATTCTATAAACAGTTTCTAGATTAAATAAGACAACAGTTTTTTGAATCGTCACCAAAGAGGTAGACTTGCTGGTTAGTATGACCATGATGTCTCATCTACTAACTATATTTCAAGAGAGGAGGTAGCCTAATGATTTACTTATTAAATCCTGGCTCACTCCATAATTCTCTGTTGATTTGCCTCTTCTGTTTTCCTCTTTGTCACCATCATTTCCATAAACCATACCTTTACCTCTGACTCCCACTTCCTGTCTCACTGTCTCATTTTCTTCTCCCTGCCGTCCAGCCTCCACTCAGGTGGTTTTCTCCTTTGATGTTGGTAACGGGCCGCTGGAGGTTAGCGTGGAGTCAAGCGTCCCGCTGAACGACAACCGGTGGCATCGAGTCCGAGCCGAGCGGAACGTCAAGGAGGCGTCGCTTCGATTGGATGAACTCCCTGTTGCCACACAGGAGGCTCCTGCTGATGGACACTTCCACCTGCAGCTCAACAGCCAGCTGTTCATAGGTGAGGATAAGATTCATGTGAACAGTTCCCTCAATAGTAGCAGAACTGGGGCTTTGATGTCTCTTTTTTTATTTGTATTTTTAGCTTATGTCTCCTTGTCAATATCTCTCCCAAACACAGACACTTCTTTGTTGTATTTATAATATCATGAGGTAGGTGGATATGACAGAATATACAGCATGCTAAGATTTATATTCAAGTGTATATTCAAACTCCAAAGATCTATAATTTACTGGTAAAGTGGATGTTACAGGGTTATTGCACAGGGATTGTTTCTGACACTATGTGAGTGGTGTTAAGTGTTCATCACAGTGACACTGTTTGTGTCTGGTTGTTTCTGTGTACAGTGTTGGGTAGGCCCTGCCAAATCTGCGATTTATGAAGTGTTTTCTGTCCACATTTGTAAGTGTCCAGTTATGACGGATGTCCCTTTTTCCTTCTGCAATTTGCTGTTGTATGGCATATGTCTTCATTATTTCTGTATGTGTGATTGATGCACCAGCAATTCAGGCAACAGTGCTTCGTTTTCTGCATAACAATGAAGTCATGTTAAGATGAATACCAATCAGCAGTATTGGTCAGCTTTAATAGAGCTCTGTCACAGTTTTTATTATGAGTCTTGCAGGAACGTAGTTGTGTGTACATTGTAATTTCAGATAAAGATACGGACAGTAATCACCTTTAATTTATTACTTGTGCAGTTGCTGCTGTTTGGGAACGGTCCAGCTCCTCTGCTTTGAAATCACAGCTGTCTCACACATGCTGCATGAGCTAGTATTGATTAGATGACACCAAGTGTTACTAAATATGGAAGATGCCAGTCTGACACATTTATCAATAGGGGATCCAGCACCGTACCTCTCCTTCCACAGCTTAAACTACCAGGAAAGTAACATTTAGAAATCAGTGGCATGAAGTACAGACCTAGGCCCAATCCCATTACGTATTTCTACCCCTACCTCTTGTTTTTAAGTGCTAACTTGGCCCCTGGGAACAGAGTTACAAGGGGTTGTGGTTGAAAACTTCCCCTGTGAAGTGGGACAGCCCTTCAAGACCCTGATACGCTGGTTTTTACGTAAATTGAAGTGATGAGTGTTGCTGGGCATTGCAAAAATGAAGTCTTCTGCAGTGGTGATTTGTCTTGCATCGATTACAGGCAGCTTTTTGTGATTCTCTGGGGCCTCACGATTCGTTCACAACTTAAGTTTTACTATCAAACAGTCGAACAAGTCACCAAATAAAAAAAAGAATGCTGCTTCATTACCAGTCCATTAGCAGTGCTCTGTAGCCTTACGTTAAAAACCTTTGCTCCTACCCTGCTACACAGATATTTTCGGGGGGGGGTAACAAGTGCAGCAACTTTGCTTCTGGACATTACTTAAATTTCAGGTGTCATATGCCATCACAGGGGGAGGAATGCAACATGGAAATATGTCAGAATGTGGGACTGTCATGCACAAAACAGCTATAGCAATGTAACATTAGCTAGCTAGCTAATTAGCTACTGAGACATCAGCATACTCAGCATTTCCTTTTGTTATACTTGTAAATAAAAGGACCATAATACATTGAAACAACATTAAACTAAGATATACCTATAGTTACTGATTTTTTTAAATTATTTACAAAGAAAATACATTTGTGGTCCATTTGTTGCTCGTGCAGCCATCTTGCCGATGATTTCTCATAACATTAGGTTTGAGGTGTGCTTATGAAAAACCTCCACTTGGAGGACCATGTAGCCTTAACACGTCACCCTACCTCTCTATCCCAACAAGAATTGGGACACCCTACCCCTAGACGTGTATGTGCAAAGCACAGGGGTAAGGGCTAAGTGGTACAGGCAAGGGGTGTGTTGGGATTGGGCCTTACTGTATGTCTATCCTCAGAAAAATGCTAAAAATATTCTAGCTTTTTTCACATGGGCTAATCTGTTATCGGCTAAATCCTTTTGTTTGATCAGCACTATTGAATGTAAAAGGTGCCGAGTCGGCACATCTATTCAAGAGAGCTTCAACTGCCTCTTATCCACAGTCCCTCAGCGTGGACTGGGATCCACAGACAGTATAGTTACCAAGTCTAATCTCCTCCTACAGAATCATCTTCTTAAGGGAAAACAAATAATCTGTTTCAAAGTCCTAAACTGCTATTGGCTAAATGCTGATCAGCATTTTGACTATGAAAGTGCTGAGTCGAGAGTTTCTGACCACTAAACAATAATCAATAGATAAATATAACAAAGCACGCATCAGGGAGCAGTAATATGTGGTGTCTATAAATAATCTGTAAATGAAGCTGAACCTGTGATTGATTCATCAGGCAGCCATGTAATTAGCCATCAGCAGGCTGAGAGCCTCTAATACAGCAGACCTGTTTATCTCAACACCATCAGTTCAATACCACAATCTGAATTCTCTGTGTGACCCCCCACTGGAGCTACAGGGGAAAAAATAATGAAAATCCTTCATTTATTATCACCAGGTGTTATCACTCTGCAAATATTGTGTTTGTCACTCCACATCAGTAAACACACACTGCGGAGGAAAACCGACAAACAATAATGAGACTGGATGAAGGCAGCAGCAGCAGGGAAATCGAGGTGAATATTGATTGGCTGAATAATAACCTAAACCTATAACCTAAACCTGATTATGTTTACCTCTGAATTATCAGTACAGTGAATTGGAGTAAGTGACATAGATGTGTGTGTGTGTTGGGATGGAAATGTGCTGGTATTAATCCCCACATTGGTTTGGTAATGGATATTTGTAGAACAGTGTTCTCACTTGACTGTTGTCTTGTTTTGAGAGGAGCAGTGACTTGGGCAGCAAAGAGGTCGAGCTGTTTATGTTAGATTTCTGCAGCTGCTTATGTGTCCTTCAGCAGCACCATGCTGTGTCATAGTGTCCTTCAGTAAAACACTAAACCCTGACTGTTTGGAATTTGAAAATATTAAGGCACCATTACACTGTGTGAGTGGCCATGAACACAAGAATAATTAAGGAGCAGCAACCCCGGTTTTGCTTGAAGAGACCAATTTGTAATTTAATTGCTAATTAGGCCTTTCATAAATATTTGCATACCCTCTTAAGCCCTGTTTGCATGGGACAAGTATTACCTGGGGACCTCTAGCAATTTGTGATAATTGCAGAGGTTGTCTGTGATCTTAATCCAGTGCCAATCTGCCATACCTTGAATTTGTCAAGTAAGAATTCCATTGCAAATGATATAGTATATTTTGCTAAACACAGTGGTCATGTGATAATACCAGTCCCCATTTCAATATCATATTATGGAGTCTGCGTTAGCAATGATAACTAAAAGTTCTGACAGCATTTTGGGTGCACATTCAGAGGGCTCATCTTACTACATTACACATGGAGTCCCACCCCACATAGAAATTACACTGAGTGTCCCTTTGCACCTCTAGTGTCTGGTTTTGTTCATTGCTGCCGCGTTGCTCTTGTGGTTCAGAAAGCGTAGGAGGGGGCTAATGTCAGTAAATTCAAGTAATGGGTCATTTCTACATCACAAGAGGTCCCCTTTTAAAAGTAGTCCCATGCGAATAGGGCTTTAGTTGAAATTGGTTGGTCCCATAGACTGTACATAAAAATGGATGACATGACAGCTCTCCACAAGTGAAGCTAAAACATCTCCATCGCCCCCTGATGGCTGGTTGCAGTGTAAGTCATAAAAATTGCCCATTCAATATCAGTGGAAGGTACACAGGCCAAACAAAACAAAGTACATGACAAACTAATTTTTCTGGAAGATGGTTTCTGTCATTTTACATAGTTCTTGTTACACTAATGTATGTTCAAGAGTTCATTTTTCTGATAGGATTGGTTTTAGCTAGTTATCTGATGCTATAAACAGGGGGCTTTACGACATGATTGACAGATGTGTATGCCAATCACTGTGCTCACAACCAACTGCGCTGCTCGCAATTGGTTGGATGGGTGCATGTGCGGTAACTCAACAGCAGAGATCTCTCCTGCCAGACTCTGGCTCCAAATGATGTCACAAGCACAAGATGGCAGCCGCCATATCCCTGATATTTTGGCTTCATTTTTGTACAGTGGCCAAAAGTGGAGACACATTGTCCATTTTTACATACACAGTCACTGATTGGTACTAGCTTGTGTAAGCACACATCATATTTTGTTACACAGGAAGTAAACATAGTTGGATTGTAATATAAGAATATGAAGGAATAAATTTTTTTTGTATGTATTGCTAAAAAGGTGCAGAATATGGTCCTAAAAGGGGTTAAAAAGGCATTTTTCATTTCATCTTGACTTTAAGTACAAGCTAACTTCTTTCAAATTCAGCTGCGCCAGTTTGTAGCAGCAGCTTTAGCAGTATCTAAACCCAAAAAGAGATACCTTCTCTCTCTCCAGAGCCACAGCAGGTATTACCACCTTAAAAAAAAACCTTGATGTGTTTAAGCAAATGTTTTCATTTCTGTGTTTGGGGCTTGGTGTTTGACAGCTAGATCTGCAGGATTGCTATGCACATATACAATATCTTAGTGTGTGCAGTACATTCATGAGCACACAATCCCTCCCTGCAGACATGCAGCATTGTTAAAGCAGAGTATTGAGTTATTTGGATTCACAGGCGTCAGCATTGGCTTGTATAAATTCATGAACCATCCTACCACACGCATTGTATTTATGAGTCTTGATTTGTAAAGCAAACTATTCCATTGTTTGAATCATAAGCTGCTGTGTTGGATTGTATAAAGTCATAAGCCATATCTCAATGTACACACTGTATTTATGAGCCATAATCCTGCCTTGCTTTATAAGGCACTGAATCCCATTGTTTTGATTAATAAGCCGTGTTATTGCCTCGCAATGGTTTATAATCCAAAGCATTGTTCATTTTCCAATTCCTTTATAGCTGTTTGTATTGTGCTAAAAATCCATACGCAGCAGTTTTGAGTGAGCTCGGTGGTAAATGCAGAAATCACTTCCTTTGTGAAGCTTTAGAAGCAATTATTTCGCCTTGTTTGGAGAGTTAAGCTTTTGTATATTTGTACTGCATTGCTGTGTAGCAACTGATGTGCTCGACACAAAGTTTGCTCCTCTCTGCCGCTGTGTGTAGACGAAGCACCCTCCTGTACAAGGATTTTAAGGATTCCTTTGATCTTCGCTTCACATATCCCACGAAATGCAGCAGTGTTGACGTCAGATCATCCTGTAGTATATAATGTAAGCTGTATCCTGACAAGTGAAGGTTAGCTAGTAATCTGTGTTGACTGATGTTCTTTTTTTTCCCTCTAATCGTCTTTGCAGTGGTTCAGAACACAGTTTACTCACGTAGTTTATTTGAGAAACTGCTGTGTCAAGGTATCTTTTCCATGACAGTGGAGGTTACATCACATGGAAACAGTTTAGGGAAGACTGGTATCACTATGTGATCTACAAAAGAGGGTGTAAACTCCTGAAACAAAGACTGGGACCGGCTATCTGGACATTGCTACCAGGCCACAAAGACACTTAAGCCTTGTTCAGACTGTCAGCAGAAATCTGTATTTTTTTTTTTTTTTTTTTTTTTATCCACATTGATTTTAGAAAGTCTGGGCAGCAAAATCTCCTAAAATCAGATTTTTTAAAATATCACATTACAGCCACATTTGGGGGTGATATGAAATGCAATTGGATTTTCTATGGATGTGTTTTAGTCCATTTTAGATACCTTGGCCGCTGAAATTGGATTTCAGAGAGTCTTTTGCATCACTTGCAATGCAATACATGACAACAACGTAAAATTCAGAGTGACAGAAATGCTGAGCAAAATCCATGCTGCTACTAGCAGAGCACTATAGGGTGCCCCAGGAATGACCCCTAAAGCCCGGAAATGAGTTAGCATTTTGCCACTCTCAGTTCTCTCGTCTCAAACTCAATGTTTTTTTAAAATAGGTTTTTGGTTTGATGCCTGAAATAAGGTCTGTGGTTAACACAAGCTTAAGAGACTTTTAAGTTTTGTTCTATGACATAGAATACATCAGTAAATACCCCACTTGTGAACTTTGAAGCTTCTATATGTCTTAAAAATCCGGTTGCTAACAAGTGGCTAAATAAGATTACAGAACATCATCAAGCTTTACAGTTGAAGAAAGATGGTTTGGGATCCCTTCCCAGATGACTTAACACCCATTCTCACCTGGACCCATCTAACCCTGATGACACACAAGATGGCCGGGTAGGTCAATGACTCACATGTGACCTTCATCAAACGGCTCAAGTGTTGTTCTTGTCATACCTGACAGTTTAAATGACTGTGACAGTTGTCAAAACTGTCAGGTATGACAAGAACAACACTTAAGCCTGTAATAAGAACCATATCAAGCTAAGTATAAAAAGTAGGCTATATGAATTTGTTTGGACTCTCACATGCGACCTTAATGACTCTGAAGCTCAGAGCTCACATGAGACCTCAACGACCCTCTAAGGGTTCATACCCACATGGAGTTTAAAGCCTGTGACTCCGCACCAGTCAGTTAGAACTGAAGAAGCCTCTTGAATGAGAGGCGAGATGTCTTCAAGAAACTCAAGCAAGTCCAGCTGCCTACGATATAGCACTGATGATTACCATGACCGGGATGACTGAGAATCTTTACCGACTGTACAGTCTCGTTATGGTAGTGATGTTAAGTCATGCTGTCGTAGTGTAGTTTGTTTATAGTCTAACATTAGCTTTTTACTTCTGGTGATTGCATTTAGGCTTCAGTAATCATAATAGTGGTGTTCATTTGTGAAGATTATCTTGCTAAACAAAACATGCAAGTATCATAATCATTTGCTTGCTACAGAGCTTTTTTTGGCAATAATCAAAAATCAAATGAAAAAATCCCATAGGCTTTTTGACGAGGGAACCAGTGCGATGCTAAATTCTGTGTTGGCCTACAGAAAAACGTCATCCCTGGGGTCATCTATGGAGGACAACATGGAGAACAAAAGTCAGTGGACAGGCGCTGAAATAAATTTAAAAAGATAAGTACGACCTGACAGCACAGGGCAAAATGATGGACCTCCCTTTCTCGTGCTTCTGCCTTGGAAAGCCTCATCACCACTGTTGCGTAGTTCCTGTCGCTTAAATTGTTACCACAGCAACCCATGCAGATAGGTTGGTGTTGTCTGGACTCAAATTCAAAGTCAGATTTCTTACAAAAAACAGTGCGGACAGGCCATGTTAAAGATCTGATCTGAACAAAAAACAAAAAACTTTAGGGTTATTATATGTGACTTTCAGTATCTCAGCATATGACCCACTAAATTCTCGCACCATCCGGTGGATGACATAATAGCTCATATGACCGTTAACAACCGCAGATTTAAACGCGTGGGTAATCATAATGTTTTGGTTAGGTTAAGAAAAAAAACTTCATGGTTTGGCTTCAAGCAAGTACATTTGTTACGAAGGTAACATAACATCAACACACTAGCTTTCATTGTTACACAAGTCTTAGTCTGCATTGACTTTTGGTATCACACGGGACATGAACACCGTCAACTGACTTCCCCCTTTGCTCCTGTAATATTTACTACAGCCACCGGAGGTAGCAGCCTAATGTAGCCATAAATATGGGTTGTAATTTCTGCTTGTAAAAATACCTTTCGTGATCAGATTTTGGAGGACAGTCTTGTTATTTTTGTTGTAATTTCCTTGAACTTTGTGCATTCAGCAGCACATGAAATCTGTATGTAGACACTATCTGAGTGTTACTGAGGGGTTAAAAGGGCATTTTTCTCGTGCACTCTTTTCTTCTTCGTCTTTTCTTTCTCAGTCATTTTCTAATTTGTATTCAGGCTTATTTGTATGTTGTGACGTTAAATAGAAACCTGCAAACAGACTGAGAGTGGCCTGTCGAACTTTATCTTATCGTGTCAGACAGTGTTATTCATATAAAAAAATGTCGGTGGTGCAAAGAAGGTTGAGAACTCCTGCTTTCACAAATCCTTGACATCACAGTGGAGATGACTTCATATGTAAAGTGAGTGTGTATTCTTATTTATTCTGACTGATGCAGATACTGTATGTTCTTTTCCTGTGTGCAGCATCAGCAAACGTATGTATGCTATGTACACTATCTTTGATCATTGGTTTGATCTCTATCTCACACAGCAGATCGTCCTATAACGTTTTATCTGTATTATCAGACAGTTTTTATGTTGAGACTTTAATTCTCTTATCCGAGGTGAGGCTGTATTGTTAGATATGTGGTTCAATCACTCACAGCTCCTGAGGTTTGGATTAAGCCTTTCTACGTTGTGCTTTCCAAGCACAATGTTGAGGCTTGCATATGCATCACCTTTGATGATTACTTTGATACTAATTGTTTTGTGTTTGCACATGTGTTCACCTGTGCATTAGTACACACTGTACAGATTTCATGTTGAGACACTAGAGGGTGATGCCTTTGGTCAGAGGTTGAGTTTATCTGCATTTGGATTCTTTGATGTTACCTTTGATCTCCACGTCATTACGCTCTTTTAAGTGTGTCCTGTAAGCAGTGTCTCTATTTGATGTACAGTGAGTGTGATCCATGTTGGAGCTGAAGAACAGCAGGATGTGAAAAACCCTCACCATTCTGATAGCATCCCTGTTAGGAGAGTTTGTTCACTAATGACCTGTCCTTTCCTCTGTTTTGTTACCTTGATCAAGGGTGGTGGTCCTCAGGGAGCTGTTTCTGGTCCCTGCTGGAATCACAACTTTTACGCATGCTGCTATGTTAACCTTTAAACCAATTCCAAAGATTGGAGTGTTATTGTTAAAGCAATGCAAATGAGTGCTCTTGGGTGTCTTTGGGTAGTGTGAATTTCTGCATAGACAGTGTTAGGTGACAGTTTGTGCACTTTGAGTTCTTGGATGGGGATGAAGTCCCTGGTTGAATATCTGGGAAAAAGGATCAATATCTAGAAAACTGACAAAAAAAAACTCTCAAAAGGTCTTTCCCTTTGTGCCTAAAAACCAAAGGAGAGAAGTCCAGACTCAGTATTTTCTCCAGTAGATAGCATCCAACCACCTAGTTTAAAATGATCTTCTGAAGCTTAAGTTTCCAATTTGTCAGACCCCACAACACATTTAACAGTTCACCTGTTCACTTCCAGTTTCTTAGTCAGTTTTAGATAAACAATAAGGCAGCGTTTTGTTCTCATTTACATGCTGAATTTGTGACAAACTATAATTTACATCTCTCTTCTTCTTCCTAGGTATCATATTGAGGTATTTAGAGCCATCTGTCTCAACAGCCTGGTGGAAAACATGATCTTATGAACAATGTAAAAGTAATTAAAGCTGGTAGCTGTAATTAAAAGTGGGGCTTTATAGTGGTGAAAAATACCAGGGTAGTATAAAGTATAATAGAATATCTCTGGTCAGAGGTATTGGCTCTTTTAATTAGTGTCTTTAAATTTCAGAAGAAAGTGTTCACCTGACATGTCTGCCCCACAAGTGAGGCGAGATACTTCCTTTAAGATACCCGAATGAAGAGCTCTTGTGTTCTCCCTCAATTATTACTGTTCACAGTTATTTAAAGACAAGCCAGTCAGAGACTGAAAGAGTTAGGGTTGAGTCAGTGTGTGTAACCTGGGTATCTTGCTTTCGTTCACACTGAAGAGAATTACCAGGACTCGTCTCGGTCTTGTACTGACAAGAAAGCAAGACAAAGTGCAAAGGATAGTAAATGTTTGCATGGACATGAAACAGCATTATGTTTCAAGGAGTAGTGCTAGTTTGGTTCAGAGTGTGGTGACTTGTTGGTAACTTGTGGGTAAGGTCATATTATTAATGTGCATGTGGGGGCAGTCAGTGTGTCCCCCTATGAATGATTATTTAAAGATCTCCAGTTCCAGGCAGGTCAGTCTCTGTATTCCAGTAATTTAAAGTTTCCTGAATCTTATTATCTGAATGTTGAACAATGACTTTCAGTGGACTTAATAAGGATAAAAAATTACTCTTCATTGTGTTGTGTCAGAGGAAATGTTGAGGCAGGTTTCATATCCTGTGTTGCTTAGCTGGTTCAATAATTCATACGAGGCATATCAGAGCAGAGAGAGGAGGCTTGGAGGAGAGTCTAACGGCGCTCGGTGATTTATTGGTGTGAAAAGCTGCTGCTGCTGCTGAACAATAGGAAGTTGTCAGCTTCAAACTCTGAGAGCAAAGAGCTGCCAAGTTTGTACTCTGAACACAATAAGAGTTTCAATCTCTGATCTTTGCAAAAATGGGAGGTTGTCGTGTTTGAAGTGTGTGAACAATAGGTGACCATGTTACACCGCAAAGAGAATGTGCTGTGTTGAATGCAGAGTTTGATCTTTTGTAGCTGAAGTGTTGAACAATAAAGTGAGCGTATGCTGTGTGTGCTGTCAGACAGGCAATCAGCCACTTATCCAGCGAGCAGCCAGCACAGTATTAGGCAGACGGACAGCTGATGAAACTTATGTCCCCGGTTTAGTTTTCCACCTACAGCTTGTTGCCTCATTGCTGTTTCATCGTTGTGTCACTTCATAAGAAGAGTGTTGACAGTTTGGAGCTTCTGGGGGAGCAGAGGCGACATGTGGATCTGCTGTAGATGACGGGAGGAGGAGAAATAAAAAACTAGAGAGAAAGAAAACGGACTTGTCAACACAGACAAGTGTATTAAAATAGATCCTTGGCTTAAGACAGAAATATTTGTCACCACTCTGTACAGCAGTACGGAATAGTTCAAAGCTTCAAAGCTTCATTCATAACGTTGACGTTGATGTCTAATCATTCTGTTTTAACCTGGTATTTCTCCACAGCTGCAGTAAGGCTGAAGTAATATTATTAGTATTATACTATTTGCACATTCAGATTCCAGTGGTGATTGCATAGGACTTTTTTTTTCTCATGCAATCCAAACATTTCCAATAACCCCTGCTAAGTAAAAATTACAAAAAAAACATAGATGTAATAATATCCAAAATTCACAACATGTTTTTATCTAATTAAATTTTCTACTTTAATCCATGTTTGTTGGTTTTTGGCTTTTCAAAAACAACATTTTATTGGCCTGCTTCCTGCACACAAAAGGAGGCACACACATCTATTAATGAGGTGGTCTAATTGCATTCTAACAGCACCATTAATTACATTTATTCATTAAGGAAAGTTGATTCAATGAAAAGATACTGACTCATTTAGTCTGATGAATCACTTTATTCAAATTGAGAATTTTGTTCGAGGATTTTTTATTTTGTTTAGGGTGATGATGTCATAAAATATGATGACAGACATTCAAGACTTCATTCAAAAACCTTAATAGAAGCCTTGGATGTAAAACCTGACGTTCAGTACAACCCTTCCTCTTTAATGTGGAGTCTGTTTATTACTTTAATGTTTCAAATGTAAATGTTATGCTAATGCTTATATGTTTATATGCTGTTAGGAGGCACAGCGTCCAGGCAGAAGGGCTTTCGGGGCTGTATTCGCTCCCTGCAGCTGAATGGCGTCACCCTGGACCTGGAGGAGAGGGCGAAGATCACACCCGGGGTTCGACCCGGCTGCCCGGGTCACTGCAGCAGCTACGGCTCACTGTGCCAGAACCAGGGTCGCTGTGTGGAGAGAGCCAACGGATTCCACTGTGACTGCAGCCTGTCAGCATACACTGGAGTCTTCTGTCACACAGGTACACACAAACAAAGACACACATAAGTAAAGTTTTCCAGTGGCTGGTGAAGTTAGTGACTGTATCCGCTACTTTGGCAGGAAAGCTTAATTTAATGCTGCATTCATTATTTTTTTATCCCTTCAGGGCAGAACAAGCTAGCAGATAAACAGCCCTGACATTATTGCTTTATAAAGTTGTTAAAGTTTATATAAATGTTTCAGAAAACAGTCACACTTTTAAAAGACACAAAGTAATATTAAAATTAATTTGGAGTTGTGTTTCTGTCCACCAGATGATTGTGAGTCCAATAATCCTTTAAGTTCTGTTTTTGTCCCCACCATTTGTTTCCTTGCTGCTAGACGCTTGACTTTCGTCACCTGCTATAGTCACTAATTGTGTCTGTCTGCTGTGTGGTGCGGAGGAGTTAGCATACAGTTGGTTTCAGTGAGACAGAACTAAACAGCAAATGTGCCATATCACCAAAACAATTATTTCAAAGAGGCCAAAAAGCTCTGACAAGCTGTGGGGTTTGTGATAAGTCCCTGGGGGTTCATGAGGTTCAATATCACTTTTTATTAAACTTTTTCATTCATTCATTCATTCGTTCATTTTCCGCAACCAGTTGTCCTGTTGGGGGTCACGGGGGGGCTGGAGCCTATCCCAGCTGACATTGGGTGAGAGGCAGGGTACACCCTGGACAGAACACCAGACAATCGTAGGGCTGACACATAGAGGCAGACAACCATTCACACTCACATTCACACCTACGGCCAATTTAGAGTCACCAATTAACCTGCATGTCTTTGGACTGTGGGAGGAAGCTGGAGTACCCAGAGAAAACCCACGCTGACACAGGGAGAACATGCAAACTCCGCACGGAGGGGCTCTCCCACCCGGGGGCTCAAACCAGGAACCCTCCTGCTATGAGGCAACAATGCTAACACTGCCCCACTGTGCCGCCCTAAACTTTTGCTTTCATTGTTAAAATAAATATATAAACATTAGTAGATTTTTAAAGCAAACTCACTGTTTTAAGGTAACGTTTTGTAGTCATATGGATGTATTATAGTGGTAATAAGTTTTCAGAACATTGACACCTCTCAAACCACCTTTGCAGCATCACCCACGTCTCCACTCACCATATACTCGAAATGTTCTAATCGTTGTCACAATTGTTGCTTAATTACGCAACTTACATTTCAATCTAGTGTGATGGTTGGCTCTAACATTGATGGAAACCCCTCTGTTTTCAGTCATTCATTGGCTAACCTGACAAACCCACTGCTGGGTTATCTTTTGATCTGAGCGCTCCCAGGCACCAACTGGATGCTCAACATGGTCTTGCTTGAAGATGTATTGAGAAGTTATAGTTTATATGTAGCCATACTGTGGTAGGATTATGCCTGCAGACACACTGAGTTTATGGATGGACATCAGAGAGCTGGATGCAGCTTGAGATTCCTTTGAGCTTTTATTGATTTTATTTAGCTGGCCACAATAACTGTAAAAGGCAAAAGTACAGCCAAACTTTTTAAAGTCCAAAGATGGAAAAGTATTTGCTATTGAAAAGTTAGATTTTGGGTGGAGTCAACCTTCAACGGCACCACCTGCCTTGACCTCCCTGTAGGAGACCTGTCAAACCATTTTACATTAACATGCTGCACGATGTCACTTCATGCCTCTATCCCCTCCCTCTGGTCTGCATTTACTGTTGTTTGCTCATAATATATCTCAACAGCTAAGGTTAAAGCTGTGTTGATGTCCTGTGTCTGCTTGTAGTTCTTTGGGGAGAAGAGTCCCAGCAGCACTTATTTTGAGCAGAGTCTTGAACTTTTGTCTCAGTAAAGATGACTTATGATAATTCTTATGGATTGCAAATAACAACATGACATCCTCCATGTGTGGGTGTTTATCTGCTTTATCTAAAGGTTAAGTATCTATATTATATCAGAAAACTTCTCACTGTTTGCACTGTACTTAACATTGGTCAGGAAACGCTTAGCCACCACGACATCAAAGGTTTAACGCAAATAGTGTCTGTCTGACGTGTTGGAGTTTTATTTTAGTCATTTATTTTATCTGTAATAATGCGTCATCACATTGACCTTTATTCTGTCCATGTGTTCAGTAATTGAAGTGAGTACAGCCATTTCTACTTTTTGAAAAGGACTCCTCCGTCCTCCCACCAAATATTGATATCTACTGATATTTGCCCTTAGTGCTGAGTCAGAGTGAAAGTTTGTTTTTGATGTCTTTGTGAGTCACAGTGACACACAGCTGTGTTTAATATTTAAAGTTCATCTCTGTTTCCTGTTGAAAAATGAAAGCAAGGTTTCGACAGATCTAAAGACTATTTTCTCTTTTTTTTGTCAGCTCTCTACAGATATTTTGAGAACATCTTTTTATTCTCCTGCTAACTAATCAGACATGCAGAGTTGTTCTGCTGCCTCCCTTGGAAGTTAATTAAAGTTCTGAAAAATCTGTAAAGCTAGTCTAATTATATGTTTTGTACTGTGCCCTTGGAATTATCATTCATTTACTGGTTAAAAGAGCACCTTGTGAAATGCAAGAAAAAGAAAACATGTTTAAAGGTTTCAAAGTAGAATTTTGTTCATGAAGGATTAAGAACTTAATGAGGGTGTTACTTCACATTCTCCAGTACTGATTAAAGGTAATACAAATAGAACAGTGTTTCTCAAATGGGGGTACGGTTACTTTGGAGTGCTGCAGGGGGTATGTGAGATTTTTTTAAATACGTTAATTTAAAAAAAAATCAGTCATGCATGATTCCTAAATAATTATACTATACTAGGTTCATTAAAAAATGTAAATCTAAGTTTGAGAAACCACATTTACATCCAGTATTCCTGTTGTCAGGTTATTGCTGCAACAAACTCAATCACCATCGTGTTGACCTTTGTTCGCTGTGTGTTTCTACCAAAATGTTTTGCTCTGCTCAGGAGGTGCTTGGCTGAAAAGAATATTTCAAAGGAGGTACATTATTATGCCTCCACGCAAGCAATAGCTATGGCCTGAGGCATTATGTTTTCAGGTTGTGTCCCATTCTCCTGAATGCGATATCTCAAGAAAGATATTCACATTTGGCACAAACGTCCACTTGGACTCAATGATGAACTAATTAGATTTTAATGGTCAAAACTCAAGCTTCCATCCGTCTCATCCTCATGAACGCAATATGTCAGGAACACATCAAAGGCACGTCAAATTTGGCATAATTACCCACTTTGACTCAAGAATTAACTGAATTTGGTGGATGAGGGTCAAAGGTCACTGTGACCTCACAAAACGTGTATTTGGCCATAACTCAAGAATTCATTCCCTAATTATGACAAAATTTCACTCAAATATCTAATAGGATAAAATGATAATATTTTATATCCCAAAGGTCAAAGGTCAACTTCACAGTGACATCATAATGTTCTGCAAAAACACTTTCCTAGTCAACATTCAACACAACTTGACTGGTTCACAGAGGCATACAACCGTGAGGTGGTATATCTAGTTGAAAAAAAGTTTGACAAAAGTTCGACAACCACAGTAAGACTCAGAAAGTTGAGAAGACATTAATCGATAAAAAATTTTGATGATCAAAGAATTGTTTGTTTGATGATCAAAGAATTGTTTATGTAATCCAACAAAAAAGCTTCTTCCGTTTGAAAGATGAAATATAGCCTTTTGCCTAATACATTTCATTGGTAAACAGTATTTATTATTATGCAGTGTCTCTGTTAAATAAACTCTTAAGCCCTGGTGAATTCTGGAACTTTCTTCTCTGCACTACATGTAAGCAAACATGCATGCATATTGAGACTTGTCCAGACCTTGTATTTAACTCCTGTAGCTTTCACTCTAAAATCACTTCATGTTTCCAATCCACAAGTGTGTGAAGATTCTGTTGGTCTCTGACGCTAAAAAACCCAATACGCTCACCTTGCTCGCTCTAAATCACCTTGTCCGTCTTACCGGTCACGCACAACAACATATCTAGGAAGACACAGTAAGTCTGCTGAGTCTGGGGCACAGGGCAACCTTTCTTTCTCTAACCTTGGTTGCTGTTGTAACAGTGCCAGCCAGCGCCCCTTATCTGCGTAGCAGTGCTTCCTCCATCAGAGTTTGAGATAATGGATGAAGCATGGCTGCAACAGAAGTAGAGGAGCCTGACCTAAAGGCCTCTTTTAGGCCTGCTGACCTGAACGTGACCTTAAGCACACCTTTCTCTGTCTGCCTGATGATGAGGGTTCCAGTATAGTAAAATTCCTTCACACTTCCAACAACATAAAAGATATTAAGTTGAATATAGGGTTCTGAAACTACAACTAAAATCTGTATAACTATCTGTTATGATAGGGATTTGATCTTGTTGTTAGTGTGACTGTCCTAATCAGGAGATGATGATGTTCATTGCAGAGCTGCAATGATTGAATGGATAAGGCACTGTCCTTCTAAGACAGGGATTGTGGTTCAAGTTCCATGTGGGATTAAGGATTTACCAAAGTAAATAGTTTCACAGCACCAAGGAGTATATCAACAATTAGTTACACAGCTAAATGTCCATGTACATCAAATCATTCATGTTCTTCCTTCAGAGGTGTCAGCGAGCTTCAAGTCAGGGACGTCCGTCAGCTACACCTTCAAGGAGCCGTATGAGCTGAGCAGGAACAGCAGCGCCCTGCCGTCCTCCATATACTCTGACATGATGCTGAGAGGAGAGAACATCTCCCTGAGCTTCAGGACCAACCAGAGTCCAGCTCTGCTGCTCTACGTCAACTCCTATTACAGAGAGTACCTGGCCCTGCTCATCAACAAGCATGGTGAGGAGGCTTTTATTTTGAAGGAGTTTGTTTATGTCGTGCATGTTTAGCCTTGTGGTGGAGTGTCTTGTTTTGATTTAAGTCTTCATCCTTTTTAATGGTCTCCGCCCCTGTTATTTGTTTTCCTATGTGGGTTTCATTTTGTTTGAATTCTTTTTGAACAAGATAATTCAGACTTGAGGATAAGACGTTTGTACTGAAGTTTCTGCTCCTCCTCTTTATCTGCAAGTTTTGTACTTTTTCCTTTATCTTCAATACAATGCTCCTAAATTCTTATTCTTACCTCTAATTACTCCTCTTTGCTTTGCCTCGTTTTGTCTTTTGTCGTCGTTTTCTATCCCCTCCCCTTGTTTTTATCCACATTTTTCAAACCTCAGAGATTACAAGTCTATTCAAGAGTCTCCTTTTTGTCTCTTTTGATCTTCCTCCCTCAACTTTTTTCAATTACTTTTCTCTGTTGGCGTCTCCTCCCAACCTCTCATCTTACCTCTCCTCCCCTCTTCCTCTCATTCCTGTCATCTTCTCCTGATATCGACCTCTCCTCCTTTCCTTCTTCCTCCCTCTTCTCCTCCTCCTCCTCTGCTGTGCTCTGCAGCTTTACCAGATCAGGATCTGTCAGATCTTTCCTCTCTCTGGATTCACCCCGTCAGCCTCTGCTGCCTTTTAATCCGTCCAGCCGGGCTGGCTATTATGTTTTGTCTCAGACTGAAAAAAAAAGTGCTCGCTGGTCTTCTCTCTGAGACCCGATGAGTGATGCAGAGGGAATAAAAGTTTGGTGGGCTGCTAATGGGTGGCAGGTCAGTGTGCTGCTGAATAAAACTGCAGAAAACTTGCTGATGTGTTTTATACACTTTTGTGTAAAATAATTATGTTTGGCTTTTAAGAGTAGTAGGAGGCACTTTGAATTTAAAATTACATTTTCAGCATCCAGTAGTCTAATAAAATTGGCACTTTGCTGCCAGATTAGCTGTAAATGGATTTTTTTGCTGGTGTTAATGACTCAGAGAAAGCTGATGGACAGCAGGGCATTAAGGTTTCATGCTGACCGTGGAGTCGTCAGGTAAATGCACTTAAACTGAAGTGTCCAATTAAATCCCTGAGAGCTTTCTCTTATTTGCCCTGAGATGGCTCATTTCTTCCTACCTCCTCAGCCCAAACACAACCCTTTCTACTTAAGGCATCATTTAAAGAATAAATGTGTTATCAGAGCAGCTGGTACATGTAGCTGGAGGTCCTCCTACAATAACTAATTATTCCTTCACATTCCCTCATATGGAAGACAAGTAGCGATTAATGCATCATTAATTATGTTTATTAACCTAATACAGCACATTCTGTAAAAAAATATTTTTAAGGACAAGCAGTAATTTCTTATCCTTATCTTTTATTAGCCCTTATCCTAAAGAGCTCTTAATTAATAGAGCAACCACTTCTTTCAAATACTCTGATTTATCTTTAAAGGATTAAATATGTGTTTACCCTGTAAGCCAAGATTACAGGATATGACAAGGCCACTTTCAGGAAAACAGAAACTAGACCGTAGCAAGTTTGAAATTTTAAGGATATTTCAAACATTTATCTTAGTCTGAAAGAATAGCTCTGAAGGTCGTTTCCCTTTTTGTTGTGATATCTTATATGTAATCCCATGTTTCTGCTGTGTGTTTTGTGTGTGAAGATGTGCTGGAGGTGAGATACAAACTGGACAGCAGCAGAGACGTTGAGGTGTTGAGGAGCAGAGTGAAGAGCCTGGCAAACGGACAACTACACACTGTGACCATCAAGAGACTCACAGACTTTGTGACTGTGCAGGTAAAACCACCTCAGCAGTTTATCAAGTCCTTGCAGTGAACACCTTAGCAAACAATAACCTATGAACACACCCAGCAGACACAGAGTAACATAAGAATCCCTTTGGCAGTCAGTTTCTGGCCATCTGACAAATGTAAGCTCAATATTAACCCTCTATTTTGCTTCGGTTTGATCTTCACCAAATCAACAAAATGTCATCTTTTAGCTGCAGTTAATGTGCTCCGCAGAGTTGCCAACCTTTCAGTTTAGTTGGGAATGAGGTAGTAAAAATAGACTTAAGATTTTACATGGTCACTGTCAGGGTCATTCTGAACAAGATTGCATGAAAACTTCAGCAAACCACTGAAGGGAAAATATCAATTTATTTAATTCATGAGAGCTTTAAAGGAGCTTTTTAGATTTTCATTGGAGCTGACTTTTCCTGGATGGTAATATGCAGTGAAAATACTTCATATCTAATATGTTCATAGGAACATTTTGAACAGAAATCCATTGCGCTTCTCAGCAAACCTGATATGGAAACTGTTTCATCATTTAAGAATTTCTTTGGTCCATATTCAACAAGACTCATTTAATATATGATGTGTGATAAGTTATTGCTGAAAGACAAATCATTCTTTTTGGCTGCTCCAAATACCGGTACCGTAATAGCACAAATAGTCGTGCATCAAAATCCAAGAATCAGCTGGCTTGACCAGGTTTTTGCAAATAACTTGACCTGCTGTTGTGCTGTGCTGCTCTGTCCAATATGTCCACATGTGTCCTCTTTTCATGCTACAACGTTATTAGTAATAAATGTGTTTCTTTATTGGGTAAGAAGATTGACATGTGGTTTGAGAGTGTGTGACAAATGTAAAATGTGTGAGTCTAACAGTCAGTGCATCAGCAGGAAGCCCTGTTATTAGTGCGGGGCAGGTAGCATGAGTTGGGTTTGTCAGAGCTAATTTGCAGGAAACAGATGGCTAGAGTGTTACAGTAGACATAGAGGCTGATGAGAACCAGCTCAACCATACACTGAATGTGTTTTAAAGGAACAACAATGAGCTAAAATAAACTTAAAGCTGCAGAGTAAGATGTTAATTCTTAGTGGTCTCAGTTTCACATTATGCAGAGTCATGCAGTTATAATTTAAAAAATATTACTTACTGCAGGTATAAGAACAGAAAATGCACAATTGTCATTGCAGAGCCCCTCTACTGTAGGATTGCCTATAGCAATTTATCTGCTTATTGGCCATTTGTGGAAAATCAATGTACTCTGAGAGCATAAAAATGGTTGAACACCTTGTCTACAAAGGACATGTTTCAGTCACGTCTGGTTTGCCTCTGTCTGACTGAACCAGAATACTTAAATTTTAATCAGCACACCTGCTTACAGCAGCAGCATAACCACAGTTCACTCCCAGCCACTGTGAGCTGAAACCTCTTGGTAATACTTAACGTTCCCCTATTTGGCACTTATGAGCAGTATGCAAGCATTTAATAAGAGGTTTTAACACACTATAATGCAGTTGTAGGCAGATATAAGGACTTTCTTAGCAACTGTGAAGACATCTCTTGCATTTTTACTTTACTGTGTTTTAATGTACTGTCATTCTTTACTTGTTTATACACCACTCCACTGGGTGCACACAGGATTTAGATGTTGACAAGTACATGAACAAATATGTCAACTTACAGCTATATTATAGCATGTTGTAAGTCATTCATTAAAAGTTCTGTATGCAACATTCACAGCATTATTGTAGCAGCTAACCACTATTTGCTATGTAAAGATATAATGTAGTAATAGTGTACTGAGCAGAGATTGAAGTTACGATACGTCAGTGTGTATTACTTCTCTGTGGTTTGCTGTGGTAAGCCTGTCTGGCCACACATGCATGACCTAGCCCACTGGCTAGGTCATTACTACTTAGTTGTCATAGTACCCACCCTCCAGTTGTCCCCTGGTTAACACCATTAGCTCTGTCAGCACTGTTGCAGTTGTTTAGTGCTGTTTATGGAGTTAGCACCATTAGACACTAGCCACTGGCTCAACCACCTCCATGTTGAGAAACAGGTCTAGACAACTCACACACTCTGAATTTCCCATAGAGCATCTTTAAATGTTTACACACTGTATATAGATACTAAATAGGGGCAGTTAAATTTAAATGTTGCCACATCTTTTTGGCCTCCAAACCTGTTTTCTTTCAACTGAAGTTAGTACACTGTGTAACTGACTGCAAGCGTTGTAAAAACGCAGCTGCTGCTGATGTGCTGCTTGACCTTCTTCCATGTTTGCCAAATGAGGCTACGTTCTCAAGGGCAAACACAACAAAACACAAACAGATGCACGCACAGGCAGTCTCTCCCATCCACTCCTCGTGTGTACGGTGGTACAGTACTGTGATATTCATCTGTGTGATAAAGCCCCCGTCAGCAGTTTACTGTCCTGGATGCAGCTACAGCAGGGCAGCAGGGACAAACTTCACATTAAGACAACTCCAGATGAAATATGAAGCATTGTAATCATATCTGGATCTACTGAATGTCTTATCTTGTTAACAACAGCCTCAGATGATGTATGAGGTTAACTTTAGCCTGAATGTCTGTATAATTATCAGCACCCTGAGATGAAAAACAAGGTGACCTCTTCTTGCATGGGTGCAGCCTCCTGAGTCTTACTGTGTTGTGAGGCTCTGTTGAAATATGAGTTGCATCTAATGTTATCAGTTTCCATCATATTGGGTCATTATATCTTTACTATTAAGTTATAAGGTGACAGTTTAGTCTGAAGATCTCAACTATTTACAAAAGATTTACATTATACTGGGTATGTTTTGGCCAATTAAACATTATTCCTAATGTTTCCACAGCACATATACATGCTCACCACAGTCTGAACAATTCTTATCTTATTTTCTGACACCCTCAAGCAAAAACTCTCTCTGTACTTTATGTTCTGTTAGTAGTCACCAAAGATGGATGTTTTCAAATGTAAATTTAGCAAATAATTCTCCTCTTTCAGATTGACCAAAATGCCAGAGAGGAATTCAACCTGACATCTGACGGAGAATTCAACGCCATCAAGTCGCTGGTGTTGGGCAGAGTGCAAGGTAAGTGAGGAGGAAGCAAAAGCAGAGACAAGGTCTTTTCAGTGAGACCATTTGGACATACGCTCATTTGAATAACAGCTTTAAGATGTTTTGCCTCGTCTCACACACAGTTAAGTAAGGAAGTAAAGTTTATTTAGTATAGAACATTTCACGGAGAAAGGTCACAAAGTGCTTGAGAGGAGTGAAATCGTCAAAAAAGCAAAAAAACAGTAAAAAGAAATGAAACATTTAACAACAGACCTAAAAACTACACACACTAGACAGCACCAGTTGAGACAAAGGCCAGTTTGAGTAAGTGAGACTTTTGCTGCTTTTTACAGGCGTCAACAGAGACTGTAGATCGAATATCCATAGGAAGAGTTTTCCACAGTGTAGGAGGCAGCACTTCAGAGGCATGTTCGCTTTTTGTTTCAGTCGAGCGTGAGGGACACCAATAAGCCCAGGTCAGAAGACCCAAGTTACCTTAAAGTGATAGAGGCATGGAGCAGGTCAGGGATGTACACAGGTACAAACAACAACCTTAAAATTGATCCTGAACTTGATGGAAGCCACTGTTAAGAAGATAAGATGTGTGGGATGTGAGTCATCCTGGACCTAATATTTAGAGAATTAAATGTAGCTGCAGCTGTTTGCAAACTGCAAGAACTACTTTAGCATGGAGGTTAGCACTCTGTTTTGTTTGTATTTAATTTCACAGATGCAGAGTCTGAGCAGTAAGGTTTAGGAGGTCATGTAGCCAATCACATCTAATCTAATCTAGACCAAACTGTTTACTGCCACACAAGAGAGAAAAACGATGAATCATCTGGAACAATGCTTGGTTTTCTCTTAGAGATGTGTTTCTTGCCTGTGAATAGCTAAACATTATCAAGTTAGCTAGCTACAAACATAAGATAGCTAACATGGTAGCTTTAGTGTGTTGTTGCTAATAGGCCTTACAGACATTCAGTAGCTAAAGCAGACTTGTTAGTATGTCTAATGCTGTGTTCAAGTCAAAGATGGAGGTCAGAATTTTCCCAATTTCCCATTAATTTTTCCAACTTCTGACCAACTTAAAGCATTCAAGGTGCTCAAGGCCAGTGACTGTAACAAACGTATGTTTCTTTGACAAGTGTGTACACAGTTGAACTCTTAGCAGTGCACATATAAACAAAACAGAAGGAAAAGCAACGCATGAGGCAGCACAGACATCATTATACATCTTATTTTACAGCATGTTGATCTTCAAAGGTAAGTAAATGTTGTACATTCCTAATTTTTTTTCACGCCTTTTTAACGTTTTCCTAAATAACTTTTGTGCAGAGATGTTAACTTTCAGAGATTGTTTACCATAACTAACTACTGAACAACATTTGTAACAAATTTTTACATCAATTTACATCCAGAAAAGGTTGTATTATATGATAGTTAATAAACATCACGTTGCCTTTTAGTTGATTACCAATTCGATTGTGTGCATCCATGGGTGCTGCCATTGCTGTGTGACATCAAACTACAGCTTTTTCATGAAGTCAGGTGTTGTACTTTTCCTGGTAGGAGGATGGGTAAGGTAATATTTACTATTTAGTGCATCAGCTTTATAGATTTTAGTTATTTACCACAAAATAACAACATTGTTCTGAAGTTTTTGGTGAAATAAATTGAGTAAAATATCAGTGTTAATATTTTTTACGTGGGTAAATATCAGAAAATAATAAATAATAATGCAAACCCAGACAGAAATCTCATTATAAAATGCTTGTTTGCGTCCAACTCTGTGCATAGTCTACTCCAATTATGCTGAATCTGTGCTGGTTTCAAGTTAGCTGTCAAAACAAATCTAGAGGAGTTTAATGCATAATTGATTAGTTGTTGTGAATATCATATGTAGCTCCTTTCACTTTCTATCAATACCAGGGGAGAGGAAAAGAGAGAAATGTGTTAGACAGCATCTACATGTACTGTAGAAGCCTCAGCAGGTATGGATATTTTCAGCATTAGTAAATGAGTGCAGGGTCAAGTTAAACCAGAAGTATACTTTCCTGTAATGCACCTGCACAGATTTTAAGCCTGTTTAAAAGGCCTCACCCTCTGGGAGGGTTAAAGCACATCCTCACTGAGCTCCTGTGTGAAGTCCTGGACAGGGAGCGGTTATAGAATCAGGGTGAGACAGTAATTGGCTCAGTCATGACTTATTCATGTTCTCTTTGAGCAGCTCCATCAGAGGCGGACCGAGATATAAGATGTTAATAACATGAGAGGCCGCAGGCTGCAGTCACAGCTCTTTGATAAGACAGAGACACAACAACTGCACGGTCAATTTCACAGGAAACAGACTGACTATTAGAAACAGCTTTCACCAGAGGCATGCATCAGGTAATACCTAATAATGGCCGTAAGAAAATGATTAATTTTGCACAGAAACAAAATGTATGGGGAGGTGTACTGTTTATGATTTCTGTGAGTATTTTTATGCCTCTGTGCAGCAATAGCCGTGGCCTGAGGCAATATGTTTTCTAGCTGTCTGTCTATCCATCCCATTATCGTGAATGCAGTATCCCAAGCTTACCTTAAAGGGATTTCTTCAAATTTGGCACAAACATCCACTTGGACTCAGCAGGGAACTGATCAGATTTTGGTCACAGTGACCTTGCATCTGCCTCATTCTCATGAACGAGATATTTCAAGAACGCCTCGAGGGATTTTCCTCAAACTTAACACAAACATCTACTTGGATTCAACAATGAACTGTTTAGAATTTGGTGGTTGAAGGTCAAAGGTCAAGGTCATTGTGAGCTCACAAAACATGTTTTTGGCCATAGCTCAAGAATTCTTACAGTAATTATGACTAATTTTGTAAATTAAATTCACACAAATGTCTAATAGAATAAAATGATGAAGTGATGACATTTATATAATATAATATAACCAAAAGGTCAACTTCACTGTGACATCCAGTATTTTGCAAAAGCACTTTTCTGGCCATTATTTGACACCATAACTCAGGAACAGAAGGGGAGACATTTTGCCAGATACTGAATTGGTGACTCTAATCTTGGGTGTCAATCATGAAAGTATTGTCTACTGTCATGGCTGCACATGACTGGACAGACATGCATGTAAACTGTAACTACAAATTGCCTGGTTGGCAGAGGCATACAATTGCGGGGCAGTACTTATAGTTTTGCGTTTTGTTTAAATCAAGTGGCCTTTTACTAGAATATTTTAATCAAGAGCACTTAAAAAGCATGCAGCAGCGTGTTTTAGTATCATGTGGCACACTAATTAAAAAATGGCTGTATTTATTTATGTTTTGGATCATTATGATTGACTTACATACCTGCATTAATATGTGTTATTTAGTTATTCTTTATTTTTCATTTTCTGATATTTCTGCTCTGCTGGTGCTGAAAAACTATAATTACTTGCATTTTTGGGCATGGAGATGATAAGAAATATTTCATATTGAGAGGAAAATTCTTTGGCAGCTTCACTGATACCTTCCTTTATCTGTCCAGATCTATTGTTAAATAATTCAAATCCACTAAATGCACAATAATTGAAATCAATGTGTCATAGCAAACATGCATGCTACATATTTTGTGGAGTAACTAATATAAATTCTACCAAGATCTTTTGTCTTTTTGGATGTACAGCTCCAGTGTATTGTAACTCAGCACAGTGTGTTTTAACCCCGTCATGTCAGCTTGCGACCGGTCCTCCCCTCTGTCAAACCAGAGGAGGCAGAGAGTCAGATCAGGATCAGAAAAGCAGCAGGAAAGTTGATTTTTTTGTCATTTCCTGTCAACCCTGTCATCCATCAGCCTAACTAATGGACCCGGAAGGAATTCAGAGAGAGCGAGAGAGGGGGAGAGAGGTGATGGAGTGAAGAGTGTATCAGCTGAGAGGAGCTTACAGGCTGCAGTAATGTTTCCTGCTGCTCTCATCAACATGCAGATGTGGCCTGGTAAAAAACATAGTCACCTCTCAGTCATCTGAACAGACACTGATGCAGCTGCTTACAGCAGTAATGTCGGCTTTCACAGCTGCTGTTTACACTGTTGTAAAGGAGTGAAGGTGAATGATGAAGGGATTTAAGTCAAAAGTAAACAGATAGAGGTGAAAGTGCACATCTGTCTTGTGGAGTGATAGATGCAGACTGGAAGCTCAATCACTGACAGTGTGTCTGCTGTAATGAGGGTGTATTTGTAAGGTTATGTGTGTGTGTGCTAATCATTAGAGTCAATGTTCTGCCACTGTTGTCCTGCTCTGATAACAGGGAAATGTGAGGCAGAGTCAATGAACCTGTCGGTGTATGTTGTGATTTTTATTGAGCGAGTCATTGTACTGGATTAGAGAGTACAGCCTCTTAATGAAAGGTTAAAAGTTAAAACACTTGGACAGATAAATAAAGATTTCTGAGCTCTTTCTTTAACACTTAGGGGTTCCTGTCAGTTAATTTGTGCTCTGAAAACTATAAAAAACACACATCCTGAAAAAGTGCTTAATTTCACATTGAACATTTGAAATGTACTCTTTTTTTATCTAGAAATGAGTGTTTTTCAAAGACCAAAGCAGGTTGTTGCACTTGTATTGAAGAAATAGCTCAGCATTTTGGAAAACACACTTACTGCCTTTAATGCCAAGAGTTAGATGAGGAGATTGATACCAGTCTCATGTGTGTATGGTGAATATGTAACTACAGTCAGCCCACATGAAACCACAACATGTTTCCATGCTCATTAAACAAAAGAGAAAAACATGTCAATTTTCAACAGGCATGGCTTGGCTTGACTTGGTTTGGGCCGTCAGCCCAGCACAACAGGGATTTCTATTACAACAGGGCTACTTTCCTGAAGGTGTGTCTTTAACTGATGATGGCTTGTCTTGAGTGATGACTTCTAAAATCAGAGTGCTGCTCCCCAGCTAAAGCCCCCTGCTATTTTTGTTGCATGTGTTTTTCCACAGCAGGGTGGGTGAAAGAAGTTTACTTGTTGGAGGTGAGCTGTTTGCAGAGGTGCAGTAAGAGTCTGTTGTTTGTTTGTGGCTGTTTCTGCTTTTACTTTCCTCCCTGCCTCATTATTAGCCTTTATTGAAGAAAAGCTGCAAACAAAGTTTCGCTAATTCAGTAATAACACATTTAATTTCCTATACATTCTTCACAATAAAAGCCCCCTGTTATTTTGTTATGTATAAACTTTTATTGTGAAGCAGCAAAATAAGGAAATGTTGAGTTTTAAGCAGCAACTTAACACACCTTTTTATACGGCTGATAGTAAACATGAAACAGTAAAATAAAGCAGATATCTAAAGTAAAAACATGACGCAGGAGAGAAACTAAACTCCAAACCACAGAGATTCAGTTAGAAGCTACAAAAGTACTGAGAGACTTTCTCTCTGGTCTCCTGCAGACAGCGATGTGTAGAGTCTCGCAACACATGGCTTGTTGGAGGGGGAGAAGGGCGTCATAGGGGGCTGGCTGCGGTTGGCAAGATGTCATCGCTAACCGCTTGAGGGTGGGTTGCCCAGCTTTTGGACCTACTTCAGCAAAGGTCCATCTCTGGGGCGTCTAAACTGGCAATGGAAACACAAGTTGGCGCAGCATGGCTTTACTCAGCAAGGTATTGCTCAGGAGCCAACAAAGTGCAGTGTTGAGTGTGTACACAACACACACTGTGTACACACACTGTGTAGTGTATTGAGAGGGGTCCCCCGCAAGCCCCATGATGCATCCAGCAATTGGCAACCCACCTGCAGCTTCGGACATGCTCCCAAGACAACTGCTCTGACCACTTTCATCACCACGCCAACAACCCCCCCAGTGAACTCCAAAAGGAATGTGCTCTCCAGCCTAACAGGTACAGGACAACAGCTGTTAACTACTGTGTATACCAGACTACAGAACTCTGCCCGAAAAAACTACCAGCATCCATCCAGAGTCCACTCTCTCCCTACATAACTTGCGTGTAGACAGTTGCATTGGTTAAAATGGAAATGTCAAAGGAACTGTTTCGGAATTAACGCTTTAGTTCTGGAAATAGCCGTGCTTTGACTTTGTTGAGGCCATAAAATGTTCGTCCACCCATTCACCCAAATGACACGCATACTCATAACTGGAGAATGCTACGATGTTATGGTAGGTGTATTACTCAGGACCCGAGGAAGAACAGAGTCGACTGTGAAGTTGTCTGGATAAGAGGTTCTTGAGAAAGGCACAGGCAGCAGTATTGGAAGCCAAGCAGTCGGCCCCTTTTAAATGGCCACTGCGCTAGTGGAAAACAATTGAGAAATGCTTTTGTTTCAAGAAAATGATTTCCTCCTTCAGAGCAGTTTTGTATTATCTCTTCCTGGAACATGTGGCAAAAAAGACGTTCTTTTAAAATGTCATAATATCCATTTAAGGATGATTAAATCTGATCTTTAATAAAGATAAGTTATCTTGTCAGGAACCATCTGGGTTACATTGTTAAACTTGTCTTAAAGTAACTGGTCTTGATTCTTTTTTTCTGCTAGAAAAGTCTGACATACAGATGGCATGGTTGCTTTTTAAAAAAAAGACAAAAGCAAAGCTATGAAGTTTATTTATTCTTTTGAATTAGTCAAAGCCTCCCTGTCATTTTCTCCCTGCAGAGTCCGATGAGATGGATCCAGACCTGGCCAGGCTGGCGTCTCTCGGTTTTACCGGCTGTCTCTCGGTGGTCCACTTTAACTCCATCAGCCCTCTGAAAGCTGCTCTGCTCCACCCGGACACCAGCCCTGTCATCATCACCGGACCTTTAGTCCAGTCCAACTGCGGCTCATCGGCTTCAGCCAATCCCTACGCAGCAGAGAACACACACCACCTGTCAGGTAAGAGAGGAGGAGTCAGGTTTGTAGGTTAAGTTGTGTTACTTAACGAACATTTAACGTGCTGTGGATTGTTTTTAGGTTCTGTGGTGTGAGATAAAATCAGTTTTCTGTTTAAAAGGTTGTAGGGAATTTGAAAAGTGTCCTTTGGCCTCAACTAGTGCATTTAAGAGTGTTGAAAAAGAGTTGTTGCTCTGGAATTCTTCCAGTCTTCCAGAACAATACATGTGTCCACAACAGTCTGTCCTCCAGCTGACTTTTCTTATGTACTTATTTTTATTTATTGCCGATGCAGTGATTGTGTTAGTTGCCAACAGTTTCTTGAACTGCTGTCTATGCAAGGCCGATGTATTCTTGCCCTTTAGGACGTAAACAAGGCTGGCTTAGAAACTGGGCAAAGCAGGCAACTTTTCTGGGCAGCAGACACCAAGGGACCCTGCAAGTACCAGCTCCACTGTGGTAGTTCAATCAGGAGAGACTCATTCTGAGTGAAAGAATATTTGTTTACATGTGCCCAAAGGGACAAGAAATGTGAATAGTCTTTGGCACTTAGACCCCACGGGATGTCACATGTTTCAAGGGGGGTTGTGAAGCCGTAGTAGAATAGAGAACCTTTCTATAGAGTCTAGACCCTAGAGATGAGGAGGTTGCTTAAGATCTGGATGTGATGAGAAGCGGACTTTTGATGAGTTTGATCTGGGCACTGGATATGATGACTAGACGTGGATTGGGTGGAGGAGGGCACGATGATTCAGCATAAAATGACAGCTGACAGCAGCGGAGAGGAGAACAGATTAAAAGTTTGACAGCAGCAACATGAGTGGCCGATAGAGATCATGGCAAAATTTGTTTGGTTTAACTTGAAAATCGAATGCCCATTACCAGTTGATCAGGATGACGCAGAGGTAGTGAGAAACAGAGCATGTTGGGAATGAATGAAGCGTAAAGATAGTCTTTTTGACTGAACTCATGCTGAGCTTCATTTAGTTTAATTAATTGCTAATTTATTGGGAAATTTGCTCAACTAAACCACTGTACGAAGTAATGTGGGTTCTGCATCATTATCTTATAATGTATCAATGTCAAAATCTAGCTCCAAGACCTCAGTTTTTCTTGTGCAACAAGAAACTGCAGTTAAAGTTAAAACTGTAATAGATATATTTAAGGACATTTATGTCAGCAGAGGTAAGTTATGAACACAATATCACCTTTTATGTTCATGTGGCGAACAAGCAGATGCCTATGTACACATCCAGCAGCTACGGAGCAACATTAGTACGCAGAACTTAGCTTTGCTATTGGCATCTACCAAATCCTGACGGAAGGAGCTGTTTTTTCTAGCTGCTGAATGCTCCAGTGTGTAACCATTGTGTTCACTGCAACGTGGAGGCAATGGGGTGCTTTCAAACAGAATACACAGAGGGTGGAAGGTGGGGAGGGAGTCAACAGGGGGCTCAACGGTGAATTTTTGTCCTATGAAGTTGCTGGATCAAAAAAGCCCCATTTTTCTTCCATTATGACTAAAAAATTGGAAAGAATCGCCTGGCCATATGCTGTTTTGAAACAGCCGTGGTTGTTTACAGCAGATGGGAGCTGAAATGCAGAAAAAAAGGTTAGTTAGAGGATGTTATTGTCTTCTCATTTTAAATGTTAAATGTTTCTTTTTGTCTTAAATGCCCCATGTTGACCCTTTTCTAACATTATGTTTGGTAAATATGTAATAGTAGGTTGGATAAAAGCATGACAAAAACAGAAATCTAAAGTTAGATGTTGAGCTGTGCCGTTACAATGAGAAATCTGTGAGTGTATGCTATTTTTCCGCCCTTTGTTTCTGTGTGTGTATCTATTCTTGGTAGGAGCTGCTATTTAAAACTGTGTAATGGGCTCATTAAGTATGTACACCTTGTTGAGGAGACTCATGACAATGTGCCTGATGAGATAATTAATTTGGACCACAGAGGGGAGTTTCCAGTGCCTTTCCTCTGGTCTCGTCTTAATCCAGCTTCATGTTGCTTTAATAGAGTCCTCTGGAGAGCTGCTGCTGTATTCCCTGTCTGCTCTGAATGATGATGCTGTGATGTTGTCTCTGAATTTCTCTCCTTGTCTTTCTTTTCTATTCTGTTATTTTATGCTCCTATTTTCTTACTATATTTTCTCTCCACCTCTCCTTTAAATCATCCCTGCTTTTCTGATATTCTTCATATTTTTCATTTTCACCTCTTGTCCATTTCTCTCTTTCATTTCTTCTTTCTCTGCTGTAGACCAGTCTGGTTCAGTGGGTTCAGGTCAACCTTTAGTCAATGCCATCAGGACTGACTCGGCTCTGATTGGAGGTACTGCACTGTCTCACCATGTTTTACAATGTTTGTATTGGACTTATTTTATCTATCAGAGTCAGAGATTACACTCAGTATTTCATTGATGAACGAAGATCTGTTGAAAGGTGAAGTGATGGGCTAAAATAATCCCATCAAAAGTTCAATGTTCTTGCTAAATGTTTCTGCCCATCCAGATTGATTCAAAGTGAAGATTGATTTGTTCCTGTGTAGACTTGAAAAAGTGAGAGACATTTGAAAGTGTCCATTAAATCTGTGTGACTCTGCGTCTCAGTGCACAAAGGACAGCTGAACTAATTAAACCCCAGCTGAAATGACTTGCTGATGGAGAAACGTTGGCACTGTTATCTTCAAATGCAAACCAAAGTAATGCAGTGCAAAATTGATTTCAGCTGTATTTTTGGAATTGCAATTAAATGAAACTTTCTGTGGGTAATGAAATGTGCTGAACAGAAAAGTACAGCGGAGTCTAAATATGTGAAATTCAGTTCCCTGTGCGTTGAAGTTTAGATTAGTAGAACAAACGAGACTGCGGGGGAAAAGAGCTCACGGAAAAGAGCTCTCATACCCAGGGGAGGCAGAGATGGGCAGAAATCATCACAACGGTTTCACAAAGCTCTGTGACCAAAGTCTGCAGTGATAGATTTATTCCACAGAAAGACAGTGTGTCAGTCAGCAAGCAACAAGGCTTCCAGGATTCAGACATCAAAATGCCACAGCTGAGTTATAATGTGGACTAGGTGGTTGTCAGCAGTGGTGAAAGAAGAATTCAAAAATACCGCACTGTAAAAACACTTCTTTGTAAGTTAAAGTCCTGCATTCAGAATGTCATTAAGATGATCAAAAGTAAAAGTACGCATGATGCAGAGTGGCTACTGTCAATATTATTTTATTACTAGATCATTATTATCATTGACGCATTAATATGTAAGTGGTACTTTAAAGAGGACCTATTATGCTCATTGTCAGGTTCTACTAGAACATGTTTACATGCTTTAATGTTCAAAAAACACTTTATTTTCCTTATACCGTCTGTCTTTGAAAAACTGTACTCACCCCCTGTCTGAAATACTCTGTTTAAGCGCCTATCTCTTTGAGTCCCCCCACCCAAAAAAGGCCCAGTCTGCTCTGATTGGTCAACATTTCCAGGTCTTTTGTGTGCTCTCAGCGTCTCTGCACCATCATAGCAGAGAATAGCAGCATTTTCAATATAAACTTCTACACTAAAGTCTTCACAAAGAGACGTCCCAGCAAGAGTATGATCTGAATTTGGGGAAAATTAAAAAAAAAAAAAAAGTGCAACCAAGATTACATGTAGCTACAATACAATATTACATATTAAGAATGAATGTTAATGAAAAAAAACAAAGAATAAGGAAAAGCATAACAGGTCCACTTTAAAAAGATGGAGCTAGTTTTTACAACTTTATATACTTAATCTGTAACAGTGGATCATATTTTTGGATCATATTTTATAAACCATTATGTTTTATGTGTAAAATCTTAATTTGAAAAATATAGCTCTTAAATAATTGTAGTGAAGTCAGATAAACAATATTTCTCTTCAAAAAGTAGCAAAAAGAATTCTAAAGTAGCACAAAATGGAAAAACCCTAGTTAAAGTGCAGTTATTCCACCATTGTGTAAGTACAGCATGTGAGTAAATATACTTAGTTACTTTCCACTGCTGGTTGACAGGCAGGTTTGTAGTTATCAGTGTTTTGTATATTTAAGCTGTTTGACTTTACATTGCTATTTACTACTTCTAAATCATGCTCCAGTGTTTTATATTCCACAGCCTCAGCTTATTTCGCTGTATAAAATCTATTTTTTAGAGGTTCAAATTTAGATTAAGTCAGGTAGTGTTATTGTGGTGTGATAGAAGGAGCAGTAAGTTTGAAATAAATTGGAAAGACCTACAGTTTATCACCACAGAGGCGTAATGTAATTTGACAGGAATGAAAGCAGACACTGTGATCACTGTGAAGTCTCATATAACTGATTGAAAAGTCAACAAAACAGTTATTTTCCAGAAGACAGTGGGATTAAAACACATCTAAAATAATAAAGTAAACATTTGAAACTGCTTCTCTACTAAGTGTGTGTGATTAGTGGTGACTGAACCATGCACGGGTGAAAAAAGCTGTAAATATCATCCTTTAATCTTACTTGAAATTGCTTTTTTGATTAATGTTTTTATATAATTTACTGTGGGATATATCTGTGCATTGGTACGGAACATGTTTAGCCTAGGTTAGCACAATGGTTGCAAGCAAGGGGAGCAGTAGCTTAGACAAAAGTAGTAATACACCTCCCCACATTACTGAATGAGCTTACAGTACATGTAGTATCTTGTTAGCGAGCGTGCAAAGTCTTCAACCTCTTATGACTGCATGCACCCACTGTATCCGCCTGCAGCTGGTCAAGATATAGCTCCACAGTCTAAGCTAACTTCTTAAATTATAATGTGTCGTCTTCTGTGTCTCCACATGTTACATTCACATGCTACAGTGTAAACATATGAAAGCTATTTCATTGTATGTTTCATTGAAAGCACTTTTAATTTATCTAGTGATTTCCTACTGGTTCCAGTATTTGTGCTAAGCTAAGCTATACGCTTCAAAAAGCCACCTGTGCTAAAACTAAAATCAATCTTCTCATCTAATTCCCGACAAGAAATCAAACAAATATTTGTCCTAATATCTGAATACGTCAGAATAACTGTCCTCTGCCTTGCAGGTGTCATAGCAGTGGTGATCTTTGTGATTGTGACCGGCCTGGCGATAACTGCCAGATTCCTCTACCGGAGAAAAGAGACGTATCGAAACCAGGAGGTGAAGGGAGTCAGACAGGAGGACAGCCAAGATTTCCCTTTCAATAACCAGACTGACTCCCAGAACGTCTCCACTGAAAACCCAAAGGAGTATTTCATTTAACTGGAGGCCTGATGACCTGATGAACTGGTGGTTGCAGACAGGGGAGTCCTGCCACGCCTCAGGACTTTACGCTGCACTCAGAGCCTCTCAGAGACTTCGATGGAGGCTTCACAGAATATGGAAAGCAAAAAAAAGGAACAGTGTGCACAGTTTTGTCTTTTACTGTATATAATGTATATACTGATACAAACAGGCGACAGTGCTGGACTTATATGGTGTTGTAAATATTCAGAGATGTAAATGTGGAAGTCATGTCTACAGCTAACTATTGTCACTCTGTCATATTGAACGGTTGCAAGTTCTGTTTTGTGAGTTTTGTTTTGATGATTTTGAGTATTCAAACACAACATAATGTCAGTGAATCAGGGTGCATGGAATCGTGGCTGGGGTCGTTTGGCTAATGCACGTGTCTGCGAGGATAATGAATGGATGTTTGCTTAATTAGAAATGGAAATGTTTGACCTGTAATTAAGCCCTCAGGAAGAGTATTCTGTAAGAGCTGGTGTTTGGTGGTGTGTTGACGTGTAATGACTTTTTGTGCAGAGCTTTAGGGGAGAAACAGTATGCACTCTTTAGAGGCCGTGGAGCCTCAAAGCCCTGATGAAGAGTAACCAGTGTACAAATGTGCAAACATTGTCGGAGTCCTTGCAGCCTGCAAACATCCACCAAATACCAGGACATTGTTTGATGATTTTCTAACTCCAGACAGCACATGAATTAAACATTTTCTTGAGTGATTTTTTTTTCCCAGCTATGTTGTGCTACCACAGAGTTTTGGTGTTAACAAGAGGCGTCTTCAAAGTCAACATAGTCTTGCTCCAATCATCGCCACAAGCACATTTGACTGCAGTGCACTGCAGTCTGGAAGCTACTGGTCCAGAGACTTTTTATACAGTAGGGATTAATGTCCACTTTATTTTTTCTTTCTCTTATACTTAGTTCTTTCTTTCCTCTCTTCTGTTCTTCCCATTGTAACATGAAAGCACAACAAAAGCAGGGAACAAAAATAGATCCATGAAGGTTTCTAGTTTTCTATAGTTTGCAAGCTTTTCATGAAAAGGCTCGCGCAGGTTCTTCACTCAACTCTAAAAGTTTTCTAGTCCCTGCTGTATGCCGCCTGCTGGGAGCTTGCTCTCCCAGCTCTCTAAATGTCTCTGAAGAGTAAAGCTTTTAACACTGACAGCAGCGTAGACTCTATTACGCTGTGGCTGTCTGTCACCTCCTTCACTGCACGCAGAGACAGTTAATGTGTTTTTGAAATGCTAATCTGCTTCGGTCTGACAGGTGGATTGTGTGTGACTCGATTGAAAGCAGAGAGATGATCAGAGTGAGACGGAGAGATAATCCGAGAGACATCGTCGAGCAGACATGAATATAATGAAAACAGCCTGATATTAACACTTGAAAATGAAGCAAATCCCCCCATGTGTTAATTCAACCCATGTGTAAAGAGTGCTGCTGATAGAGGGAGGATGAGAAGCAGAAAGAGGATCGACAGCAGCTGTTTTTCAAACACACACCACCGTCTCTCCGCAGGACCCCAAAGCGCAGATGGGATTTTAATGACAAAAGTTGCTAAAACTTCAAAGTGCATTATTCATCTCTTTGTTTGTGTTTTCTTTTGTTCTCCACCTCAAAACAGCTGAAGCCACACATTGTTGTCTTTGCCACAACTTTGATTCCAGAGAGTTCAATCTTTGGTGAGGAGGAAGAAGAAGCAGCGACTGTCCTCCATCCTGCAGCGGAGCGACTGCAGTGCAGCACTTGATTGCTGAGAGGAACTCAACAGGTAACCTTGACAGCCAGATAGTCTTGCAGACTGTGCGCAGCTGGAGGACACTGTGTAAGAATACAGTGAAATAAAATGTTTGTCAAGATCCAGAAAGGAATATTTGATTTTTTTAGACAGCATCCACTGAGAACATAAGCAGCAAGTCACTGGCGTATGTCGTGATGTGTGCAAACAAGCAAGGAAACAGATGTTTGACCTTCAGCCTCAGTATAGAGTCACTGTGAACAACTTTTTTTTGTTTTGTTAAACCATTTTCAGGCAACAGAACAAGAATATCAACAGTTATTCTCAATCTTAAAAGGTAAATGGTCACACCAGAAAGTAACAGCAAAATTCATCCATGCGTCTTTCTAAAATATTTGGTTGTATAGCCTGTGTGACGTACAGACTAGTCACATGACTATTTATAGACTACTGTAACTGACGAGCTAACCGCTAACACGCTAGCCAGCTGGAACCTGCTCAGGCTCGTTCATCACAGTAGCTCTCGGAGCTTCTTTCTATTTTCTGTACAGCAGGCATTTTGTTCTCCAGATTGTACATCATCTCATTAAATAAAAGAGTTTTTGAAGGAGGAAGCTGTCATTTAGCAAGCTGGATCTATACCATCAACCCCTGTCTCATAACCATCTGCAAACTCTTTTTTGGAGCAGTTTATTTTCTTACAGGGGAGGTTAAATAAAGCTGGCGGGAGCAACACAGCTGAGCTGTGACAGCTTCACTCACTGTGGACTCTCTGGCTCTCTATTTCCTCAAAGCCACTACTAATCCGCGGCACAAACTTGCAGGTCAAAGTTCACCAAAGTTGAACACAACATGAAATCTCACAGGTTACTTTGTCCCTGTGGGCATATCTGCTACCCTTGGTGATTTGACTCAGATGGATTATTTTGACATTAATTTTTGCTGTTTTAAATGCTGATGAGACCAGGCCTTAAAGCTGTTTCCTTAGTGTCATCAAATCCCACAAAAACACTTAAGCAAACAATGCGTTGCCCCAACTAACAAGTGTTGTCTGTATAGTCAAAATCTCATATGTGTATCTTTCCTCTCTGTGCCTCGGAGCTTCATTATTGTCCAAAAACTACTAAAAAAAACACTGCAGTGAGCCACACTGTTGCACTGGGTGACATTTTCATGCATTAGCATAAACACACACACTGTAGTTTATCCCAGTACTGTAAATTCTCTCTAGGCCACCAAATGTGTATTAATCCGCTGCTGAAAATAGTCCCTAACAAATGCGACAAAAGCAACGTTTGCTAAACTCAACATCGAGCAGCTGTTTTAGGAAGTTTTGAGCCTTTTTCAAAAAAAATTTAACTATATATTTATGACCTTCTTTTGTATTTACATTTTAAGCAATGAGCTGATGCTTTTTTTTCTTAATCCTTCAATGTTGGCTCTTCCTATCATTGTGAGGCAGAAGCGTTGGATTGTTCACCCGATAATAAAAACTGTGAGCTGGGATTAGACTGCTGTGAGACAGGTTAGTTAACCAATGGGACTGAGGTCGCAGACAGGTCAGGGAAGTCACATACTGATGAGCACGTTGTTGAATTTGGTATTTTTGTGGGATTTGTTGACAGTAAGAAAAAAATACATTATAACGTCAGCCTTGTTCTTTATGGAGTGAATTTTATGAGGGACAGTGGCGAGTCTCTGACCCTGGTTGAACTGTGCTCAGTGTAACTGTAGTGTTAATAATGAATAACAGTGATGTTGTGAGTGTGAGTGACATGCCATAGAAATATCCGTATTTTACCCATAACTCTGGTTGTTTGGTCACGAACAAAATCCTGTTTAGTGAAAATAAAAAAAACGTTGTTTTGTTTTGTTTTCCAAAGGATCATGTTTTTCGTTGTAGCCAGAGGTTTTCCTGCTTTACAGACGATTCACCAGAGGAATAAATGTTAACAGGATACACTCTCATTGTGCTCGTGAGCCAATTTGTTCTTGTCCGAAGGACAGAAAGCTGACGTGTCTCCACAACAAAATAAAAGGAAATTCACATTAGCTGTGTTGGGATTCTTTTCAAAATAATCAAACCACATCACTCTTTTGTTTCTTTGTTAAATGAAGCTGACACGCAGCATCCAGGACAATTTACATACATTTACATCTTCTATGTTCACTCCTTCAAGCCGCAGTGTGGGAGGATACAGATCCGTCAGCACTGACATTTGTGATAGCTGTTAACATTCTGCAGACCAGAGATGAGGGAAATATGTAAAGCTGTGAAGCATCAAGGAGCAGAGGATGTCAAAGTGATTCTCTGTGAAGAGCCACTTAGCCTCTCTGCCTGTTTAAACACTCAAGATGCCCGAGATGATTCAGCTGCCTCAGATCAGCGATCCCCTGTTTGATTCATTTAAATCTCCTCTTAGTGGTTGTGATCAGAGACGAGATGCGAAGCTGATAACTGACATCTTCAGCATCATCAGCGATATCAAAGACTCAGTGGAGAAAACTTCAGCAGCATTGAGGAACAACTAATCTGCTGCCAACTGGAATTTACATGTGATGAAAGATTCAGTCTCTTTTGGCAGTGATGTACACACTTAATGTGCTTGATTAGGATGATAAATACCACAGGGGCACAGCTCCGGTTTAAGAAAACATGAATATATCATTCTGGGTTAACATTTGAGAAACCTTTGATGTGATGTAGCAGCACATTTAATCTGCGGTGGCATTCATGCAGCTCACGGGATTATATGCAGCTCACTACTCTGTGTTCCTTTTTAAATTCACTCCATGGTGGGAGCTACAGAGCTGCCTTTGTGTTGAGACTGTACACTGTGTCATAGAGGGCTACACGGCTCTGTGCCTTATATGCATCTCTTTAAACTACATTTAAGTGTTAAAATGATCAGCGGGGGCCACTTTGTCTTTCCTCCTACACGTTTTCTGTGCCAGTGGTGTTTGTTATGTGTTGAGATACTGAACTCCAAAGTCTTTATTATTAAATTAAATTAAAAGGACATTATGAAATGAACCAAAAATTTGTAAGAAACACACATGTAGTGCGTTTTATCAGTCTATATTGATTTAGTTTCAGTTGCTGAATGTTGCAGATATCAGCAGTAGAGATGTCTGCCTTCTTTCAAATATAATGGAAATAAATGTCACCAAAAAAATACCTTTAAAAAATCAACAGCAATGTCTCTTTCCAGAAATCAAAACCTGGTTACTCAAGATAATCCACAGACCTTGTTGTGAGCAGTTTAATGTAGGAACTATTTTCTCTCTACTGAACTACACTTGCCCACCATATCGCCGTGCAGAGGGAAGCGTGAAATATGAATTTATATCGTGCTTTTACTTTTTATGATAGTAGTGTTGTCATCGCCCAATCACCAGAGGATCAAATTTGCTACAGTTCAACCCAAGAAGGACATTACTTTCTGTGGAAAATGTCATGGCAATAGAACAGACACCGTTGACATCTGTACCAAATTTTGTGCATATCCATCCACTGTTAAGATAAGTGAAACTTTTGACCTGCTGGTGGTGTTAGAGGAATACCGTAAAACTTAAATTAATAGCCTGGGCTATCATTTGCTTTAATCACTGAAATCAACAGGCCCATATTTGGGACAAGCCTTTAATTCTTTTCACACAAAACTGTTGCTCAGCAAAGATGAGAAACATAATCAAATTGTTTATTTAAACCAGTATGAATATTACTTGTATAAAAATTGGGCTTCAGATAATTTATCAATTATGAATCATTTATTTGATCTAGCTCTGGAGAGTTAAGGCACCTGAAGATTACTGCGCTTGGTGTACCAACACAACATCACTTTCACCTGTTAAAACAATAGTCACAACATGGATTAATTTTTATGAAAAACCCTTTTGATTCTGTTTATCTGATGACCTTTATGGACTAAAGGGATATGAATAACTTACAGGGTGATCAAGGAAGAGACATAATTTGAGGTAGCCAACAACGTGCTTTTATACATCCAAAGAACATTTATAAAAAAAAAATGAACTGCTAGGCAACCAGACCAGGTGTTTATTTGTCAAAATGTGTAGCCACACCAGGCTAGTAACAGGGACTAGGCTTTTAATTGAAGCTTTTTAGGTGTTTTTAGGTGAATTACAAAGTCATAAGGATCCATCTGCTGAGGAACATGAATATTTGTTAAAAAGAATTATGTTAATCCATCCAATACTTGTTAAAAATATTTTATTGTGGACCAAAGTGAGTGACCAACTGACAAAAGTTAAACTCCATCTGCAGCCATGTCATCAGTGGCTAACAACAAGTTGACCCAAAAAAAATGTGCTAATACTGTTCATCTTAACAACACATCATAATTTATTTGGATTGCGAAGCCAAGTCAAAAAATCAAACTCAGACAGTGTTAAATGAGCCCCAACCTGACAGAGAGCAGCTTCATGAAGGGTGAGTATCCTCCTTGATTTCAAAAAGAGTCGTCTCTTATTACTGTTTATCACATTTTATCACCAGGTATATGTAAGACAGTGTATTTTGTTATAGAACAGATGCTCAATTTTGCCAGTTTGTTTTACAGTGGTGTCACAGTGGTGGATGGATTAAGATGCAGGACTATTTTACTCCAGTGCTGCTGGCAGATTCAGAGTTACTACAGCACCACATCCACGCAGATGAATAATTTAAACTCAATTTGAATCTCTTTGACTTTGCTTTCCTTTGTTTTATAAATCTTCTGACTGAGTGAGACAGGTCAGCTCTATCTGTAAGTCACATCAACAGACAACAGTGAAGCCTGATACTCACCTCCATCATCATTTATCCTCTCTTTCTGTCATTACAGATTGATTCTGCCTCTCCTTTTTTTCTCCACTTGGCATGTTGACCATTTTAATGACTTAAATCCCTCAATTATTCCCCCCTGCTTCTTCTCAGCCATGTAAACAGCGGCTTTAAAAGCTGTAATTACTGCTGCATCCAGCTGTATTAGTGTCTGTGTAGATGACAGAGGGGTGAGTGCAGTTGTACAAGGACAGATCTGCATGTTGATGAGAGTAGCAGAAGCAGACAGCAAGTGTGTTATTGTGATAACAATAACGTAATTATGTGGTGATGATCCCCGGATGAAAATGCGTAACTAATGTTGTGATGACCGTAAACAAGTGTGTTCCTGACACCTGATTTCAGCAGATAACACTGATGTAATGTCCACATGATAAACGTATGAGGGCTGATGTGACAAGCAAAGCTCACTTAGCCGAGATTTAAAGAAAAAGATTACTTCATGATGACAAGGGAAATGATGCTAAAACTTCTTGTGCTGTTTTTATTCACAAGAAAGTTGCATTTTCATCTCCACAGTCCTAAATGAAAAACAAATGGCAACCGCCGTCTGCTGATGAAGGTCATGTGATGTGACTGAAAGCTCCAGAACAGCTACTAAGTGGACCTGTGTACTTCCCCCCAGATTTAGAAATGAACTGGTTAGATTTTGGTGGCCAAAAGTCAAGGTCACTGTGACCGTCTGTCCGTTTCATTTGCCTGAACGCGATATCTCAAGAACACCTTGGGGGAATTCTTCAAATTTGGCACAAACATCCACTTAAGCTGAACAAAAAACTGATTAGAATGTTGTGGTCATAGGTCAAAGGTCAAGGTCACTGTGACCTTGTGTCTGTCTCATCTCATGAATGTGATATCTTAAGAGGGCTTTGAGGGAATCTACTCAAAATTTAAACAAACATCCACTTGGACTCAAGAATGAACTGATGAGAACTTGTTGGTCAAAGGTCAAGGTCACTGTGACTACACAAAACATTTTTTTGTCCGTAACTCAGGAATCCATATCCTAATTATGAGAACATTTCAATCAAAGTCTAATAGGATAAAATAGTGACATCATATATCAAAAAGATCAACTTCACTTTGACATCAAAATGTTCTGCAAAAACATTTTTCTGGCTATTACTCAACGTCCTAACAGACGGGGAGACATTTGGCCAGATACTGAATTGGTGACACTAATCTTGGGTGTCCACCTTGAAACTGTGCTGATCGCACAGATCTTCTTTGCTGCCTGGGGGAAGATATGTGAAGCAGCCATGTTTTCACAGACATGGATGTAAACTGTAAATGGACTTGACTGCCTCATGGAGGCATAAAACCACAAGCAGTAATTCTAATTCAGTCAGGAACACTGAAGTCAAAGAAAAATTTATTTGCATTTGCAGTATTATATTTGGTGGTATGGCTCTGTTCTGCGGTCTCTCTGCCTTTCCCAGGCGTAAACAGAAAGTCTAAGGCGGAGAGAGCACACCTCTCCACCCTTCCACATGCCTATGAGGAAAGCCTGAGGCAGAGAAAGTAAACCACCCTGCCCTTCCATGCGCCTACATGGAAAGCCTAAGGCAGGGAGAGCAGCAGCAAAGACCCCCCGGGAACAGAGCAGAGCAGCATCAATGACAAACAGAAGTGACATTGATAAGTCAGACACAACATGAAAAGGAGGAGCTGGGGTGGAGGTGGGTTGCAGAGGAAGCAGCAACAGTAGGCAGGCCAGAGCAGTTTAAATAGGGTGACCTGAATGAGATTTGCCAATTGGCTGCATAGAAAGGAATCATGTGATCTATCAGCTGACTCCCTTCCATCAATCAGCTGCTCCATCAGTTGATTGTCTGTTTGAGATCAGCTGATGTAGCTGGGATGTGAGCGTCCTGCCTTTGTGTGTTGTCCTGCCTGTTTTCAACCACACCTGTGTTCCATGAGTTCTCCTTTGTGCATTCAGTCCTTGTGCTCTCCTCATCCTTTATCAATTCATCTGCGTCGCTTTCAGGCAGTCGGCCTTCAGTTTCTTCGAGTAAGTTTTTCCTCCCAGTGTTTTGAATTCCTGATTCATTTGTTTCTAGTGTTCTATCCTTTTGTCCTACAGTTTAGTTTATTCCTAGTGTTTTGCTGGTTTAATCTGTTACCTGCCTGTCTTGGTGCTCTTATTTGTAAGCTGTTTTTCACATTAAATCATTGCACTGTCCCTGCTGTCTCATTCTCTGTTTCTGCATTTGGGTCCGCCCCTTTAAACCTGAGATTGTGACAATATTGACAACTTACAAAACATTTAAACACAGTAGTATTGAGGCATATAGTATTTCCCTCCTTAGATATAACTGTCATCATTATTCTTTGTCAAGGTTTTAGTTTAGTGTCTCTTGACATTTTAAGACCGGATTATTTCTTTGAAAGTGGGCTGAGAGGGATTTGACAGCAGTGGAGATTAGACAGAAAGACATGCAACATACATATAATAGCTCCTAACAGCTCAAAGCTGGCACAAACACAGCTGAAAGGCTTTTTTGTTATTGCACAACTTGGTGCAAAGGTATTCACCTGTGATATGCAATCTTTAATGACCCCTCCAACCCTCCTTCTCTCTCTGTGTGTCCTCCATTCCTCTCCTTTGGGTCAGCAGCTCTCCATCACATGATGAAGATGATGGTGTTGTTTACCCTGCAGGATGGAACTGAGCCCCACACCATCAGCTCCTGACAGAGGAAACCACCAACTCCTTCTGACGGACACCTGCTCACTCCTCACTGTATGTTCACAAGTTTCCTTTATTAACAGTTTGCATTAATAAGGAAATTATATCCCTTTATTCTTCAGTATATTCACTTTGGTACTGAAAGGGGAGACGACACAGAGTTTCTAAATACTCAGCATTAACTGCTGGCTCTGTAATCATTTAAATATTAATGTCCTAAATCAAATTTAAAGATTAAGCTCTGCTTTTCCACAAGTGTATTAGAAGGAGAAATGAGATTAGCTGAACAAATAAAATCACTGAGACCACAAGGAGGTTTAAACCTCAGCATACAGCCACCGGTGCTTTAATATTATTGCATTATGGTGATGCAACAGCTTACATTTTGTTTCTAAATGAGACGCTTAGAGCATAACTTTATACTGGGATGTCTTCAGGGCTCTAAATGGCACTGAATGAACAAACTAAATTGGTTCTTGACATGGCTGTTTTATTTAATACAGAGAACCCGGTCAGACCTCTGTGTACTCAAAACATCTTATTGCTCAATGTTGTGTCCCTGTTGCAGTGATATTATTGTTGAAAATGATTCTCCTCTATATAACAGGAACAGGTCTAATAGAGTTTACTGTCTGTCAGCTCTGTCTTTAAAGTCTCTGTGCTGATTTAATCAAATCGCTCTGGTGTTCCTCACAGTATAGGTGGGCTGAACAATTACCTGCAGGGAGACAAACTAACAGGAACACATAATGAAAAAAATAGAACTTATGGAAACACTGCTGTGTATACAGCTGGTTATTCTGGGTCCATTCACTTTCCTCACTGAAAAAGTTATGCGGCTCAGTTGGAGCATTTGGGTTGGATCACCAAGAAACTCCCCGGGTTTAATCATCAGTGCAATGACGACTGTGTTAGATAAACAACACTTAAAAGCATCACTTGGTAACTTTTATGAAAATAACTTTTTGTCATATTTGATGAAACTGTATTCAGCTGTCAATCATATCAATCACTCCTTAAGAACTGCAGTCAAACGCTGCAGTGCTGATCAAATTTTAATCGAGATTCTGTTACTGCATTGCCTCTTTCTCTCCTCAAATCTTTCCAGAAACATAAATTAGTGTACTGTTTAGTTGTAAAAAGAGTGTATGGCATTAACTTGACTGTTTCCAACATAGTGGCTGGGTAACAATCTTTCTCATTTTACAGCTAAACAGTACACTAAAATATGTTTCTGAAAACATCTAAGGTTAGAAATAGGCAATGCAGTAACAGAATCTTAATTCATATTTGATCAGCACTGCCTAGTTTGATAGTTTGACCGCAGTTCATGAGCAGTGATTGACATGACTGACATTTATGCCCCCGTTTCCACCAAGCAGTAGGGTACGGTAAAGTACGCTTTCCACTGTGAAAAATTGTGGATGGTACCAATTTTGTGCAGCTTGCGGTTATGGATATATTAGCCACTTTGACTCATTCTGGAAAATGACTGATCTTTACAAACATGATAATCTCCACCTCAACAATAAAGGAAGTGTAGTCCTAATCTCAAAGTTCGCCTGCCATCTATCCAGTCTCGCAGTCTGACGCCATGCCACTGTTACCGTAGCTTCGCCAAATAAAACTGGATCTCCGCGTCTTCATTTGCATATCAATTCTAAAATTGACATCCCTCCCAGCCCACTCAAAACTACCGCCCCAGCTCTCTCACCACTGTCCGCTGAATGTGCAGCGAGCCCCTCACGTATGGAAGCCCAGGCAGGCCAAAAATGCTCTCCCATTCTCTCCATCCCTGTTGTCATAAATTGCAGACCACATAGGCAGTGAGCAGCTGAAGGTCGGCAGCCTTTGGGACAGAGCACCTCTCACTTTTCTATTAAGCCCCATAGGAGAGCAAATATGGGCAATTTGCTTCCTATTCACTGTATCCCCATGGTCTCTCCCACCGCTCTCTCACCAAAAAACTTTGGCCTCCTAAATGTCAGATCTATCAGCAACAAATCTTTTATCATTAGTGATTTTACTGTCTCTAATAATCTGGTCTTTTTTTTATGGTCACTGAGACATGGCTGTCTCAGGGGGATACCATTCCTCTTGAGGCCACACCCCCTGGATTTGCTTATTTTAATAATCCCAGGCCCTCTGGAAGAGGAGGTGGTCTTGCAGTGTTTTATAAATCAGGTCTTAAATGTCATCCTGTTACTTTTGGTGCTTTCAATTCCTTTGAAGTTTTAAGTTTCTTAATTACTGGTCCTCCTCCTTTACTCTGCATCCTAATCTAATTTTATTCCTGAGTTTTCTGAGCTTTTATCCATTGTCTTACCTTGATTTGATAGGATGGTTATTCTTGGTGATTTTAACATTCATGTGTGTTGTTCTTCCCAGTCTCTCACTTCTCATTTTCTAGACCTCATTGACTCTTTTAACCTCACTCAATCTGTTAAAGAGCCCACACACTCTAAGGGCCATACTTTGGATCTAGTTCTTTCATCTGGTCTCTCGTTGGAGTGTCTTAGTCCGTTGGATATGCCTGTCACTTATCATAAAGCTGTCACTTTTAAAGTACCATTCCAAATCTGTACTCCTACACTACAATAACCTCTCGCATTCTTGATGCTGGTTCCGCTACTAAATTCTGTGACGCTTTTAATTCTTCATCCTTTAACTTGTTTTTATCTCCTCTTAATCCTAATGTGCTTTTAAATTATTTTAATGATCACTGCCTCTCAATCTTAGATAATATTGCACCGTTTAAAACAAGGACACAAAAACCAAATAACGTCCCCTGGCTCAATGACCACACTCGGGCACTAAGAAGACTTTGCAGAAAATCTGAATGACAATGGAAGGCCAACAAGTTAAAATCAACACTTATCACCCCCAAAAACCTAATGTCAACTTACCAGAATGCAGTAAAGGATGCCCGATCATCTTACTCAAACGTCAATCAAACGTAATCTCCAGAAACAATCATAATCCTAAAGTTCTCTTTGCAGTTATTAACTCTACTATTCGTGACACCTCCACCCCTTCTCCTGAACCGGATCTTGAGCTCTCTAACAGTTATCTTGCTCATTTTACTAGCAAGGTGGAGAACATCAGGTGGTCTCCTACATTCTCTCCATTCAATGTAATCCTGCCACTTTTACCTAATTTCAACCCATTACAATGGTAGAGTTAGAAAGTACAGTTTCCCACATGAACTCTTCCTCAAGCAGCTTAGACACCATCCCCACCAAGCTGCTCAAGGAGGTATTTCCCACAGTTAGTCCTGTTATCTTGCACATTGTTAATAATTCCCTGACCTCCAGTTCTTTTCCAGATAGTTTTAAGCACACCATTGTCCACCCACTACTTAAAGAACCTAATTTGGACCCTCTGTCTTTAAGCAACTACAGGCCCATCTCCAAACTGTCTTTTTTATCTAAGGTTCTGGAGAAAGTAATTTCTTCTCAATTGATTTCTTTTATAAATCGCAATAGTGTTTTTAATTGCTTCCAGTCTGGTTTTAGAGCATCTCACAGTACCAAGACAGCTCTTGTTAAGGTAACTAATGACCTACTTCTAGCTGCAGACAGAGGTGACTGCTCGATTTTAGTCCTTTTAGACCTAAGTGCTGCATTTGACACTGTCGACCACAGTATCCTCCTAAATTGCCTAGACAAATGGGTGGGCATCAAGGGCCCGGCTTTCACTTTATTGCAATCACACCTCCTCAATAGAACTTTTTCTGTCACTCTGGGTAACTCCACCTCCACGATAGCACAGCTGAATTGTGGGGTCCCTCAAGGCTCAGTTCTTGACCCCCTACTGTTCTCCATATACATGCTGCTCCTTGGCCAGCTTATTCAGAATCATGATGTGCGCTATCATTTTTATGCTGATGACACACAGTTATACTTACCATTAAAACCCTCCGAACCTACCAGCCTAGTCAAACTTAAATCGTGCCTCTCTGACATTAAATCTTGGATGTCCTAGACTTTTCTCAAATTTAATGACCAAAAATCTGAGGTCATTCTATTCGGTCCCCCAAATTCTGTCAGCTCTATTGGAGCAAACCTTGCAGATCTGTCAAAGAACATTACACAGGCTGCTAGGAATCTGGGGGTAATATTTGACTCCAACCTCTGTTTTGAGAACGAAGTCAAAAATGTTGTCAAGTTGTGTTTCCACCAGTTGAAGATTATCTCTAAAATAAGGTCATTTTTATCTTTTGCCGATCTTCAAAAAATTATACATGCTTTTATATATTCTCGACTCAACAACTGCAACACACTTTATTCAGGTATCAGCCAGGGCTCCCTTCACCGTCTCCAGCTGGTCCAAAATGCTGCTGCTCATCTCAATGCTGGGACAAAAAGGTATGAGCACATCACCCCTGTGCTGGCCTCCCTACACTGGCTCCCAGTTAGTGTTTGTATCGATTTTAAAATTTTATTACTTACCTTTAAGGCATTACACCATCTATTATTATTATTATTAATGGAACCGTTTCATACCGTCATTTTTGGGACCCCTTCTTTTGGGGTACCTTGCACACAGATCTGGTACTAAAAGGTGGAGCTGTGAACACTGCACTCTTGCTCACAGCCGAGTTGTGGCCAGTTTTGAGGCTTATGTAACCACTGTTCATACCAGAATTTTACATAAACAGTAACTATAAAATAAAATGATGTTTTGCTGCCTCTTGCAGCAGCTGTAGATGCAGAAAAAATAACCTAATATACTGGGCCGATTGCTGGCGCCTTTTATGGAAGGTTAACTTGTTATGTTACTCAATGCATGAGGTAACAATGTGACTCCATCAGCACACCTTAAATACTCCATATGACAACTTTGACCATTATTTTAGTTTTCATTTTCTCTCTTGGATGACATATACTTTTAGTAATATGTGGATCTTTAAGTGTTTAAAAATATATATTGATTTCGACCAGATTATGTGAACTGCATATTTCCCATTCCTCACTTGGAGAAAAAAAAAGTATAGCGAAGCATCATTCCTGTGGGCTACAGCAACATTAAACCGCTGTGCTTGCCTTAGAAGGACTAAATGCATAAGCTCACTATTTTTAAGTATTCCATCGAGAGAGACTCTCACTGCAGCCTTTTTTATTTTGTTCTGAAAATGTTGGCATGCAGCCTCGTTCTGTGGATCATGAACGAGGTGCAGACTGATAATGGAGGAAATACAGTGAGTGCTAGATGGAGCAGTGAGTGACAACAACCACATGAAAGAGTACTGTTTGCAGTGGAAACACTCGGGTCTAGGTACCATGTCTGAAGGGTTACCTTTGGTTCCAAAGGTACCATACTTAAGGTGTTTGGTGGAAACGGGGCTTTAAAGACTCTTTGGCTCTGATTGGTTATTTTCATTCACATGTAGTAAGGCCAATATGAGTGCTACAAAGCAATGGAGTCGGCAGAAGAGTATAATTCACAGATTAACTGTCTTATTTAGTGCAAAGTTCATATAAAAATATAATATAAATTAAAAGGTACAAGCCTGTGCATATAAAAACTTCAGGATAGAGGTTACCTCGACTTCCAAGGTGCACTTTCGCAAATTCTGTTATGTGCACCGCTAATGCTCAGAAAACTGACCCCATAATCAGCAGTTAAAATTAATTTAGCAGTTTAAATCGAGGGAATAATAATTCATATTCATACTCTGGGCTGATTTTGGATGAATGTGTTTTGTTCATAAATTCAACATCAAACCATTTTAAACTGCTGCTGATAAGTGTCAGGGGGTCGAAGCTCACCAAGAGCACATAGCAGAATTTGATTTTAGTTCATAAGAACCTCCTGTTGGCTGTTGTCCAGACACATATGAAGATATTAGATGATCTCGTCTCATCTCACAGCAGTGGAGTAACAGTGGACTCTCTGCCTCAACTTGAAGCCCTCCATGTTTTGTCATGATGCTCTGCTGGAGACAAAAGATCTCTCCTCTCATAGCAGGCTGCTGGTAATTATCCCGCCCACCCACAGTTTATAATCTGAGCGGCTGTGGAGATGTTTCTCACTGCAGAGTTTGAATTCAATCAGATGAGTAATTGGATGGCAGAGTTCATCCTGCTAATTATCAGCCCACCTACAGCATGTAGGAGAGAGCCAGTCCACTATCACTCCCCTCCTCTTCTCTTTCATTCATCTGGTGGAGATGAACACACTTCATTTCATTCATGTGTGGGCTTGTTAAATGAGAAGATCAGACATTTGACGCAGACGCCTCGACTGAACAGCTCATTACAATCAATTAACATTCAACAATGTGTTCTTTTTTTCCTGATAATATTAGAGGAGAGGACTAATCTGAAAAGCCCCATCAGTCATTTTCTAAATCAATGAAATCTACAAATACGGCTCAGTCTCAACCACGTCACCTATACTGTAAGACGCAGTAAAATGCTTGTAAATGGACCTTTGAGCTTTTGTTTCCAAAGATCAAGAATAAACTAACAAAATCAAAATGGATACATTAGATGTAGTTTTTGACTTGTTTTAGTCCTTGACTCGGATTACAGTTTGTGCTGTTATTATAACCATAATCTAGTTCAGGGGTGGTCAGACATTTGACATTAAGAGTCGTCACTTGGCTGTGCCAGCATGTGGCCTGTTACCCAGTGATGAACTCTGACAAACCTACTTCAATGGAGTGCAGACGACTCACTAGGTGGCGGGTTACATTAAATCTATTTTTAGCTGGTAATGAAACAGCAGCAGAAGAGGATATGCTGTGGTAAGATTTAGTTTAATCTTTTCACAACTTCTAGGTCTTGGCAGACACAGCACAGTACCCTTTCATCTGGATTAAGCCATGACAAGCCATGTCAAATATAGTCTATTAGGCTTCTTATGCCTTTATTGAATAGCTGACAGTAGATAGATGGCTTTTAATAAATGTCCCTGCTCATGGTTAAAGCCTCAACTCCTTGTCCACCAGGCAACCTCAGGTGGTATTTTGTTTATTTGCCACACAAGCAGGTGCTCCAAGCTGGCATAAGTAGTATGCATCAAGGAAATCTCCTGCTAAGGTGATCAGTTGGAAATGAAACCTGGTCAACCGCTTGCTCTTGTTAAAGCCATGGGCTTTAGACATAAACTGTGTAAAAGAAGTGGGCATTGCCACTGTGACATCACCCATTTGTTTGTGGACTCCGGTTTTAAAGCCTCAGATTTGGCAATTTGGCTGCCACCATCTTGTTTCCTTGTTTGTTTGTTTGTTTGCTTTTAGAGCCAGAAGTGACCATATATAGACAAGAGGCTGGAGCTGTGGAGGAGCGAGGGGTGGATCTGGCTGAGAACCCGATGACACCGTTGTGGTAGCGACTTGTCAATCACAAGGTAGCCATGCCCTTAAGTTGTAAATGGACTGCACTTGTATGGTGCCTTTCTAGTCTTCCCACCACCCAAAGCACTTTTACAGTACATGTCACATTCACACACAGTCGGCCGAATCTACCATACAAGGTGCCATTGGGAGCAATTTGGGGTTAAGTATCTTGCCCAAGGGTGCTTCAACATGCAGACTGAAGGAGCCACGGATCGAACCGCTGATTTTCCGATTAGTGGACAACCAGCTCTACCACGTAAAGCACACCTTGATATATCATTTATTTCACTCTAAATGAAACCAATTTACAACATGAACATCATGCTGTATTATAGAAGACTTGAGAGTAGGGATGAAGACCATAAACTCATCAGAAAAATGTTTACTGAGGTCATAAATCAAGTGGGGTTATTTTCTCATAAACTTCTATGCAGTTGGGCTTCTTTTTGCAATCACTGCACTCGCCCCCTGCTGGCCATTATTAAGAATGCAGGTGTACAGCAGTTGCACATTGGCGTCACATTTAAGACCCTGAGATAACCACTTGGCTTATGACCTGGTACAAAAGAAAAATTGTCAAAATGTTTGTATCCTAAACATCAGTAAACATGAGGCGTGCTGAAAATTTAATCAACAGAGCATCAACTCCAAATGATCAATGTCTCTACTCTCTATCAGATTGAAGTCTTTACCCACTTATCAGAGGGATTTAAAGCATTTAAAGCCAGCTGAGTTTTTCAGGAGACAAAAGAATGTAATTAATAGTCGAGGTCGTCTGGATTCTGCCGTGTCGAAGGCCTGCAGCCTCTTCCTCACAGCTCTCCACCTGCCTGATAAGAGCGTGCAGAGGTGAAACTGAAAAACCTTTTTAGAAAATCAATGTATTATCGGATAGCGAGGCTGTGAGGTGGCTCGGCCGTGATAACTGATATGTATCAGGGCGAACACTGACTCCTCATCGTGGAGGCACAGACAGAGAGGAGAAGCTGGAAATGTTTTTGGAGAGAGAAGGCGACAAGTGCGAGGATAATCCTTTTCAAAAGTACACGTCGTCTGCAGGGAGCCATGTTTAAAAAGTTGTCCTTCGCTGCTGTTATTTCTCTGTCACAGATTAGCTCTGTTTCTCCAGGGACTGTTATTTTTCCATTAGAGATTAGACCGTTGTTATCTCCTATTAAGAGGGGAAGGTAGGGAGAGTCAAGGTGCTCTTAAACCGAAGCTGTTGAGCAATCTGATAAATATTCTGTGCAGACCCAGCGACTATCTGCTCCATTTAAGCTATCTGTCTCTTGGTTTTCAGTGCCTTTTACCTTCTTCTGTCTGTCCTCTTTCCTGCTCCCATCAACCCTCTTCAATCTGTCTTCCTGTCAGAAGATTGAGTCAATCAGAGACAGGTGACAGCCATCGATGTGGCACCATGCGGAAATTCACAAAGATCTGTTAAACAACCATCTGCAGCACCTTCAGACTTTTCTGACAAAGTCTGACAAGCGTCACCGACAACAGCTAGAACTGGTTATGATTAACTGCATGATGAACTTCTCTCTTCTTCCTCCGGCTGTCAGAGGTCAAACTGAAGATTGGATATGTGTAAACAATTGCTAGAAACTCCGTAATCTAGCTAGTCACTTAGCCTGAACAGTGTCAGACAGATGTGTAGCCAGCAGCCGTATCATAAAGAGGGCTGTCATGATTTTATCATCAACAAATAGCCTGAATAAAACCAAGAATGAATTTACCCAAATATAATGCCTGTGCAGCTGCCTGTCATAGTTAACGACGCACACTTCCAGACAGTCTCTCCTCCAAGACATTCATAGTGTTGCACTCTGTTGTGTGAAGTATGTAAAAGGATTTTGAGAGTGGAGCTCAAACCCTCTCACCTCTGCACACCAGGTAAATTGATTCATTATCTGTTTTTGGAAAGAAAAAAAAACTTTCCAGACGCAGCCCACGAGCTCTGATGGCAGAAAGATGTAGGGGGGAGTTTCAGAAGCTGTTTGATGATCTGAGAAGTATTTAGTTTGATGCTTTCTGAGGCTTTCAACATGAGTTTTGGGACTCCATTATCACCTTATATTATTATCCAAAATATGGCTATAATGCACAATGGACTACCAACATATGGAAGAACCATATTGTTGCACTGGGTGTTATAGTCAAAGATTAAAGCAAAACCGTCTGGATTCATTAATCAAACTCAACCTTACAAACTCTGGAGTATCAGTGAGTTTTGGTATTGATTTGACATCTATGTTTTGTTTCCCTTTGTGAAGACATGTCCTTTGGTAGTCAGGTTTTCTATCAAACATAAGCAGACATCTATAAAATAAGCATAATTACACATGATAAGGTGTGTGAATTGACTGTTCTGTGTGTATTTGGTGTGTCTCATGATCAGATGAAGACCTGTATGACAGGAACCTTAAGGGTGCAACGTAAAGATATGAACAGAATTCTAGTTTAAAGCATTCAAAAAATGAACTGATGCTGTCAACAGAATGTGTGCCCTCGTCCTTCCTGTTCTGTGATACTACTTGTACCTTGAGAGGTGACAGTGAGTCACTGTAGTGTCCAGTCTGCCCTCAGTCCAACATTGGAGGATGAAGAAGTAGAGCTGCCATGGGGGCTTCTCATTGAGGACCCAAGGAAAGCCACTCAGCCTTGCAGCTAATTTTTCCCACTGGCCACTTGCAGTATTGCAGTGAAGAAATCCCCTGCAGCCGAAAAAGCATTTTCCCCATAGACCACCATTATAAAAGAGACATCTGTAAAACTGTTGACAGGGTCAACAAGGTCATTTGTGACTCTTCACATTCTGAATGTTTGATCCATGGTGGTTTTATATTTGTAAAACTTTTCTTCAGGCTAAGAAAAGCGTTTTAAAAGTCTGTGACGTAATCATATTGTGAAGGTTATGAGCCGAGCAGGAGCAGTGAGAAACAAGAGTTAGTGGGGGGAAATGAACAGTACTGTAACAGTACTATCAGCATATTTTCACATCTGCCTCTGTGAATTAAGGATTTATTTCAACCCAAACCAGAGGTGGTAGAAAGACTGACCAAGATGGTTTTGGTAAGGTTTATTTTGTTTCTATCAAGGTTGAATGAATTGTGTTCATGATGAGTTAACAAGGCAGTTAAGTCAGTCTTAGTTTGGTGAAAGAGAGAAACTTGAATTCAGGAGCCGAAACCAAATAATGGCATTGTATGATTCTGCGTACCATGGATACGTTACATTTGCAACAGGCATACTGAAACTTTTCAATTATGTTTAGGCACAAAAAAAACAGTTGTTAAGGTTAGAAAAATACGATGTTTTAGCTCAAATACCCACATTTGGTTGCGCTAAGGCGGCTGGAAACACAGCCACCGGTCGCTAAAACAACAGGTGTTGCTGGTCTTGAAAAGTGGTCTGCAGCTTGGCAGGAGTCTCGCCTAGATGTCACATCAACCACCATCCCCTCCACCTCCCGCTGACAAAGTCAGCTCATATACTAGGTTACTTTAGAAACATTGATGTGATACATATGAAATGTACAAATGTAACGTATCCATGGTCATAAGAAGTGAACAATGCCAGTATTTTCTTCTGGCAACTGGGCTGGTTCCTGTTAAATAAGGAAAACAGGTGTCAGAGTATTTACTTTCTTATTTTTTTTCTCTTGTATTAGACTAAAATAGCTAAAAGAGCTTGCACTAGTTATAGGTGAAATGCTGCACCCGATTAAGACTTGGACATGGTTTCCTCATTGAATGTCTGCACACAACTGCAGTCACACGCACACGGTTCTATTTGTCGTACAATTTAGAGTCTTCATCAGTCGCAAGCAGTAAAGGGGGGGGCTGGGAGGTGAGCTTACTGTCACTTACTGACAGTGAAACTGCGAACACACTGCTGGATCTGGAGTAAATGTCTGTCAAATATCAACCTTAAAACTAGCTACACTGTGGTATGGTGGCTGCAATGTTTTAAACTAGACTGGAGTTTGGAACAAACTGCATGCACAGTTGGTGCGCCTGCACTGTGTACAGGTCTGTACGTACCCTGGCGTACATGAGTGAGTGATGCCAAAGTTTGGAGCATGTGGCCAAGCATTACACATTGTAACTTTAAATGATAAACTGGATTATTGTAAAACTATAAAACATATACAACATTAGAGTTTAAAGCTATATTAGATTTGGCTACACAAAAACACCAGGTTTTGTTTTGGGTTTTAGTCTTTATAAAAAAAAAGAAATTAAAAGAATAAAAAGACAGCTGCCTTATCCTTTTTAGAACGAGAAACTATTAAGTATGATGAACAGACTAACAGTACATGCAGCAAACCTTTCATCTTAGAGAATCACTCCACAATCTCTTTGCTGTAAGAAGCACCACTTTCTTGTTTGCAGCCTCAGTTCCCTTAAAGCATCAGCCCCCACAGCTCTGTTTGTTATAATGTAATGTAATTCAAAAAAGATCCAGATGCCCAAATGCCAATTTCCTCATGTTCGCTCTAAATTACTTGGACTCGGGGCGATATGCGACATGCCCAACTCCGTTTCAAGTTTTTGAGATGGTTATGAAAATTGCCGTGTTTTCAATCATGTATAATTATCCCAGTAGGAGGCCTCCATTTTCCTCCAGGTGATACCTCTAAGATGCCCCATTATAGTTGATGTCATGAGGCTTTCTCCGGCTAAAGTCTCTCATTTACCCTGGGGCACACCTCCCCATTACACACACCTACAGGCTGACATTTACAGGAGCCTCCTATTTGTTGTTATCTCACACACAGAGATGGTGAGCTATTTTCTGCCCAGCGGGGGCCTCCATTTCATTCCCTCTCAAATTACTGCCTCTGTTTCTCTCTCTCCTTCTTTTCCATCTTCAATTTGCTGTTATATTTCCCAGTCATTGTCGGCCTGCTTCTCTTCAACTTTGCCTTTTTTTTTTTTTTGCACACCAATTTCATGAGATTAAAAGGGTCTCACCAAGTCACAGATGACTCTTATAGCAACAGCAGCAGCACCATATATTGTTTAATTTAGCTTCCGTTTACCTTTAATCCAGGTGACAGGCAGAAGTACAAAGATGCTTTGACAGTAGCCTAGCAGGGTGTGGATAGACGGCATTACCGTGCCATCTGTTGTGTGTTTTACTGCCTGATAAGACGCTCAGAAAACAGTTTATTAAGCCGAGCTACACAGGAAATAAACTCTGCAAATATGACCACAAATCTCTGAGGTAAACATGTCTTTTTTTCTGTTGTGACAGTGGGATTTATATGCCAAGCCAACAGCAGAGTAAAGTAGATTATGGTAAAGTGTTGCAGGAATCATTAGTGTCTTCCCAGTCAATGCTGACGCTTTAAAAGGGCAATGTATTCACCCAGCGACAAGGCAAGAGAAATGTTTTCGAGCTATAATTTAAAGCCAGTTAGATGTCTGCTAAAAGGAACATGAATAATGTATTCTCCAAATAGATTTATTTCACCTAAGACGGGTTTTCTGTATTTATTTGTTTGTTCACGCACAGAGCAGCAGAGCTGAGTTAGAGCTGATGGCTAAAGTTTAATTTCCCCACAGGGCAGAGTTTGGCTTTAGCTATCCTTGTTTTCATTTGTTGTTTCATAATGTAGGCGTTGTTGAAGCCCGAGGGGACTGCAACCTTGATTAAAGGCTGTACAAATGAAATTGACTTGACTTGTAGGAAAATATAGAGCGTGTTTAATGCTGCGCCAGGCCAGATGGTGAATTGTTTTATCAATAACACCAGAAAACAGCCTATATCAAAGTTTGGCTGCAGCGGTAAGAAGCATCTGATCCCCACCAACTGAGACCTCCACCTTAACCCTGACTGCCTAATTGAAATTCAGGAGTTGTGTGGATATTAGTGAGAAATCCTCTCCACATACCGAGTGACAAATTGAAGCTTAGGAGAGGAAAAGAAAACAGCTGTGATTGAATGCTCTGGTCCAGAGGAAGCTGAGATCACCAGTCTTAATCTTTTTCCTCTTCTCGTCCCTTTGGTATCATTCAGTGTAAAGATTCACAGACCAGCTGCATTTGTAAACATGTAAACAGCACATGATGTGCTTTTTTTTTTGAGTGGTTAAATTAAAAAATATTTCAGATTTTTTAATAGATTAGATTTCAGTTTAATGTCAAATATCCCAAACAATGCTTTACATGCCTACACATAGCAACATTTGGCACTCTGTCATGCACTCCACACCACTGATGGCACTTGTCTTTGGGTATTTATGTCTTGTTTATGTCACATTCAGTCTTCTTCTCTTTCTGTGACAAAGCATTGTAAGGAACTGGCTCTTACATATTCCTAAACCTGAAAAATAAGACTATTAGGAATAAGGGGAAAACTGATACAGCACAATATCGCAATATTTCGTGTGGCGATTCCTACATAGGAACTATTTTTTTACTACCAAAGTGCAGCACCATGCAGAAAAAAGTGTGCATCCACTCATGTACAGTACAACGGGCTCGTGCTTGTAACAGCGTGAGACGTAAACATTAATGGCGTCTTCCTCGGCTGAGCTGTGACATTAGCTAGCTCTGTGGTGCTCAGTGAGCTAGCAGTAGATGCACACTTCCCTCCTTGTTATGAGTAGCTTCATGCAAGAACTATTTTCAGATCACACCAAAACAGTCTAGATTGATAAACAGCACTACATGCAAGAGGAAAATTACATATTTTTGATTTTAGAGTGGTTTGTCTCTTTCAATAAACAGTGGCTTAAAGTTTGTGTGCAGAGACATCAGTTCAAACAGCAGTGTTATGTTTTCTTCTGCTGCTGCTTATTTCCTCATTTCCCTGAGACGCTGCTGTTGGTTATTTCATTCAAACAAAACTGTTGGTTTTTTCGGAGGTTGTTTATTTGAATTGTTTTTTAGAGATGCAGAGATGTGTGTGCAGCAGAAAGATATTTTTCTTTTGTTCTAACTTGTTAATCATTCTGCAACACCCTTGGTGGATCCAGTCCCTCAGGTTGGGAATCACTGATTTAATCATATAACTGACTTCAGATAAAACGATAACAGTATTATTACCACAGTGATGATGTAGATGGGGTATTCCGTTACGCTTTCAGTGATCAAAGCTCTAGTGTGCATCATAATCACCACCATCATTGTTTTATTTTTTCATGTTTTTTAATATCACATCAGTAATTATGTCCATAGTTATCATGAGCTGCACTGGGTGCTGATGGAGTGATTAATTCACCACTCACAGCAAATATGAATGAATTTATCTTGGTGGCATCAGAGATTAAAACCATCTATATCACCACCCACACTGTTTTTTCTCATATAATCACATTTATCATCATTATTTCATTAACTACATGCAGCATAAAGCACCGTGGCAAACCCCTTAGCGTCGTCACAGCTCTATCTCACTGGGTTTCTATGTAATCAGAGCTCTGATCACATCCATATTCAGATCCCACCTGGATCCATATTTCTAATCGTCCATATTGACAGCAGGCAGCGAGCCAGCCAGACTGGGTGTTAAAGGTCGTCCACTGCTCGGTGCCATTACTCACACTGCATCTCTGTAACACATCAGTGATGCTGTTTGTGCCCCAAGGTCAGCGTGATGGATTATTAGTTTACAAGACTTTGAACCGCATGAGACACAGACAGATTTTAGTGAATCGGGAAAAAGGCCGTTTTCTCTCTCACAGTGAAACATCACTGGCCAAGTGAAAAATGACCTCAGTGTCCTCCTGAGTGGGACGATGGACCACAGTCTGTATTACTTTGATCATCATGTGCAACAAATGTGCAGGAATTTGTCTTCAGGTTGACACTGCTGAGATGTTTGGAGCAACATACTGTTGTACAGCATGAGCAATCGGACAGTAATGGATAACGGTCTGTGTTGACCATTGACCAGTTTGATGGTAAATGAACTGATTTGAAGTGCTGTTATTTATGACTATGAGTTGATAATAAGTGAAAACGTATTTTGTGTTTTGCACCAAAAAACTAAATCAAAACCAGGAAAATGTACACAGGACAATTTTATTTAAATTCATTTCACACTATATGCTGTGTCTGTTTATTAAATACTCTATCCAGTGAAGTAAGGAAAAAAGCCATGAGTAAAATCCTGTCGGGCAGATGCATGGCCTCTGTTTTTCCATACGTTTTTTTTAACCTCTAACCCAAACAAAGCTACTCGTGACCCTTTGTCACAGGTTGTATATGCTAAGGAGTTTAAACATTCAGCCACAGTATGTTCCATTGTCTTAGGTTGTTTTTTTTTTTTTTTTGAGGGATGATAAATATGTAAAAGTATATATTTTATGCAACATATATTTATTTTTCCAGCTTTAAATCATTGTCTAACTCCTGTTGTAGGTGGAGGAGAGATCTTCACTTCAGAAAAACCTTTGCATTCCTCCAAAAACCGCTTATCTGAAGCCGAGTCACAGGGGCAGCAGGCTGAGCAAAGTATTTCAGACGTCCCTCTCCCCAGCAACGCTTTCCAGCTCCTCCTGGGGGACCCTGAGGCGTTCCCAGGCCAGATGAGATATGTAATCCCTCCAGCGTGTTCTGGGTCTGCCCTGGGGCCTCCTACCAGTGGGACAGGCCTGGAACACCTCTAAGGCAGGCACCCAGGAGGCATCCTGATCAGATGCCTGAACCACCTCAACTGACCCCTTTTGACGTTAAGGAGCAGCGACCTGGCCTCGGATAAGCGAATGAAAATGGATGGATGGATGGATGGATAGGAGCAGCGGCTCTACTCCAAGCTCTCTCCAGATGTCCAAGCTCCTTACTCTATCTATAAGGCTGAGCCCAGACACCCCACGGAGGAAACTCATTCCGGCAGCTTGTATCTGCGATCTCATTCTTGGGTTGGGAGGTAGATGGATCAGTAAATCAGTTTCTTCTCCACCACGACGGACCGCACGGCGCCCACATCACTGCAGATGCCATGCCAAACCACTGCTTCATCTCATGCTACTCTCATTCATAAACAAAACCCCGACATACTTGAACTCCCTCACTAGGGGCAGCAACTCACTCCCAATCCAGAGGGGGCAATCCATCGGTTTCCAGCAGAGAACCATGGCCTCAGACTCAGGTGCTGACTCTCATTCCCACTGTATCACACTGGAGGTCGCGGTGTGATGAAGCCAACAGAACCACATCATCTGCAAAAAGCAAAGATGCAATTCTGAGGTCACTAAACCGGACCCCTTCCTCCCCCCAGCTGCGCCTTGAGATCCTGTCCATAAATATCATGAACAGTATCGGAGACAAGGAACAACTCAGGCGGAGGCCAACACCCACTGAGAATGTGTTTTACTTTGCGCCAAGTATGCGGGCATAGCTCTGACTTTGGTTTGGTACAAGGAGCGAATGGCTCGTAGCAGCGAGCCTAGTACCCCGTTTTCCCACAAGACTGCCCTTGGGACATGGTTGTAATGCTTCTCCAAGTCCACAACGTATATGTAGACTGGATGGACAAACCCCTACAACCCCTGAAGCAGCCCTGCAAGGGTAAAGAGCTGGTCCATTGCTTCACAACCTGGACAACATCTGCATTGCTCCGCAATAAATAAATCTTATTCTTTGTAATTGCCCCAAGTCAAGGACATATTGTAGCATTTTCTGGGCAGTGCCTTACAAAGTCATGTTGGCACCTTGTGCTAGGAGTAAAGAAGCTCCTTATAATATTAGCTGCTAGGCCAGCTCAGCCACCTCCATGTTGAGAGCCATTTGAAATCATGGAAATCATAGCTATGCACTGAATATTGTATACAGCTCTTTAAAATTCTAGAAATAAGGGGAGTGAGTCCCATTTCATTTACATTTAACAGCTGTGTGAGGAGCTCTGTTGCATCTCATCCAGAGAGATTCACCTCGATGCTGCCTGTTTTTCATTTCTAAATGATTAATAATTCAACCTTGTTTTGCCTCAACATTCATTTGATTCTTGTTTCGGCTGCTCTTTGCTCTCGACCACGATCATGTGTTTGGGATTATTTTGCTGCAAAGGTGCAGGAGATCTCCGGGGACTCACCTGGGAAGGAAAACAACATCCAGGGTTTGCTTGTGGGCTTTTCATGTTCAGTCACGGTTCAGCCAAATACACACCAGCACAATAAAGCAGCTTGTTACATCAACCCTCAGCGTGTCTCCGTGTTCAACAGGCCTGCTGCGGTTTGACTGTTGTTTTCAGCTCCAGTCTCGGGGGTTCTGATAAGAGTTGGCACGGCTCAATGCTCCTCAGGGTTTTCACAGCTCTAAAAACAGTTTGATGAGAACAGAAAAGTGACTGCAAGATCAGAAATGGAGGAATATTTGGTTCCTGGAAAGTACCTAAAAATATGGAACATCTGCAGATTACACCGCCCTGTCAGGTTTCACAAAACACAACTGAACAGTTGTCTTTAAGCGCGATTTGGGAAGATGATGCAGCACTGTGACTTTCAAAAAGCAGTCAGCTGTTTTCTTTTTTTTTTGTATTAATTTATTGATCTGGTGGGGATCTGCATGAGCACCAAAAGCCGTCGGCCCATTAAGCAACATAAGCAGCTGTTTAGGGCCACACCTGTCGCTGAAGAGCCGCTCGAAAGGCGGCATCCTGATGCAGACGGTGAACTAATCGGGCCACATGCTTTGCACATCTGAGACAGAGTGAGCTCAGTCAGCATCACCTGTTACAACTCCGGTGTGTTCATAAGGAAAATGAAAAATTGTCTTGTTGTTGGAGGGTGAGTGGAATCACCCAAGCAACCTGCGCTTCTACAGAGATGTTTATAGTTTTATTCTGACTTCATTTAGTCTTCTTTTTTCTGCCACCATGTTCAACCGCCCCTTACCTCTCATTCCAGCCCCTGCTATCCTCATCACTTGACCACTCTCCCCCTGCAGACCTGCTCCTCGTTTGTCATCAGTCAGCAAGATTGTCTGCTGAATGTTGTGTCATTTCCTTCTTTGTCTTTGCTTTCCCACCCTGCCTACCCTGCCTGTACAATCTCTTGCTTGTGTTTTGAGACCCACCTACCTGCCTTAGTCCCTTTGATTTTGTCTGGCTGCCTTCAAGGTAATGACTGCATATTTTATTTTCATAAAGACTGTTTTTGCCTCTCACCCTCTGTGCAGACATTACTGGCTCAAATGCACTGCGTACTGTGAGCTGCATTCCTGATGCGGATTGCAATTGAAAAATAGAACAGCCTCCTATTTTTTTTTCCCTCTGTGATGTGTTGCAGCGATGAGGCCAGTTAATCATGACTCACCGCCCCGAAACAAATCATGGTATTGATTATTAGAACGTCAGAGAATGCCTTTACTTGCAGTTTGTGGTGTATTTCAGCCACAAAATGTCTGCATGTAGGATCACCTTTTCTCTGCCTTGTAAGTGTGTGTTTGAGTGTTCACACCTGAGCCTGTTTCACAGTCAGCGGTGAGTTGGCTGTTTGAAAAGTTTGCCTTCATTGTTTGATGTAAGAAGAAATTATTTCAAGCCCCAAAAGAAAGTACATACTTTTGTATTATGATCAGTAAGTCTTAAACCTCTTTCATGTCTCCAAATATAGTAAATTCTCCACCTGGAGAAGGTCTGTCGAGGCAGGACTCAAGGAATCAAGAACATCCTGGAAGGAAGCAGAGAAGGTCGCCCAACACCGAACCAGCTGGAGAAAGTTCGTGAATGACCTATGCTGCCTAAGGAGCAAAAGGGTTTAAGTCAAGTAGTTTGCAGTTTTGTGTGCCTTTCTAGTCTTCTGACTGCTCAGAGTGCTTGAATGCTATTTGTCACATTCACTCATTTACATACACATTCACACACACTAGTGGCCAAGGCTACCAAACAAGGTGCCACCTGCTACTCATTCACAAATGAAGTTAATTAGTTAACTTAGTTTCGGGAGCAGGGCCACGCCTCAACCACACCCTGATTACCTGTCAAGCACACTATCTGGTCAACCCATCCTGCTCCGTTTGTCTCAGATTTCTCGATCCACCCTCCCTTTCTCTCCCCTTCACCCATCATCCTCCCTACCTCATCCCTACCAACATTCCTTCATCCTCTCTTCTCTTCTTCCCTCATCTCTCCTTATTCAGTCTGGTGCATACCTCTTCCGCGTCTCTTTCTAGGTACCGTCTGGGGGGCCTGCAATCAGCTTGGGCGGTTAAAATGCCTGAGACAGAACCCCTACACTGAGTCTCCCTCTGCCCGATCTCAAGTTCATCCTCCCAGACTAACCTAACACACGATATCCCTCTTCCACCTTCACCCCCACTTACATCCATTCACCAGTCCTCAACAGGTAACACCTCCTGAATTACAATTAAGCATTTAAACGACATATTGTTGTGGCATGATTCTTGCTAGTGAATAAACATTCGTATGCATTCACACATCGATGCACAGCCAAAAGGAGCAATTAAGGGTTCAGTATCTTCCACATGCGCACTGGAGGAGTTAAAAATTCACCCAGTGACCCTTTATGAGGACATACTGTTTTTTTTTTTTCCAAAAACTACTTCCTGTTCAAAGACAATATTTTTGTACTTCTCAGGTCCTACTGATCCCAAATAGCTGGAAGAAATTAAAAATTCATATCAAACAAAAGAGTATCAGGAGACTACAGTTGAGCACTAGAGGGTTGATTGTGTGAACTCATCACCATACTAAACCCTTTTTGGGGGTTCCCCTTCTCCAGGCCCAACCCTGACAACATGCAACCAGCCACAACTCCTCATTTCTTGCTCCTCAGCATCCCAAGATGTAAATGTTTACAATTCTTTTTACATCATTTACTTTGTTAATCTTCCCTTTGAGAGAAAATAGACTTCTCATCACCTTTGAAATGAATTTGTTTACAGAAACCAAAAGATAAACACGTGTTGTCCCCACATGCACACACCAGCTGCAGTTATATCATCCCAGCTACAGCAGTACTTTTCATGCATTTGCTCATATCTGCCTCCTTTGATCAATAAAAACCATCGAAACCACCAGAGCAGATGGCACGGATCTCAACGTACATTATTTCATAATCACATTCAGCAGGAATACCAGCCGTCTGACAATAAACCACTTTCTCTGCCCAGATGAAAAGTGTCATGTATTTAACACCTAGTTAGAATCTCCTCACATCTCACACACACACGAGTAATTAGAGGGAATAAATTCATGCATGGCTGAAAGAAAACACCTGCAGTCATAATGAGATCTGATCCATATTCATTTCAACATTATTTGGTTGTTTATTCAGATCCGCTGCAGTCGGAAGAGAAGAGGAGTTATTCCATAACCTGTTTGTTAGATCTGGACTGGCCTGCTGTCTGTTGGAGCCACTTAACTCTGACACAAACTCTGCCGTTCTGCTACTTGATTTTCTCCTTTTTCATGTCCAGCAGGCTGCTCTATGGTCGGTTTATGTGCTGCTGGCAGTCCTCATTGTGTCAGGATGATTGTTTCATTATATTTATGGTGTCAAACTGTTCCAGTATGACCTCTGCTGGGACGTTTTTATTTAATTTTAGGTCTGCTCCCATTAGCTTGCTCTGTAACACCCGACGTACGTCCAAGCAAATGTTTCTGTGGCTTCTTCTCTGGAGCAGAAAAGTGGCTGATGGTATGCTATTGTCATATACCACGTTTCACTGGTATATACTAATATTATTCTCCAGAGGAAAGGAAAATTCAAAGTAAGATCTCTTTGTTGTTCAGCCTATCTCTCCTATAACTGTGCTCAATATAACATGAATGTGAGATTTTGAACATTTTCTCATACTTCTGAAATTCAGCTCCTGAGAAAGAAATCTTCCTCTTGTCTCAGCTTGATCCTAATTTAAGATCCTAAAATGCTCTGTTTCCTCTCTCACTGCAGTAACCTTTATTTGTCTGAAATAATCAGCTGTTGAGATAATAGTGAGATCCAGAATAAAACTTGGCTTATAAATGAGTGTGCACAGTTTTAGAAATTTGTCTCAATGATCAAATTCAAGTCTAAACTGTGTTTATTCCAGAACAAGCAGATCAGAATTAAGTTCTCTCCAAATAAAAGGCCGATTTATTTCTGATGAGACAAAGAAAAGACTATTGTGAGCAGTAAAGTTTTCCTCCGGGTCTTACTGATTGTTGACACAAACCACTTGTGGCTTTAACGACTTGTCTCTTATGCTCCATTGATGGATCAGATTGCTTTTCCGTGGGCTATACTGCTCGTGTGTGACTGTTGTCTCAGTGTCATATACTGTTCTCTAGTGGTGTGTTGTTGCTGTTTAACCAGCAGGTATGTCACTCCTCTTCCTCTGCATGTCACAGCTCTTTTGACAGATGCCATTGCTCTGATAACTGTATGTGCACACTGTCGCTGTTCCACTGACATGAATTTAATAATAATAATGATATTTGGACATAATACCCACTGGCATATCGTTAACATTAATGGCCAAACCAACTGATATGCAACCCTGTAAAACAGAATATATATTTTCCCAGTTTTAATCTTGTGTTCCTGTGCCAATTGATCATTTATCTCGTTATATGCCAAATATATGTAAAAAAAAAATCAGAGTATTTGTACATCATATTCCCCATCTTTTCTCTTTCTGTAAAATGATTTCAAATGTGTAATGACTCCTCCTTCATTCAGGGGCGTTTACAAAAGTTCATCCAATCAAATTAGACAGTTAGCGACTGGCCAGTCACACGGTCACTTCACCATCAGTGGGTATTCGTAGCTAACATTAGCACACAGTACTGTCCAATCTGTGGACGTATTGCAAGGGTGTTTGTATTAGAGTGCTCAATCTCAGCCTGAGCGCAATGGGTCCCGTAAAGCCGTAAAGGTCAGACCGGGTTCAGGCTGAAAATGTGTGTTGACTGAACAGGTCAGGTAGTGCATGGGCTGTGGAAAAACACAAACTTTTTTTCTTTAAATAAATAAATAATAATCGAAAGTGAGCATTCTGCACCTAATTTATTTAATCATTATTTATTTAAAATGCTCTGTGCCAGGCTCTCTGTCCTTCCTCCCAGCTGAAGCTGGAAGCTTTGCTGACTGGGAAATAATATATAATATATATTAATACAGCCGGTGTATCCTGGGCGTTAGAAGCCAACTAGTGCTTTTTGGGCTCAGACTCAGTATTCTATGTAATGATGTTGAATGGGCCTGGTTTGGGCTTTAACTCAAACAGATTGGTTCGGGTTGTAATTTTTTTGATCCATTGAGAACTCCAGTTTGTATGTGCAAAATGTTGTGTTATGCATTGTTTTAAATTGGTATTACTAACAATGGCTAACCTGTCTAGAACTGGTATTGTTAACAACATCTTGGTTTTCCAACATGTCCTGGAATGTGGTCACAAGTGTGACGTCATTCCCAGCTCCGAACTCCAAGCTCCGAAACACAGCAAGAGTACAGAAACTAAAGACGGTCAAACTTCTGTTTCACATGGACTTTATTAAATGACAGTTTGCTACAATGCGTGGTTTCCATCCACTATAATGTTACAGCAATATGCTACCAGTTTCACACAAAGTGGCACCTGTTGCATGCCACTCTTATGTGGCACACAGCAGCAACATACCAATGTTCAGCAGTGGCATATGCCAGTAAAGGATCGTCATTATTCACTGGGCAGATGTGGCAGTGGAGCACCAGTGACATACTGTTTTCATGTGTCACCTGCTGGTCAAACAGCAGCGACAAGTCGACACATGCCTCTGATAAAATACAAATGTCACCTTTGTGTAGCTTGTTGTAGCTTAGTTTACACTGTGATACCCTCCTCACCTCATTCTCATGCAGCACGCTGTAATTGGCTCATTAACTGTCCTCTGTGTTCAGAGAGCAGAAAACACACACCATAACCTTGACCGGTGAGAACCACAGTAGTACTGTGTGTTTTTTTCCTTCTGAGCAACAAGCCCATCCCACACTTAAAAAAACACTTCAACAAGCTGCACCAGACTTTACACTTCATTAAATTTATTTCATGTCATGTGACACAATGTTTTGGTTTCAGATATCTTATCCCAAAAGATATGATTATTTCGATTATGAGGGAAATTCCATATAAATCACTGTTCCACCTCCATTAAAGAGCAATGCACACCTGTCTGAACGAGACAGTCTCAGATGGGGCTGAACCCACAGGGCAGTTATAGTCTAACACACACTGTATAACACCTCTGGTAGATCTTTACAGGCCACTTAAATCCTCTGTGTTAGTCCACACCGTCGCTGGCTCATTTTTCCATCTGATCCAGACAACCAGATGAAAGGCAATCACTCTGCAGCCCGGCAGTCTGTGTTTTCAGGTGAGAAGGTTTCATTATGTTGATTTCCCAGGAGCCTCACATCTCCTCGGTACGGCCCTTTGTTGGGTCATTTCTGTTCGGTTTCTCAGACCTTCTCATTACTCTGCAGCCCAATGCCAAAACGTATGGATCAACAAATGATGCTGCAGCTCCGTTTATTTCTCTCCAACAATACCTGTTATTTTTCTGTTCTAATACCTGCTACCTTTCTGCTTCTCCTACAATATCACTTACTTTTATATTCCTCGCTGCTGTTAAATCACCAGCAGCCATTAATCATGACTCTCGGTGTTTGTTTCTCAGTCAGCCTGCAGTCTGTCGAGGCTGCCTCTTCTTCCCAGAAGGCCGTTGGCTCACAGCTTGTTACCGTGTCAACTCGCTGACCACCCACAACTCTGTCTGCATGTCTTGGCCTAGCCCCAGAGGCTCATGGGTAATCCTTCATCCACTGTCTGTGAGTAAACAGAAGCATCTTAATCCATCAGTTGATATTTTGCCTCACTAGCCCAGACCCCAAATGCACTCCCACTCGGTCTTAATTAACTGTTCGCAATCAGAGCAAACAATTACTGATGCTGATGAAATCATGTCTGTATCTGTCAAAAATTCATTATCAAAAAAACTTTTTCCAGGCCTGAAGCTTTCAACAGGATTCAAGTGGGCGGTAAAAATAGTGCTGATGATGCTCAGTGTGAGTAATTCTATAGAAGATATGTCGAATTTGGTGTTAACATTGATCATTATAAGGATTGTAGGTGATTTAAACAGATAACATGTTATTAAAATGATTTAAAAACATGACATTGTCCAATCGTACACCTCCACAGTGTGTGTCTGCTTCATGTCTTGACTTTTGAAACCCACATTAAATTTCAGAAGAGACTCTAATCACCACTTTCCAATCTCCTGAGCTCCGTGTTTACGCCGGCTGCAGGAAACTGGAAGATTGGGTCTTTGTACCGCTGTGAGTGCAAATGAATCTGAGCAGCTTGAAGTGATCCTAATCAATTCGGCCGAATGTTTTCCACAAACGTGTTGTTGTCTGTGCAGAATGTGCTGATTAGGACTAAAAACAGACATGAATATGATGATGAATCTTTTCTTAGGTCAAGAATTTAAAATTAGATTCCTGAAGACATTGTGCCGTATCAGCGCTGATATGTAATCATATTTGAAAAACCAATTCTTCTCATAACAGTGGTGGCACGGCAAGTGCTTGATCCAGGAACGCTTATAGGAATAGTTCAGCATTTCAGAAAGTATGCTTATTTGCCTTCTCGCTGAGAGTTACATTAGAAGATTGAGACCACTTTCATATGTGTACGATATATATAAGGCTGCAGCTTGTTAGCTTAGCTTAGCATAAAGACTGGAAACAGCTAGCTTACCTCTGTCTGAGGGTAACAAACTCCTACAAACTCTTGGCAAGACAGCCTATAACTAAAATGTCAAACTAGTCGTAAAAACATGTTGAGAATAAATTTATGAATGCTTAATGTGAGAAACATGCAAGGCAGGTACGCTAGGATACACACTTTGATTGTGATTACATTATATTCAAAACAATCTAATTCATCTGATTATATTCATTATTTTTTGTAATTATTATCTCATAATGATCCCTTGAAATCGGTAACCAGTACACAAACACACAATAAACACAAAAATCAAATGCCAAATAGTACAGAGTTTGTAATGATTATTTTTGCTTTAAAGTCTCTTTGTGGGTTCTTTGCGGGGTTTCTGTCAGTGTGTGACCTTGTGGTTGTTAATTTATCATTAGATTTTGATATTTACTACTTTTCGGTTGTATGATCATTTTACTTATGTTCTGTAAATAATGTTAGTGTCAAAAATTGTAACTTTTTGCCTATTTTGTTTTACCTCTCCATCGTTAAGAATTTGAAAAGTTAATCAAAAGTAATCAGGTGTCAATCGCTTTGTAAACTTGAGCACAACACAAACAGATTATTTGTTATTGTTTGTTTGTGTGAAGTGCTGCAGTACATTTTGACTTCACATGAAGGACCATTTAATGAATATTGGATTTTCCTCAGTCTGTTGTGATGGAGGTTTTGTCCCAACCACAACTACAACAACCCCTGCAGATACATGTTATTTTATTTTTTACACATTGTATTCATTTGTTAGCCTAGAGGTTATGTATGTGACATTCAGAACATTATTATAGCAGCAAATAACCATTTGCTCTGTGTAGATATTAGGAGTCATGCTACCTCTGTATGAGTTGTAATCGAAGCCCCTCTGTCGACTGTTGTGGCCGTCAGTCTGGCTTGTGCATCTTAGTGCACTGAGTACGTGTAAGTGTGTCGTACTAGTTAGCTCATCACTGCCATTCTGCACTGCGCACATACAACAGTTACCAATAATATGGGGATGGTGTTGTCACAATGTGCAGACAGTCCTGCCCTAGACTCTGAATTGCAGATAAGTCCTAAATGTTGCATTCAGCTCCTTAAAGCAACTAATTTTACTGTTAAACATCGATGAATTACGGTCCCTGGCTTTTGCTGGCAAAATGTCACTCAAATTAACACATACCGACCAGGAAGAGACTCAAAATGACCACAAAGAGACATAAGACAGCTACAAAGAAACACAAAAAGACTACAAAAAGACACACATGCAATTACAAAGAGAATTAAAATGACTACGAAGAGATGCAAATAACTTCAAAGAGACACAAAACAACTACAAAGAGACACAAAAAGACTACATACAGATTTAAAATGACCACAAAGAGACATAAAAAGGTTAAAAAGGACCCAAAATTACTACAAAGAGATGCAGAGCAACTACTAAGAGAGTCAAATGACCACAAAGAGACACAAAATGACTACAAGAAGGGGCAAAACAATCATAGACATCAAACACACACACACACACACACACAAAGAGACACAGACCCACAGAGAAATGTGTAACTGCTACAAAGAGTTACAAAAACAAAAAGTAGCTAGACAATTAAAGTCTGTATGTCTTGCTCCTGAGGAGAAGATGGCGGGACCTTCTGCATGTCTGTGACCAGGGGCCCATTGTCTCATTATCCGCCCATGCCTTTAAACATTTTATTTAAACACAGCTTCAAATGATCAGTCGTGTCAAATGACGAGCGAAATGCTGTTGCCTAGTCTGATGAGAAGACACTTCTGGTATTAGCTAAAGGCAAAATGATCAGCTTTGAGCCACTGATTCTTGAAAAACTTTCCGACTGACATGTCACTTCTCGTTGTCTTGTAGGAGTGACAACATTTAACATCACTTCATCTCATCTATATAAAAAGCAAACTCATTCCTAATAAAGTTTTGAAGAGGTTCTGCGTGACTGGCAGCTGAGAGAGTCTTATACATCAGACTGATTAGTAAACATGCATTAATGTAAAGAACATGTTTTTTCATTTACTTCTTTTGTCCTAATAATTAAACTGTATGCAAATCATTCATAGATGGATGGTGGCAGAGAATACTAATTAGAACTGTAAATCATCCTTAATGTTTGAAATACTTTGTTGAATATTTATAACTGTAATTTACTATATTTCGACTGTAATTTGACTCATAAATTAATCTCCATCTGACCTTTTCTTACAGCTCACATATTTCCCTCCCCACACAGCACATCTACATTGTTTTTTAATCAGCAGAACAATACTCAGACAGCAGCTGTAGAAATTAAATGTACTATCTTAAGGTTATATTAGCATAATAAATATACAGTACGGTGCTGCTTTGTTTGCCTTAAGCAAACACTGATTATAATTAGTGATTTAGATTATAGTTTCTGCTGCAGAAAATAAAACTGAGTGAAGAGGAGGGGCTTATTATTTGTTTGTGTGTGGGAGTGTGTGTGTTTGACCTTGAGCTTGTGTGCATCATTACATTATGTTCACATGTAAAAGTCCAACAGAAAGCTCTGTGATAAACCTGAAAGCTGCCTTTTGTAACTCTCACTCACTGTACTCTTTTTTAGCGGCGAGGAAAGATTGCGACTTCACAGAGATACACTGTTAATCTGATTGTTCTGACCCCGCTGCTCTATGCTAACCCGTAATGGATCGTCTGCGCGCTCACAATGGCCATGAAAGAGAAATTAGACTCGCAGAATGGAGGCAGTTCAACTCCGCAATCTGCATAATGAACTTTAAGCTGCTGAACCCCGACTGTGACTTTCTCTTTACTTCACTTCTTCGTCTCCTCTCTCCCATAACAGGCTGCGGCCGGCTGATAGCGGGCCTTCAGTCAGCGAGGACAGAGCTGTGATGTTTCTATCAGCAGACAGACAAATGGATGAACTTCCGACTGTGTCTCTGAAGCCCCACCAGCCCTCCTCCTCCTCCTCTTCCTCCTCGCCACTCTGCCCTCTCACCTCCACATCCCTTCTTCTGTCAGCCCTTCCCTTTGTCTCATTTTGCCTTCTTGTCTCTCTCTGACTCCTTCCTGCTCTTATATAAACCATTACTTATCTGTCTTTTATTCCTCTATCATCCCCTTATACTTTGTCATTATGTGTTTCTGAAACTGTGAAACATTTCCATTTGAAAGCAGCGTCCCATTAATCATTTCAGAGTCCGTCATCCTATTTGTGTGTCTGCATTTTGTGGTGTGGACTGGTAGTTGTTGTTTGGGTGGTGCTTTCAACTTGTCTGTCCTTAGTGGGCAGCTCAGTTGCCAGAAGAAAATGCTGGTATAGCATATTCCTGCAAATCACAGATATGTTACATCTGTATGTTTCATACATATCTTATCAACGTCTCCAAAGTGACACACCAGCAGTTCTGATTACACACATATAAGCTGACTTGTCACTTGTCATCATGAGGTGGTGGGGATGGTGTGAGACCCACCGGTGAGACGGCTGCCAAGCTGCAGACCACTGTTCCAACAACAACACCAGTTATTTTTTCGAGAGAAGCTGGCAGCATTGCCAGCTGAGATTGTGCCACCAAAAGTGAATATATTATAGGCCAGAACATCTTTTCCTATCCATAGCGAAATGGTTTTTGTGCCTAAACAAAACTACATGTTAACCAAGGCTTTGTTGAACCATAAAGAAACATAACTTTTCATCATATCTGTTATAATGTACAAATGTTACATATCCGTGGTTTGTAGAAGCGTAAAATGCCGACACTTATTCTGGTGACTGGGCTGCAGTGGGAGATCATCAGTAGTAGAAGAACTCCTTTACTTGAGTAAAAGTAGAAATATTGTAGTCTAAAAATACTCAATTATAAAGGAAATTTCTGAAATCAAAATGTTACTAAGTACAGAACTATTTTTGGCAAAATTTTATCAAAAGTAAAAGTCCTTATAATGCAGAGTGGTTTCCTTGAAAGTGTTGTATTATTAGATAATATTTCATTATTCTATTACATTACTATTGAATACATCTAACAGCGTTTTAATGTTGTAGCATTTGTTGTAGATGTTGACAAAAAAACAATTTAACACACTTTGCATACAACTGGAATTAGTCATTTAGTACCACATTATCTTGGAAGCATACGTTTTCTTGAGCTCAGTCTCACTCCAAAGTTGTCAAAACCCACCGCATGGGCAGTGACTTGCGGCGTCAGACACCAATGAGAAAAGGAGTTTTTAAATGTCGGCATGATGCATGGCTGGTTGCCGTTATAGTTTAACAGTGCCCGGCAGCACTGGGGGAAACACAACGGGACAAGGACAAAAGTTAAGGCGGCAAAACAAACTCGAACAAACATTGACCTTCGGCCGACAGAGCAGTGTTCGTGTCCCGTAAGATTCCAAAGACAAACCCTGTTCTTTTTTCTAAACCTAAACACTTCCTTTTGTTGCCTAAGCCCAACCATATGCTTTAGTTTCACCATGTTGTACCGATGTAGTGCGTTTATTTTGAAAGAGACTGTATGCAAACGTTAAACTACCTGTGAAAACGGAAGTGTATCTTGGAAGAAGAGAACTTGACACCGTGTCCAAGAAAGTCAACCACCAACGCATCCAGGGTACCTTGCACATTGTATGTGGACGTGGAAAGTCCATGACCAAACATCAATATGTGACAAGGTTGGAGTGACAATGTGTTGGTTTTTTTATGTAAAAAGTATCAAATAAATGTAGGGGAGTAAGAAGTGTAATTCTTGCCTCTGAGATGTAGTGGAGTAGATATGGGAGTAGACACAGTGGTGGCTGAGGCTACCATACAAGGTGCCACCTGCTACTCAGTTCTAACACACTCACACACCGATGGAACAGCCATTGGGAGCAATTTAGGGTTCAGTATCTTGCCCAAGGATACTTCGACATGCGGACTGGAGGAGCTGGGGATCGAACAACCAATATCCTGATTACCCACTCTACCTTCTGAGGCACAGTAGCGCAACATAGAAATACTCAAGTAAAGTTCAAGTGGCGTAATTCAAAATTATACCTAAGTACAGCAACGTATTCTCATACAACGGTTCGTACGATATCTAACAAATTACCACCCCAGGAATGATGTTACGTACTTAACATAAAGCTATGTACCTAAAATAAAGTTACATAGGTTAGGTATAGGAACGTTACGTGGATTAAGTTTATGAAAAAACATGGAGATAAACTTGCTTTCACACAGTTCCAAACACTAGTCTCCTGGAGGAAAGTCCTGTTTTTCACAGCCTTACAGATTATGTGAGTTATGAGAGATGTACTTTGCATACAATGATATTTAAGACAATGGAGAGACACTATTGGCACATTGTGGCAATGCTGTTTTGTCCCTTGTTTCTATCACTGGAGTTCATTAGAAGCTGCTGTTGAAGCTGAAATTAGAGCTGCTGCTATTCACCTTTGCCTGAAGCTGTTTGTCTGATCACCAGCTCACCAGATGTTTGTGCCAACACATAAACTCGTCAGCCAGTCAACAACGTTTTTGAAAACTTTTTTTTTTTTTTTTGCATTTTAGTTAAAGCTCAAAGAAGCTGGAGAAAAGAGAAAGGCGAGGAAAAAAAGTGGTTACGAAGAAGAGTGGATGTGAGAAAGTGGACGTCAGAGAGTAAGGGAGGAAGAGAAGCTTGACAGAGGAGGAGGAGGAAGCCGGAGAAAGACTGTCAAGGTGAAGGAGGGGAACTGTTTTACTTTTCCCTTTGTGATGTTCCCCTGAGGATCTCCATTTATCTCTCTTCCTCTCTCTCTCTCCTTTCTCGGCATCAAATAGAAATCCCCTGGTTACGTTTCCACCTCCCGGTTCTCTCCAAGTCATTTGGCATTTATATTTAAGCCTGAGGAGATGCTGGAGAGCCAACATTCTCTTTACCCTGAGGTAAGTCTGGATGTTGCGCTGTGTCCTTTCTGTTTGTGCTTCCTGTCATCTCTTTATCCCTTATCTACTTTGCTGGCTGTTTTTCATCTCCTGTTTACTTGCAACCCAATCAGAGAGTCCAATCTACAAACTTCAGCAGCATTACGCCCACAGCCAGATGCATCAGTCTCTCTGTCTGTCTCTTGTGGACATGAAGTCAGAAACAGACTGTCCTCAGTGAAACAAACTTCCCTTTGGCGTTGTGACTCACCTGTCCATCAAGACAGACAGAAAAAAGCTTTCAAACTCTAGAAACATGACCTTATTGTTGCCATTTACCTGCTTTGACCTGCTGTAACTAAGGTGTTAGACAGAATAATTTTTTTACTCTAACCCTAACCCTAGCTTCTGTGCTGTAGTTGTGTATCAAAGACGCAAGCAAAGCAACACAGTACATAAAATGAGCACAGTGAAAGGTCAGGTAAGTGGGAACACCATGTTTAACTATATCTTTAAACATTACAGCTAAAAATGACAACATAAATTCCAGAAAATCCATTGCCAGTTGAACTGGAATTGAATGTTATTAGCACAGTGATTCACTGTTGAAATCCTTCTGTTTGTTTTTATTTTGTTAAAGCTGCACTAATCAATTAATCTTGTATCTTTAAACCCATCTTTACCTGCCCTCCCAGCATGACAAAATTTTGCAATCCACCCTATTCCTAGCCCCCATGATACCTTGCATGAATTATGTGTGCAACTTCTTGTGTTGAGCCAAATCCAGCAATTTCTAATGGTAACAGTTTGCTTACAGTACTCTATTCTTCTTTCCAAAAGCAATTGCGAAATAAAATGTGGAACACACCAACTGTTATAACTCAAACAGGATTATGTGATCATACCTCTGCCATCTCTGACAGCCATCTCAAAGCATTGTTTTTTTTCCCTTTTCAACCAAGCATGTTAGCAATTAGCTCGCCTTGCTCCATTAAAATACTGTTCCTGTCTCACAGGAAGTTGAGCACATATCATTTCTACAGTAGTGCCCTCAGGAGTAAGGTGGATAAAGCAGAGAGAAATTCTGCAAGTCACACCTGACATTAATGTGTATGAAAAAATAGCTCAAGGTTACTTCATTGTTTTTCTTTTGCGTGTGTGTGTGTGTGTTTTGCTCAGGTGGATATCTTCTTTCAGTACTACTCTGTTTTCAGGGCCTTCCTTTGTCAGTCGAAAGCTTCAGCAGATCACTGATACAGATCCAATTTAATTACTGGCTTTCCCAACAACCAAAGAGACACGTTTCTTGCTTCTCCAAATGCTGATTAGATGATTCAAAGACAAGACAATGGATATCGTGATGTTTTATTGTCACTACCCACACTGACTTTGTTAAATTGAGACAAACGCACAACATTTAGTCGTGCTGTCTTCTCCAGTTGAAACAATCACGCTAACTACTCCGGTTGTGTTTGCCAAATGGAACCAAAAGTGAGAACTTGTGTTTCCTAAATGCCACAGATCTGAATGGCTCATCAGAGAACGATAAAAAGCATTTCATACACAAATAAAACAGACACACGCTGCTAAAGGAAATTAACAGCTTAACAGGGTCATTTGTGTCTGGTCTCATCTCAGTTTAGGAAGCTCACACAAACACTGCTGGTAATTTTGCGGCGATTGTTACATCCTCTCTGGGATTTCTTCTGTGTGAAAATTAAGTCACAAAAGGCAAAAATGCTTTGTGAGTGAGGATGAACACATCAGAGACTCAAAACAACCCCTCTGGAAACACAAACAAGGACAAACATGATCTGATTTGGACAGTCTGGGGACAAATGAATCACAACAACGCTGAGGTATCCTGCAGCATCTCCTCTCTGCCTGACCTACGCTGACACGGGTCAATGGACGAGATTGTTTTGTGGTCACAGGGAGAAGAAAATAAAAACAGAGTTTGGAAACTTGAGGAGAAGCTCTGCGGTCGACTGTCAGAGACACTAATTGGTTTTCCTGCCTGAGGTGGAAAACTGAGGGGTATTCTGAATCCACAGCTGTAGCTGCAGGTGATTGACAGTTTAGGGGTAAGAGACCGAGCTCAGACAGAAGCTGGAGGCCGAGCAGAGGGCAGGGACCAGTGGAGAGGTTTGTTTGGTGCCCAGAACGGTGCAGAGGTCTGGGGCCAGGGGTGCAGGATGAGGCTAGGCTCTGGCTGGGGGTGGGCCAGAGGGCTGATCCAGAGCCAGGAAAGTCTGTCAGCTAACTAAAATCAAGTTAAATCAAATGAAAACTTCAGTTTGGAACTCATAAAATTAAATGAATGTGATATGAATGAATGCACAGACTTTCCAGGTTAAAACATACAGTATACCTGATGGAAACTTGATGTGTGTCCTCTACATGTTAAGTTAAACCATGGTCTTCCCCTGATAACAATATAAACAGTACTACAGTGGCAAAATAAGTTTATAGATATTTAGATTTAGCAATACTGCAATATATAAAAGTTTTGCATTAAAAAATGTGACTTAAAGGAACATATCACCACCTGAATAATAATTTGTATATCAGTTCTTCACCTTGAGTTACACTGAATTCATGATGAAAATTTTGTTTTTCTCGCAAGCCATGAACAGAGAATACAAAAACAGAAATTCCTGATGAATTGAAGTCATAGGGGTCCATGTTTCAATCAATCAGTCAAACAAACTTTATTTATATAGCACTTTTCATACAAAAATAATGGATAATAGGATAATAATAACAGGAACTGAGGAAACTGAGGAACGGAGGAAACGTTATCATGAGTGTGGAAACACCAGAGGCATAATAAAAACTCACAATAGAAAACAAATTTAGATCCATCAATAAATTAGCAAATAAATAAGTTAAAATAAATAAATAAGTGACAAAATAGAAGAATATGCCAGCTAAAAAGAGAGATTAACAAAACAAATACACAATAATCATAAATGAAAATTTTTTTTTTTGCTTTTCCTCTTTTCTGACCTATAAATGTTGTTACAATGTCGGATACGATGCCAAAGCGTCAAATAATGAGGTTTATGCATTTGGACATGAGCCCTGCAAGCTGTCTTGGGTGGCTCTGTGTTTTACTGTCTTTTTTTAACAGAGTAGTCCCATTGACGTCAATGCGTGCCGGACTTACTTATATGGGCATACCCAGGTATTTGCCATACAGGTAAGCAGGTAATGACAATAACAAGCTACGGCTAACGGCTAACGTTACTTACCATCCAGAGACGTCTTGAAGTAACCTCTGTACTTGAGAAACTTCAGGCTGTCCTGTCTCTACCTCCGGATTGGAGGTTGACATTTTCAAAAGTGAAATTCTCTCAACTTCCGCACCAGCAAAATAAGGAGGTGGGGCTTGGCAGCGCTGATGCAGCCAGAGACACAGCGTCCCAAAGATCTACAAAGCTTTCGGTGCAGGTAATCGCGTGTAGCTGCTCTATAGGAGTCCAATAATCAAATACAAAGGCCCGAAAATGAGTATAATAGGTCCTCTTTAAAAAAAAAAAAATGAATTAATTAAAATAATAATAATAACAGCAAAACTATATCAAAACATCAGTTTAGAAACTATCACACAACTGTGCAGTATAAACCAAGTCAAAAATATCCATTCATATCCTTAGTGCCTCCCAAACACACCTTGTGATTTAAAAACATTTAACAGCATAAACAGGTTTAGGCACAGACAAGTAACGTGACTGTGATGATTATGTGGGCACGGTAATTGATATACAAATAATCATTTGCGGGGGGGTGCATTCTCTGAGATTTCTGCCTCTAAGACAGTGGAGGTGAATGGAATATAATTTGTGCGGTTAGGGTATAGAAAATGACATTTAAAATAATTCAGATGTCACTATAGTTTTCATCTGAACTTCTATGTACTTTTGGTAGATTAGTAACACAAAAAACAACCGCTCTAATTCTCCTGTTATTTATGGAAAGAGATGTAACTAATGGCATTAAAGAAAAAAAAAAAAAACAGTAAGCTTAACAAATTATTATCCATTCACTTCCATTGTCCTGAAAACAGAGATGTCAGAGACAGACATCTTAAAACCTGGATTACACCAAAACCATCTGCATGTCTAGATACAACACAAGATGATAAACATGATGAAGCAGACACTGTGGCTACCACATGGCAACAACAGTAAAATTGGATTAGGTCATCATTAACAGACCTGTGCGAATAAATTTACTCAAAAAGAGAGGACACTTTGGGTGCATTCCAAACTGCATACTTTTTCTTTTTACCTTTACTAAGGTACTGTCACTGCCCTTAAAAGTAAGCACTGTTGCACGTCGTATGCACACAGTTGAGACATACTACTTCCTCATAGCGTTACGCCCTGAACTTTGACCCTCTTACTTACATCTGACCTCTCTTACTACAGTACAGTAGAAACTGCCATCATACTGCATTTGACATACTATGTAGTGGGGCATACTAAATCTTTTTCTGGCGTACTATATAGTATGGTAGTATGGGTATTATGGTTATTGAGTCTTTCAGAACTGGGAGAAGATATACGTTTCTGTTGATTTCCAGGAAATGAAGGTGTTGAAAGAAATGAGATTTTTAAGACATTTGCATCAAAAGTGGCAGTAGTATTTCAGAAATCATATTTGTAGAACTGAAGATCATTAAAACTATGAAATCTTGACAGGAAAAAGCATAAAGACAAAAAAGTATGGTGTAGTATAGTACAGAGTACAGCAGTCTGCTGGAGCTAGAATTTATCCAGAGATACTGGAGTATAGATGGATAAATGGCCTAATGCAATATTCAAGAATATGAAAATATTGCATATTAATGTTGAATGAGATGTATGCTAGGGTAGAAACTGGAGGGGAGTGGAAAGAAAAGGATTGTTGGAAAGGGACAAAAAATGGGAAGGTGGAAGATTTGTTTCAGTGTCAGTTCATGATTAAGTCGTCATGTTTCACACTCCGGTACAGCAGGTGGCAGCATGCAGTTCCACATTGGTTTGCAGCCTGCATTATTAGAGACTAAAGAAACAGGAAAGAGAAGGAGATGAAGAAGAAGAGGAGGAACACCTGCTTTACAGGACCACAATCAGAAAGCAAGAGTATCTTCTACTCAGGTAGGATGTTTTTGCTTCTTCTTTTTCTCTTGGGATGAAACCAATGTGTTGTTTATCTGTGTGGCTGTGTTAAATTAAGAATGGCTTCATTTTACTAGAAGTGTTTTCATTTGTATGAGAGAGCATGTGCATGTGAGGCTGTCTTAGAAAAAAGCTGCAACTTTGTCCTTAAAGTGCCACCAAACACTTTGAGCAGAGAGCACTGGGTTTATTTTTGTTTATGTCTCCCCAAGTTTAAAAACCTTGACATTCAAAGAATAGGCTTTCTGTCTAACACTCACCAAAGCCAGGTGAGTGTCCCTGCTCTGGGGCAGTTTAACATTGAGCTTGAGCTTTAAAAACGTCTTGATGGGAGCTCTCTATCTTTATCCTCCATTTTGGGAGTTGGAACGAGGGCTTTGTGAGGAGCTTTTTCTCTGCTGTGATTTATTTGGTGACTGTAGATGTTTTTGTAGCTGGTCTGAGGTCACTCTCCGTCATGTCATAGAAGTGCTTTCTGTCAACTTTCTGTTTTCAGAGAAGCAGAGGAGTTTAAATGGCTGAAATGTTGTCAGGTCTCCCTGTCCTTTCATTTTCTTTCCTCCCATCGCAGAGGTCAGAGGATCCCAAACAGAGCTGTGAAGGGTGAAAAACAGTCTTCTGGAGGGGATGATTCTCTGTCCATCTCAGGATCATTCACGGTGCTTTTACTTTGAAACTGACCTCTGATGGATAACCTCCATGTCAGGCCGTGTCTGTGCTGTTTACTCCACTTTTGAAAGATATTGTTTGCCAGAATCCAGTGAGCTCAAATAATTGTTGAGTCACAGGAAGTGTCGGCGCTGCTTGGTGCACTAAATATTAACTGTAATTCCACAACTGCAGCGATCTGTCTGTTCTTCCTCTCTTGTCTCCTCTCACCTCGGGCTGTGTTGTAATATTCAGCTCACTGTACTAAAACCCAAACTTTGCCTGTGGTCACAGGACAGGATAACACAGTGATTACTTTAATAATTCAATACTCCAGTAGTTCACCACAAGTTGAAACTGTGAATGCTGAAATATTTCATTTAAAGACAGATGGTGAATCCTGGAAAACATATTTAATCACACCATAAAGTTCGCTGAAGTTGCAGCACTAACTAAGACGGCGAATATTAGAGGATTTGATTCCTTTTCTAAAATATAACCCTGATGGTTAACACTGGCAGCAGGGATTTACTTCGTAACACCCAACTGATTTACGGGACCGAGTGGCGACTGCAGGAAATTAAAAACAAGACAGAGCTGAGTTAACGTGTTATCATCATTCTGCTGGAGAAAATAGGAGGAAAGCAGAAGAGGATGAGTGAAGGAAATGAGGGATAGAGGAAACAGATTACAGAGCTCAACAAGCATTTGATAGACTGTGACAAAAGATATCAGGGACTCAATTTACTAAATGATGCAGGTATCAACAGAAAATTATTTTAGAAATCAAATCTGCTGCAGCTGGTGGAGCTATGATGTCAAATCTTCCCGTACTTTAGTAAAAGTCCCGACTGGTTGATGGTATGCATATGTCACTACTTCCTTTAGTTTAATCCACTTATTATCAGTACTGCTTTCCAGGGAGTCCTGAGGACACTATAAAACTACAGTGACAATTAAAAGTAGATAAAGCACACTGCAAGGTGGTCTTGAATGCAGCGATTTCCAGGTGGGCCCCACCTCTTGCTGCTGACCTTCTGCAACCGATAGTGGCCAGCATGGGCAGGTTATCAGACAGCGGGCCTCTGGAGGAAGGCAAACAGACTTTGTGGTGGTTTTGTGTCTCTTTGTAGTCATTTGTGTCTCATTGTGGTTGTTTTGTGTCTTTTTGTAGTTGTTTGGGTCTCTCTGAGGTACGTTTGTGTCTTATTAAGGCAATTTTGTGTCTCTTTCTTGTAGTTTTGTGTCTTTTTTGGTTGTTGCAAGTGAAGGCCAGGGGGCCCGCTGACCCTGTGCCTGTTAGGTCTGCTCACTGGTGGTGAAGATTTAAATAACACTGTTAACTCAGTTACTTGAATTCTGTCCTTTATGCCATAAATTCTGGACATTTGCAGACGTTTTGTCAGTCTTTGTGGCCAACTGGCAGCTTTTGAACATGTAAGAGTCACCAAACAGAAGTTGTACAAGTGGCTTAGATTGTGGTAGCGTTGTAAATCTCTGTCTTTTTGCAGGTCTAGCAGAAAAGGTATTCAGATCCTTTACTTAAGTGAGAGTACTAATACCACACTGTGAAAATACTGCACTACAAGTAAAAGTTCTGCATTCAGCACTTTACTTAAAGGTCCAGTGTTTAGGATTTAGTGGTAACTAGCAGTGAGGTGTTAAGCGTGTAGGAGAATTACAGCGGACAACACAAAACGCAAAATGCCCAATCTAGAGCCATTGTTTGGTTTGTCCATTGTGGACTACTGTAGAAACAACATGGTGGACTGAATGGAAGATTACCTGCTCCATATGTAGATATAAACTGCTCATTTTAATGTAACAAAAACACAACAATTCCTAGTTTTAGGTGATGATAAACTAATGAAAACCTTATGAATGTTATATCAATTTCCACAAATAGATGCCCCCAAATCCTACATTACTAATTAATATTTCTGCTGCATTATTTGTATGTTGTATTTCACTGCTGTAGATGTTTGCAGTTATGCTAATTTTAACATCTTTATATATAGTAAGATAGTTTAATCTACAGTATATTACATTATATTTTATAAGATCATCATGTCTTTGTAGTGTCGATGTACTGTGAGAACCACATATCTTTTAAAAATCAACTTAAAAAACAAAACAAAAAACAGCCTGTTTTATAGCTTTGTGATGAAGCATTTTCCAGCTAATCCAAGAAAGTTTTTAAGAGTATATTTAGCTTAGAAGTGGTGAATTTTCTCAACATATAAAGGAACACTTCATCCATCAGTTTATCACAAACATTAAAATTCATTCATATTTAGGAAAACAGGATTTTCACAGAACAGGAATGGGGATGAAAAACTGCATCTGAAAGGTAACTAAGGCTTGCAGACAAATGTAGAGGAGTAAAAAGTAGGCTGTAATATTTACCGAGATGTGATGGAGTAGAAGTGTAAAGTTACATAAAAAGGAATTACCAACCATATTGCCATAAATGTTGGCATTGTATGATTCTGCAAACCACAAATATGTAACATTTGTATGTTTCAAATGCAACAGATTTGTCAAAACTTAACATGTCTTTATATTTCAACAATGCTGTGGCCAACATGTAGTTATATTTAGGCACTAAAACCACTTGGTTATGGTTAGAAAATATCATGTTTTGGCTAACCTGGTTTTGTTGCCGCAACCAGCCCTTGAAATGCCCCAATGCCCCGCTAGAAAACACACCCACGGTGTTGTTTATTGCTTTCAAACACTGGTCTGCAGCTTAGCCGCCACCTCACCGAGGTTTCACGCCATCCACCATCTTCTCCACATCCTGATAACAAAGTCAGCTCATATGCATGTAATCTGGACTATGTCACTGTTGATGTGTTGATATTCTACGTATGAAATGTACAAATGTAACACATCCGTGGTTTGCAGAGACGTACAATAGTGACACTTTCATCTGGCGTCTGGGCTGAAATACTCAAGTAAAGTACAAGTACCACGAATTTGTGCTGAAGTACAGTCCTTGAGTAAATGTACTTAGATAAATTCCACCACTGCCTTACATCCAGTGTAGTGTGAAAACTGTAATAGTCGATTTTTAGAGTGATTAGCAGGTAGACAAATACACGGAAAAGTTCTAAGAAAACTCAGCTTCTGAATGCTCAAACAGATCATGATGCTGGTGTCATGGTGCAGTTAGCACAGTCGGGTCATCATCACCTTTCCTCCCAGGTGAAAATAATGTTGACGATTCAAAGCCTCCCTGTGGTGGCAGGAGTATTCACCTGAGATATTAAAACACTCCCATAATCAGTTTCACCGCACCACTAGACCAAAAAAATAAACCATCTCTTTAATTAGCTTTTTCTAATTTACCTCCTGTACTGGGGGCAGTGCTCCCTATAGGGCTGTGAGGTGAGACGACCCGCTGGTTACAGGAGTATTTTGTATCACTGTAAATTCCCACTTTGGAAGTTTTCTTCTAACGATACCCTCTTGTAACACTTGTGTTTCCTTGATGAAACTAAATGTTAATGTTATGGCCATTAGTTCTACTATTTTTAACTTTGTTTTTAAGGCGTCATGTTATCTTCTGTCAGTTTGGTATTGATGACTGTTATTGACCTCTTTATACTGCAATGCCCATGAGCCTCAGCTGCGATTGCTTAGCCAATCAGAGGCATGAATTAAAGATTATCCAAATTTAAACTTTGAATTTATGCAGTTGAGAAGAAAACACAACACAGTTGCCAAATTCATAAGATACTGATCTAAAATCTATAAGTGAACTGAAAAGAGAGTTTTTTTTCCAAGTTTCTACAAAGTGAAATCTTCAGCCTCTGCTCACTGCAGATGCAGCACGGGGGGGAAAAAAAATCAGAAAACAAGAGCAGAACTTTTTCCATTAAAACTTTTCTCAGAATTCTAAGATAATCTTGTTAACTCAGGAAAAAAAGGGAAAATGTTTTTTTCTGAAGTGAATGCATTATGCTCCTGTACAAATGTTCCTTAGTAGTCATATTTGACCTCTCACCTTATGTTGTCTATGTTTTGATTGATTTACAAAGTCTGGATGGCATTAAAAAAAAACAACATTAAATGCATTATATACATCCATTTTTTTGCAAACCAGATGCAAACCACATTTGGAGGTTGTTTGAAATGCCATTCCAGTGAGATTTCTGCAGATGTGTCTCAGTCTGGCTGCTCTGGAAGCTCAAATTGGATTTCACAGGGACTTTTGTGTAATGTTAGTGTATCGCTGAGGGTGAGCTTTTCCAGTGAAGCTGCATGCGTGATGAGCAAAATCTGATGTACAGGACACCATAGAAGTTAACTCTGCGGTTGACAATGTTATATACATATTAAATATCTCGGTAAGGCTGCATGAGAGAGACTTACTTAATTTTGCCCAGAAGCTAACATTAACCTTTACACAGCTCCAACACGGGCTTGTAATCAAGCGTTAGACTGCGGTGTCTTTTTGGAGACTTAAAAATAAAATAAATTGTAAAATAAATTCATGATGATAAATTAGCCTGTTAACCTCCCTTTCTCATGCTTCCGAGTTAGAGCTATGTAGTTGACACCACAGTAGTGTTTAGTTGACACTGACACACATCGCTACCACTGAAAGCCATGGAGATAGGTTGGTGACACACACATCTGATCCAGTCGTGGACAGTCTGTCTTAAAGATAGGATTTGAGAAACAAACAAAATTTGCCTGCAGTCTAAATGTAGCCTTTGACTTTAGCCACAATAGCTGCCCGAAATAACTACTCCTCTTTTACAAATCTATTGTAGTTTGTTTCTGCATCATATATGACAGACTTATATGTTTGTACTCCTCATCCAAAGTCCAAAATATCTAAATTTCTTTTTATATTTCTTGTTGTTTGGCCTTTCCTTCCCTCCTTGTAGCTTCCACTTCCACTGCCTTCAGTTTTGAAGTATTTTACAGGTCAGTCTCTTTTCCCTTGTTTAATCCCCTCCTTCTGCAAAATACAACTGACACATCCCCTTTTTTTCTCCTGGGCTCAGTTTTTCTACCCTTGTGTCTCCCTTTGATAACATTTACAGGGAAATAAGCAGTTTTCTGCGACGCATACTCAGAGGATTCACATTTAAAGACGCTTCAAATCATCTTAAAGCATGAAACCTTCCACACCCTCTCCCTTTCAGCTTCTGTAGTCACAGTCCTGGTTCAAGGGTATTTTTAGACAGCTCGTCAAGGACAATCCTACGACTGTGGCCAAGCAGATAAACCTCTGCAAACGTTTTCACTTTTTCGTAATGTAAAAATACTTTTATATGTCCTTGACAAGGACAAAGATGAACCATCGCTTACAGTGGTGCATGCAGGGTGAAGTCACTGTCCTGTGGTCTTTGTGTCACTGCACCATGTTATTTCTTCATCTTTCTCTTCCATCCAAAGCTCCTGGAGAGAAGGTGGGTGTCACCTTGAGGATTGTGATACAGGATGATTTTTTTTTTTTTGTGCTGTGGGGGTATACAAAGCAATCTGCTGCTGCTTTTACTGTCCTGCTGCAGTTGTTGCAAAATTGATTTTAGTCTCTGCTGAACGACAATGCAAAGGCAGGCAAGCAGGGAGACAGGTTGATTAGCTTCCCACAAAGGCAGACAGGCTCCCAGATCTCATCTCATCCGTAAAATAAAAGGAGCATTACATTGAGAATGTATGGGAGAGGACACACACCACAACAGACCAGAGAGTCTCACGTTGGCAGAGAGGAGAGCGCTGCTGCAGCTTAAGGATTATTCAGAGAGATGGATGGAAATAAACAGGTTTAAAATAGACTGGACTGTCAGACAATGATCCATATATACAGTAAATGAAATGTCTGGAGGGCTGGGAGGTTCTGATAAAGGCTCATAACACATACATATACTCACATACACAACATATTTCCAAACTGGCATGAGTAATCTATCACAGGCTCAGGGGAACGCTGTGTGTTGATATGGCTACTTTACTATCTGCCCATTTGAATAGAGTCTGTGCTGAGAATCCCTACACTGTATATTGATACAGCAGAATATATAGATTATACATACAGACAGCATTGCTCTGCCTCCCTCCAACTCTGCGGAATGATTTCTGCTACACAGTTTTGGGATGATCTCAGGCTGCAGAGAGACACTTAATTGAAGTCCTCTTGGTTTGCGCTATGGACATATTGATAGATAATGAGCCTCATGTAGCAACGTTCTCTTAAATTTCCTCTTAACTTTCTTTTGAGAAGTCAACTTCAGATGCACCAGATGTTCTCAAAGCTGCTCTCATACAGGTGTGCTAAATGATGAATCCCACTGCATCATAAGTAATCTATTAGCATAGGTAACACCCCCTATACATTATGTAAGGGCAGGTGTTGTGCCGTGTGCAAACACTGGCACATGCACAAGAATTGGAGAGGTGCCACCAAACAGGCTGTTAGAAGAAGTGCTGCAGTAGTGAACTCAACGTACTGTTAAATAAACTTAAACAAAGTAAACGTGATTTTCAAGAGTGTCAGTGCTGGTGTTACAGGAATATCAAAACCCAGTAATGGCGAAGCATTTATGAGGCTGTCAGCAGCAGAGTGATGCACAGTGACTGAAATTACAGTTATTGGGATCGATAGACTGAGTGTATAAGTATTTCCTTAGCCCACAAGTTTAATAATTCAGTCATCATAATTACTCTAAAATGTATACTGACCTTTCCTATCATTGAGTAAACTGACAACCTCGGACTAGGTGACATGTCTTATTGATATTTCATATTGTATTTAAAGCATAACAATAACAGTTCAGAGCATGATAAACTGTACAATTAACTCAAACAGTGAATGCAGTAACTGCAGTAAGTTTGTGTAAAGCAAGCAATTTGGATGATTTTGAGCAGATTATTTCCTGTGAACGTTGCACCACAGATGACTTTTTGTGATATTTTTAGGATTGTTTTGTACAATTCTCTTTGCTATAACCTCCTGAGACCCTGTGTCCTCATATGAGGACATCACATTTTGGGTTTGCTGTATCTTAAACCGTTTAACTCAGACCTGTTGTCCTCGATCATGGACACTCTTTTGTGCCATCTAGTGGTAGTAAGACAACAATACATTAATCTGTGTAAAAATAAGATGGCAGCCAAGTCAGTCTGCAGCTGATAGTGACACAAAAGTGGACAAGGTCTAAAACCTGATCACATTTTATGGTTGAAACTTCTTTATTTATGATTGATAATATTCGTAGTTTGATATGGCAACAAATGTAACGAATTTTAACGATGCTGTTAATTAGAAAGTACTTGTTTGAGGACACTGGGACTTTATTATCGTCTCATCTGAGGACATTGGGACTTTATCGTTGTTGACAATGTTTACCTTTTTTAATATTTATCAGGTCCTACTGATCCTAAATAGCTAGGAGAAATTAAAAATGCATACCAAACAAAAGTTCAGGTCTCAGGAGGATATGTATTTTTTTTTTTTATTGACAACAATCAGACATATTTAATAGGTTCTTTTTTGACAAATTCAGTGATTTCCCCTCCCTGATGCTTGATCATTGTTCTGTTAGCTCTTTAGTTGTTTTAATTATGTACTTTTCTGAAGCAGGACCAGGCTGTTTAGCTATGTGAAGGCTATGTGAATACAGCCTGTGTTCAGATCTTTACCGTGCCCTTATCCTGTGAGATTGTTTTAAGTTTATACCCTAAATAATATTCTATAATAATCTAAATCTATGTCATAATCTAAAATAATCTTACACTCCTTAAAATCAAGATGGCCTCGCAACCCCCCATGAAGGTTTGGGGACCCCTAGTGGGAGTCAGGACCCCCAGGTTGGGAACCAGTGCCGTAAAGGATCTTTGCCTGGGTGGTCAAAACAACTCAGCAGGTCATTTGATGATTTATAGAATATGGAGAAAAAAAAGTGTTTAATGTATGTTATTCAGTTGTTATGTAACCAGGACAGAGCCAATTTTGGCTGCATAGTGAGCACCTTTATTCACCTTTATACCTCAAGTACATTTTCTTGATAATATTTGGGCGGCTGTGGCTCAGAGGTAGAGCGGGTCGTCCACCAATCGGAAGATCAGTGGTTTGATTCCTGGCTCCTCCAGTCTGCATGTCGAAGCATCCTTGAGCAAGATACTGAACTCCACATTGCTCCCGATGATGCTTCCATCGGTGTGTGAGTGTGCGTAGCAGGTGGCACCTTGTACGGTAGCCTTGGCCACTAGTGTATGAATGTGTGTGTGAATGGATGAATGTGACTTGTAGTGTAAAAAGCGCTTTGAGTGGTCAGATGACTAGAAAGGTGCCATACAAATGCAGATCCATTTACCATTTACCAATATCCGCATACTTTAAAGCAGTCGTTCCATCTGGTCCAGCGACAAGGTCCAGATTTCTCCTTAGTCATTAGTTCAACGCCCCCACAGTTTAATACATTCAGCGTCCTACCTTCGTTTGGCCATGTCGTTGAGCTAGGTAGTTGTCTCTGTCAAGTATCTGTCCGTTAGTCACTTTGTCTACAGCAGGAAATGGCTTTTCAAAATGAAAGCTCTGTGCTGGACGTTCACTGTACTTCAAAATAAAGTGCGTTTTGACAAGTTTGAGAGTCACTTGCAGACCAGAATGAAACTGTGACCCGCGTTTGGACCGTGATCCACCAGTTGGGAACCACTGCTTTACAGTAAAATATCAATGAAGGACTTTAACTTGTGACACAGTATTTCTGTTTTTGCCTATGTAAAATCTTAACACTTCTTCTCTTACTGCTTAAAGCTTTGTTAAAGTGGACTCCTGACTTGTAAAGTTGGAAAAGCACAGGAGCAACTCCAGCACTTATTCCAATGTTGCAATTATTATGAGCTGCTCTGCATGACAGCATCGGCTAAATGCCTAAAATGTAGATGGAGAGATCCTGCCTGCATCGTGATGGACGAGGCGACTGGAGAGAGACAGACGAAGACAAACACAGGCAGATATAGACAGGGACAGACAGAGAGCAAGCCGGGGGGAAAGCTGAACTCAGCGCAGCCACAGAGGGGCTCCTCCTGACAGACAGACTGTTTCTCCCTGCTTGGCTGCTTTAATGACAGGCAGCAAACTCATTCAGCAGGACAAACAAATCACTGGGACAAACCTCAGTAGGCATCTGCCATCACACACACAGACACACACAAACACACTAACACACAGTAACACTGCTCCCTGCTGGAAAATCTATAACTCTGCTGGAATAAAACCGCACACATATAAAAACTGAAAGCTTTGTCCATCTCTCTGCTTCTGCTGAGAGGTCAGTGTTTCCTAATAAAAGACTATAGAGAAAATGAGCGTCACACTCACGCTGGGGATGAAAATACAAAACAAAACAAAGGTGGATCATGCTCATTTTTTCTCTACTAATGTCCATCCAGTCAATATGTCTTTCAGGCCTCACACTCGGGGGTACATTTCAGCTTTTGTGGTTTATTGGACTGCATGAGTTTTTAACCAACAAATCAAAATGAAGCCACGCAGCAGGACTGATAGAAACAGTTGGCACCCTGATATGCTTCATGAAAAATGGTCAAAACTAGAGCAAAACATGCTTGTGCAGAACAGGCCGATTGTTGACCTGCGGTACTGCTGCTTGCTGCATTCTGAGGAACAGCTCATCCAAACAACTTCACACTGTGCTTTCTTGAGTCCTGAAGCAGTACACCTAGGGCCCTAAACAACTCTAAATTTATTATGATGCATAGATATGAAACAGGGGAGCCAGGGTTAACTTCCAGGCTTGGCCAACACATAAACCCTATTGTCTGACTCTACAGTTTGTGACCTCAGTAAACCTGAACCAAACCTCAGCCCACTGGATTTGAATATTTGTACTTTATTTAAATCAGACATTGAAACATTAGATCATATTTTCCTCTCTTGACATTTGGGACTTTTTTCTGTATTGGTTGATTTATAATGATCAAAATTTTATAATTCTAAATTAAAATATAAAATGGGAAAATTTAAAGGTTGGTTTTCAACTGGAGGACAAGAAAGCAGAGTTGGGGATTAATAATTTAATTATTCAGGGAAAATATTTTATTCATAAATGTTTTTTGAAAACTAGCCCCATTTCTAAATGAGATCGTTCTTTATAAAAAAATTTAAAATGCTGTAAAATTGGAAAGGCCCTATTTCTCTATGAATATCTGTGTACCTTAATTCCTGAATGACCACTTGTATTTTGTTTTTATTTTATTTTTGTCTTTATCTTTCATGATTATTTGTTTCTGCCTTGCAGTTAGCTCAGTTATGGTGATATATAACATATAACATTTGTATACATAGTAATATATAATATTATATGACATGCCTCTTTGACTGTAAATTAAAAAATTGGAAAAAAAAATAGCAATTAAAATAACATTTAAAAAAAACCTTAGCCCTAAGGCTAACCACAGCACCAACAGGAAGGAACCTCATATCAACGACAGAGCAGCACATTTCAATACAACATATTTTCAGTTCATAAAAGTTGTAACATCTGGGTCGCCTAAAATGTCTTGTTCAGGTTTGGGTTGTAACATAACTGTAAGACACTCTACGGGTAACAGGCTGTTCATTTTTTCTGGTGAGTGCAGATTGTTTTGAGTCTAGCCAAAATTAGCTTCCCACTTGAGGTGAATTAATGTTACAGATGCACCTTGCTAACCAAGCTAGCTAGCTAGCTAGCACTAGCGTTATGTTAATAAAACAGCCCATGAAAATGTCGTGATAGTTCAGGTTAAGGTTACATTTAGGTAACCTAAATGTGGTTAAAACATTACATTTCTACAGTTGTCACCCTTTATACAGTCTGTGGTGGTCATTAGGTGACATTAAGAGTTTCGTTAACTTTATACTGTGATGCCAAGTTTATACGCGGTAATTCTCAACCGTAGCAGACATTTTACGCACCGCCCTATCCTGATAAGCTAGTATGAATGTGATTCATTGTGATCCATGCATCGTGTTTGAGAAAGACCTTTTGTTTGAAACTGAGTATTTAGTGCCTTTCTGATTTATAGTAAAGTGACCAAATTTCTGAAATGGAACTGGGTGCACTTCCTGTTCGGTGGTCAATCGGCCTATATCACTTAATTATCATGTCAAGTATCATGATTACTGTCAACCAATCAATTTATTTGCTACATGAAATCATAAAATATAATTCCACTGAAATATAGTTGTCAGTTATGTCAATTTGTGTATTCAAAACAATAATAAATACATTTCCATGGGGTTAGGTTTTGGATAAGGCAGGGTTTTAGCTTGTGGCCTGAGAGTAGAATAGATTTTAATAATAAAGTAGAAAAAGGAGTAGAAGCTCTTCCTGAGCCTCTCAGTGCTGGCCTGGTGTATCTGGTACCTTATTCCCGACCTCAGCAGGGAGAAAAGTCAGTTATCAGTGTGGCTGGGGTCATTAATGATTCTCCCAGCTTTATTTTTGCAGAAACTGGTGTAAACATCCTTTAGGTATGAGTAGACCAGCGCTTACAGTGTGTTATGTTGGTGCTGTTTCCATACCAGGTGGTGATGATATCCATCAGGACACTCAGATCCTCTCCTTCTTTTTCATTGTTATCTGTGATCAGGCCCACCACAGCTGTATCATCAGCAAACTACATGATGGTGTTGAAGTGGCCACACAGTCATGTGTATACAGGGAGAACAGCAGGGGACCCAAAACATAGCCCTGGGGTGTTTCAGTGTTAAGGATGAGAGTGAAAGAGTTGTGTCCACCCTCTCTCATCACCTCTCTTTTCTATTGAGATCATGGTAACTGCAGTTTGTAAAGTTGTACAGCTCTGGGTATCCAGCAGCCACTACCACCAGTTTCTCTTCCATTGTTTACCAACTGTAAATGTATTGCCATGACCGCCACAGAAGGCCTGCCTCCCAAAACATTAGACTGGGCAATGGGAAAAAAGCTCAGATGACATGGAGCACTTTTCTCTCTGAGTTGTTTTAGTAGTTTTTTTTTAACTCAAGGAGTTCAGAGCCTAATTCTTGTTACAACAGAACGCTGCCTCCAGCTGCGCAAATGCTTTCTGTGTGATCGGGGCCTTAAAATGCTATTTTTTGGGGGCTTTATTGTCTTCACAGTTATTGGTACCTAACTGTGAAATAAAAGTTAATAAAAGCTTTGTTTTCGCTGGGGAAATGGTGATCAGTTTACAAAAGTAAACAGGAGGTCTGCATCGCTGTGACTTGTAGTTACATTTATGGTAAGGTGCATGTTAGGCTACAACATGCAATTTGACGTGTTTGGATTGGATTATAATTAATTATTATTAAGTCTGTATGCATTTGTCTCTTGTTAGACATGTTGTTTTTATAGACACATTTAATACTTATTTTGCCTACTTACCTGAGCCTGACCATTTGTGATACCTTGATAAACACAGACTGCCGTCATGTCCCTTGAGTCTTCCCCCATGTATCATGACCCAACACAGTTGCTAGATATTGCTTGTCTTGACATCTGTCCATATTAGAATGAATTAGCAGGTATATTAGGCTAAGTTAATTTCCACCACAGCATGCATGTTTGCTTATTCTCAAGTATGTGCATTACAAGCTATTACCCATTTGTCAATGTCTCCTGAATTATAGCTATTTTAAATTAGAATATGTGCCATTTAGCTCCTTTTGGGAAACCAGATTTAGAGATTCATATACAGTCTCAGTTGTCAGCAAATCTTAATCTTATTCCTGTATATTATTTGCAGGTAGAAGGAACCAAAAGAGAAGGACAACTTAGCCAAAACAACTTCAAATTGACGATGAGCCAGTTTTCGGATGGACAGGAGGACTCTTACACACTTCCTTTAATATGGTGAGAAACACACTGATGTCTTGATGTTTTGGGGTTTTTGTTTCACCTTATATAACTGTTTAAACCTGCCAAGGTTAATTAATAATTATATGATTATTTCTTATTTAGATGGGGACAAAGTGAGTGAAAACCTGGAAAACCTGTACATTAATTCTAAGCTTATTTATGTAGTTAATTACATACAAAATAGAGCCCAAATTGCTTGGGTAAAAAAACAAGATAAAAAATTAATTAGTGTCACGAAAAAACAAACAAACCGTCAGACAGCTTCTTTTGGCCGTGCAACCTTCATCAGCGTCAGTCTTGCTGATCAGTGGCCAGAAAGGTTGTTCATTGATTGACAGGTGTGATGTGCTTCTGAGCATCCCAACTAATTTTGACAAATAGCTCCTCGTGTGCAGCATCACAAACTGCAGCAGCATGAAATGAGCTTTAATTACAGCCAGTTATTACAGCTCTGACGTTGTTTGTGCTTTGTTGCGCTCCAGCGGTCGCCGACTCGTTTGGTTTGCAGATGAGCTGAATATGTTGTTATTGTCGCTGAAGGTGAACATCTCTAAACATCTGTGTATGATGTGTGTAGATGCATCAGTTGTTGTAGAGATACCAGTAATTGCTTTGGCACATGGCTTGACCTCCTGCGCTTTCCATATGTTATGTATAAATAGTAAGCTGTAAATGACAGATAAATCAGCTCAGGCAGATGATTAGAAAGCAGTTTCCCTGTCTTTTATATTCCTGGTGGATTCACATGTGGAAGTTCTCACAGCAAAACTTATAATTACCAGTTTCAAATGTCTGATGTGTTCAGAGCTCAATCATTTTCTGAGGTTGTCTTATCTGCAACCTCCAAACCCCTGATCCAGTCACGATGAACACTTTGTTGAAGGTCCATTAAATTGTCACTCCAAAACCATATATTTAAAAGATTTAATTTTCATATCAACACCCACAAGTCCTTTAAACACGAGTCATGAAACGCATTCTAATCAGAGGTGAGGGTGTAAACTTAAAATCAAAAAAGACAACACCAAGGCTATAGTTTTATTTCACAGTGGTAATACTGACGTCATGCTGCTTGACTAAAACTGAACAGGTGTGATTCTGCAATATGCAAACATTTCCAGTCCAATACATTGCTGACTGACTGTCTGACTGTCTGCAGTTAGTGTTTTGCCCTCCTGGCAGATTGCAAATACCTGACATTTAACTTCAATATTTGGTTTAATCAGGTATTTATCACATGGTATCAGGAAGCCTCAGGACCTCAGTTCATCAATATCTTTATCGACAGAGAACACACTCCGTCTTTAACAGCTGAGGCGTTTCAGTGTTGTCTGGCCTTATATTCAGGAAGCATGACTTTAAGGAGAAACTTTACACAAAATCCTGTAAGAGGTTGATAAGGTGATTTTTCCCCTTTCGTTTTATAATTACTGTGTGCACATATAATATTATCTTAATTGTTTAATTAAATATTTGGACAACTTATTAGAGTGTTAATTAAGGCTGCAAGTAATGATTATTTACATTACAAGTTAATCTGACAATTGTTTGTGTTGAATTGTCTAAAAGATGTATAAAAATAGTTATCACTATTTCTACAGCCAAAGGTGATGTCAAGAAATTGCTTGTTTTGTCAGACCAACACAAGATATTTACTAAACTCTTTTAATACATTTTTTTAGATTTACTAACCAATTTTTTAAGCTTTACAATTTATTGATTCTGGTAGGGCTGCCCCCTAAAACTCAGAGATTTGAATCGTCAGTGGGAGACGCCCTCAGTCAAGTCAAGTCAATTTTTTTTTTATGGCACATTTCATGCGACAAGTGTAAACTCAATGTGCCTAAGCTACAGTCATACATGACAAACATAAAATATCATATAAGATAATAAAGTATTGCACATATAAAAATAAGCAGGAAATGATCAAAACAAACAAAATAAGAGGGTACTATTATTATTATTCTTAAAACAGGGGAGATAATAAAATCCCTAAAACAAACGAAAATACACTTACAAAAACAAACTAAAAGCTCTCAAAAAATGACTGTGTTTTTAGTTTGCTTTCAAAAGAGAACACTGTTGTAGCAGACCATTGTTCATGTGGAAGACACTTTCAGGGAGTAGGACCATAATGACTAAAAGCACCATGAGCTGACTGAGAGTTGATTTTAGGTACAGTGAGTGGACCTTTATTTGATGAGCTAAGGGATCTCACTGGTGTGAGCTCTCATAGTTGACTGAGATCCCACTAAGTTGAGTAGTTCTTCAGCTCCTCGGTACAGACAGCTGTGGACATGAAGGCAGCTGCCTGATGCAGAGAGGCTTTGCCCAGTCAGGCTTAGAGGTAACATTATCGTCTGCCTTCTGCTTAGAAGTGTTGAATTTACATCTCACAGCAACTTAACACAATACAGTCTCTGGCTTTTGTTTGATAACCCACAGAGTTCACTGAATATCAAGCAGAATGACGTGCTAAAGCACTTGTAAATACAATAAGCAGTGCGTACAATGAATAAAAGATTGGAATAAGTATTAGAGAAAAGAAAACGCCACATGGATAACTCAAGGCTGACATGTTTTTAAGAAACTGTCCAAACAATACAGTCTTAGGTAAGAGGTGAGAACTCAGTAGGTGTCAAGGAAACAAATCAGACCAGAAAGCTTCTCAAAATGTAACAAACTTTTATTGGTATTTTTTTTCCTCCTGTATCTAAGTTTCTTTAGTTGCAAAAAGCTCATCAGGTCTCTCATCCACTGAATAAATGAGGGGAGGTCCTGTTGTTTCCAGTTCTGCAGAATGAGACGTATGGTCAGTAATGTTGAAAAGGCAAGAGCATTATGTAGTCTTGGGGGTGTTGAGGAGCCTCTAGGCACAAAACCAAGAGGTGCTACAAAAGGTCATGGGTCAGTGTATTTATTTGCGACAAAGGAAAAGGTTTTGCGAACAGATTGCCAAAACTGTGTCAAAGAAGGACGAGAACAAGAACATATGAATAAGAGTTGTGTTGGCGTGATGACATTTGTCACAGAGAGGGCTTATGTCAGGTTGTATTTTAACAAGTCTGGTCTCAGTCCAGTAAACTCTGTGTATAAGCTTTAATTGAATAAGGCTTTGGCGAGCAAAACTATAAGAAGTAAAAATTTAATTACATATTTTTTTTATCTTGCTGAATATTACTTTGCTGGCACTGCACTTCTCCCCACAGATATCACCATTTTGTCTTGTCTCAAACTGAAATCGCCGCCCACTGGCAGGAGAAAACTTTTTCATTTTAGAGCTAAACTGTACTGAAATATGTGTATGAAAACATTTGAGGTGAAAAACAGGCAATGCAGTAACAGATTCTTGATTCATATTTGAGCAGCGCTGCCTAGTTTGACAGTTTGACTGCAGTTTACAAGTTGACAGCTACTGTAGAGACTCCTTGGCTTTGATCACGTTTCTTTTAGCCACATTAGATTTATCCAAATGCCATTAAAAGCACTTACCAGGAGGCAGAGAAACATTATTATGTGTCTCATGTACTATGACAGTTTCAGCAAATGTGATGTAAAATGTTGTCAGTGATTGGTCTGTAATTTGTAATGAACACCATCTAGTTTGTGTAACATGAGGAAAAGGCAGCTTTAACTGAACCAGTTGACTGCCACCTTCATGAAACAGATGGCAATGATGATCACTGTTTAGAAACACCAATGATATGGCAGCGGTACACCTGACAACAAACAAGGTTGTACAATTTGTTGTTCAAAAAGCTGGCTGTCAGAGATGGTGGAGACAAGATGATCACTTAAATACAGGGATAATATTGCACATATTGAAGGCAGATTGTGTTTAATCATTTTGAGATAAGGACACTAATCAGAGTTTAGTGTTTCTTAGCAACACTTTGACCGAGTAAATTGGCTGTTGAGAGCATCAAACCTGCAGATATTCAGTACGGTAACAGCTTCTGCAGTCAGCAGCACATTGTGCTGCCTGGAGCGTCTTTACTTTATTTGTCTATATTCATGTCTTTTTATTTAATCACAAAACAATGCATGTATTCAGGTTCCAACTTGAGTACACATGATGTAGTATTTCGGTGAACAAGGCCATCAGCAAATTGGCGTATTATGAATATTTATAATAACCTTAGAAGAGCTTCAATTTGCACAAAATCCTCCCACTCTATGTGCCTTTATTGTTCTGTAGTTTGCTTTGGGTAAAGGCAGTAATAAAAAGGTTCATTATGAGCGTACATTTTCATTACCTTGACATTACAGTAGTCGCTAAAAAAATCTGTCTGTGCTCTTTCCACTCACCCAAGGGAATACTTGCACAGATGAAAAAATAATTTACTAGCACATTGGTCCTTTAGCACTGTTTTAAGCTGAAAGTGTAGAGATTGTACAGTGTTTAACAGTGAAGCTCTCCCGCTCTCCGATGTTATCTCTGCTGGCTGCCTCTCACTCTCCCACCTCTCTATCTCATCACCAATTTTTCCTGTAATTACACGTAATTGGTTTTTTTGCACCAAAAATCATTCATGCCGATAATCTCTCATTTGTCTCAGTGAGAAAAATGAATGTTAGATTACATAGATTTACGCTTTAATGGAGCTTGGCGTACTCTACAGCACACCCGTGTTGCATTCAGGCTGCTGTGTGTACTCCTGCAAAGTGGTTTAGTGTTTTCAAATGATTCAAAACTAATTATATTTTCAATAAATCACAATATGAAGCAACTAGAATGATATCATAAAGTGAAGAGTATTTTGTAGTTATATAGTAAATATGAGAGAAATTCCAAACAGTTTGCAGGGATCCAGGTTTACACATGAAACACTTTATCACACTGTGAAAAATAATTTCTAAATCACTGTATAATAATGAATATATAAGTGGCCGTAGAATAATTTGACAGTGTAACATCTGCTACCAATTATCACGTGTGTTTAGTGTAGAAAACACACTGTCCCACAGTAAGTGTAGCATTGAACGCACTTGGAGCTGTGTCTCGCCTTGGTTCGACTGGACTGTGATTTGACAGGAGGCCTAATGTAAGCAGAAGGCTTTATCTGTTAGTTGAGTCTTTAGATTAGTTGAGATAGCTCACTAATGAAAAGCAGAAAGCAAAAGCTGAGTGTTTGTGGAAGAGTTTGCAAAATTGATTTAAATGTACTGTAACATTCTTCTCTTTTTTGCCATTTTCCATCCCATTAATGGAAACTTTGACAGTTCTAACATGATTTTAAAAATTAAATAAAGCTACAGCTTTGCTTCCAGGAACGATGGGATTAGAAACACGAAGTTTTGTTTGAGGATATTTGGAGCAGTTATTGAAACATGGTTAAGTGGTGCTGATGAGGCAAATGTACTGTTTCCACATCTGGACTCTTTAAAGTGTGCAGGATTAGATGTGCAACTTCTGATAGACTTAGAGAGGTCAAGTGGTGCTGGTGGGCTGCCATTTTCATATTTTACCCTGAGATTTAAACTGTGGAAAAACTCTAATGCAGCTTTATGGTGCCCTTGCAGATGAATTGACAACACTGACTGAGCTTTGACTGAGTTTGATTTTGTGCTTCTTTCCTCTATGACCCATTTTTATTCTGACTGATGTGTGCATTTGTACTTTAAGATACATTTGTAAACTTTGAAGTGACTGATGATGCCAGTGAGGTTTACACATTCACTTATCAGCTTGTAATGATGCTGATTCATGTTTTCAACCATGGATCGTTAAGAAATGAAGTTTCATAAACTGTCCACAGCTGTTAAAGCAGTCAGTTTAAAAATCAGGTCTGAAACTGCAACTATCATTTATTTTCATTAGTAGTTTGGTCTAGAAAAGTTCATCACAACTTCCCAAAGCCCTACATCGTTCCTTCAAATGTCTTGTTGGGTCTGACCTACAGTCCAAAATAATACAAGTTATTCAGATTACTTTAAGAGAAGGCTATGAAACCCAGCAGGTTTCCTAAGTAGGAGAGCCTTGAACCAGCTGTAATCAGTTCATTAAATGAATAAACCTGAGAGAAATCCAAAGAAAACAAAGCAGTTATTTTTTAAGTTCCTTATCCTCTGCTATTCACTTTAGGCAGGCAATAACTCCACAGCTGCATCAGCTCTATAATTGTGTCGAATTTCTTTTAAGAACATCATCATGTCACTCTGTGATTGTGTTGCACTTTGTGTCTGTGTGGGTGTTAAATGCAATGACGCTATGGTGAGAAAATACCACAGAAAAATCAGTTTCATTTTTGGATTTAGTAAGTTGAACTGAGCATGATGTAAAGTGAGATCAAACATACAGTATTCTCATCAAGTACAGTATACATTCAGGTTTAAGGGGAATGCCGCCCATGAAAATGTGTTGTCATAGTGAGTGATTATTTGCCCTATGACTGTTAATTTTTTTTTTTTTGTAACATTTGTCTTGGTTACAGGACAAACTATAACACCGTACCCAACAGGAAGGCACTTTTGGGAGGGATAAGTCCTGATCTCAGCAGGAAATCCACTCAACTGAAGGTACTTTTTTTTTTTACTTAAAGTATTACAATGTCTGAGCTGTTAACTTTCCTAAAAACATATCTGTCAATCAGAGTGAACCAGTAGAAATTATTGCCTGGTAGCATGGCTCGTCCTGAGGCTTCTCCTCACGGTGGGCTCTTCTTCTGGAGGGATGAGGGTTGTCCTCTCACTCAGCCTTGAGCTCCACTGAGAGCTCATGGATGAGCAGCTTTCCATCTGAGTCTGAAAAGAGGTCTGACTTGCCAAGGCATTTTGGTTAAGGATTTTTATCTCCTCTGTCATTTTTTCACAGAGGGCGTCCTGCTCAGACCTGGGCTGTCGTGTGAGATGCAGGTCTGCTGTTTTATCATTAAGCTCATGTTGTTTTCAGCTCATTATTAAGTTCATTTTGAATGTTGAGCTGAGTTTTCAGCTCCTCCTACTCTCTCTCTGTAGGGATATTTCATTCGCCAAGGCATTTTGCTAGAGGATCTTAATCTCCTCCGCCATTTTCTCCAGGAGGGCGTCCTGCTCAGCCTTGAGATTTTGGATGATTTGCTGGTCTGTAGACACCCTGTCTGTGTGAGCCTTGATTTCACTGTCAAGCTCACGCTGAAGAAATTCAGCCTGCCGTCTCAGAGCGAGGAGTCCTAGTCCTTTCCAGTTGTTCTTGGAGAAGCGCGCTCCCCTTCCTCTCCACCTTGAGTTCAGCTGTAAACTTGTGGCCACTTGCAGCTGCTCATGGTCTTTGTGCAGGTCCTCCTTCTTTTTTTGTCTAATGGTGTCCCTCACCTGGACAGCCATGTTGTACGTGCTGAGGGTTTCTGGAACTGCATATTTGTTCACCCTCTCCAGCTCTCTTCTGCTGTCTTTTTCTCTGTTGATGTACATCTCTTTGAGGTTTTTTTGCTTAGAAAATTTTTTTTTCTGGTTTCTTCCAACTCATGGCTAAGTTGTTTTTTCTCACAGAAAAACTCATCCCTCTGTTTATCCAACAGGTCATTAAGTTCTTCGACCTGTTGAAGAAGTTCATCAAGACAACTTGCAGAGGCTGACCTCTGGCCTGCTATCTGACACATCACACACATCGGGTGAGTGTCCCAGCTCCATATCTTATTACCGCAGGGACAGGCTTGTGCCTGTGTTTTTACGTCTGCTTTTGCTGACGTATGCTGGTGTATACTATTGCTAACCTGATGAGGCTAGAGGCTAGAGGCTAGGGGCTAGAAGGACCAAACTGGAATGTTGCAACTTCCAGTCGGGTTCTTCAGCAGGAGTATTGCTACTCTGAAATGTGTTAGCTGGGTGAGGCTAACATTCGGGAGTACTGCTACTCTGAAATGTGTTAGGGAGGGGTAGAGCAGGTCGTCCACCAGTTGCAAGATCAGCTGTTCAGTCCCCGGCTCCTCCAGCCTACATGTCAAAGCATCCTTGAGCAAGAGACTGAACCCCAAATTGCTCCCGATGGCTGCTATATCAATGTGTTAGAACTGTGTTGACTCATGGAGATGATGACCTCAAGATGGTTTGCCATTCAGGGGATGCGCCATGTTGAGGAAATAATTTCACTGGCGGCTGCAGTTTCCACATCTCTGCTATATACGTTTTGGCAAGTCGTGATCCCATTTTGTTCATAGTCTCTATGGGTGAGAGGAAAATATAAAAACTCTTTAAAGAAAGAAAGGAAATAAGCATGTTTGCCAGAAGGTTGAACTCCTAAATTTTTACAGTAGCTTATTTAAATATGTATGGATTATCACATTTGATTTATTTGACAGTGGGCAGATGATTTTGGTGCTCTCTAAAATCAGCTCAAGACATCCACATAATGTTTAGTACATAGACTGTATATACAGATACATATATAGTCTATATAGTTTTCAGATTTGGGACATACGTGAGTATAACCATAATTAGAACCATATAATATCAAACACGAGTTTAACACTAGAATTTGTCAGAAAAAAAAAAAGCATTTTATTGGGGACCCACTCAAATGGCCAACTGTGGGCACTTCTTTACTCACATTAAAAACCTGTCACCATCACTGCTCTTTTCTGGGCTCAGCTTTTGGGTTTGGAGGGTTCTGGGATGGAGGCTGTCTCAGGGGCTGGATTTAAGGCGATTAAAAAATTGGAGTCCTAATTATCAGTGGATATCTGCCCAGTTCTGCTCTGCAAGCATTTGTTTGTGTTTTTCTGTGCACTTTTAAAATGTATTTGCAAAGATTCTGTTGGATGTTTGTCCCAGTGGTTATAGTTTTGATGTCTGAGTGGGCCCCATGCAGCATAATATGCTGACTGACACTTTTAGATATTTTCAGCCAGATTTTAATTCGTAAATGATAAAATTTTCTCGGCATAAAGTCAAACACGCTCTCAATATTGGCAGTCAGTGTAAATCACTCTTCCAAATTAGCTGTAAATAAAGGTCATGGAGACATGGTTGGAACAAGAGCTTGTGGCCTATAATATCTCTGGCTCAAAGGGTAAAAGTGTAACCCCTTTGATGCCCACTGTGTTGTTGCTGGCACACATTGTTGCCAGCGCACCTAAATGCTTTTCTATGCTCAGTCCCAAATTACACCAGCTGTTAATCCATTTCCCCCTTTACTCTTCTCTGTCTATTCCCTACGGTGGCCGAGACCTGCCATCGCTGCAAATAAAAGTAATGCTGCAAACAAAAAGAAACGCCGCTGCAAATAAAAAGAAACGCTGCTGCAAATAAAAGAAACGCTGCAAATAAAAGAAACGCTGCTGCAAATAAAAGAAATGCTGCAAACAAAAACAAACACCGCTGCAAATAAAAAAATTCACAGTATAGTATGTCATAAAAAAAGTCATAGTACAGTATGCCATAAAAAAGTCACAGTACAGTATGCCATAAAAAGGTCACAGTATAGTATAGTATTTTATGGCATATTGTACTGTGACTTTTTTATGGCATTCTATACTGTGACTTTTTTTATTACATACTATACTATGACTTTTGTTATGACATACTTTACTGTGACTTTTTTTATGACATACTATACTGTGACTTTTTTTTATGACATACTATACTATGACTTTTTATGGCATATTGTACTGTGACTTTTTTATGACATACTATACTATGACTTTCTTTATGACATACTACGCTATGACTTTTTATGGCATATTGTACTGTGACTTTTTTATGACATACTATACTATGACTTTCTTTATGACATACTATACTATGACTTTTTATGGCATATTGTACTGTGACTTTTTTATGGCATACTATACTGTGACTTTTTTTATGACATACTATACTGTGACTTTTTTTTATGACATACTATACTGTGACTTTTTTTTATGACATACTATACTGTGACTTTTTTATGACATACTATACTATGACTTTTTTTATGACATACTATACTGTGACTTTTTTTTATGACATACTATACTGTGACTTTTTTTATGACATACTATACTATGACTTTTTATGGCATATTGTACTGTAACTTTTTTATTACATACTATACTATGACTTTTTTTTTGACATACTTTACTGTGACTTTTTTTATGACATACTATACTATGACTTTTTATGGCATATTGTACTGTGACTTTTTTATGACATACTATACTGTGACTTTTTTTTATGACATACTATACTGTGACTTTTTTTTATGACATACTATACCATGACTTTTTATGGCATATTGCACTGACTTTTTTATGACATACTTTACTGTGACTTTTTCTATGACATACTATACTGTGACTTTTTTTATGACATACTATACTGTGACTTTTTTTATGACATGCTTTACTGTGACTTTTTTTATGACATACTATACTGTGACTTTTTTTATGACATACTTTACTGTGACTTTTTTTATGACATACTATACTGTGACTTTTTATGGCATATTGTACTGACTTTTTTATGACATACTTTACTGTGACTTTTTTTATGACATACTATACTGTGACTTTTTATGGCATATTGTACTGACTTTGTTATGACGTACTATACTGTGACTTTTTTTATGACATACTATACCATGACTTTTTATGGCATATTGTACTGACTTTTTTATGACATACTTTACTGTGACTTTTTTTATGACATACTATACTGTGACTTTATGACATACTATACTGTGACTTTTTTTTATGACATACTATACTGTGACTTTTTATGGCATATTGCACTGTGACTTTTTTATGGCATACTATACTATACTTTTTTATGGCATTCTATACTGTGACTTTGTTATGACGTACTATACTGTGACTTTTTTTTTATGACATACTATACTGTGACTTTTTTTATGACATACTATACTGTGACTTTTTTTATGACATACTTTACTGTGACTTTTTTTTATGACATACTATACTGTGACTTTTTTTTATGACATACTATACTGTGACTTTTTTTTATGACATACTTTATTGTGACTTTTTTATGACATACTATACTGTGACTTTTTTTTATGACATACTATACTATGACTTTTTATGGCATATTGTACTGTGACTTTTTTATGACATACTATACTATGACTTTTGTTATGACATACTACGCTATGACTTTTTATGGCATATTGTACTGTGACTTTTTTATGACATACTATACTATGACTTTCTTTATGACATACTATACTATGACTTTTTATGGCATATTGTACTGTGACTTTTTTATGGCATACTATACTGTGACTTTTTTTATGACATACTATACTGTGACTTTTTTTTATGACATACTATACTGTGACTTTTTTTTATGACATACTATACTGTGACTTTTTTATGACATACTATACTATGACTTTTTTTATGACATACTATACTGTGACTTTTTTTTATGACATACTATACTGTGACTTTTTTTATGACATACTATACTATGACTTTTTATGGCATATTGTACTGTGACTTTTTTATTACATACTATACTATGACTTTTTTTTGACATACTTTACTGTGACTTTTTTTATGACATACTATACTATGACTTTTTATGGCATATTGTACTGTGACTTTTTTATGACATACTATACTGTGACTTTTTTTTATGACATACTATACTGTGACTTTTTTTTATGACATACTATACCATGACTTTTTATGGCATATTGCACTGACTTTTTTATGACATACTTTACTGTGACTTTTTCTATGACATACTATACTGTGACTTTTTTTATGACATACTATACTGTGACTTTTTTTATGACATGCTTTACTGTGACTTTTTTTATGACATACTATACTGTGACTTTTTCTATGACATACTATACTGTGACTTTTTTTATGACATACTATACTGTGACTTTTTTTATGACATACTATACTGTGACTTTTTTATGACATACTTTACTGTGACTTTTTCTATGACATACTATACTGTGACTTTTTTTATGACATACTATACTGTGACTTTTTTTATGACATGCTTTACTGTGACTTTTTTTATGACATACTTTACTGTGACTTTTTTTATGACATACTATACTGTGACTTTGTTATGACGTACTATACTGTGACTTTTTTTATGACATACTATACCATGACTTTTTATGGCATATTGTACTGACTTTTTTATGACATACTTTACTGTGACTTTTTTTATGACATACTATACTGTGACTTTTTTTTATGACATACTATACTGTGACTTTTTATGGCATATTGCACTGTGACTTTTTTATGGCATACTATACTATGACTTTTTTATGGCATTCTATACTGTGACTTTGTTATGACGTACTATACTGTGACTTTTTTTTATGACATACTATACTATGACTTTTTTTATGACATACTATACTGTGACTTTTTTTATGACATACTATACTGTGATTTTTTTTATGACATTCTTTACTGTGACTTTTTTTATGACATACTATACTGTGACTTTTTTTATGACATACTTTACTGTGACTTTTTTATGACATACTATACTGTGACTTTGTTATGACATACTATACTATGACTTTTTATGGCATATTGTACTGTGACTTTTTTATGGCATACTATACTGTGACTTTTTTTATGACATACTATACTATGACTTTTTATGGCATATTGTACAGTGACTTTTTTATGGCATACTATACTATGACTTTTTTATGGCATTGTATACTGTGACTTTTTTATGGCATACTATACTGTGACTTTTTTTATGACATACTATACTGTGACTTTTTTTTATGACATACTATACTGTGACTTTTTTTTATGACATACTATACTGTGACTTTTTTATGACATACTATACTATGACTTTTTTTATGACATACTATACTGTGACTTTTTTTTATGACATACTATACTGTGACTTTTTTTATGACATACTATACTATGACTTTTTATGGCATATTGTACTGTGACTTTTTTATTACATACTATACTATGACTTTTTTTTTGACATACTTTACTGTGACTTTTTTTATGACATACTATACTATGACTTTTTATGGCATATTGTACTGTGACTTTTTTATGACATACTATACTGTGACTTTTTTTATGACATACTATACCATGACTTTTTATGGCATATTGTACTGACTTTTTTATGACATACTTTACTGTGACTTTTTTTATGACATACTATACTGTGACTTTTTTTATGACATACTTTACTGTGACTTTTTTATGACATACTATACTGTGACTTTGTTATGACATACTATACTGTGACTTTTTTTATGACATACTTTACTGTGACTTTTTTATGACATACTATACTGTGACTTTGTTATGACATACTATACTATGACTTTTTATGGCATATTGTACTGTGACTTTTTTATGGCATACTATACTGTGACTTTTTTTATGACATACTATACTATGACTTTTTATGGCATATTGTACTGTGACTTTTTTATGGCATACTATACTATGACTTTTTTATGGCATTGTATACTGTGACTTTGTTATGACATACTATACTGTGACTTTTTTTTATGACATACTATACTGTGACTTTTTTATGGCATACTATACTGTGACTTTTTTTATGACATACTATACTATGACTTTTTATGGCATATTGCACTGTGACTTTTTTATGGCATACTATACTATGACTTTTTTATGGCATTCTATACTGTGACTTTGTTATGACATACTATACTGTAACTTTTTTTTATGACATACTATACTGTGACTTTTTTTATGACATACTATACTGTGACTTTTTTATGACATACTATACTATGACTTTTTATGGCATATTGCACTGTGACTTTTTTATGGCATACTATTCTATGACTTTTTTATGGCATTCTATACTGTGACTTTGTTATGACATACTATACTGTAACTTTTTTTATGACATACTATACTGTGACTTTTTTTATGACATACTATACTGTGACTTATTTTAATGACTTACTATACTATGACTTTTTTTATGACATACTATACTGTGACTTTTTTTTATGACATACTATACTGTGACTTTTTTTATGACATACTATACTTTGACTTTATGGCATATTGTACTGTGACTTTTTTATGGCATACTATACTGTGACTTTGTTATGACATACTATACTGTGACTTTTTTTTATGACATACTATACTGTGACTTTTTTTTATGACATACTATACTATGACTTTTTATGGCATATTGCACTGTGACTTTTTTATGGCATACTATACTATGACTTTTTTATGGCATTCTATACTGTGACTTTGTTATGACGTACTATACTGTGACTTTTTTTATGACATACTATACTATGACTTTTTTTATGACATACTATACTGTGACTTTTATTATGACATACTATACTGTGACTTTTTTTATGACATACTATACTATGACTTTTTATGGCATACTGTACTGTGACTTTTTTATGGCATACTATACTATGACTTTTTTATGGCATACTATACTATGACTTTTTTATGGCATTCTATACTGTGACTTTTTTTATGACATACTATACTATGACTTTGTTATGACATACTATACTGTGACTTTTTTTAATGACATACTATACTGTGACTTTTTTTTATGACATACTATACTGTGACTTTTTTTATGACATACTATACTATGACTTTTTTATGGCATTCTATACTGTGACTTTTTTATGGCATTCTATACTGTGACTTTGTTATGACATACTATACTATGACTTTTTATGGCATATTGTACTGTGACTTTTTTATGGCATACTATACTGTGACTTTGTTATGACGTACTATACTGTGACTTTTTTTTATGACATACTATACTGTGACTTTTTTATGGCACTCTATACTGTGACTTTGTTATGACATACTAAACTATGACTTTTTATGGCATATTGTACTGTGACTTTTTTATGGCATACTATACTATGATTTTGTTATGACATACTATACTGTGACTTATTTTATGACATACTATACTGTGACTTTTTTTTAATTACATACTATACTATGACTTTTTTTATGACATACTATACTGTGACTTTTTTATGACATACTATACTGTGACTTTTTTTTATGACATACTATACTGTGACTTTTTTATGACATACTATACTGTGACTTTTTATGGCATATTGTACTGTGACTTTTTTATGGCATTCTATACTGTGACTTTGTTATGACATACTATACTATGACTTTTTATGGCATATTGTACTGTGACTTTTTTATGGCATACTATACTATGACTTTTTTATGACATATTGTACTGTGACTTTTTTATGGCATTCTATACTGTGACTTTGTTATGACATACTATTCTATGACTTTTTATGGCATATTGTACTGTGACTTTTTTATGACATACTATACTATGACTTTTTTATGATATATTGTACTGTGACTTTTTTATGGCATTCTATACTGTGACTTTTTTATGGCATACTATACTATGACTTTTTTATGGCATTCTATACTGTGACTTTTTTATGGCATACTATACTGTGACTTTTTTTATGACATACTATACTGTGACTTTTTTTATTACATACTATACTATGACTTTTTTTATGACATACTATACTGTGACTTTTTTTTATGACATACTATACTGTGACTTTTTTTATGACATACTATACTATGCCTTTTTTTTATGACATATTATACTTTGACTTTTTATGGCATATTGTACTGTGACTTTTTTATGGCATACTATACTATGACTTTTTTATGGCATTCTATACTGTGACTTTGTTATGACATACTATACTGTGACTTTTTTTATGACATACTATACTGTGACTTTTTTTTATGACATACTATACTATGACTTTTTATGGCATATTGTACTGTGACTTTTTTATGACATACTATACTATGACTTTCTTTATGACATACTATACTATGACTTTTTATGGCATACTGTACTGTGACTTTTTTTATGGCATACTATACTGTGACTTTTTTTTATGACATACTATACTGTGACTTTTTTTATGACATACTATACTGTGACTTTTTTTATGACATACTATACTATGACTTTTTTTTATGACATACTATACTATGACTTTTTATGGCATATTGCACTGTGACTTTTTTTTTATGACATACTATACTGTGACTTTTTTTTATGACATACTATACTATGACTTTTTATGGCATATTATACTGTGACTTTTTTTTATGACATACTATACTGTGACTTTTTTTTATGACATACTATACTATGACTTTTTTTATGACATACTATACTGTGACTTTTTTTATGACATACTATACTGTGACTTTTTATGGCATATTGCACTGTGACTTTTTTTATGACATACTATACTATGACTTTTTATGGCATATTGCACTGTGACTTTTTTATATCATACTATACTATGACTTTTTTATGGCATTCTATACTGTGACTTTGTTATGACATACTATACTGTGACTTTTTTTATGACATACTATACTGTGACTTTTTTTTATGACATACTATACTATGACTTTTTATGGCATATTGTACTGTGACTTTTTTATGACATACTATACTATGACTTTCTTTATGACATACTATACTATGACTTTTTATGGCATATTGTACTGTGACTTTTTTTATGGCATACTATACTGTGACTTTTTTTTATGACATACTATACTATGACTTTTTTTATGACATACTATACTGTGACTTTTTTTTATGACATACTATACTATGACTTTTTTTATGACATACTATACTGTGACTTTTTTTTATGACATACTATACTATGACTTTTTTTATGACATACTATACTGTGACTTTTTTTATGACATACTATACTGTGACTTTTTATGGCATATTGCACTGTGACTTTTTTATGGCATACTATACTATGACTTTTTTATGGCATTCTATACTGTGACTTTGTTATGACATACTATACTGTGGCTTTTTTTTATGACATACTATACTATGACTTTTTTTTATGACATATTATACTTTGACTTTTTATGGCATATTGTACTGTGACTTTTTTATGGCATACTATACTATGACTTTTTTATGGCATTCTATACTGTGACTTTGTTATGACATACTATACTATGACTTTTTTTATGACATACTATACTATGACTTTTTATGGCATATTGCACTGTGACTTTTTTATATCATACTATACTATGACTTTTTATGGCATTCTATACTGTGACTTTGTTATGACATACTATACTATGACTTTTTTTTATGACATACTATACTATGACTTTTTATGGCATATTGTACTGTGACTTTTTTATGACATACTATACTATGACTTTCTTTATGACATACTATACTATGACTTTTTATGGCATATTGTACTGTGACTTTTTTTATGGCATACTATACTGTGACTTTTTTTTATGACATACTATACTGTGACTTTTTATGGCATATTGTACTGTGACTTTTTTTATGACATACTATACTATGACTTTCTTTTATGACATATTATACTTTGACTTTTTATGGCATATTGTACTGTGACTTTTTTATGGCATACTATACTATGACTTTTTTATGGCATTCTATACTGTGACTTTGTTATGACATACTATACTATGACTTTTTTTATGACATACTATACTATGACTTTTTATGGCATATTGCACTGTGACTTTTTTATATCATACTATACTATGACTTTTTATGGCATTCTATACTGTGACTTTGTTATGACATACTATACTGTGACTTTTTTTATGACATACTATACTATGACTTTCTTTTATGACATATTATACTTTGACTTTTTATGGCATATTGTACTGTGACTTTTTTATGGCATACTATACTATGACTTTTTTATGGCATTCTATACTGTGACTTTGTTATGACATACTATACTATGACTTTTTTTATGACATACTATACTATGACTTTTTATGGCATATTGCACTGTGACTTTTTTATATCATACTATACTATGACTTTTTATGGCATTCTATACTGTGACTTTGTTATGACATACTATACTGTGACTTTTTTTATGACATACTATACTGTGACTTTTTTTTATGACATACTATACTATGACTTTTTATGGCATATTGTACTGTGACTTTTTTATGACATACTATACTATGACTTTCTTTATGACATACTATACTATGACTTTTTATGGCATATTGTACTGTGATTTTTTTATGGCATACTATACTGTGACTTTTTTTTATGACATACTATACTGTGACTTTTTTTATGACATACTATACTGTGACTTTTTTTCATGACATATTATACTGTGACTTTTTTATGACATACTATACTATGACTTTTTTTATGACATACTATACTATGACTTTTTTATGACATACTATACTGTGACTTTTTTTATGACATACTATTCTGTGACTTTTTTTATGACATACTATACTACGACTTTTTATGGCATATTGTACTGTGACTTTTTTATTACATACTATACTATGACTTTTTTTATGACATACTTTACTGTGACTTTTTTTTATGACATACTATTCTGTGACTTTTTTTTATGACATACTATACTGTGACTTTTTTTTATGACATACTATACTATGAATTTCTTTATGACATACTATACTATGACTTTTTATGGCATATTGTACTGTGACTTTTTTATGACATACTATACTATGACTTTCTTTATGACATACTATACTATGACTTTTTATGGCATATTGTACTGTGACTTTTTTATGGCATACTATACTGTGACTTTTTTTTATGACATACTATACTGTGACTTTTTTTATGACATACTATACTGCGACTTATTTTCATGACATACTATACTGTAACTTTTTTATGACATACTATACTATGACTTTTTTATGACATATTATACTGTGACTTTTTTTTTATGACATACTATACTATGACTTTTTATGGCATATTGTACTGTGACTTTTTTATGGCATACTATACTGTGACTTTTTTATGACATACTATACTATGACTTTTTATGGCATATTGCACTGTGACTTTTTTATGGCATACTATACTATGACTTTTTTATGGCATCCTATACTGTGACTTTGTTATGACATACTATACTGTGACTTTTTTATGACATACTATACTGTGACTTTTTTTATGACATACTATACTGTGACTTTTTATGGCATATTGCACTGTGACTTTTTTATGGCATACTATACTATGACTTTTTTATGGCATTCTATACTGTGACTTTGTTATGACATACTATACTGTGACTTTTTTTATGACATACTATACTATGCCTTTTTTTTATGACATATTATACTTTGACTTCTTTATGGCATTCTGTACTGTGACTTTTTTATGGCATACTATACTATGACTTTTTTATGGCATTCTATACTGTGACTTTGTTATGACATACTATACTATGACTTTTTTCATGACATACTATACTATGACTTTTTATGGCATATTGCACTGTGACTTTTTTATATCATACTATACTATGACTTTTTTATGGCATTCTATACTGTGACTTTGTTATGACATACTATACTGTGACTTTTTTTATGACATACTATACTGTGACTTTTTTTTATGACATACTATACTATGACTTTTTATGGCATATTGTACTGTGACTTTTTTATGACATACTATACTATGACTTTCTTTATGACAAACTATACTATGACTTTTTATGGCATATTGTACTGTCACTTTTTTTATGGCATACTATACTGTGACTTTTTTTTATGACATACTATACTGTGACTTTTTTTATGACATACTATACTGTGACTTTTTTTATGACATACTATACTATGACTTTTTATGGCATATTATACTGTGACTTTTTTTTAATGACATACTATACTATGACTTTTTTTATGACATACTATACTGTGACTTTTTTTATGACATACTATACTGTGACTTTTTATGGCATATTGCACTGTGACTTTTTTATGGCATACTATACTATGACTTTTTTATGGCATTCTATACTTTGACTTCGTTATGAAATACTTTACTGTGACTTTTTTTTGACATACTATACTGTGGCTTTTTTTTATGACATACTATACTATGACTTTTTATGGCATATTATACTGTGACTTTTTTTTAATGACATACTATACTATGACTTTTTTTATGACATACTATACTGTGACTTTTTTTATGACATACTATACTGTGACTTTTTATGGCATATTGCACTGTGACTTTTTTATGGCATACTATACTATGACTTTTTTATGGCATTCTATACTTTGACTTCGTTATGAAATACTTTACTGTGACTTTTTTTTGACATACTATACTGTGGCTTTTTTTTATGACATACTATACTATGACTTTTTTTATGACATATTATACTTTGACTTTTTATGGCATATTGTACTGTGACTTTTTTATGGCATACTATACTATGACTTTTTTATGGCATTCTATACTGTGACTTTGTTATGACATACTATACTATGACTTTTTATGGCATATTGCACTGTGACTTTTTTATATCATACTATACTATGACTTTTTTATGGCATTCTATACTGTGACTTTGTTATGACATACTATACTGTGACTTTTTTTATGACATACTATACTGTGACTTTTTTTTATGACATACTATACTATGACTTTTTATGGCATATTGTACTGTGACTTTTTTATGACATACTATACTATGACTTTTTATATGACATACTATACTGTGACTTTTTTTTTATGACATACTATACTATGACTTTTTTTATGACATACTATACTGTGACCTTTTTTTATGACATACTATACTATGACTTTTTTTATGACATACTATACTGTGACTTTTTTTATGACATACTATACTGTGACTTTTTATGGCATATTGCACTGTGACTTTTTTATGGCATACTATACTATGACTTTTTTATGGCATTCTATACTGTGACTTTGTTATGACATACTATACTGTGACTTTTTTTATGACATACTATACTATGCCTTTTTTTTATGACATATTATACTTTGACTTTTTATGGCATATTGTACTGTGACTTTTTTATGGCATACTATACTATGACTTTTTTATGGCATTCTATACTGTGACTTTGTTATGACATACTATACTATGACTTTTTTCATGACATACTATACTATGACTTTTTATGGCATATTGCACTGTGACTTTTTTATATCATACTATACTATGACTTTTTTATGGCATTCTATACTGTGACTTTGTTATGACATACTATACTGTGACTTTTTTTATGACATACTATACTGTGACTTTTTTTTATGACATACTATACTATGACTTTTTATGGCATATTGTACTGTGACTTTTTTATGACATACTATACTATGACTTTCTTTATGACAAACTATACTGTGACTTTTTTTATGACATACTATACTATGACTTTTTATGGCATATTATACTGTGACTTTTTTTTAATGACATACTATACTATGACTTTTTTTATGACATACTATACTGTGACTTTTTTTATGACATACTATACTGTGACTTTTTATGGCATATTGCACTGTGACTTTTTTATGGCATACTATACTATGACTTTTTTATGGCATTCTATACTTTGACTTCGTTATGAAATACTTTACTGTGACTTTTTTTTGACATACTATACTGTGGCTTTTTTTTATGACATACTATACTATGACTTTTTATGGCATATTATACTGTGACTTTTTTTTAATGACATACTATACTATGACTTTTTTTATGACATACTATACTGTGACTTTTTTTATGACATACTATACTGTGACTTTTTATGGCATATTGCACTGTGACTTTTTTATGGCATACTATACTATGACTTTTTTATGGCATTCTATACTTTGACTTCGTTATGAAATACTTTACTGTGACTTTTTTTTGACATACTATACTGTGGCTTTTTTTTATGACATACTATACTATGACTTTTTTTTATGACATATTATACTTTGACTTTTTATGGCATATTGTACTGTGACTTTTTTATGGCATACTATACTATGACTTTTTTATGGCATTCTATACTGTGACTTTGTTATGACATACTATACTATGACTTTTTATGGCATATTGCACTGTGACTTTTTTATATCATACTATACTATGACTTTTTTATGGCATTCTATACTGTGACTTTGTTATGACATACTATACTGTGACTTTTTTTATGACATACTATACTGTGACTTTTTTTTATGACATACTATACTATGACTTTTTATGGCATATTGTACTGTGACTTTTTTATGACATACTATACTATGACTTTTTATATGACATACTATACTGTGACTTTTTTTTATGACATACTATACTATGACTTTTTTTATGACATACTATACTGTGACCTTTTTTTATGACATACTATACTATGACTTTTTTTATGACATACTATACTGTGACTTTTTTTATGACATACTATACTGTGACTTTTTATGGCATATTGCACTGTGACTTTTTTATGGCATACTATACTGTGACTTTTTTTATGACATACTATACTGTGACTTTTTATGGCATATTGTACTGTGACTTTTTTATGGCATACTATACTATGACTTTTTATGGCATATTGTACTGTGACTTTTTTTATGACATACTATACTATGACTTTTTTATGGCATTCTATACTGTGACTTTGTTATGACATACTATACTGTGACTTTTTATGGCATATTGTACTGTGACTTTTTTTTATGACATACTATACTATGACTGGTTTATGGCATTCTATACTGTGACTTTGTTATGACATACTATACTGTGACTTTTTTTATGACATACTATACTGTGACTTTTTTTTATGACATACTATACTATGACTTTTTTTTATGACATATTATACTATGACTTTTTATGGCATATTGTACTGTGACTTTGTTATGGCATTCTATACTGTGACTGTTATGACATACTATACTGTGACTTTTTTTATGACATACTATACTATGACTTTTTTTTATGACATATTATATTTTGACTTTTTATGGCATATTGTACTGTGACTTTTTCATGGCATACTATATTATGACTTTTTTATGGCATTCTATACTGTGACTTTATGACATACTATACTATGACTTTTTTATGGCATTCTATACTTTGACTTCGTTATGAAATACTTTACTGTGACTTTTTTTTGACATACTATACTGTGGCTTTTTTTTATGACATACTATACTATGACTTTTTTTATGACATATTATACTTTGACTTTTTATGGCATATTGTACTGTGACTTTTTTATGGCATACTATACTATGACTTTTTTATGGCATTCTATACTGTGACTTTGTTATGACATACTATACTATGACTTTTTATGGCATATTGCACTGTGACTTTTTTATATCATACTATACTATGACTTTTTTATGGCATTCTATACTGTGACTTTGTTATGACATACTATACTGTGACTTTTTTTATGACATACTATACTGTGACTTTTTTTTATGACATACTATACTATGACTTTTTATGGCATATTGTACTGTGACTTTTTTATGACATACTATACTATGACTTTTTATATGACATACTATACTGTGACTTTTTTTTTATGACATACTATACTATGACTTTTTTTATGACATACTATACTGTGACCTTTTTTTATGACATACTATACTATGACTTTTTTTATGACATACTATACTGTGACTTTTTTTATGACATACTATACTGTGACTTTTTATGGCATATTGCACTGTGACTTTTTTATGGCATACTATACTATGACTTTTTTATGGCATTCTATACTGTGACTTTGTTATGACATACTATACTGTGACTTTTTTTATGACATACTATACTATGCCTTTTTTTTATGACATATTATACTTTGACTTTTTATGGCATATTGTACTGTGACTTTTTTATGGCATACTATACTATGACTTTTTTATGGCATTCTATACTGTGACTTTGTTATGACATACTATACTATGACTTTTTTCATGACATACTATACTATGACTTTTTATGGCATATTGCACTGTGACTTTTTTATATCATACTATACTATGACTTTTTTATGGCATTCTATACTGTGACTTTGTTATGACATACTATACTGTGACTTTTTTTATGACATACTATACTGTGACTTTTTTTTATGACATACTATACTATGACTTTTTATGGCATATTGTACTGTGACTTTTTTATGACATACTATACTATGACTTTCTTTATGACAAACTATACTGTGACTTTTTTTATGACATACTATACTATGACTTTTTATGGCATATTATACTGTGACTTTTTTTTAATGACATACTATACTATGACTTTTTTTATGACATACTATACTGTGACTTTTTTTATGACATACTATACTGTGACTTTTTATGGCATATTGCACTGTGACTTTTTTATGGCATACTATACTATGACTTTTTTATGGCATTCTATACTTTGACTTCGTTATGAAATACTTTACTGTGACTTTTTTTTGACATACTATACTGTGGCTTTTTTTTATGACATACTATACTATGACTTTTTATGGCATATTATACTGTGACTTTTTTTTAATGACATACTATACTATGACTTTTTTTATGACATACTATACTGTGACTTTTTTTTATGACATATTATACTTTGACTTTTTATGGCATATTGTACTGTGACTTTTTTATGGCATACTATACTATGACTTTTTTATGGCATTCTATACTGTGACTTTGTTATGACATACTATACTATGACTTTTTATGGCATATTGCACTGTGACTTTTTTATATCATACTATACTATGACTTTTTTATGGCATTCTATACTGTGACTTTGTTATGACATACTATACTGTGACTTTTTTTATGACATACTATACTGTGACTTTTTTTTATGACATACTATACTATGACTTTTTATGGCATATTGTACTGTGACTTTTTTATGACATACTATACTATGACTTTTTATATGACATACTATACTGTGACTTTTTTTTTATGACATACTATACTATGACTTTTTTTATGACATACTATACTGTGACCTTTTTTTATGACATACTATACTATGACTTTTTTTATGACATACTATACTGTGACTTTTTTTATGACATACTATACTGTGACTTTTTATGGCATATTGCACTGTGACTTTTTTATGGCATACTATACTGTGACTTTGTTATGACATACTATACTGTGACTTTTTATGGCATATTGTACTGTGACTTTTTTTATGACATACTATACTATGACTTTTTATGGCATATTGTACTGTGACTTTTTTTATGACATACTATACTATGACTTTTTTATGGCATTCTATACTGTGACTTTGTTATGACATACTATACTGTGACTTTTTATGGCATATTGTACTGTGACTTTTTTTTATGACATACTATACTATGACTGGTTTATGGCATTCTATACTGTGACTTTGTTATGACATACTATACTGTGACTTTTTTTATGACATACTATACTGTGACTTTTTTTTTATGACATACTATACTATGACTTTTTTTATGACATACTATACTATGACTTTTTATGGCATATTGCACTGTGACTTTGTTATGGCATTCTATACTGTGACTGTTATGACATACTATACTGTGACTTTTTTTATGACATACTATACTATGACTTTTTTTTATGACATATTATATTTTGACTTTTTATGGCATATTGTACTGTGACTTTTTCATGGCATACTATATTATGACTTTTTTATGGCATTCTATACTGTGACTTTATGACATACTATACTATGACTTTTTTATGACATACTTGTACTTGGTAAATTGATGGTTAATAAAACTTAAGTTATTTTACTGTTAAATAATGAAATAATTAATGTTTACCAAATGCTATAATATATGGTATTTTGTGGCAACAGTATAGTTTTTAACAGTATATTATAATAAAAATGGTATTAAATCACTGCTTCTGAAAAATCCGAGCTGTTTCAGAGTTTTATTTCCTCTCACACATTGGTCCTCAGTAACAGCAAAAAATACCCAGACAGTGAATGAGATGCATAGTTAACAGTTCGTGGGATTAAAAAGAAAAACAGTGTGTAAACAACTGAACTCTGTAAACAAATAAAAACAGAATTTCACAGCTTTATGACTGACAGAAAAAACCTTATGTAACATGAGTCTCAAACAAAACAACTAGTATTTCTACCTCAAACACAGAAAAACGTTTCAGATCGTAAACTCTAAACTGACCAAAGTGTGTTCAAAATCCTCTGAACTTATTGCTGCAATATAACATGTTTTGAAATGTTTCTGTTACACAGCTTGCTCCCTTAAAGCTCATCACTAACCGTAGTGTGATATGTGACGTTCCCAACAGCGTGTACCAGCAGTACCAAGCTCATCAGTAAACCTACAGAGTGCAAGTTACTGATATGTTGCCAACAAAGGACACCTGTAATGCTACTAAAACATTTAGCGTTGTTGAATTAAACTTCCAAAAAGACAAATGGGTCTGATTGTTAAAGCTCATGCCTTAAAAAATAAAATTCCAATCTGCTGAGGGTTGTTAGTTGTATTGTTTTCACAGTTTTTTAGAGAAAGAAGATGGTGAAACATGACTGAAAACACTGATGTCCCCTCACAGATCTCTCTGTTTCTGGGAGCAGATATCGCTTTATCTCAGACAGAGAAACCTGGAGTAAAGGCACTAACATTATCCAGATTGTCCTGTTACTTTTTTGGGCTTTCAGGTCCAAGATACAGTCGTTCTCCATGATGTCTGATCAGAGAATACACTGGGGAAAAAACAGAACATCTTCATTAAATACATTTCTATGCTTATACTGAAATAAGAAAGGCATATCATGATGTGCTTACTGTATACAGAAACTTTGAGTAATGTTTTTTAAATTGTGTTTAATGTTTTGCTCCCTGAGGGTACAGTAAGGTTTGAGCTGGACAGAAAGTGTCCATCTCAGCATATGTTTTTAATCATAGGTGAGCTGATCCATGAATAGCAGCTCTCGACATAGAAGATAATGTATTTTGCCTGAAAAGTTGCAATGTAACAGGGGCGTAAATCATTTGTTTAATCACAATATGATATTATGTTGTTTCTTTGGACAACAATACAATACATGCTGATATCACACAGTCTGCCATGATATGATTTCAACTCGATGTAATTCAGGGTCCTGCAATCAATACTGGACAATATCATATGCCTATTCAACACAATCTGTTACAGGAGAAGCTGCAGCCCTTTTTTCTGCTTTTGACCATAAATGATGAAAACACAAATAATATAAATGATCGTTTTAAGTGCAGTAAAGTTTACTTTAGATTGACTCCACTAACACATCAAACGGCACAAGTCAGCCTTCAGGGCTTTCTGCCAGAAAGATCCTTCTGGAATTTTTTTTGCCTCCGCAGTGGTGATAGCCATGGTTGAAGGCATGTGTTTTCAGGTTGTCCATCTGATTCTCATGAATGTATGAAATTGGTGGTCAAAGGTCAAGGTCACTGTGACCGCATAAAACATGTTTTTGGCCATAATTCTGGAATTCATGTGCTAATTTTGACAAATTTCACTCAAATGTCTAAAAAGGATAAAATGATGAAGTAATGACATTTTACATCCAAAAAGGTCACAGGTCAACTTCACAGTGACATCATAAAGTTTCACAAAAAATACTTCTTGCCATTATTCAACGTCATAACTCAGGAACAGAAGACGGACATTTGGTCAGATACTGTATTGGCGACACTAATTTTGGGGGCCCCTCTTAAAACTTCACAGAGGCATACAACTGCAAAGCTGTAATTGTAGTTTTATTTTAACCCAAAACATGATCCTTTCCCTAAAACTTGAAGGCAAACTTTTCCCAAGAGCCATAAAGCATGGACTAACAACACTCTTTAACAAAACTATAAATTCAGCTCAATAATAACTGTCAGTGTTGATAAACAAAATAACTGTTTTAGCTTGTCACCCATTGTCAGCTCAAGATCCATTACACTGCATAAATTAGCCTAGCAGCTACAACGCTTCAAAGCTTAACAAATTACATGTATTATTTATACTTTTTCTTATACACTGTTGATTTAAGTCACTTCATCTCCCAACAGAAGAGCACGGATGAATTTCGGCCTGCATGCATGTTTTTTTCAGCCGATCATCGTTGAAACAAAGCAGCATATGTTGCTGTAGTGAGAAATTAGCAGAGTGATGTTAATGCCTGGCCCAGCTGGTACGCTGTGTTTTTTTCTGAGCATCTCATAACAGTGTTGTTTACACACGGCATGTACTTTGTCTGTTGACCTGTACTTTCTCCAAAATCGAAAATATTTCTATAGTGCTGATTTATTTCTGAGTAGTGCTATCATTATCGTCTTTTTCTTGGCTGCTTACCATTATGTGCCTGGCACTGTCTGACAATGCCAGAATTTCAAAATAAATGTGTGTCCTGCAGATAAATATATGGAACAAGGTTTTCACTTTGCTTCCATGATATTAGATTGCTGATCATTAAATTGATATATTGATCCTGATCAGTGGATTGTTACACCCCTAGAATATCATTTAACTTAGACAAAACCCTTTGAAAGTCCAGCATCTCTGTAACGTCATACCTCATAAATGAGGTTAAAACATAGAACTTACCCAGATTTAATCTGAGCTGATCGGTCTTTTGAGGGATTTCTTTTTCTGGAAATATAAGGAAGAAAGAGTTTTGTTAAAAAAATTGTAGCGATGCTTTCTCATGCTTACTACTGTGTGAGAAAATGTGTGATTTACTATGTAATGCTCTACAGGTTTGTACTCATCAAACATGCTCTGAAACTATTGTGGCAAAATGTTTTGTTTCTAGTAAATCTGACACTAATTTGTTTAGGAATAAAACCCTCAAACAGTTAAGCATGTGGGAATTAAACTTCTAATTTAAGTATTGTTATATTAAGTCAGATTTGTTTCTGTTCTGTTTCAGATGTTTCTTACCTTAGCAGAAGCAGGAGGAGTTTGTTCGTCTGCAGCAGGTTCTGTCTCTTCCAGTTTCTCCTTTAATCTGTTTTTCTCTGCAAACATCAGTCAGCAAAAAACATGAACATCACAACATCATGGAGTTATGTAAATTAATATGAATAATAATAAATGTATATATCGAAAGAATTACAATTACAAATTTTTCAGAGAAAATCTGGACAGTATTCAACACAAGAAAATAAACCTGTCAGTGCTTTCTGTCTTAATTGTTACAAAACAAAATTAAAAGATAAAGATAAGATAAAGTTTGGCTCTGGGAAATTGAGAATTTTTTTTTTTTTTTACTGACCAAAACAGTTTACCGATAATAAAAATAATCATTATCTGCAGCTGTGTGAAAAATTCAATCTAAATTTCTAAATAACCAGCAATGTGAATGTCTCTTACTCTTTTTCTTTGCAGGTACATCTTGGTTCACAGTGATGGGAGTTGAGCTCTCTGTTGTCCCCTCGCCTTCTCCAGCCTTCATCTTCTTCTTTTTCTTCTTCTTGCTTTCCTTTGAAAGTGGAGACGAGTCAACTTCAGGAGGCTCAGCAGTCACCGCGCTGCTTTCATCCTCCTCCCTCAACAATCCCTTCTTTTTCTTCTTCTCTTTCTTCGTCTTTGGCGGCTGGTTTTCCTTTGAGGAATTCTCTTCTTGCTCCGTGTTCATTTTCATCTTTTTCTTCTTCTTTGGTGTGTCATTGTCGTCGTCATCCTGGGCAGGTTGAGGTCTTTTGGTTGGTTTTGGTTGAGGTGTCTCCTCTGCTGCATCTTGGATCTGTTTTTGTCTGGAGAAATGGTAAATGTTATATTATCTTTGTAGGATGCACATTATACATGTTTACCATTATTCCATGTCTGTTCAGGTCCAAACACTACAGAGCCAGCGGTATTATGAAAAGGTCACAGTTCATATGTCGGCAGGGACAAGTTTGTTTGCTTTAGATACTCTCCACCAAGTTATTTTCTATACATTTTCTATTTGAGTAGCCTCTAACGTTTCACAAGTCAGGAGGGCAACTGTCAGGTGCAGGCTGCTGCTTTCATCAGCTGATTGGCAGTAAAGCTGTTAGTGACCCAGCCATCTCATTTCATCTTTAATTTTTTCTTCCAGGGGGGTGACAGGCACATAAGGCGCAGCTTATAATAACTCTTCATGTTAATTATTGCTGTTGTTTTTGTGCAACAAGTTCAGTTTTATGATCAGCAAATGTCAGTAAAGTTCATGATGATATGGAGTGGGTCTGTCATGGTAACGTCACCACCAAGAGTCTAAGCTTTTATTTGTCTTCTTTTTAGTATTGGACATGTGACAACACAACGGGGAAGATCTATAGTGGCATAGCTGTTGGCAGCGGTAGTTGTTTACATTCAGCATTGCAGAATTACGACTGTATTGTTTATAAAGTTTTAAGCTAAGCTAGCGGAGCAAACGTCAGCTGTCGCCCAAGCTGATGTGGGCTTTTGCAGCATGCCTGCTTCTCTGTCTGTCCTCTCTGTGTCAGTAGCCCCTTTCACACTGTGTCGTCAAGATGGGAATTTCATGCCGTTCTGTATAAAGGGTACAATCACAGAATGGGGGGACAGAGTTGTCTCGCCATTACGGGACACCCAGCACAATACAGTGGCATGATGCTGCTGTAGTTTGGAGGTGTGTAAAAATACAAAGGCAGCATAATGAATGGACTTCATAGCGGCCCATCGCGCAATCTCTGTGTAAAAAGGGCGACTAACTTAAGTTGCTGGGTCCTCATTTGTTGCTCCAAAATCAAGACAAGGTCAAAGTAGAGGCGTCAAAGCAGTTTAACGCTCCTTATAACGCCTTTGGTGCATGGTTGGTCATTAAAACAATGGATGTACTTCAAAATGTGAGCATCAGATGCTTTCCATATGTTTGAATCTTTATACACTGCCTAAATATGTATATTGTCTTTAAATTATCCCTTTCATACTGTAAACTTTTGCAAAATACACAGTTACGATTTATTTTCATGTGACAAATAAATGATTTATTCTTCCTCTTTTCTTCATATAACCAAAATATGCATTTGGACATTACTATGGTATGACTTATAATACTTTTGACACATTTAGCTTCAGCCTACAGCTTTGGTATTGCTAGAATATGTTGTTTGTCTTGTTGGAGGTTTTTGCCTGTCTGCTGATTTGCCCTTTTGTTTATGTAAATATTAAAATACTGAAATAAATTCCCCTCAATCCTATCTATGCACACTTACAGTTACAACACAGTAGTAATAACAGTGTAAATGATGTCAAGTTTTAAACATTCAGACTCAAAGAAAAATTCTACTGACTTCTTTTTGCCTTTGAGCGTCTTGCTTTCTCCTGCAGTCTGTCCTGAACTGCCTGCTGCCGCTCTTCTTCCCCCGCTTCCTCTCCTCTTGCCTGTGGAGCCTCAGTCTCTTCGCCAGGCTGAGTTTCTTCCTGAGGCGATGTTTCTTTTTGGCCGAAGAGAGCTGAGAAGAGTTTGCGTCTAAAGACGTTGGGAAAGGAAGAAGTATTCAGATCTTTTACTAAAGTAAAAGTAGCAGCTGTAAAAACACTGTAAAAATATGGTTAGAAGGATATTTTCATGTAAAGGTCCAGAGTGTAGGACTTGGAAATGGAATATGATATAATAGGTATGTTTTCTTTAACTACCAGTACTTTAGATGTTACTACTTAGGAGTCTGTCTCTATTTTAGAAACTCATTTCAGGTTTTCTGTGTAACTTTTTAATATGAAAACTAACCAGAAACTACAGCTGTAAGATAAATGCAGTAAAAATGTACAGTAGCTTAAATGGAAGGTACAAGTATCTCAATTTTGTACTTGAGTATAGTACTTGGGTAAATCTACTCACCACTTGCCATGACAGACAGAGAGAGCGTAGGTGTGACTCGAACTCCAATAAGACTGTTATATGTGTCTTACATTATTCAGTCATCTAATACTGATGATTGAAGGGTCAAAGCTGTTTTACTTTAAGGTACAATATATTAAAAAGAACTTCAAAGTTAAGAAACAAGAGAGAAAGAAGTGACGTCTGTTTTCTGACTCTACCTGTGGCCTCCAGCTCCTTCTCTGTGTCTTCGTCGCCCCCTGCTGGTCTTTCATCAGACTGCACCTCCTCCTTCTCTTGTCTGCTCCCCTTTTTCCTCTTTTTCTTCTTCTTTTTCTCCTCTGTTGTCTCTGCCGGACTCACAAGATTCTTATCTTCCTCCTCCTCCACTCCTGCTGCTTCGCTCTCCTCCTTTTCTGCCTCTCTTACTTTATTCTTTTTCTTCTTGATTTTATTTTCTGAAGGAGTGACAGGAGTTCCCTCATCTTTCTCTTCCACTTCATCCAGCTCCCTTTTCCTTTTCTTAGCCTTTTTACTCTTCTCTGATGAAGTGGCCTGAGACATGTCCTCCTCCTGCTTCTCCTCCTCCTCCTCTTTCTTCTCCTCCTCCTCCTCTTCCTCTGCCACCTCCTCAGCTCTCTTTTTGCCTCTCTTTTTCTTTTTGGCGGTCTTGGTGGAGAGAGCAGTATCACTTGATGTATCTATGGCAGATGAGTCTGTGCCCGGCGTATCAGCAGTTGGCTTCTCTACATCCTTTTTGCCCTTCTTTTTCTTCTTGGGTGTTTTGGCTTCTTTGCAGGACTCTGCAGCCTCATCAGGGAGCAGCTGGCTGGGTTCTTGCTCTGTTGCATCGTTGTCTTCGGCTTGGATGTTGAGGATGATGGAGACCTCTGGGTCTGCCGGCTCTTCTGCCTTTTCTACAACAGAACACAACACCACATTTATGATTTGCTTTTTAGTTTGTGAAAACGCACAGCATGTACACATCTAAACAAGGAGACTTAGTGTTATCTCTGCTGTCACAATAACGCAGAAATAGAATATAAGAACAAACAAAGTTGCAATAAAACGGTACAGTCCTTGTACGATTAAATACATGTGCACAACTCTTCACCAATACACCATGCTTTAATCATCAAATGTTTTTGGCTGTCTTGCCATCATCAGTTAGTATCAGCAATGATCAGTAAGTCACATGACAGAGTTAAAAAACATCACCATCATTATTTTACTTATAAAACATATAATTACTCCTGTTGAATACTACGAAGGAGGATTAGGGTCAAACTGAAAAAGAAAGAAAAGAAACCAGGTAAGAAAAGTCGAAATATTATAACAATAAAGTTGTAATATTAAGAGAAAAAGTCACAATATTACATGATTAAACTTGTAAATTTATGAGTTTAATTACGTAATATTACAACTTTTTTCCTCTTTTTTTTTCAATTTGGCTAAAATCCTCCTCTGTAAGATAAAAACATTGAGAAGAGAAATATAAATTATTATAAATGCCAAAAAAAAAGAAATTTATGCCTGACTTTTCAAAAATAAATTGAACACAATAAACCTGCAAGATCAACTACAGATAAAATTTTAATCAGTCAGGGTTAATCATAAATATTAAAAAAAGTAAGATTCAGCCTTTAAAAGTTTAAGAAAGTAAAAAAAAAATACATTTGTTATAAAGCTGGTTGTGATTTTGTATGTGTTGGGTATGATTAAAGCATGGTGTACTAGAGAGGAGTTGTGTGATGTGTTTCCATTTTGAGCAATACCTGTGTCACCAGTGTCAGCGATGGGGTCCTCTGGGGTTGTTGATGTCTTTGTGTGGTCTTCAGGCGTCAGTGAGGATGTGAGCTCACTGTCCTCCGTCCTCTGAGTAAACACACAGACAGGAACTAATTGTATTTGTATATGATCTTATGTTTAGACTCGTATTCTCTCCGAATGAGACTGTATGTTTTTGTTACATTAGTCTACAGCCAGCGCACAACATCAGTCTCAATAAAATGTTTTAGGGTACCTCAGATTTCTCCTCCTCCTTTTCCTCCTCTTCCTCTTTTGGATTTTCAGAATCAGGATCTGAAAAGAATAAGAAAACAGCATTATGCCATTATATAGTCTAAATGTCATGTATTTCATTAGTGCTTCCAGAAGATCACAAGTGTTTGCCAAACATGACATTTAGGCAGAGGCTTAGATTTCTGGGGGGACGCAGGGGACACGTCTCCTTCAATATTTAGAACATGTGCATTTGTACCTCCTCCTGATGGAAAGTAGCAAGACTTTTATTTTGACAACATTAACGATATTTACACCATAAACTGGTGCATAAAAATTCACCAGAATACAGGAAATTGAGTGCTGACGCTAAAAAGTTTCTGATGTAGGACCCCCAAAGCCACCATTTTATACATGCCCCGCCCCCACAATGCTGAAACAAAACCTACACACTTGCATTTGCAGACAGACCGAAGACGTCCTTTATTTAATCCTTAATCCAAACTACTGCAGTGCAGTGACAATACTGAGGAAAACTAGCAATAAAATGAGGCTAAGTTTAACTTTAGTTAAATAAAATGATGAAAAACATGTACTTGTATTTCTTTTCAGGAATGTTTCTTGTCGGATTCTGTGTAAATAAACAGGACTGAGACTCTACAGCCCTGCTGGCAGCTCTGTGAGGCTGTACACCAGCACACGAGCTGTGTTTACCATGTTCACCATCTTAGGTTAGCGTGTTAATGTGCTGAGACTGATGGGAATGCTATTAGTTTTGCAGGTATTCAATGGTAGCACTAAAATTTCATGGCAAACCATCCAACAGTTGTTGATGGTGGCAGAACATGGCTGATAAAAGGCAATTTAAACTTCATCCAAACTGCTTCTCTTTGTTACTACAGTACATCTAGCTAACCTGACTCTGAGAGTCTTGCAGCAGTGCAGAGTGCTCTCATGTCTTAATTGTTCTCAAATGACTCCAGCTCATACGCCTTTTTCACAGCAGACGTTTTGACTTGTCACGGCAACAAAAGCACAGGTGGAACTAATTAATATTTCCTCTGTTCCAACAATTACTGACATGTAACGCAGCCATTAGTAATGGTAGTTTCACAAGAGTCTGATAAGTCAAAATGTATGCTGAGAAAAACGTCTGTTTAACTTTAGTTTCAGCACCAAAGTCATGAATTAATTTCAAGCACTTTGGTAAATGAGGTGATTGTGCTCCAGATGACGGTAATTCTCTGACTAGTCATCGCTCCGGTTTGCTTAACAAGCTCTGACAAGCTTAACAAACCCCTTTGAGAAGTTTAACAAGTGACTGACGTTGTGGAAAACTCGTCTGAACAGAGCTGCCAGAGCTGTTTCTCTGGGCCTTGGCAGCAATCCTTCAAACTCTTTACAAGTGTTGGCTTCTAGTCCAAGTGCATCAAGGTAAAATCTTCAACTTTATGCCCTACTTTTCTTTTCTGTTCCCCTTTAACTTCCCCCCAAATAAAATATAATGATTTAGAGTTCTGTATTTGAAAAGTAAGATACACTGTGATGCCAATAAAAAGGAAATACAGTATGTTTATTTTCCTCCTCAATAAAATGGAAAGTGAAACACAGCAATGAGACTGTGCCGAGTAGGAAACTACTTAATTCGTGATTCACTTTTGGAAGTGCATTTCACGAGTGTTGGATAACTTTTAAAAATCTGCTCATCCAAATTACAAAAAAAGCAAACAAATATTTTCTCACTTACGTTCACACAGCCAAAAGTTTTTAATAAAAAACACCTTTTCCAGTATAAAGTAGTTCCAGTAAAAACATGTTCACAGTGAGTTCTGTGAATTTCTCACAGTAACACTGTGGAAAGATGCCATTGAATTGTTTTCAATGTTTTTAAATGTGAGTAGCACAAATGAAATTTCATTCACATTTATTGCACTGGGATAAGGACAGAAATCTCAGAGACAAATATATATTATGACTATTATGGCTTTGGTGACCACAGTTTTTTCCTATTCCTTTAAGGTAAAAAATAAAATCCTTAATTTTAAATCAAATCTTAGAGTTTTCCCTCTGAATGTAAAGTTTGTATCTGATGACACAGCGAGTGGAGACATCATGCTGACAGCAGCTGCTGTTGATGTTAAAATACAGGCCATAATGATACAACCAGCTGAAATGATTAGCTGTTTAACAGGAAAACAATCTATGATGTTCAATTAATCATGTAAATCACTGTTTAAGTAAAAATGCCAGACAGCTCCCCATTCCAGCTTCTCAATTATCATTATTTGTGTCTATTTTTATGTGACGTTAAGGCCTTTACACATTGGGACATGACAAATAAACATCACAAAAATGCCTATGAGTATTTTGCATCATAACTGTTCTTACCGGCAGCAATGCAAATTTGTGACAGTTTTAACTTTTTTTTTTTAAATAAAAGGTCTGAAAAGATTTGCAACAGCTCATTCTTTGGAAAAAAATGGTGACAGTTCGAGGTCCTGATGGGGGACACTAGCACCACATCCGAAGAGGCAGAGGACTAACGAACGGGATCCTACTGACCCAGGGCATCCTCTAGGAGTCTGTCTAAATTAAGTTGTTTTACAGCCAAAGCCAACGCTAGCTATTTTATTAAGTTTCCTTTTAAGCAAAATGCTTCGTGAATTTGGGTTCCCTCTGGTAAACAGTAGAGTATCTGTCTAGGACTTTTATTGTGAAAGGTAAAAACAGAGACAGTGGATCTGGTATGAGCTGCCTTCATAAAGGTCTTGGTTCAGACTACGACGCCTCAAAGTTAATGTCATTATGAAAGCTTTTTCACTTTTTGACATTTTGTAGACCAAACAAGTGATGGATAGTTTAGGGAAATTATCTGCAGATTAATTGATGATGAAAATAGTTGTTAGTTGCAGCACTAACCTGTGCACTGTGCTCAGGAAGATTTGAACACAGCAAGATAAGAAAATACAGGCAGAGGGCAGAGTCTCTGCAGACAAATACACTGCTACATATTTCTAGTGGGTCATAAGTGATGATTGAGAGGGATTACTTCTGTTTTTAAACCTCTATATTTTTTTTCTTTTAGGAAAATCCTCCATAGCATACCTTTAAAAAAAATTAAACGTAACAGGTCTTCAGCCTTGCAGTGACTTTTACACAACAACAGTAAACTCCATTTTAAAATCTATCATAGCTGTGGAAACACAAACATCTGATACTGTCTGATTGTGAAGCACTCTTCCTCTTTTCATAATACGTGTAAAAACTATAGTGTGGTCTGTCATCAGCAGCTTTATAATCTGCTGCAGACGGTGTAAAGAGAAAAAGCCCTCTGAGCAGTGTCTTCACAACAGCTTGTGATTCTTGTCAGGGCAGTGAGAAACAGACAGAAAAGATGCCATACATAACATGTAAAGAACAACCTGGTTAGCAAGCGTCTCACTGGTCGTTCATACCTGCAGGAGGCGGAGCCTCGCTCTCTGCCGGCGGGTCATTGGTCTCCTGAGCTGTCAGGTCTGATGTGGCAGGTTCAGCCAGGCTGGGCTTCTGGAAGAGGAATCAACAGGTCAACAACTGTCTCGGAGACCAGACAGACAGAGATTCTTTCTTTATTGCTTACTTTCTTTCTCTTTCTTTATTCATGACACAGATTGGAGCCTTTCTTGTCACTGTGAGCAACAAAAAGCTGCACTGAGTTGCAGTTTATCCCACTCTGATTTAAACAATGTGCACATGAGCTACAAAATAAGAACCAGAGGCATGTGACCAACATGCCACGAGTCCATTAACTCTGTGAAATCAGAGTTTGTTGGCACTGCAGTGAAGATAATTAAATCTTCACCTTCACCCAAGGTTTTTTAGAAAGTCAACCAAAAAATTCATATAGAAAAATAACAATAATAACCCACAGTTGCAGCGCTGTCTTGCTCATCCTCTGAGGCCTCAGTCTGATGTGAGCTGGACTTGATGCATCATGATTGCGAATGCTACTTCTGTTCGTAATCAAGATGCATCAAGTCCAGGAGCTGTCCACTCCAATAAAGCCCAAAGTAACATACCCACTCTCAGATACATCAGCATTAAGGCTATTAGAGGTCCTCGCAGAGGAGGAGAGATTGACTCTGTTCCTTTGAGAGGAGCTCTTTCCTGGTTTTACACACTGAGTTCTCTCTCGCCAAGACGTCTAAACGTGGATGTCTGCATCAGACCATTGTCATCATGTCATGTAAGGGCAACTTTATGTTTATCTATGGCCTTGATGAGATTATTCCCATCATTCCTATAATTACTAACATTATGTTGGTCTTTCTGCCATTGGGGAGTGTTGTTGCCATGAGGGGGTTTGCTTGGTCCACAGCTGTGTTTGGGTGGGTGGTGCGTGTCAAGTGGCATCCACATGAATGCTAGGGACCAGATGATCAATGTTATTTACTTCACCTGTCAGTGGTTTTAATGATTTGGCTGATCGGTGTATATCATGTGTTGTTTCCCTCCTCTGTGAATATTGGTGGTCTGGATATTGTAAAGTCCTGTTTTCCATATAACTCATGGGACTTCCTATTTAATGTAGAGGCACCTCTATGCAGATCTAGCCATATAGAAGGCATGACAGCCTCTAGCCTGATGTTTTTCTTCTGTGCTACGAGGTCTGTTTTCGATATTTGTGTGTAGCACACTGTACACACTTTTTTCTTTACATGCACGATGGTGTCTTAATGTATACAGCTAAGCATGAAGAAGAGCATTAGACTGAAATGTCACTTGTGGATGTGCCAATAAATGTCACTTAAGGGAGCTACAGTGTGTGGACCTTTCTTCATGTTGTTTGATACTATCTTTATTGGTTCAGCACCTGCCCTGAATGGTTTTTGGATGTGTGCGACAACTGTGCTTTTTGTGACATTTAATCCCAAACCTCCATGTGCCAGAGTACTCCTAAAAATCCTGATGACTCAGCAAAGAAGGCCTGCTCACACTGATTCTTACTGGAAGCTAAACAGCACAAACAATGCAACTCAGCCAGTCACAACCCTCTGCAAAATCAGTTTCAGATGTGCAGAGGGTGAGCTGAGGGGAACAGAAGCTGGCCTGTGCCAGGAATCAACAAAAACTCCTGTTTTTATGAGGTTGTGGTTAAAAGTGATTAACATTTCTCCTCATTTCTGAACCCTTTAGAGCAGTTTGCTGGAGTAGGACGAAAATATACAGTACAAGGAAAAAGAAAAAGCAGGCACCGAGAGCAGAGAAAAATCTGATCAAAGGGTTTAAATCTTTGGACAGGTAGGCAGACCTCAGTGAAAATTAGATGCTGCCAAAAAGATAGGAAAATCTTGGCAGCACTTTAAAGTAAAATAGTTTAAGTTATTCATGTTTGTTGGAGGAGTGATTCTACACAGCAACATACCGTGGATTCTGCCTCGGGTCACTAACCTGCTGCAGCTCATTGTCGTCCTCTTTATTCTCCGTGCTGCTCTCGCTGTCTAAACTGGAGGTCACAGCCGGGTCAGGGTTCTCGAGCTGCTCCTCAGCCTGATCAGAGGCAGCTTGTCTGGGCTCGACCGCGCCGGGCTCACCCTCTTCCTCAGAGTCGGAGCTGGAAGTTTCTGCCTTGTTAGATGCCTCAGCAGACGCTTCAACAGGAGCTGACTGCAAAATATGTATGAGCAGGCAGTTAGAGCTGCTAACGAGGCTACTCTACACCACATTTTCTCCTTTCCCAGCAGTCAGAGAATTTTGGGTATCTGGTGGTTTGAAAAAGCCCAATTCAAGACATTTCAGCATCTTTTTATTGCTTACTGCAATGGAATTTAAAAAGGAAAAGGCTGACAATATTCTGTGTTTTTCTAATCAACAACAAACTCCAAAAGGCCTTCAGTCTCTCAATACTTTCACATCCTGTCTGGAGGTTCCTACTGAAGATTCAAACTGGCTGTGAATATATACAGTCATTTATAAAAGGGCCAACAACAGCTGGTGCCATCGTTACTTATTTTATATTTACGGCAGCAGGATAGTCAAACTACAGCTCCTGTTTTCATGGTTATGAACGATCTTGTCACCCAACACATTTGATGAGTGTCTTGGTTTGTGGACAACAACAGAGCTCTATAACACAAAGGAATACGATATATTTGGCTTTAATTTATTCCCAACGGAACACTGTGAAACTGCAATCAAAAGTATGAGAGAAATATCACAAAAAAACAAAACAAAAAAACCTTTTAGACACACAATGTCAGATTCGTTTGGCAGACTGAATTAATCTTCTCTTCTGCATGCGGGGCCCGATTTAATCTGACCAGCTGGAGAACAAAAGAAATGAAAAACAAAACTGTCTGCTTTTAATTCTGTTCAATAGAAACATCTTTGTTTTGTTAAAAATAAGTACAGTAGTTTGGTGCTGTACTCGTTTTAGCAGAGAGAGAGAAAATCTGTAAAAACCGCAACTCTGCTGCTGTCAGATACAAAGCAAAGTAATCAGGGTTTTGTAGACAGAAACACAAAGAGCCATTAACACACAGAAACACACACACACACACACACACACACACACACACACACACACACACACACAATTTGTCTCAGAAGATTATCATTCTGTCACACACACAGTTTCTGTCCAAACAGCATTATCTACTGCATCACTGGGCCAACAGAAAAGAACAGAGACAAGACATGGACGGACACACACACACACACACACACACACACACACACACTTGAAATAACAAACGAACACAAACTAACAGATACAGACGAGACGAGCAGACATTAAAATGAGTCTGTGTGTATTTCAGAGGCATATAACAACAGTGGAGCTACTGTCCATCTATCATCACATTATTACAGTGACTGGACAACAGCTATGTGGGGTGTGTGTGTGTGTGCGCGTGTGTGTGTGTGGAGGGTTATTATGAGAGTGGTAGTTTCCTGCTGCTGCAGATACAGACCATTTCCTTTTTGAGACTTCTTTTTTCTCCATCATCATTTATCATTAATTAGATTATAGTGTATATTTTTTCACTCTGCAGCCTCCATAGGTGCAGCGTAGGTATGGTGTAGATGCATACCCCCCCACCCTGTGGTGTAGTGGAGGGTATACACAGGTATACGGGGTATACCCACCCGTTTTTCTGGTTGTTTCCAGTAAAGCACCTATCAGCCAAAAAGTCATTGGAATACATATCGGAGAGTAAGAATGTTATTTACTTTTACATTGCAGATATGAAAAAAAAAAAAATTTTTGAAGACAGCAAGACCCCCACACTTTTCCTCTTAATATGAAGAGGAAAAGTCTCCTAGCTGCCAGGCTACTTTATGTTATATAAGATATAGGCTTGGGCTGTATCACTGTGTTACGGTATACAGGGGTATTTAAAAATCCCGTCTGATGATGATGAATTTCACCACCGTCAAAATACAGGCACTTCTCTTCCTAATCAACTCATTATATGTAGTGCACAGCACATGCCACCAGAGGTCAGTCTCCAGTCTCTACTGGTGGACAGGCAGCTGGTGGTGGGGATAACGTTACAGGACTGTTAACAGTCAGCCAGCAACAGCAGAGAGACAGAGACCACATATTTTCACATCTAAGTTGGCGATTAAGGGATTACGACCAAAGCAGAGCTGGTGATTGTTGGAACAGTAAAGCAGCAGGCGCACTACCATTTTTCAGGACCGACGGCTGCGTTCTGAGCTAAACAGAGGTTAACTTTTGGAACACAGCAGCACGCACTGCATGTCATGTGACGGGGAACAACCAACAGATATCTTTCCCTTCTTCTGTAAATATCAGTCTGTGGTAAATATGGAAAAGTTGGTGCAGGGCTGCTCAGAGCTTTTCATCTGTCCTATGGACGCTCCTGGAAGAAGAACATCTCTACTCAGGCTTTAAAATGGTGCTCGTTAAGGTCCTGAAAGCTGGCTCTAAAAAGGCACAAAAGTAGTGCCCAGCTCCTGACTTTGCATTTTCCGGGAATTTAAAACGTGGTATGTGTCTGGCCCCTAAGTAACTAAATGACTAATGAGACTAATGAAGATGTTTTTGTTGAGTTTTATTTTGTTTCTGAGTTTGAATTAAGAGTGTTTTACCTTAAATTAACAGGGCAGTTGAGCTAGTCATGGTTCAGTGAAAGACAGAAACCTAAATTCAAAGGGTGTACAGTTGTATTTCTCTGTTTAATGTGGAAAACAGGTGTAAAAATAAACCCTTCTTGACATTTTGAGAGTTTATATTGTGTATCTATTCTGCTGTAAAGGCTGAGAAAGCTGACGTATCATTTTTTCTTACAAGGTTTACAAGCTTAAACTACAGATATAATATGACCTAAAGTTGAACTGATAAAATGTGGCTCCTGACATCAGCTAGACTGTTTAATTATAGGACTGCTTATTAAACAAAGTGTCTGCATAAGATCAGTTTTGTTTTAGTTGATAGTGATCCATTAAATATGCCTGGTCAGCCCTAACAGTGAGCCTTAGGGTCAGATCAGGACACACACTCAGAATGCAGTCTGCACTCTCACAGGAAACTAATTCATGCAGACACATTGTAATAACAAGAAAGTGAGAGAAAAAAAGTGAGTGATGTATAAGTCTGATTTGAAGTCACATATTTTTAAAGGTCTAGATGAAGGGTGCATTTTTTTTAAACTTCTACAGACAGCCACTTTGTTCTCTATTCTCTATTTGCAAATGTCAGTGAGGGTGCCATCTCATCTCCTGGCAACGATGACGAACAGCTGCACTTTGTTGACTAAAGGACAAGAAGCACATGGACCGTAACAATGATAAAAAAGTGTGAAGGCATACCAGATTAGGGGGAGAGGGATACCATCAGTCTCTGATTTAAACTCTAATAAAACACTGTGTGAAAAACAAAAGGAAATTTGACTCCTTTTTCATTTGGTGGCTGCAGCGTCACGGCAGCAGCTGAGGATTTTATGCCTTCGATGGTTCAGGGATTTCACCTCCCACCCACTCCTTGATGTGCTGGTCAAGCACAGGAGTCCATTCAGTTCAAGACTCATTCCTCTGAGATGCACCACAGAGCGCAACAGGAAGTCATTCCTCCCTTAGTGTCTGACACTTTGAGTCAGTGGACTCAGGCCCTTTGACTTATTTTTCAGCAGCAGCAAGTGCCCATAATTTATTTATTGTTTACATTTGCATGCCTGTATATTCTGCATAAGAGCAAGTGTAAGATGTCAATAAAGTATTTTTGATTTGTCATTTCTCACACTGTTATGTGTCGAATGTTGTGGCTTTTTTTTTTTTGAGAGATGCTTGTGTCTGCCTGTCATTCTCTACTCACCTCTTGCTCTGGTTTTGTTTCCTCCTCCTCCTCTGTCTTTTTGTCTTCTTCTTCTCCTTCTTCCTCCTTGCCTGAGTTTGTTGTTTTGGTTTCACCTGCAGGATGCAGCAGCTGCTCAGAGACGGCCTCAGCATCTCTTTCCTCACATGGGAGCTCCGCGCTGGATGACTCCACACCATCTGTCGTGGACTCTGAAGCAGGGGGCAGAAAACACAAAATGGTTTAGGGGCTGTGGTTTAAACTTAAAAATTACATAACTAACACAACAAACTGTAAAGGAGAACCAAAAAGAACATTTACCAGGTGGAGGTTTGGCATCCCCCTTACTTTCCTCTGTGATGTTGGAGAGTTTGGTGTCTGCGCCTTCTTCTTCTTCGCTGGTGGCGGGTTCTGGTTTGATGCTCTGCTTCTTCAAAGTAGTGTCTTCCGTCTCCTGCTTGGCATGCTGAGCTAGAGAGCACAGCCTACAACACACACACACTTCATTTAACTGGGAAAGTGGTATATTCATTGGTAAAGTGACAAAAAATACGGTTTAGTTTTGAGTGTGCTTGATGAAAATAAATGGAGGAGTTGCTCGCAGCTGGAAAAACTTCGATTGATTGTGGATGCTGTCAAAGCAGCTCCAAAGGGATCTTTGGAAAATAAAAATATTTAATCAGTCTTAAGAAAGACATTTGGATTTCTTTGTGAAGTTGGACTTCCTGAGTCGCATGCCGTGTCTCAATTTGCACTCTTCTGTACTTACACATGGCATAAATGCATTAAAACTGACAAACACTGGCAAAATGCAGTGCACTTACCAGCAGCTGGATGGTGCACTCATAAAGATAAAAATCTTCAAGTATTAAGCACTGGACAGTTCTCAGCCTCAGTGATCACCGTCAAAAGAAACCACAAAACATGTGGAAGCTGCAGCAGCTGCTTTAGTGGACAAGCAAACAAGCTGGCAGATATACTGGCGGGCGTCAATTGTAGGGGTAACACTCTGTCCAGCTGCAATTTGTCATTACATAGAAGAAGAAAGAGCAGTCAAAAGCTGCGATCGTCATATCAGTGAAGTGCCCAACAGCCGTGTTTGATTAGAGACAACACTACTCTGTCAATATTCACTCACTACACAAGTAAATACACAGTGTACACAGTGAACTACATGGAAGTGTGCTAACAAAAGCATCCTAATTCAGACAAGTTTTTTGTGTACTAGCTGCTAAACTAGTATATTCTCACAATTAATGTGTAGTAGATACTGTATAGAATAAGTATGCAGTACTGATCTCTTTGAGTTCGTCTGTCCTGAAAGTGTTCAGGAACTTTAAGCTGCAGGAGTTTCTAACAGCTCGTGTTACGTCTTTCAGAGGAAATAAATTCCTGACGAGTAAAAACGAGTCCAAAGAGTGCCTTGACATCTTTACTGCAGAAAAGTGACTGGGGACCAAATCATGTGTTAAGCAGCCAAGACAGACAGATGTCTGTGAGTGTCGTGAGGAGGAACTCAAAGAGAATCAACAGAATGATAACAAGCAGAATAAGTTATTGTGACAGGACAATGTGTTTGTATATGATGGATGAGCAGGAGGAAGGATGAGCTCAACAAAAGAGTAGTTTGCGTTGTCTGCTTTGATGGAAGTGTTTCATAGTTTCTCGGGGAAACAGGAAGAGTCTAATTAAGTGTTTCTCATCTTTAAAAATGAATTTTTCTGTTGGTAATGAGGGACTGTCTATAATGAGGATCATCTTTTATTCAGAACAATAAGATATATTTTAATTGATTGACTTTTATTTGGATCATTTTAGTGCAAAACTCGCAGTGGGAAATTATAAATGTGAGCTGATGTCATTCATTCAATCATTTATCTGCTGCCCGGTTAATCCTTTTCAGGGAAGCAGGGATTTGAAGCCAGTCCCAGAATGCACTGGGCAGAAGGCCAGGCAGTCATTCACTGGGAGACCCACACACACACTCACTCACTCACTCACACACAGTGATATCCTGTGTGTAGAGCCAGTTCGGAGTCTCCAGTCCATCTAAGCTGCACTGTGTCACCTGCTGAGCTATTGTGATGTCCAAAAAGCACGGTCATAAAAACCCAACAATAAAAGAAAACACAGGCGTGAAAGATAATTAGATCAATGTGCATGAAATAAAAAGCCATGAGGAGCTTAGAAAAGTTTACAGCAAATACACTATATATTCTGCAGGTTAACCATCAACTTCACATAAACCTGTGGACGCTCACTCTAACACATAATTATGTCATAAACAATATTATCTACCTCCACTATTTATGTGCATTGAATTATTGTGCATCATACCACAGTGTAAATTCAGAGTGGAGGAACTATTAAACTCTAGTTTGTTGTTTATGGCTTTTGATTGTGTTTTGTTCCTCACCTTGCTCCGTGTTTTCGTTTATTTTCACGGCTTATGGGACTGCTCAAAGATTTTCCACTGGGATTATTAAAGTATGCTACATCAATCTATCATTAAAGTCTTACGACTCTTAAGGAACTGTTTTCATTTCATACTGGAGCAACAGGAAACTATGTCCATTACTAGTGAATCCATCACCTCTTAAAAAGAGAAAGGTCCACACTTCCTGTGGTGTGTATTAACATGTTTGACTTACTTCATCCAGCCTGTGTAGATGTCATGTAGGTTGGAGCTCTCCTCTGGCATCTCCACCTACACACACACACACACACACACACACACACACACAATAAATCCAGTACCCTGAAAAGTACTGTGCATTTAAAACTCTCTTAACTTTCCCCACATTTGCACACTTTGGATTGATTCCCTGAATGTTACATTTATACTCAAGTGCCTGGACAGTATTGCTGTGACCCAACTGTGATAATGAAAAGGAAATAGCAAATTTCCTGTGCTTCAGGAATGCTCTCTCTTTGATGCCTCACGCTCCCGGAAATGAATCCATGCAGCAACATACAAAACCAACAAAATGAGAGTGTGTGAAGCATTCAGAGTCCAAGCGGGGGGATAATGCTCGCAATATTGAAAACTATGGCCTCTGTGAGAGCCTCTGGGAGCGATGGTAGGTTTGAATTTTGAGAATGTTTTTTTCCCTATTGCGGTCTTCCTAAAACTCTATCGGCAACTTCTGGTGACATTTTTAGCCCATGAGCCTGAAACCTGAAACTTGTAATGGGCCAAAGACCAAAGACCAAGTTTCCCCATGGCTAACATAAGAAATAACAAATTTGTAGCAGGAAAAATACAATAAAAGTGACATTATATATGTCGGGAGCATTTTTTAAATAGGTGCAAAAAAATGTGACTTCACATAAAGGTTTGATCATCTAACCAGCCTGAACAGTTCATAATTTAAGTCAATTTTTTATTGAAATTTGGTAGAATTTATTCGTTTTACTGCAAAAAATAAATTAATAGACATTAATAAAGCAGTGTGTGGCCTTTTTTACAGACTCTTATTGTGTGTGGTTACATCATGACTATACACATGCACTCTGGACATATTAAGGCTGCAACTAACAACTGATATCATCAATAACTTATTGTTGATTTATCAGCCTAATTTAGTGGTTTTGTCTGCAACACATCAGAAACAGTGACAAAATATCCATCACTATTTTATGGTCAGCTGTACGACCAAAATCCAAAGATATTAAGTTCACAATGCTACAAAGACAGAGAAAAGCTGCAAATATTCACACTGGAAAAGCTCTATTAAGCAAATTTTGGGCATTTTAGCTTGAAAAAAAAAATTACAAGAGTGATTAATCGATATCAAAATAGTTGCTGATTCATTTATAGTTGATCAAGTACTTGATTGGTCGACTAATCATGGCAGCTCTAGGACATTTAAATCAAAATTAACAACTTTAATCACTTAACACTGCAAAAATGTGAGGAGGTTTTGAATGGGGTGTCAGTGCAGAGCAGCAGGCCTGCAGCAGGGCTGTTTTTACAGCCATGCAGCTGCTGTAACATTATGTTCTTTTCCTCCAGGAGGCCTCCACAAGGAGCCATGTGCTTTAACTCACACACACACATACAGGCTGACCTACTGACTGCAGCACTAGAGCATAAAACACACTGTAATCCCATTTATATTTAATTCAGGCTCTTATATAACACGCAAAACGCGCATGTCCATTCAAATAATGGCCATAAAATCATCAGTCTGATCAGAAATAACAAAACTAGCGAGGTACAATCCGGTGAGGTCTCTGCTGCAGTGAATCTGTCTGTAAATGTTGAAGAAACAGCCCAAACTTCTTACCTGAGTAACGTGTTTTTCCAGCACCTTGGCAGCTTTCTGGTAGCCGTTCACCTTTAGGTGCTGGAAGATCAGATACAGCAGAGCGTCGTCCTCCTCCGAGGCCATGCTGTCCCACTGGACCCACTGACACGACTGGAAAACAGGACGAAAACTGGAATATTATTGGGGAGTTATTAACAGTTCAGTTCATGCTTGCTATTCAGCGTGCGGCCATGAGCCTCTGACGACGCCCCCCTCGAAATGCAGCATGGGAAGTGGAGTTTTTTAAAGGGCGGCATGGAGACCGACCACGTCTGAATGAACATGAAGTTAAAAGGACAGATAAAACATCTCAGAATAATATTAGGCTTATGAAAATGTAATAAATACATATTACTGTTGAGAATATCATATTATCACTAATTTCTAATATAAAGATAAGAAGAGTGGTCAGATAGTTAAATAATAATAATAACTAAAATAAGAATAGAAGTAAAAAACAAATTATACAAGAGCACTGAAGACAAATTTACACAATGACAGTCGTGTGATATTTTAGTAAAATAACAAATATTATTATGACAATTGTGATATATATGTGTATATATCAACAACATGACACAACAACGCTCAATGGAAACCAAAATCATCGACCCACTGAGGGTTGGATTCAAAATCACACAGAAAATAAAAATAAAAAAACTGAAATCACAGTCTGATCCAACCTCCGATGTGACTCAGTAGTGTGTATGGCCCCTGCATGCCTGTACGCAGTCCCGACAATGTCTGGGCATGCTCCTGATGAGTCAGCATATGGTGTCCTGGGTGATATCCACCCAGACCTGATTTGGTGCATCAGTGAGCACCTGGACAGTTTGAGGCAATGTTTAGAAGCATCAGATGCACCGATATATAATGTCCCATAGGTGCTGAATGGGATTTATGTCAGGGGAACGAGAGGGCCAGTCAATGGCATCAATGCCTTTGTCATCCAGGAACTTCCCACACACTCTGGCCACATAAGGCCGAGCATTGTCCTGCACCAGGAGGAACCCAGGGCCCACTACACCAGCGTAAGTTGTGACAGTTGCTCTGAGGATTTCATCCTGGTACCTACAGTAACAGCAGTCAGGGTACTGTTGGTTATGACATAAAGGTTGGCGCGACCCTCCAAGGATATGCCTCCCCAGACCATCACTGACCCACTGCCCAACTGGCCATACTGGATGATGTTACAGGCAGCATAACATTCACCACTGCGTCTCCAGATTCTTTCACACCTGTCACATGTGCTCGGTGTGAACCTGCTCTCATCTGTAAAGAAAATGGGGTGCCAGTGGTGGACCTGTCAATTCTGGTGTTCTCTGGCGAATGCCAATTGAGCTGCACGGTGCTAGGCTGTGAGCACAGGTCCCAATAGAGGATGTCAGGCCCTAATGCCACCCTCATGGAGTCTGTTTCTGACAGTTTAGTCAGAAACATGCACACCAGTAGCCTGCTGGAGGTCATTTTGCAGGACACTGGCAGTGCTCCTCCTGTTCCTCCTCACACAAAGGAGCAGATACCAGTCCTGCTGCTGGGTTGATGCCCTTCTATGGCCCTGTCCAGCTCTCCTCTTGTAATGTTCAGTGTCCTGATATCTCCTCCATGCCATTGAGACTGTGCTGGGAGACACAACAAACCTTCTTGCGACTGCAGGTATGAATGTGCCATCCTGGAGAAGCTGGACTACCTGTGCAACCTGTTTGGGCATTATGTATCGCCTCATGCTACCAGTAGTGACAAGGACACTAGCAGAACACAAAGCTAGAGAAGAATCAGTCAGGAAGGAAAAGGAGAGAGCTACTGTCTGTGTCCACCACATGATGAACCATTTCCTTTTAGAGGATGAAACTGATTCACAATCACTTGTGCTTACTAAATGGACAGATTAACATCCCTGAAGTTTAACTGACTTGGTGTTATACTGTGACCATTAAGTGTTTCCTTAAGTTTTTGAGCCCAGTTAGAATTCTTTTAGTGGTCGCTGTTCAGGTTTTTTTTTTTTTTTAACTGAGAGCCATCTTCTCAAAAACAAATGGACTCTGTGATTTAAATGAGAAAAAGCAGTCAGTGCAACATGGCGGACTCCATGGATGAGGAACTGCTCCCTATATGGATATAAACAGCTCATTCTAAGGTAACAAAAATACAACAATTCTTACTTTCAGGTGATTTTACACTTTAAAAAACATACTTATTATATTAACTTCCATTTCTCTCAGTATATCCCTCTAAATCCTGAACACTGGACCTTTAAGTCTAAGCATTTAGATAAATAATTAATTTTGGTTTCATATAGAAATTGAGGATATTTGGGGCAAAAATAGTGTGTTTTTACTAAAGCAGTCAAAACCATTTGAATCTGTCAGAGATAATTTGTTTAAATAGTATAAATAACACAAGTCAGGAGAAGTAAGCTCCATCAGGGTGTTAGAAGACGTCCTTTCACCAGGACAAAAATCGAGTTTTCCTTCATACTTTAAGTCTTTCTGCCCAATTTACGTTTAGGTGTTTTAAATAAACACTGTCAGTCATCCATCTCCTCAATTCATCCATCCATTCATCATCCTTACAAGAGTCAATTATGATTTCATAAACATAATTTCTGTTCACAACCTTCAAAATAAAAGCACATATTGAGGAACCAGCTGCAACATGTCTTGAGTTTTTACAAATTCCTTTGTGCAGCTCAAACCAAGTGGAGAAAATGTTTTTTCCCCTCCAAGCTTTCATTTATAAATTTAACACAAGCTACTCAGTTGGATGAACTGATGTTTATACACCTGAAAGAGTTTTACTACCAAGTAGGTTTGTGCATGCAAAGAATTTGTCTTGGTGTTTTGGTGCATAACGATCAACACAGTGCAGGAGTCAAGAGACATTATAGGCTACACATCTGCACAGACACTTCCTGTCCTAATACATGACCTTCTGTGGACTGATCAATGTCTATTTCAAGTTTCTAATTTGTCTTCATATATTTTAAAATGCTGTCTCTGCATGTCTATATATTTTTAGTATTTTGTTAAAGCTCAGTTGACCATATTTACATCTTTATATTATTCTAGGCTCTTTAACTAAAACCAGCAATGATGCAGACAACATTTTATCTATTTAAACAGTCCTAATTATCATGCTCTGAATGTTTGTTTAGTATATTAGTATTATATTTTATCTGCTCCTCATTGCTGCAGCACACCCCGCTTCTCATGAAGGAATAATTGGAGCTTTTATTTCTCGATTAATCGGATCTATTCCCAGGCTCACCCTGGTTTGTCTCCAGTGACTTGATGCAGTTTTGCATCCGCACAGTTCGTTGCGTAAAGAGAGAAATTCCTGGTTTTGTCCGGAGTGCCAGCTGGCTGCTGTGCCTGGGTAACAGCCTGCAGTCACACCGCTCGGCTGATGTTCTGTCCGGGATCACACAGCCACAGACAGGAAGTCTGCACCGGTGACAATAATCACAGGATACATGAAACATATTAAAGTAACGTCAGCGTAAAGGCGTTAAAACAATGGTGTTACAGGCTGTGGGACTTTATTACCGTTTTTCCCTGTGTCAGGGTACAAAAATAAAGTCTAGACGAGCGGATGTTAAGCGTGTTGGCCTTCAAAATAAAAGTACCGTGATTAAAAAAGTGCAGTTGTAAACAGAAAATATAACGTTATAATTTCATATCAATGCAACTGACCGATTTTACATAACTACAATTATAGAAGACCATCATTTGCTATCTAGTTAGTTTACAAATCCTAACTTAATTGATGTTACAGTTATTTTTCTCCTTGTAGACTAAGTTTCTCTTGAGGCAGAAACAGATGTAAGGGACTGTTCTTTATTAGTCAGAGGAGGGGGGTGACATGAGTGTGACCAAGCGGCAACCTTCAAGACTACAAAATTAAGCTGATGCAGAAAACTGCTAAAACAGCTAAAACCTGCAGTTCATCAAATGGCCACTTGAGGCTGGCTCAAAAACGGAGTAAATCCCCTTTGACCCCTGTGTTAAAATACCCAACTTTATAACAGAAATAAACATGTTTAGAGAGTGGTACAAAAAAACCCATTGTAGTATCCATAGCTAATTTCAACATTTATGACAACTTTATGGCAGTGATTTTTTTTGTAAATCACCTGTTTATATTTTATTAAGGCCCAAAGTTATGCATATTTAATGACAGGAGCTGCTTTGAGTGACAGGCTGGGAGGTGTTGTTTGCGGTTGCTGCAGTCTGTGAGTCAGATCCTCGCTCCTCCACAGCCTCAGCCTCACACCCAAATATGGTCATATAAAGATGGCCAAGATGGAGATAGCTAAAATACCAAACTTGAGGCTTCAAAACAGCACTCCACAAACCAATGGCTGACATCACCTAGCTATGTCCATTTTTCCTTGAGCCTCCCTGAGTGATCCGGGAAAAATGCATGACCCTCCTTCCACCATAAATTAGTTGGAGAAAAAGCCCTGTTTTTTCACTTTAGTTGTGCATGCTGGTTAGTTACTGCAAACAGTTTAATTTTTGGCAAAAATGTAAATAAGCCATGAAGAATGAAGTGATTTAGATTAAATATCAGAAGATAAGATTTGTTTTTTTTTGTTTGTTTGTTTCTATTTGTTGTTGTTTTTTTCCCCTGACAGATGCGTTTGTCCAACATAATATGTTCAAGGACCATTGGAAATCTGAAAATCCAATTATAAGTTATGTTTTCTTAGTTTCTTGCTATGATAAAAGGTGTCATTTTGGCAATTTTTTTTAAGAAAACATCTTCCAAACCAGCATTTTTTTTTTTTAAATCAGTGGTGAAATTAATGCAAAATACAGTCATGTAAAGTTGTATTCCCCTCTTCTAAACCAAAATTAAAAAAAAAACAGAAGTCTCCCCAGTGCTTAAAAAAGTATTAGATATGCCTCCCCCTTTGCTGCACCACCTCTCTCAGAGGTAGTGAACAGTCCCTAAGGATGAGTCAGTTTTTTTGTTAGTTAAATGATGTTGCCGCCAACGTACAAGCAAAATGGTTAATACATGAAAAAACATAGGAGGAGATAGGTAGTTAATTGAAGGGAAAAAAATTAAGTGGCCTTCTTTGACCTCCTTGCCAATAAGGTTACTCGCTGACTTTAGCAGACCCAGCCAAGATATTTATATCATAATATTTTAATTATTTTAGACTTAACCAAATAAGTTGCCATCCACTATGAATTTTGAAATCTGAAAAATGTTAATTGTGGTGTTACAGACATATTGAAAGGCCAGAACATTAATGCTTGACATTTCTGTCTTTTCAAGATTATTAGCTGTAATTTACAACCCAATTATTCACTTTTAAAACACAAACGACCCACCTCCAATCGCGTTTGGTGTTTACTTAAAAAGAAGCAACAGTGTTTTATTTTGACAGGTCAGACCGGAAGTGTGAGCTTGGTGCTGTGGCTGTCTTGACTTTGGTCGTATTTCATTGGGAGTGTGGACGCTCAGACTGAAGGAAGGGAGGCTTAGTGGAAACTTGAGGACATGCGGCGTCTCCTGCAAACTTTACTCAAACCAAACTTTCTGCGAGCTGAAGAAAGACCCGAGGACTGAAGAATGAACTGAAGAGTGGCGGAGAGGAAGAGGAAGAGGAGAGGAGGGGGAGAAGAGCCGTTCACTCCCATTGATCCAGTATCGAGGTATTGATTCAGGCCTGGCTTTGAAATAACACCGCTGTTGTGAGGAATAGATTTACATTCAATTAGAAATGTCCTGACTGTAAACACCACATGGAGCTGTTTGGAGTACTTGCACCTGGATGAAACTGTGATGTCAGACTGAAAATCAAAATGAAAACTAATATAGGTAAATACTGTAACTCTAATGGGGCTCAGCTAATTTGTAACTTGATACAGGCTGCAGGCTTCATCAAAGCACATTTAATGCAGGACCAGTCTGTGCTTGTATAGTCTGAACTAACACACTCAGAGCTGTCACAGGAAAGGGGTTCATGTCCAAACACACTCACTTACACAGAAGTAGAGAGGAAAGGTGTGTGTGTGTGTGTGTGTGTGTGTGTGTGTGTGTGTGTGTGTGTGTGTGCTGTTTCCATGAACACCAGTATCTCACCTAATGGGAGACCAGTTCAGACATAAGTACAGAACTAATGGTCACCAGCTTTGTGACTAAGACAGCTGCTTTTACTCCTACATATAAAATCAACATTGCCTGCAGCTCTTGGCTTTGAGGTTTGTAAACATGTCCTAGATGATACAGACGCATACAATCTGCCTTCCCCCCTTTCTGTTACAGAATACGAAGCTGCATGTTAAACTGCAGTGTTCTGAGGAAATAAAGGGTTAAAGACAATGAAAATACCTGTAAAATCTAATGTGAAGCAGTTTAACAGTCCTGAAACATGGACTGAGAGGGCTTCAGCGGTGTGTCTTAGGTATGGATGAACAACTGTTCTTTTCCAAAGTGACTACAACAGCGTCTGGCAGCATTCCTCCATGTATTGCTCACTGCCAGTGAATCAGGCCTTGATAAATCACACACTACCTCTGTCACCCCTTTGTTTGTTAAAAACGTGGAGCAGGATGCACCGTCTGCCAGGGAGGCTCTCTGAAATGGGCAAAGGGTCCTGTTGTCTTTGAGATTTTCTGCTCATGGTTTGTGTCACAGAGAGGTTTTGTGTTAACTCTGTGGTAGCTTTTAGACCAGAGTGTGTCGTGCTGAGTTACATTTTAATGTAAGGTTTATGGCGCAATAGAAGCAACAGCTGCAAACATAATATAGTCCATCTGTGTTGAAACGATGTTGATCAATTGGCTGAAAATTTGGACAGAAAACGTTGTCATATTGATATACTTCACTTGTGCGTGTTTCATGTCGCTGTAAACTGAATATCTTCAGGTTTTGGACTGTTGTTCAGGCAAAACAAGCTACTTGAGGGTGTCACCTTGGGCTCTCTCAACTTGTGAAAGTTAATTTTCACATTTATTGACAAATTAATTGATTGATTTATTGAATAAATAATTGACAGAGCCATCAAGAGTCACAGTAACCTTTAGTTTAAGCTCGAAAATCTATTGCAACCTCATTACAAACTCCAACCTCAGCAGACATTGAGGAGAGTCAAAAGAACGGACAGATAAAAACTGAATATTAAGTCTCATAACATAAGTGTATGACTTTGTACTAAATAATATATTTTATCTATTTATTATTTAATAGCTGTAAAATTAGCGATTGTTCCATCTGGCTCCAGATTATTCAGCTAAACAGGATTCTAAACTGTCTAGTTTGACTGCAGTTCATGAGCAGTGATTGACATCATTGACAGCTGCCTTCTCTGCTCTGATTGGTTGTTTTCATTGAGCCGCAGTGGACTCTTGCAAATGCCATTAGAAGCACTACGAGGAGGCAGAGGACTATGACACTGATTATCTGTCTCATTACTGCTGTGTGGAAATAGTGACAGTTCCAGCAAATAGACTGTGACAAAGAGTTGTTTTTTAAAAGATACCAACTACAGCTTTAAAGTGAGGAAAGCTGGGTTTGTTTTTAAAAATTGGATTAGGACGATATTCACTGTGAGACCGTCTAAAATTGCCAACAGACAGCTATTTTGTCATACCGTGTTAGCTCTCCCTTTAATATTGCAGATCAGTGTGCAGAGCTTCATTATGCAAGTGTTGGATTTTACATGATTTTACATAAATTAAGTACCTTAATCTGTCACTTCATTTGCTGGATTAGACATAAACAGGCGTCCCTGTGTGGTTGATTTATTCATAAATTGTTGCTCAATTGTTTTTCCAGGTGAATGGTATATGGTGGTTATTACCATATAAGATTATATACAATAGAGGATATTGTCCGTGCTGTGCTCTCCTACACTGTTTAAAGATGCTCCATAAAACGCAGCAGGGAGTATTCAAAGAACAGCGAGAAAAGTCGCATTCAGACTGGTTCGTTTCTGCTCTCTCAGGCACGACTAATATTTTCATCACTTTTTATTAGGATTATTCACTTCCAAAAGATTGTAAATGGTTAAAAAGACCTCCTCAGAGTTTCAGCTCTCCCTCCACCAGATGGATGTGTTTCAGATCACAGTTACAGCCAAGTTGGCAAGGGCCACCTCAAATGTGGTTTTATGATCTACAGTTAGTCCGCCGCTGATGGCATGCGTGTGTGAGTTTGTGCCGACTCAAACATTTTTAAGCTACTTCCCTGGTGTTTTGTTCGTAGAGGTTCTCACTCTATTGTTTCTTTGTTGCTGTCATTGTTCTCTGTAGGGCTCCTGCATTAAAGATGCAGGCTGCTGCTGCTGCTCTGACTGTGCTGAGTGTTTTCTTCAGCCTGGACTGCCTGTGTGCTCAGCGGACCAAACCAATACAGAGCGACAGAAACGCTCAGAATGATGAGACAGAACAGAAGAAGAAGAACCAGCCGCACATCATCTTTATCCTCACTGACGACCAGGTATGTGTGAAAGAGCTGATGTTCCTGTTACATCAGATGCTTGGATGATCGTGCGCTAGCAGAAGTTACCTCTTATTATAACAAGATACTAATCTTACACAACACCAGTATTTAAAGTACGATATATTATTAAACCCGAGACTTCAAATATGATATAACATAGAAGAATAGATGATTTCTGACATATTGTAGACCGCAGCTGCCGGCAACAATATTATTCAAATTATGGGGTTCCAAACATTTTAATAGTTTCATTGTGGCATGAAATTGGAAAAATATGCTAAGTCAAAAAAAGTTTTTTTCAGCAGTAAGTCCTTAGAACTGTTAGTATTTTCACCTTTTATGAGGGAATAAACAATTAAAACCCCAAACCAGCTGATTGATTGATCTCAATTCTGTACACACTGATTGAAAGATCACTTCATTAAACTCCCAAATATCAATATCAGTATCAGACGAACTATGGTTCTGATTATTTTCTGGACTTAAACAGCCATCAAATGGCTGCTACTGTGAGGTTTTGTAATAATGCATGCTTCCAACAGAATGATTTATTGCTGCTGTTGCGACATTTTCTTTTTGTTTTCTCCTCACATGACATAAACCAAATGTTTCACAAAGAGGTACAAGTCTCAAAACAAAGGCGGGTGTCACAGTGCTGCATGAGCATGTTTTAAAGGTGCGTGTCTCTCTCATGCAGCAACCTGATTGAAGCACACGTCTATCAGTTATCTCAGAAGACAGATGGTCAGAGGTGTAAACACAAATAAATACAGTATAAAATGGCTCCCTACATACAGGGAGATATAAAGAGTCAGATAGGAATACCAGGGGTCTGTAACCTTTCTAATGACAACCATCTGGAAGACAAGCATCACATAAGAGAAAAGGACTCGCCAAAGTTGTATTTAAACCGTCAAGTTCACTTTGTCGCTCCAGATGGATGGGCCAAATGCTCTGTGTAAATCATCTCAGTCTGAAACATTCAGCAGAGCCATTTCGTGACTTCTAAAACAGGGCTTCAATGACATCGGCTACCACAACCCGACCATCAAGACTCCCACTCTGGACAAACTGGCGGCGGAGGGCGTGACGCTGGAGAACTACTACGTCCAGCCCATCTGCACGCCGTCACGCAGCCAGCTCATCACGGGCAGGTACAGCTGATCTTTACTGGCTTCTTGCATGAAATGTTGGCAGTTTGTCCATCTGTCTGCCATATGAAATACTGGACTGGATTTTGACACCACTTCAGGGAGTGTCTGTCTTTGCTACACTGTACAGAACAACTTGTTCTTTAAACTGTTACAAACACATTCATGTGTTTTTTCTCTGCTTAAGTAGCGTTTATTTAGTTTGAGCATCACTGAATCTGTTTTTGAATAAAGCTGAGTGGCATAAGGATTTGTTCCAGGGCTGCAGCCAGTGATCATCTTCATTTTTGATGTTTTATTGATTTTTTAACAGTCTGAATTTCAAAGATATTTAATTTACAGTTATAAAACAAAGAAAAATAGCTCTCCTCACATTGTAGAAGCTGAAACGAGGAAATGTTTGGCTTAAAAAACGATTTAAACCATTATCTGCTTATCAAAACTGTCTGTCAGATGACTAATCAAGCAGTTTCAGCACCAATTTAAACTCTGTTTTATCTCATTTTACTCTTATTTCATTGTCAGGTTGCTATAAATAATGGTTCAATATCTTTTTACTGGTGTTGCCAATGAATAGTTCAATATGAAATGAGACGTGATTGATCTACAGAAACATGCTAAATAAGAATGAGAGAAATATTTAAAGTGAAGAGAGATAAAAGAAATCGACCGCACAATCTTGAGATCTGTGTGACACAAAGACGACACTCATTGAGTCCGAGGCTGTGCTTCAAACGAGGCAGCTGCTGTGAATAATCTGATTATTGATTAGACAGCCTAACAGCAGCGAGGATAAATGAGTCTCTGGTTCTTCAGTGAGGCCTATCAGCAGATCCTGTGTGAGCAGTTAGTCTGGTGGAAAGCCAATAACAAGTCTCTTACTTGTTCTTCTTCCAGATATCAGATCCACACGGGACTGCAACACTCCATTATCAGACCCAGCCAGCCGAGCTGTCTGCCTTCACACATGGACACTCTGCCTGAGAGGCTCCGTGATGCCGGCTACACCACACATATGGTCGGGAAGTGGCACCTGGGCTTCTACAGGTGAGATGGAGATGAACATGACCAGGTGTTTCTATCCTACGCTCACTACTAAAGTACATATTTTTCCTCTTACTTGTAGTGCTACTTATTTCTCTAGATTGTTTTGGTGTGAGTTGGAGATATTGGCTTCAGTGATGTCTGCCCTCTCT